>JBBGZY010000418.1:0-1200000 GCA_037952925.1 Lithobates clamitans
CATTGTGGGGTCCTACTTATTTTCGATAAAGGTCTGGTTTGTATTTTTAGAGTGAACCTACACAAAACATGATCCTAGTTACATTCACAAGTGTTGATCACCCAAGATTTCCAACCAGTTAAGATACAAACATAAGCCAGCCAGGGATCTGTCATTTAGCTTCAGTAATGCCAGTGCTTCTAAATAACCTGGCTGGTTTGTTTACCTGTGGGGATCTGTTATTTAGTGTAGTCTTACTGCCACTAAATTACAGATACCTGGCCACTATTTGTAACGAAACAACTTACTTTAACCACTTCAGCCCCGGAAGATTTGGCTGCTCAATGACCAGGCCATTTTTTGCGATACGGCACTCCGTCGCTTTAACTGACAATTGCGCGGT
The DNA here is from genome assembly GCA_037952925.1 of Lithobates clamitans. Taxonomy (NCBI): domain Eukaryota; kingdom Metazoa; phylum Chordata; class Amphibia; order Anura; family Ranidae; genus Lithobates; species Lithobates clamitans. The sequence goes on from JBBGZY010000418.1 coordinate 383, forward strand.
CGTGCGACGCTGTACCCAAACTAAGTTGACGTTCTTTTTTACCCACAAATAAAGTTTTATTTTTTGGGTGGCATTTGATCACCTCTTCAGTTTTTATTTTTTTAAGCTATAAACAAAAGAAGAGCGACAATTTTGAAAACACAATATCTTTTACTTTTTGCTATAATAAATATCCCAAAAAAACTATTTTTTTCCTCAGTTTAGGCCGATATGTATTCTTCTACATATTTTTGGTAAAAAAAAATCGCAATAAGCGTACATTGATTGGTCTGCACAAAAGTTAAAAGCATCTACAAAATAGGGGATAGATAGATTTATGGCATTTTTATTATTATTTTTTATTTTTACTAGTAATGGCGGCGATCAGTGATTTTTATTGGCACTGCGATATTGCGGCGGACAAATCAGACACTTTGGAAACATTTTTGGGACTAGTGACATTTATACAGTGATCAGTGCTATAAAAATGCACTGATTACTGTATAAATGACACTGGCAGGGAAGGGGTTAACACTGGGGGGCGATTAAGGGATTAAATGTGTTCCCTAGTGTGTGTTCTAACTGTGGGAGGGATGGGACTGACAAGGGGAAGAGAGAGATCGGTGTTCATACTTAGTATGAACACACAATCTGTCTCTACTCCCCTGAAAGAACCGGGATTTGTGTGTTTACACACACACATCCCTGTTCTCGTTCTGTAACGAGCGATCGCGGGTGCTTGCCTCGGCTCCGGGGACACGCTTCGGGCACACGCACTGCCGGAGGCGTCCTAAAGAGCCGACGTACAGCTACGATGGCTCGCGCAGGGGAGCCAACCTGCCGCAGTATAACTGCGGCGGGTGGTCCGGAAGCCGTTAAAAGGGTCAATAATTACTGCTTTGTAATGTGACATGCAGACTTAAGGAATCCCCCAAGCATGCTATTTAAAAGATTTGTGTATTTTTATTGTTATCTTTTATGCCACAATAAAAGACCCTCTCAGACAATTAGACTAACAAACTTAAATCACAATGTAGGGCAAAGTGACAGTGTAAAGCCCCCCGAACCCATGCTACTCATTACTGCTCCTGCCTTAGTCTCATCTGGCACTAAACCCCAGGTGTCAGCAGGTGTTGAATGCCAAAGAAAGTGGTGACATCACCCCCTTATCATGTAACCTTGCTTAGGCCTAGCAATTGGCTGCTACACTAAGGCACAGTCACATGGAAGAAGGTCTTTAATGGGAAATATATACCGTTTTCAATGTTGGTAAATATGCTTTTTTCAGGCACGTTGGCACAGCTGTCTGAGCAGTAAGTAACCCCACTCAGAAATCATTATACTGTATAATTTTTACTGCTGCATTTTTCATACAGCTTGGGTGATAAGCTGTCATAGAGAATAACTACAGCATGTCCATTCATGTGCTAAAATGCTGCCATTATTTTTTTATATTCTCTAGTAGAGACATATTAAGATCATGCAGCCATTTTTTTACTTCATTCATGCATCTGGCATAATTTGCTTTTCAATAAACAAATAGGCAACTGTTTACACTAGAGAAAGGAGTTTTCTACCTGCGGTGTTGCCTTTTTTGGGATGGGGGGGCATCAACAGACAAGTCCTTCCAACATTTTTTATTTGGTCTCACTCATAAAGCTTTGGCTAGTGGTGTATGCAGGCACTTTTTACACATCAAATCATGCCAATATAAAGCAGAGACTATCATCTATCGGCACCAAAAGTCTGACTTCAGATTTTCAGGTCTACTAAATATTTTACATACCGTATTTATCGGCGTATAAAACGCGCCGTCGTATAACATGCACCCCAAGTTTAGGAGGGAATTCTAAGGAAAAAAACTTTTTAAGGAAAAAAACTTATGCCGCGTACACACGGTCGGACTTTACGGCAGACTTTGCCTGGCGGACTTTTCGACGGACTTTACGACGGACTTTCTGAATGAACGGACTTGCCTACACACAATCCACCAAAGTCTGTTGAATTCGTACGTGATGACGTACGACCGGACTAAAACAAGGAAGTTCATAGCCAGTAGCCAATAGCTGCCCTAGCGTGGCTTTATGTCCGTCGAACTAGCATACAGACGGCGGACTTTTCGACCGGACTCGATTTTGACGGACTGATTTAAAACATGTTTCAAATCTAAGTCCGTCCAACTTTTGAGAAAACAAAGTTCGCTGGAGTCCACACGCGATCGAATTGTCTGACGAAATCCAGTCCGCCGGGCAAAGTCTGCCGTAAAGTCCGCTCGTGTGTACGCGGCATTACATTTAAATGCCCATCAATGCAGCCTTATCAGTGTCCATCTGCAGCTTTGTCAGATCATTTGCAGCCTTATCAGTGTCATTTGCATCCTTGTCAGTGTCATTTGCATCCTTGTCAGTGTCATTTGCATCCTTGTCAGTGTCATTTGCATCCTTGTCAGTGTCATTTGCAGCCTTGGCAGATCATTTGCAGCCTTATTCGTGTCATTTGCATCCTTATCATTGTCATTCGGAGCCTTGTCAGATCATTTTCGGTTTCCGCTCAGTCACTCAGTGACTCATATGGCGCTGCTGTTGAGATACACAGAGCCGGTCTCGGCTCTTCTCGGCTCCGCTCGTAGTCCTGCCCAGTCCCACCATTGGACCTGTGTTATGTCCATCACAGGGCAGGACTGGGCGGGACTACGAGCAGAGCCAAGAAGAGCCGAGACCGGCTCTGTGTATCTCGGCAGCGGCGCCATATGAGTCACTGAGTGACTGAGCGGAGCCGAGAAGAGCCGACATACATAGCCGAGTGTACTCGGCTAGGTTCGGCTAGCTCCGCTCACAGTCACACCCAGTCCCTATGTTATGTCCATCATAGGGACTGGGCGTGACTGTGAGCGGAGCTAGCCGAGCCTAGCCGAGTACACTCAGCTATCTATGTATATCGGCGGCCGACTCGCTCCACTCACAAACAGGGGGGATCGGCGGGGATCGGATTTTAAGGGAAAAAAATTGCGTGTTATACGCCGATAAATACGGTAGTTACATAGTTACATAGTTAGTCAGGTTGAAAAAAGACACAAATTCATCCAGTTCAACCATAAAAAAATTAATAAATAAAATAAAAAATATCATACAATCCCATATACCCAATCTTATACCCACAGTTGATCCAGAGGAAGGCGAAAAATACCCAGAAAAGCAGGATCCAATTTGCTACAGCAGGGGAAAACATTCCTTCCTGATCCCAGAGAGGCAATTGGAATTTTCCCTGGATCAACTTTACCTATAAATGTTAGTACCCAGTTATATTATCTACATTTAGGAAAGAATCCAGGCCTTTCTTAAAGCAATCTACTGAGCTGGCCAGAACCACCTCTGGAGGGAATGGTAATGAGTTTTGTAATGGCAAAGTTAAGTCTTTTAAAAAAAGCAATACAGTTTGTGTAATATAGGTTGCATGGCTGCTCCATCCCTGTATTTGCATGAACAAGTTATCTCCCAAAGCACAATCACATACAAATGCTTTAAATTATAAGACCTGGTCTAGACAGTCCAATTCCTGGTCTATTTTGCAATGAGATATAGAAACAATTAAAACATGAATTGATAAAGCCACCAAAATACACAATGCGTTTTCGGCTAAATATAGAATTCCTCAGGGGACAACATGGTGGGGATAAACCTAAATAGAAAAAACACAATAACAGAGAAAAATAACAGATAGAATTTTCATAAAAATGATAGAAAATGTATTAGTATTCAAATACTGTCAGTATCTGCAAATATAACTTACATAATAGACCAAATAAAATCAGAGGGCTATAATGTGCTTCAGAGGTCACAGACAGCAGGCTGGCTCAGGAACTCACAGGGGATCATAGGTGGTCATATGCAAGCGGCCACACCCAGAGCCCAATCATCGTGCATCGCTATAAGCAAAATATATATATATATATGTGCAGGGCTTTTTTTCAGCGGGAACGCGGGGGAACGCAGTTCCGGCACCTCCAGCACTGAATGTATATAATAGCGTGGGGTGTGCTGGAGGGTCTATTGATGTTGGCTGCTGGAGAATCTATTGTCACTGGTGGGGATCTGATTTTGTGTAAGGGTCTATTGTTGCTGATGAGGAATCTATTGTTGCTGGGGGGTCTTATGTTGAGGGAGAGGTCTATTTTTATTGGCTGCTGGAGGGACTATTGATGCTGGCTGCTAGGAGATCTGTTGTTGCTGCTGGGGGGAGGAGCTAATGCTGCTTTGGTGGATATTTTGTTACTGGGTGTGATATTTTGTTGTGGGTGGTTCACTGTTGCTGCAGGCTGGGGCGGATCCAGAGTCTAGTCTCGGGAGGGGCACTGCCAGAAAATAAGGCTACTTTCACACTGGGGCGGGCGGCGCTATTTTTAGCGCCGTTATATGGCCGCTAGCGGGGTGGTTTTATTCCATTTATTTCTACTGAGACACACAGCCGCTATATCCCAATATGACATGCTGGTGCGGGTCCTTGAATAAACCCTGCCTGCATTCTGGGATCCACACGCATGACATATTGGGATATAGCGGCTGTGTGTCACAGTAGAAATAAATGGGATGCTGGCATTGGGATGCATGTAACACTTTATGCATCCCCAAGCCAGTAAAAGACAGCCCTGCATGTTAGACACATGTCTGCTGCACGCCCTGTGTTAATGAAGCCTAAAGATGAATTTTTCTGTCATTCTATATCATCATTATTATCATGATAGTCACACAATACAGGGGCTGTGGCTCAACGCACCTGTACTGTGTGATTATCATGATGATAATGATGATGATTGTTAATTGTAATATGACACATGGAGGGGGTTAATGTACTCACTGATGTATTACTGACCAGTGGCAATTAATTAACCCCTTTGTGCTGCATTAGTGGCACTAGTGGCAGTGTTTATAAACCCTTTCATGCTGTAGCATAAAAGGGGTTAATTATCATTGATAGTGCCACTGTCATTAATGCTGCACAGAGGGGTTAATTGCCACTGGTCAGTAATACATCAGTGAGTACATTAACCTCCTCCATGTGCCATATTACAATTACCATTGTAAATTATTTAACCCCCCACCCTCCCCCAAAGCGTTAACCTCTTCACAAGGTGCCCGCCGTAGCTAATTAACATAACAATGCCCGTCGTAGCTAATTAACATAACAATGCCCATCGTAGCTAATTAACATAACAATGCCCGCCATAGCTCACTTACTTGCAGTGCACTGAGCTCTGGCTACAGGTCCATCTTGTCTTCAATCCTGCCGCCTCTGAATCGTGACGTCACACCAGCCGGGACTAGGAAGCTCCTGTCGGGTGGAGATCACTCTGCCTGACAGGGAAGTGAAGTGACACTCGCACCGCTGTGCTGCAAATCTGCCAGTGTGTAGCAGCGGCCCCGGTGTCACATCACTTCCAGACCCACATAGTGATGCCACTGGCCCCCAGGGGATATATTTTAGGCCACCTGGGACTTTGGGAGAGCCAGGGGAAGCAGAAATAAAGTCCCTGCAGCTGCATTTAGAAGCCTCGTAACGCAAATCTGGTGAGGTGGCGGAGGGAGAAAGCCTTGGAGTCAGTACTATTGTTGTGTACTCTATTGTTGTGTGGGGATCTATTGCTGGGATTCTATTGTTCCTGGCTGCATGTTACATGCTAATGATTTAGCACCAACAAAATAATACTTGGTTCTGTATTCTCTAAAAGGGGCAGTACTGGTAGGGGTAGTACTGGTAGGTGGGTAGGGGGTGGAATCAAGGGATGGTGGTCAGAGGTGGGTAGGGTCAGAGACAAGGGGTGACTGAGACGGGGAGAGTTCCAGCACCTATTCTCCGAGAAAAAAAAGCCCTGTATATATGTATGTGTGTATAAGCCACATTGTTATATTAGTCTAGGTGCATTCAGTATATAAAAAAAACTTTTAACATACCCAGATGTTAGTAGGTATGATTGTGTAGCAAATGCTAAAACTAGAAACAGAAATTATAATATGTAACACCAGCCATAAAGAGCTATGTGTGACAATGTTTTTTCAAGGGAATTTATATTTATGTTCCTGTCAAGAGCATACCTGATTATGGAATGAATACACTTATACAAGTCAATAACTTGTGTTTAGATAAGAATAAGCTCAATTTGATCCTGTAAAGAGATGGAAAAATCATAACGAATAGCTTTAGTATATCCTCAAAAAGGAAAAATAAATGCAGAACAGTAATTAATCACTTAAGGACTGAGCCTCTTTCGGAGATTTGTTGTTTACAAGTTAAAACCTGTTTTTTTTTTTTTGCTAGAAAATTACTTAGAACCCCCAAACATTATATATTTTTTCTAACACCCTAGAGAATAAAATGGCGCAAAAGTTTCTGTCACACCGTATTTGCGCAGCGGACTTACAAGTGCACTTTTTTGGAAAAAATACACTTTTTTGAATTAAAAAATAAGACAACAGAAAAGTTAGCCCAATTTTTTTTATATTGTGAAAGATAATGTTACGCTGAGTAAATGGTACCCAACATGTCACGCTTCAAAATTGCGCCGCTCGTGGAATGGCGACAAACTTTTACCCTTAAAAATCTCCATAGGCGACGTTTAAAAAATTCTACAGGTTGCATGTTTTGAGTTACAGAGGAGGTCTAGGGCTGAAATTATTTCTCTCGCTCTACAGATCGGGGAGATACCTCACATGCGTGGTTTGAACACCATTTTCATATGCGGCGCTACTCACGAATATTTTCGCTTCTGTACGTGAGCTCGGCGAGACAGGGCAAGGTTAAAGAATTATTTTTTTTCTTATTGATTTTACCTTTTATTTTTTATTTTTACACTGTTCTTTTTTTTTTAAAAAATGGTGTCACTTTTATTCCTATTACAAGGAATGTAAACTTCCCTTGTAATAGAAAATAGCATGACAGGACCTCTTAAATATGAGAACTGGGGTCAAAAAGACCTCAGATGTCATATTTACACTAAAATGCAATAAACATAAAAAAAAATTGTCATTTAAAAAAAAAAATGGCCCTTTAATAGCTATGGGCAGAAGTGACGTTTTGACATTGCTTCTGCCCTGCAATAATATGGAGACGGGTGGGGACCATCTTCCCCTCACTCATCTCCATGTCAAGCCAGGAGAAGGATCCGATTACCTCCACCACTACCGGCTGCGGGTACCGAAGCGCGGTGGGAGGCCCCCTCTCACCGCCGATAAAAGTGATCTTGCCGCCGCAGAGACCACTTTTATCTGAAAGCAGACCGCCCGCTGATGAAGAGGATACCAGGTTAATGGCAGCTAGCTAAAACTGCGGCGGGGGGTCCGTATGTGGTTAAAGGAGAAGTATGGAAATGCAAAAATAGTTAATACATGCTACCCTCATACCTGCATTGCATTTCTTTCCCCAGTCCTTTCGTTTATGCAGAATAGTCTTTTGAAGATCCCAGAATCAGCCTCTAACGGTTCTTTCTCAGTTCAAAAGTTTCCGGTGGGGGGATACAGCTCCACAATCCAGCCCCTCCTTCACTCCCTCCCTCTGGAGGACATGTGGGTGTGTTTGGTGAGGAGGTGCACACCCAGGCTGCTATCTAGAATAAGCACGTTCTTCACATGCCTTTGTTTCCATAGCAGCGTGTCCCCAGCTAAAACCCGGAATCAGAGACAGTGTGATACAAGCAGTGAAGTCCTCACCTTTCCCTGGCTGTTTTGCAAGCTCTCCTCTGCGAGACTCCAACACCTCTCCCCTGGGCTTTGATGTTCCTGTGTCCTCCAAATCCCCCCCCCCCCCACTCATTCAAAGTCTGTATCAGCTTCTCCTCCAGCCAATTGGGGAAAGGGGGAGAGTCACTTCTCATGTCCAGAAATGAACACAGGTAATCTCTCTACACATAGCACTGTGTTATATTAGAAGAGTAGACATGGTGAGGAGAATAGTGACCTGTGCCCTGTGTTTGTTCTCTGAAATGAACACAGTGCTATGTGTAGAGAGCATACCTGTGTACAGTACATAGGAGATTAGACTGACAACTCCACCACATCTAAAGCAATCCCCGATATGTCCCCAGAATCTCCTTTATTGTACATACAAATCATCCCTCTGTCTCTGATCCCACCCCCCACCATACTTCTGTCACTGATCCCACCCCCCCACCATCCCTCTATCACTGATCCCCTCTCCCCACCATCCCATCCCCTGTACTCCTATACAGTCCCATCATCCCCATCCTCTGTACTCCTATACAGTCCCATCATCCCGATCCCCATACTTCTATACAGTCCCACCATCCCTATACCCTGTACTCCTATACAGTCTCATCATTCCCATCCCCTGTGCTCCTATACAGTACCATTATCCCCATCCCCTGTACTCCTATACAGTCCCGTCATCACCAGCCCCTGTACTCCTATACAGTCCCGTCATCACCAGCCCCTGTACTCCTATACAGTCCCGTCATCCCCATCTCCTGGACTCCTATACAGTCCCAAGATCCCATCCCCTGTACTCCTATAAAGTCCCATCATCCCCATCGCCTGTAATCCTATACAGTCCCACCATCCCTATCACCTGTACTCTTATACAGTCCTGTCATCCCCATCCCCGTATGGCAGCATGTGATGTCTCTGTGCGACATGTGATGACTCTGTGCGACATGGTATGACTCTGTAGGGCATGTGATGGCACTGTATGGCATGTGATGACTCTGTATGGCATGTGATGACTCTGTATAGCATGTGATGGCACTGTACAACATGTAATGACTCTGTACGGCATGTGATGCCACTGTACAACATGTGATGACATTGTACGGCATGTGATAGCACTGTACGGAATGTGATTACTCTGCACGACATGTGATGGCTCTGCATGGCATTTGATGGCATTGTACAACATGTGACGATACTGTACGGCATGTGATGGCACTGTATACGGCATGTGATGACTCTGCACGGCATTGATGGCTCTGCACGGCATGTGATGGCTCTGCACGGCATGTGATGGCACTGTACGGCATGTGATGACTCTGCATGGCATGTGATGGCACTGTACAACATGTAATGACCCTGTACGGCATGTGATGGCACTGTACAACATGTAATGACACTGTACGGCATGGGATGACTCTGTACGGCATGTGATGGCTCTGCACGGCATGTGATGGCACTGTACGGCATGTGATGGCACTGTATGGCATGTGATGGCTCTGCACGGCATGTGATCCTGTAATACTCAATTTACAATGAAGGGAACATTATTGCTATAGGGGTACTAGGTAATACACCACTTATGAGGAGCAAAGCTCTGTCCATATCTGAGGAGCTCTGGGCTTCAGTATGAAAATACAAGTAGATGTGAATGGAAGGTTTCATTGTCTCGTATAAAAATCCAGATAGTCAATAAAAGGATTCATTCACAATGTTAGCTCTGATTTTTTTTCATTTTACTATACCAGTAATGCATAGAATGCCTGTGTGCTGTCATATCCATATGTGTATTCTGCTTTACAAATATATTGTTTTCACTCTGGTAAATAATAAAATGTATGCTGTGGGGGAGAAGGGAGGGGGGGGAGGAGAGAGAAGGGAGGGGGGAGCAGCTACACTCTGTGAAGTCTCGGGAACGAGCAGAGAGCCAACATCAATCAAGCAAGATTGCAGAAAAGTGGGTGGATCCAGACTCCAGAGCCAGACCATTGTTGGTATTACACTGTATGAAAGTCTCCCTCCCACAGGTATTTAGCTTGATTTTAATAGAATGGGACTTCTGAGAGAGCTGGAAAGATTTTTAGATATCAGCAGCTCATATAGAATAGATGTAAGCAAAAAAAAAGGAAACACATACTTCTCTTTTAAGGTTGGAGTACTTGCCTTCAGAATCTCCATCATAATGAATGACCCTGACCGCTAATGGGAGGATGGTGTAACTGCTCTATTTATAGCAAATTTATAGCAAATACACAATTGGTGATTAGCGTGACAGCGAGCAGCTAAAACCCCCTACAGGGATTGGAGTAGCCATACATCTTAAACATACAGTATAGAACTAGAGGTCTGAAGGTAATTTGGGGCATATTTGCCACAAATTTGCCCACACTCAGTTCTGATGTAAGTGAATACCAGTACTTTTTTTATATCTAATAATACATGAGGTGGATCAATGGCATCCAACCCTTTAGTTTTGTAAAGAAGACAAGACTAAGCGTATATATATATATATATAGATAGATATAGATATATCTATATCTATATCTATCTATATATATATATATATATCTATATATATATATCTATATATCTATATAGATATATATATATATATCTATATAGATATATAGATATATATATATATATATATATATTGCAGTCATACCTCCTCTTAAGTGTCTCTTTTCTAAAATGAACCTCATTGGCATTTATTTGCCCACCCCTCTATTTTACAGAGATCTTCTTGTAAAGTTAGTGTTGGGCAAACGGTTCGGGCTGAGCACCCAAATTTTATGTGCGTTCGGCGGGCTGTTTGCCTGCCGAACGCACAGTCAATATGTTGTTAAGGAGCAGGGCCGAAAAGCCAGCCTCCTCATCATTAACAATGGAGAAGTTATCAGCTGTCAGCTGAGAAAAGAAAAAAATGGCTTGGGGTCATCCCCCCAGTCCATACTAGGTCCTTTGGGTCTGGTATGGATTTTAAGGGGAACCTTACGCCAAAATTTAAAAAAAAATAAAATAAAAAAAACAATTTCCCCCCCCCCGACGTAGATCCATCGTCAATCACAACGCCTGCCACACCGCCAGACCCGGGAAAAAAATGCTCTGCCTGTGACAAAGACTGACTGCTGAATGCCCTTCCCCCATGCCCTTCCCCCATTACAGTTCTTAAATAGGTAAGGGGCAGGGCCTCAGGGGACATTGGTGGACATTATTTTTTTATTTTTTTAATAGAGGATTTGTCAAAAACTAGTGTTTTTATTTATTTTTGACTTTTTTTGGTGAATGAGTGGGGCCTTAAGTGAAACAATAAAAATTCAAAATTCAACAAGGGGCCCCCAGATCCTGCCCCCCCCAAGTGAAGGAATATGGGGTACATAGTACCCCTATCTATTCAATAAAAAAGTGTGCAGTACAAGAGTTTCTAACAATTTCTTTATTAAAAAATAAAAAAAACAATGTCCCCCGATGTAGATCCATTGTCAATCATGATGCTGCCACCACCGCTGACCAGAAAAAAGAAAAAAAATACTCTGCTGTCAACGAAGGCTAACCGCCTACTGCGGGCTCTGCCATTCTTATATAGGTACTATGTACCCTATTCACATAGGGGGGCCGGGATCTGGGGGCCCCCTTGTTAAAGGGGGGTCCAGATTCCAATAAGCCCCCATCTGCAGACCAGCACAACCACAGCCCAGGGTTGTCGGGAAGAGGCCCTTGTCTCCATCAACCTTGCCCTTGTTCCCAAAGCGCCCCCCCATGTTGAGGGCATGTGGCCTGGTATGGTTCAGGGGGGGTGCTCACTCATCCCCCCCTTTCCTGGCTGGGCTGCATGCTCGGACAAGGGTCTGTTATAGATTTTGGGGGGACCCCACACTGTTTTTTTTAAAAAAACTTGTCGTGGGTTTCCCCTAAAATCCATACCAGACCCAAAGGGTCTATTTAACAGTACAGATCAAAGAACAGCACCCAAGGCATAAGCGGGCAATAACAAGGTACTGCAACTTCTTGCAGGACCTTAGGCAGAAATGGGCGTACGCCGCCAACACTTAAAAATGGGGGATTCATTGCTTCCGGTGTTGGGGTATAGGTTAACCACCATACCGGAGTGTAATGATAGGAACCAACAGTATAAGTATAGTACAGTACATCATCTCAGCAGCTTCCTGATGAAACACGTAGAGGCTGCTGGGAGATTTTGACGTCACTTCCTGCCCAGTGAGAGCGAGGCTTGGAACACACGCGATGTGAGAGCGAGGCTTGGAACACACGCGGCATAGAAAACACACAGGGGAATGCACGCACCAGCATTTCGGATCCCGCATACACGGTTGGAACAGCTTGGTGCTAGCTTATGGGAACAGAAACATGTGAGTGCAATAGTTTTTTTATACCTTCTTAATAAACAAGTTTAGACATGCTATATCATGATGGCCATTTATTTTCCATGAGAACTGGTAGTCTGAAGAGGTTGCAGATTGATCCATTGTGTGGAGTGGTTATCCAACTAATGAACCAAAGGCGCACATTAACCTGTTTCTGGTGAGTGGCCAATCTATAAGTGGTGGTGGAATCACAAAATGGTGATACTTAGTTGCACAATTAAGAGATGAATCCATAGGAACTGGCTAATCACTCACTGAGGCGACTTATCTGGGACTTATTAGCTACCTGGAATCACTCACTGCACTGAGTGCATTGAACTTTTCACCAAATATATATTGAATGGTTATTTGTGTTACAGCAGAAGTTTTATATTTATATATATTTTTTTGTTTCCTACACATGTTCACGCTGATATTATATGTATGGGTTTGAATCCTATGGCTTAGGATACATATGTTTTTTCATTTGGGTACATGAGCATGTATTATTTATTTTTTGAAGGGTATAATTAATAGTGCCTGACACTGAACATATAGTCATTCACACAGCGCACTGTTAGGACAATTTAATAAACACACTGTTAAGGTCTATGGTGACAAATAAATTGTGGCGGTACACAAATTTATTTTAACTACTTGGCACAGTCCATAAACACAATTTTTTCTATGTTTATGGGGATGCCTTATGAGTAAACACAACAGGATTATGAGTTAAGAAAACACCATATGACTGCTGATATATTGAGTAAATGAGCTTGCTTCAGTTGAATCCCAGCCTTGATGAATCTTCATTTCTAAGGACAGCACCAACAACATAAGGAGATGCATTTGTGGTTTCAGTGGTTGGCCCTCTTCATAATGACCATTGAGCATTGAGTAATAGGCTGCTCTAGTGGGATAGAGGGAGGTATGAGGGTTAATTTGAGTAATGCCTAGCCCTAGATACATGCTTTAAGTTTAGGACACACATTTGTGTGTCAATGGCTCAAACACACTCAGCTTCAGTTTTTGATTGTATTGCATATGGTACAGTTCCAGTTTTCAAGTAATTAGCTAAAGATGCAGGGTCAGACTTTAATAATGCAGTCTATAGAATTGGTCTCTTGTACATTCACAAGTCATCAGTAAATACCTGAAGAAATTCCTCTATAGTTCTGTTCTAAATCATATACTGATAACATTGAAAACCTCTGTGCTGATTTCAACTGGAGGTAAGCAGTTTCTTCTTAAAGAATGAGAAAAAGTGATTGTGCTAGATTTTCACATTGTCAGTTCACACGAATTATTCAAATTTTAAAGAGTATGCCAAGTCTTTGCAGTTAATTTTGAGTGTACCCTTGTTTCAGAGAAATTTTTGAAAATACTGTAGATATTCTGGATATGATAACGTTTTATGAAATGTGTTTTTGTTTTACATTTGAGGAGCTCAAATCTAATTCTACTTTTAATTTAGACTGTAGCATGGCCCTTTCCTATTCAGGGTTATTACTTGTTGATTATGAATCCCAAGAAGCAAAATCATTTACATTATCCTTTATGTCTTATGACAGCACTCTTTTTGAATGGAACTTACTTCATGGTCACATTTCTGTAGTTCTGCTGCATGTAGTTCTGTGAGATCCTGGTTGTGAATTTATCCTTTAAACACAATAAAATAAATGTCCTATACATTTTTTAACACTGGGGTAGTGCTATGTTGTGCCAGGATATAGAAATAGTTGTTGGCTAAGGATTATCATCCAGGCAGTTTGAGGGGCTACAGGGGGCTTTAGTTAGTCAGAGGAAACTGTTTTATCAGTTTTTTCATCATTTGATAGGACCCGATTTGTGGCCCAGAGCCCTAAGATTTCATAGAGATTTGGGAAGGATGAAACCTCCAGTCCTGGGTCTGGGTTTTGTGAACAACCAGCAAACTGATTGTAAGAGAGTGTGCAGGACTTTTCTCATACATATGCCCCGTACACACGGTCGGATTTTCCGATGGACATTGTCCGATCGGAGCGTGTTGTCGGAAATTCCGACCGTGTGTGGGCGCCATCGGACATTTTCCATCGGATTTTCCGACACACAAAGTTGGACAGCAGGAGATAAAATTTTCCGACAACAAAATCCGATCGCGTCAATTCCGACCGTGTGTGGCCTGTTCCGACGCACAAAGTGCCACGCATGCTCAGAAGAAATTCCGACACGGGACAGCTCGTTCTGGTAAACTTAGCGTTCGCAATGGATACAGCACTTTCGTCACGCTGCAATGTAAAAAATGGTTTAATACAGCGCACTCTCTTCTTCTTTATAATGTGACAAGAATTAAGTAGTTTTGCTGCTCATATTCACACACACTTCTCACAAAGTTTTATTTGTGTTTTTTTAGTGGGATTCCCTCAATATATTGTTATTAGTTGTCACATCTGACAGTTTTATATTTTTTATGTTTTTTTTTTTGTTTTTAAGCCTTTTTTTTTCTTTAATGTTTGGATTTTTTCCAAGGCTGATCTTTGTTCAATGTTATTTTTATTTTTACTCCAGAATATTTTTGTGTGTGTTTTGTGTGGCAAGTTACCCCAACACCATTGATATCTTTTATTATTTAATCTCCATGAGATTTTTTGTTGTTGGTGTCCCTTGTTCATTTCACATTGTATATTAGAAATGTACCTGAATCCTCACAAACAAACCATCATTTTTGAAGTAAAACACATAGGAGAGTATAATTCAAAACAAAAATCCTTTATTAAGGGCTCAGAACCAAACAAAGAGGAAGGCAACACTGGATCAACAGGAGAAATTAGTGAAGCCTGTGACCCCCACGGCAGACATCAATTCTTAAACCTCAAAATTGGTGGCCTAAGGAGTCCATATGTAAGGGAGGGCAGTCTGGTCCGGGATTCACAGAGATCCGGATAGCAGCAGATGACATCAGTGTCCCCAGGCTGTGGTACCACAAGAGGCTGCATCTTTTGGCCGACCAGACTGGATCCAGGGTCCTCACTGTCTGGTCTTCCTTTCACACTTCCTTCCGGGCTGTGGCTGTGCAGTTGGAGATGTGGCAGGAGGAGGAGTAGGACCTGGAGGAGGAGTAGGACCTGCAGGAGGAGGAGGAGGACCATCCCAAAGCTGTGTGTGAGGTGTAATTTGGCCCCTCATACCTTTCGCCAGAGCCACTGATATGAGGGCCTCACACATGGCTTTTTGGCCCTCCTCCATCCTCTGCATTTTATAGGCTATGAATGCAGCAATGTTCTCCTGCCTGGTGTGTGGTGCTCCCAGGACCTCTGTAGCCCTACAAAAAAATCTGATAGCAGCCTTCTCTAGGGTACTCCTCCTACTGCCACTTTCTGTTTCCAGGGGGGGTGGAGGGACCTGCAGATCAGCCAGCCGGCTCGGCCTGGCCACCTCCTGGCTGAGACTTCCCTGTGTATGAAAAAGGGACATGGTTGTAATGTTTAGCATCATCAATCACAATCATAAATTAGTACTCCCAACTAACATCTAGTTAACATCATTGATTGGACAAGCAGAAATATTTAGAGGAGTGCTATACCTGGCTCAATCTGGGCTCCTCCACATGTGGCCTGGAAGGCCCAGGTTGGGCGTCAGAAGCCTCAGCCGGGGGGGAAGGAAGCGTGGAAGGAAGACTGGAGAGTGATGACCTGGGTTCAGTCTGGCCTGCCAGAAAGTGCAGCCTGTCGTAGTACAACATCCTGGGGACATAGATGTCATCTGCTGCTCCGGATCTCTGTGAATCCAGGACTTTATTGCGCTCCCTCAGATATGTGCTCCTCAGGCCACCAATGAAAATCTTTAAATAAGTGATGTCTGCCGTGGGGATCACCTGCTTCACAATTTCACACAATTGCTCCAGTGCTGCCTTCCTCTTTGCTTGGTTCTTGTAATGGGGGTGTTTAATCTCCCACAGACAGGGCAGCTCCCTTAGCATCTCTATGAAGACTGAAATGAAGTCCTGATCTTTCAGTACCATATCCATGTTCACTGCAAGACACAACACAAGACAAAGCCTAATGTCACACCAAACTCTCCTAATCTTGTTACAATATAGGCCTCAATCTATAGAAGCAGTATAGGCCCAAGTTTGTCTCTTACCTTCGTTCTTACGATCGCCGCGTTCAATGCTCCTTCCTCCGCTCACAGATCAAACGTAATACGCACGCGTGTTACGCTTTATATACACTGCGCATGCGTGTAACTCCGCCCGCCCCTGACGTTCTTTCTAGTGTATTCCCCGCCCCTTTTCGTTCGGCGCAGTGGGGGAAGAGCATGATGGCGGAGTTACAACAGGTGCGTGATAATTCTAACAACGAGGAGGAGGAGGAGGAAAGCCCGGATCCAGGCACGTCCCGATCCAGAAGGAGACGTTTTAAAGCCACAAATATGTCGTTTGGGGAGATGTTGGAGATGGTAGACATCATGAGGAAGTCCGACTATGACGGAAAATATGGGCCTTACCCCCACCCCAACATCCGAAAGGCCAAAATCATTGGTAAAGTGGTCCGGAGTCTAGAGCGGAATTTCGGGGTACGAAGGTCTAAAGATCAGCTCAGGAAGCGGTGGTCGGACCTGAAGTTGAGAGAGCCAGAGCAGTACCGAAAGATCCGGAGAGTGCTGCAAAAAAGTAAGTAGTTGTGCTGTGTTCCTATTCTTTCTGTCTTTATTACGTTCGTTCTGCTCCATATGCTTTGATTAGTTGTAACGTTTCCAAAGGTCAACTTTAATGTTCATGGGCACATTATTCGTTCGTATCAAACATTTTTCTTTCGGCCTCTAGAACACCATCGTTTAGGCCATATGCATTTTCACACATTTTTGGGGGCCTACTTGGATGCCAAATATTTGTTTGTGTAGATGGGTTTGTTACTAGAATGAAATGCAAACTAGATTGTGTGTAAGGAGAGGACACTGAGCAGCTGTTTTCACATCTGGACACTGGAGCACTAGTGTGGGACACAAGAACACCATTTTTATTAGGGGGCCACACAGGTGCTCCAGTGTATACTATAGGGGGGTCTCCATCTGTGAAGCTTGTACCAAACAGGTAAAGTATTGCAGCTTGACAAAGGGCAATAAAAAATATACATCTTGGAACTCGGCTAAAATAGACAATTGTACCCCACTTCCAAGCAATGTTTCCTATTTCTATAGTTCTGCCATCAAATATCTGTGTGCTAAGTATACCATTTTTGTTTTACATAGGGGAGAAAAGACTCGGACACCCCTCATCCCAGGAGACCAGAGACCCCCCCTCTCTGGAAGAAGGGGAAATACCAACCCAAGAAGCTGAGCAGGAGGAAGAAGAAGACGTGGTGGAGATTGGCACCACAACAGGTGAGTGTCTGCGACCACAGGCTCAGGTAAAAGAGATGGCTGGTGGCAGATTTTTGAGACCTTTTTTTTTGTTCTTTATCTCTTTTTAGGTGATCGTGATGTGAGGGAGAGAGAACGTTTCACATCTGAAAGTGCCCAGATATTGATAGGGGAGATCATGGGGTGTAATCTCCAATTGCAAAACATCCAGCAACAAATCAGTGATGTTATTAAAAAAAATAATAACATCATTGATGTTTTGGGGCGAATTTAAACCCCACAAAATCACCTGTTTTATCGTACCAAACTTTTTTCAATGTTTAGAAAAGCCAAATTTGGAGGATGCACACAGTGTGCCAACATGTGCTATCTGCCATCACGGGAGATCAATGGACACGTTTTGGGGGGGGCAACCCCTTCCTCAATTATAAAGTAGCGTTGAGGAAGGGCTTGCTCCCCCCAAACACGTCCCTTGATCCCCCATGATGGCAGATAGCACATGTGGACATTTGTAAATTGGTGTGCATCTTCCAAATTTGGCTTTTCCAGGGGTGATTTCCCCCCATCTGAATGCTATATCAAACCCAGTTCCTAAATACTGATGTCTGATATAGCCTTCAGGTTTTACCTAATGTGAACTTTGTAAGTTCAAGTTTTTTGGCTTTCTTGTTGGTTTTACACAGGCCTGTTTTATCTGAAATGGATATTTTGATTTTTCATAATGCTACTGCAAACATTGTTATACAACAAACATGTTGGTTTGTTTTAAAAACCTTTGGTAAATGCGCATGTGATTGTGCAGGTATAAAAAAGTGCCTTACTCAAGAATGTGTGGATTATTGTCTCAACACTACAACACTTTTGGGGTGATGTAATTGTTGTTTTATGCACAAATGAGGGTTATTTCCTAAGGGCAAATCCTCTTTGCACTACAAGTGCAGGTTCAGTGCAGTTGCAAGTGCACTTGTAGTGAAATGTGTTTTTGCATTTAGGAAGTACCAGCCAACACTGTTTTTTATAAGGTTACCCAATCACGACATTTTCTGCACTCAACACATTTCTGTCAGGGTCAGCTAAAACAAACACAAGCAGTAAATGTCCACCAAGAATTTCTTTTGGTTGTTTTTTATTTGAAAAAGGTGTCACATATTGTCTGGCATATTGATAGCCCCCCTACCCGCAAAGAACTCCAGGTATCGTAACCGGACATCACGGGCATTCAGGGAGGGTAAGCCTGGACGGCCGCTTTCAAGTGCCGTCATTGTTGATGTATTTGGGATTCCGGCCTCAGGCCCAACTGAGCCAGCATAGTTGGCTGAATGTTTTCGTAGAAAATTATGGAGAACACAGCAGGCAAGTATTATATGGTTCAGTTTATACTCCGCCATATGGATGGGTGTCATAAATAATCGGAACCGGCTGGCCAGGATTCCAAATGTGTTCTCCACCACTCTTCGGGCTCTGGCCAGCCGGTAATTAAAAACCCTCTGTTCCGGGGTGAGGGTCCTCATCGGGAATGGCCGCATCAGGTGGTCCCCCAGCGCAAATGCTTCATCAGCAACGAACACAAATGGGAGACCTTCAACATTGTCCTCTGGAGGTGGCAAGTCCAAGCTGCCATTCTGGAGACGCCTGTAGAACTCCGTCTGGGCGATCACTCCACCATCGGACATCCGGCCATTCTTCCCCACGTCCACATACAAGAAGTCGTAATTAGCCGACACCACCGCCAACATCACTATACTATTAAACCCCTTGTAATTATAATAGTACGACCCCGAGTTGGGTGGTGGGACGATGTGGACGTGTTTCCCATCAATTGCCCCTCCGCAGTTAGGAAAGTCCCACCGCTGGGCAAAGTGGGAGGCCACAGTCTGCCATTCCTGTGGCGTGGAAGGAAACTGTTGAGGAAAAAACAATAAACATTACTATTTTTTCACAGAAACCTGGCAAGCAGATTAGACACAAACATTATGGGTCAACCTCCAGATAGCATTTATTAAGGGGAATTTAACAACAACAAAGTATAAGGTACACCTATCATATTCCCCCCCCCTCTCATGGGCCATTTCTAACATTATAGGGGGGGGAACTCTTGGACAGGTAACCCTCTTCACTTCATTGAGAGATGAATTCCTAAATACAGGGTTTTACTTGGAACAGCCCCTCCTTAGTTACACTATTGGCAGCCCACTGGACAGGTAAGAAGTGTCATAATACAAATATATAAATACACACTGTACACATTTGAGCACATTTGGACATTCTGCTATTACCTATCAAGATCATAATAGGATACAAGAACTTTAAACAGTACCATTTGAAAGTATACAGGCAGGCCCTTGCACTACATGCTTTGGGGAATTCATCCATAAATCTGAGCACTAAAGAGATGGGTATAGTGTGTATGGGTTTGGCAAAGTCAGCAGATAGATGATTGAGGATAGAGAATTGGGATCAGCTGACTTAGCAGTTGGGGGAGGGAGGGTTACAAAAAATTTGGGGACACCACAAAAAAAGCCTCTGGCCCTCTGCCTGAATTTAAATCAAAAATAACATTTCAAAACATTTTAGGGGGTGTTTGGGGTAAAGCACTACTATGGAGCTGATAAAATACATTGTTAAGTAACTACATGAGGTGAATATAGGGCAGGAGACACCATGCTGGGGAGGTTATTGAAGGGCAAATATGTATGAAGGACCTAAAATAATAATTACATAAAAATCCAGCATGCATGAGGACAAAGGGGACATTCACAGCATAATACAATCATGGTAATTAGGGAATGAGGAAAGAAATACAATATATTATCAAACATTCAATACAATAAAATGTGATATAAAAGGATAAAATTCTTACCTTCATACACTCCTTCTGTAGGACCTGGATGATGGCAGAATAGGTCTCTGGGATAATGATCCCCAGAGCCTGGGGGGAGATGCCTGTCGAGAACTTGAGGTCCTGCAGGCTTCTCCCTGTGGCCAAATACCGCAAGGTAGCGACCAACCTCTGCTCCGGAGTGATGGCTTGCCTCATGCAGGTATCCTGCCTGCTGATATAGGGGGTCAGCGAAGCCAACAAATGGTGAAATACGGGGTCCGTCATCCTGAGAAAGTTCCTGAAATCATCAGGATTATTCTCACGGATCTCACGGAGCAAAGGCATATGACAGAACTGGTCACGCTGAAGCAACCAATTCTTGGTCCATGAACTCCTCCCCACCCTGTTCATGGACTGGACTTGTGTCAAGGTCAGGACCCCAACACCAAGCCCCCGCACAGCACGAACTCTACGAGGAGTACGCATACGCAACATGGCTAGAAAACGGTCGGCTGCTCAGAACGAAGTAACAGAACGCACTGAAGAACAGCAAGGCCTGTGAAGAGCGACCTGAAAAACAGCAACGAGCGGACAAGATCGCACAGAAAACTCCAATACGAACTGACTGCACGCACTGAAGAGCAGATACAAACCCAAAAGCACAAACTGAACGGCAGAAAACGATCTGAAAGCCACGAGTCTGAAAAAGCGCGAATCGTCTCTCACCAAACTTTTACTAACACGAGATTAGCAAAAGGAGCCCAAAGGGTGCCTCGCTTGGTTCTGAACTGGCCTTTTCTAGTCTCGTCGTACGTGCTTGACGTCACCGCGTTCTTGGCGATCGGAAATTCCGACAACTTTGTGCGACCGTGTGTAGGCAAAACAAGTTTGAGCCAACATCCGTTGGAAAAAATCCGAGGATTTTGCTGTCGGAATGTCCGAACAAAGTCCGACCGTGTGTACGGGGCAATAGAATGCATAGAATGCAGAGAGGGACTAGTGTAACCCCAATAAAAGTGCCCATACTTCTTACTAAAAAAGTGTTTAGAAATTTGACCCCTTCTAAAGATAAAGAGAAAAGGGTTGGAGAAAACTGAACAAGTTGCTTTGTAAATTCCCTGATGGTAAAATGACTGGTGTGATCCCTAGAAAAAGAAGCAGATGCCACTTTTGGAAGCACACTGGGGCTGTCTTCGTACAGCCCAAGTCAGTGTAGGAGGGGGACACAGGAAAAGTCACCTGATAAGACGGTAAGTAAAGTTTCCCTTTGATAAAAGTGAGACAGGATTTTACCTGGCACGTGGTGCCAAAGTGAGATGTTGAAAACAAAGCAGAAACAAGGGAGAAGGCAGTGCTGCATCCTGACAGGGCGTAAAAATTGTTGACACAGGATTTTCATCCAGGCAGTTTTGGGGGCTCCAGGATGCTTTTCTCAGTCAGAGGAAACAGTGTTTTTTTTCAGTTTCTTCATCAGTTGGTAAAACCAGGTTTGGGAGCTGGAACCCAGAGATATCCTAGAGTTGGGAGGGATGAAATCTCCAGTCCTGAGTCCCGGTTTTGTGAATAACCAGCACACTGATTAAACAGGTGTGTGCAGGGCCTTTTGCTGAGACCCGACCATGTTTCTGGGCTCCACCCCAGCAAAGAGAGGAGGTGTCTGCCAGGAGTCAGGAGGTTTCCACCTAGGAGAGAGATGGGGGGCCAGAGCAACAAGAGGCTGTATTACCGAACCAGTACATGAAAACAGGCTGTAGGAGACAGACAAGAATCTGGGTAAGGCCAGAGCATCAGGCACTACAGATGTAAGCCAGGAGGCTGAGTGTATAATGTTGAAAACCCCTCCGAGGGAACTTTTTTGACTTTGATATGTGGAACTGTGTTGACTCTTTCTTTTAATAAATTTGAGCAAGAAAACCCCCTAAAAAAAATTAAATAAGTGAGTCCTTAACCGCTTCCCGCCCGCCTTATAGACAAATGACATTGGACGAGATGCTCTCTTGTTCTGGGGTGATGTTATATGAGGAGACATGACAATGTCATATCCCTGGGACAAGCTGAACCCCCAATCTTGGTAAAGAGCTGATGACACGGCTCTTTACCCATGTGATCAGCTGTGTCCAATGACAGCTGATCACATGTAAACAAGGAATTGCCATTTATCGGCTCTCCTCACCTCACACTGAGAGAGTGTGAGAAGAGAAAAGCTGATCAGCAGCATCTCCTTACAGAGGAGACCTGTAGTGATAATCAGGGCACTGATCATCATTATCAGTGCAGATCATCATTATCAGTGCAGCCACAACAGTGCTCAGCAGTGATGCCAGTCAGTGCCCATCTGTTATGCCAATCTGTGCCCATCAGTGATGCCAATTTGTCTATCAGTGATGCAAGTTAGTGCTGCTTTTCAGTGCCCATAGGTGCCTGCTCATCAGTGCCACCCATCAGTGCCCATCAGTGCTGCCTATCTGTGCAACCTATCATTGCCCATAAGTGCCGCCTATCAGTGCCCATCAGTGCTGCATATTAGTGCCTCCTCATCAGTGCCATTCAGTGCCACCTCATCAGTACCGCCTCATCAGTGCAGCCTTCACACTAGTGAAGGAGAAAAAATACCTATTTACAAAATTTTCTGACAGAAACTAAGAAAACCCTGGCCGTTGGTTGTCGGGGTCTGCGGGCGGGGGGCTTATTGGAATCTTTAATAAGGAGGCCCCCAGATACCCATTCACCTAGGGGAAAAGAGTGTCAATAAAAAAAACACACTAGACAGGTTTTTAAAGTAATTTATTAGGCAGCTCCAGTGGTCTTCTTCCGACTTCGTGGGTCTCTTCCGACTTCTCTGAGCTCTCCGGCCTCTTCTCCACGCTCTCCGGCTCTTCTCCCGCTCTCCAGTATCTTCTGCCTGGCTCTTCCGCTATCTTCTGCTCTTTTGCCGCTCTGTTGCTAGCGATGGCCCGGTCTTCTCCGTCGTCTTCTTCCCTCTTCTCTTCTTCCGATGTTGACATGACGCTCTCTCTCTGTAATGCCGTGTGAAGACCGGAGGGAAGAAGACAATGGAGAAGACCGGGCCAATGCTAGAAAAGAGCAGGCAAAAGAGCAGAAGATAGTAGAGGAGCCCGGCAGAAGACACCGGAGAGTGGGAGAAGAAGCCGGAGAGCGGGAGAAGAGGTCGGAGAGAGCGGAGAAGTCAGAAGAGACCTCCCAGGTCAGAAGAGACCCCCGGAACTGCCTAATAAATTTCTTTAAAAACCGTTCTAATGTGTTTTTTTATTGACACTTTTTTCCCCCAGGTGAATAAATAGGGGTACGATGTACCCCATACACATTCACATAGGGTGGGGGGCCAGGATCTGGGGGTCCCCTTATTAAAGGGGGCTCCCAGATTCTGATAAGCCCCCCGCCCGCAGACCCCGTCAACCAACGGCCAGGGTTGTTGGGAAGAGGCCCCCCTGCCCCAAAGCACCCACTCCCCCATGCTCGCTTGTCCCCACCCCTTTTCCTGACCGGCCGGGCTGCGTGCTCGGATAAGGGCCTGGTATGGATTTAGGGGGGATCCCCACATCGATTTTGGGGGGTTCCCCTTAAAATCCATACCAGAACCTTGGGTCTGGTATGCTCTTGGAGGGGGAACCCATTCCGTTTTTTTATTTAAAATTTGGCATGGAGTTCCCCCTCAAGATCATCAGAGCACAAGTCGCATGCCAAAGTTGGATCATGCAAGATGGCGATCCGACTTTGATCCAACTTCAATGATGGTCAATGGGCTGAAGTAGGATCAAAGTCGGACCAAAGTAGTACAGGGAGCATTTTCAAAGTCGGCTCCCATAGGGAAACATTGATTTTCACACGTCATGCGACATGAACTCCAAATGTCGGAGCATTTGTCGTACCAGTGTGAACCCAGCCTGAGATGTTTCTACAACTTGATTGGAGTCCACCTGTGGTAAATTCAGTTGATTGGACATGATCTGGAGAGGCACACACCTGTCTATATAAGGTCCCACAGTTAACAGTGCATGTCAGAGCACAAAACAAGCCATGAAGTCCAAGGAACTATCTGTTGACCTCCGAAACATGATTGTATGGAGGCACAGATCTGGGGAAGGGTACAGAAAAATTTCTGAAGCATTCAAGGTCCCAATGAGCACAGTGGCCTCGGAACCACCAGGACTCTTCTTAGAGCGGCCAAACTGAGCGGGAAGAAGGGTCTTAGTCAGGGTGGTGGCCACAAACCCAATGGTCACTCTGAAAGAGCTCCAGCATTTCTCTGTGAAGAGAGGAGAACCTACCAGAGGAACAACATCTCTGCAACGCTCCACAAATCAGGCCTGTATGGTATAGTGGCCACGACAGCCCACCTGGAGTTTGCTGAAAGGCTCCTGAAGGACTCTCAGACAATGAGAAACAAAATTCTCTGGTCTGATCAAACAAAGATTGAACTCTTTGGCCTGAATGGCAAGCATTATGTCCGGAGGAAACCAGGCACTGCTCATCCCCTGGTCACTACCATCCCTACAGTGAAGCATGGTGGTGGCAGCATCATGCTGTGGGAAAGTTTTTCCGTGGCAGGAATTGGGAGACTAGTCAAGATCAAGGGGGAAAGATCAAGGAGGAATGAAGCAAAGTACAGAGACTTCCTTGATGAAAACCTGCTCCAGAGCGCTCTGGACCTCAGAATGGGGGCGAAGGTTCATCTTCCAACAGGACAATGACCCTAAGCACACAGCCAAGATAACAAAGAAGTGGCTATGGGACAACTCTGTGAATGTCCTTGAGTGGCCCAGCCAGAGCCCAGACTTGAACCCGATTGAACATTTCTGGAGAGATCCGAACATGGCTGTGCACCAATACTCCACATCCAACCTGATGGAGCCTGAGAGGTCCTGCAAATAAGAATAGAATAAACTGCCCAAAAATAGGTGTGTCAAGCTTGTAGCATCATACTCAAAAAGACTTGAGGCTGTAATTGGTGCCAAACATGCTTCAAAAAAGTTTTGAGAAAAGGTTGTGCTTATGTATGTGATTTGTTTTCATTTTTTATTTTTATTATATTTGCAAAGATTTCAAACAAACTTCTTTCACATTGTCATTATGGGGTATTGTTTGTAGAATTTTGAGGAACATAACACATTTAATCCATTTTGGAATAAGGCTGTAACATAACAAAATGTAGAAAAATTTAAGCACTTTGCACTGTATGAACTGATTATTTTTATTTTCTCCTAGCTTTTAGTTTAATTAAAGTAGAACTATGAGAAAAACTTTTCTTTTCATTTTGTATAGAGCAAGAGAGGGCTATAACCCCTGTCAGATTTTTTTTCACCATCTCTGTCCCTTTGTGGCGATTTCCCTTCACTTCCTGTCCAATAGCCAAACAGGAAGTGAGAGCAAACCCCTGCAAATTAACCACTTCAACCCCAGAATATTTTACCCCCTTCCTGACCAGAGCATTTTTTGCGATTCGGCACTGCATCGATTTAGCTGGCAATTGCGCGGACGTGCTGCGCTGGACCCAAACAAAATTTATGTCCTTTTTTCCCCACAAATAGAGCTTTCTTTTGGTGGTATTTGATCACCTCTGCAGTTTTTATTTTTTGCACTATAAACAAAAAAAGGCCGTCAGTTTTGAAAAAAGCAATATTTTTTACTTTTTGAAATAATAAATATCCCCCAAAAATATATAAAAAAACAAATTTCTTCCACAATTTAGGCCAATATGTATTCTTCTACATATTTTTGGTAAAAAAAAAAAAATTGCAATAAGTGTATATTGATTGGTTTGTGCAAAGGTTATAGCGTCTAAAAAATAGGGGATAGATTTATGGCATTTTTATAATATTTTTTTTTTTACTAGTAATGGCGGTGATCTGCGATTTTTATCGGGACTGCGACATTATGGTGGACACATCGGACACTTTTGACACTATTTTGGGACCATTGTCATTTATATAGCGATCAGAGCTACAAATAGCCCCTGATTACTGTATAAATGACCCTGGCAGGGAAGGGGTTAAACACTAAGGGGCAATCAAGGGGTTAAATGTGTCCTAGGGAGGTATTCTAACTGTAGAGGGGGATGGGCTCACTACAACATGACAGAGATCACTGCTCCCGATGACAGGGAGCAGTGGATCTCTGTCCTGTGGCTAGGCAGAACAGGGAAATGCCTTGTTTACATCTCCCCGTTCTGCCTCTCCTCACTGTAATCGAAGGCCGCCGGCGAACATCGTGTTTGCGGACCTGTGGGCACGCTTCTGCGGCACTCGGTGTGCCCGATAGGCAGCAAATTCAAAAGGACATACAGGTACGCCCATTTGCCTGCCTGGGCCATTCTGCTTGTGGTCCGCAAGTGGTTGAGGAAATTTCTTGGGAAGTCCCAGGTCACCAGAACTAGTGTCCCTATTGGAAAATGTCCCTTCTATGACTTTTCTGGGGACAACCCAAATTGTGGGATTTTCTTTTACTTTCACTTTCAATGATAATGGTAAACAGGACAAATAGAGAGGGTTAATCTTCCTAATGGGGACACAGACAGCAATACAAACTGTAGGTGTTCTAATCCCTCTCCCCTCTATCCAAAACGAAAAAAAAAAGTTTTGCTTTTTAGTTATACTTTAAAGGGGTTGTAAAGGTAAAAATTTTTTCACCTTAATGCATTATATGCATTAAGGTGAAAAAACTTTTGACAATACCGCCGCCCCCAGCCCCCCCGTTTTACTTACCTGACGCCTCGAATCTCCGCTGCTCGTTCTCGTCATCTCCATTGCAGCTCAGCCTGGTCGCTAATTGGCTGCAGTGGATGGATTGAAAGCAGCGCAGCCATTGGCTCGCGCTGCTGTCAATCACATCCGATGACGCCGCGCGCCGGGGGGGGGCAGAGTGATACAGCGAGCGGCTATAGCCGCCGGCTGTATCACGGGAGCGCGCCCACAAGCACTAACCACCATGCGAGGGAGCTCGCATTAAGGTGGTTAATGCTTGCTGGGAGGAGCTGAAACAGCCGCCGAGGGACCCCAGAAGACCAGGTTCGGGGCCACTCTGTGCAGAACGAGCTGCACAGTGAAGGTAAGTATAACATGTTTGTTATTTTTAAAAAAAAAATTTTACCTTTACAACCCCTTTAAGTAGGTATACGATTTGAGGTTTCAATTGAAGTGTTGCATTACCCTTGTATAGGGAATTACATTGTTTAGACAGCGCTGGGTTTAACAGTTAACAAATCTGTTATATTTTCTGAGCATTCTATATTATATGAAACATGAAATGACTCTGTTGGGGGAAGTCCCTTATTTTGGAGCACTTGATAGCTTCATTAACTGTCTTCTTTGTGGAGACTTTCTCTGGAAAAACACATGACTGTAGTAATCCTGAAATAAAAACAACTGAAAAAGTAGTATGTTTTAGTTATTAAAATAATCATATGAAGTCCATGAAAATAGTTTGATACTGTCAGTAGGCAGAATTCAATAACACAGTGAAAGAGATCTTATGACCTCTTATCTTATGATTTTAACAAATTCTAGTAAATGTATAATTCCATTAACACACTCACTTATTAATCCAAAAGAGCTGAAACAAATAAAGTCTACAAGAAAGAAAAAAAAAAGCAGTTCAGTCTAAAAAATATTTGGAGGATGACTATTTACATAGTGTAGTTAATTGAAAAAAGACACATATCCATTGTGTTCAACCAAATCATTTAATACATGTTATACAGTATGTTTTACATGACTGAGCAATATGGTTTATTTTTTTCCGGAAGGGTATGGTGGTGCTTTCACTTGCTTCTTACTACACTTAGAGAAATTTGTGACTAGCGACAGATGATCCTGATTACTTCCACTGTATGTTTAGCTCTTCTACATTTCTATTTCTCAACCTTTTTCCATTCAAAAAAAAATTTCAGTCTCAAGACGCCCCCAGTCTAAGGCCTGGTTCACATCACTGCATGTCATGGAAAATGGGCAAAATCACGCTCATTACTGACATGCAGACAAATGCTCTGCTCTCTAGGGGTGTCGTCAATTCTTAATGGTTCCCCATATATTGACAAATGCTGGGTGTTTTTAGCAAGGCACAATTTTTAAATATGGGTCAGAGACTTCTTTCCCTGCATTTCTGCGAGCAGAGCAGCCCATTGAAATGAATGGCTTGTCCTAAACGCAGCCGCACAGATGTGAACCAAGGACTTGGTCACATTTTAAGGTTGGGCAGTAAAACTTCATTGTTGGGGTGATTTTGGCTTCCCCCACTGCTCCCCTTTAGCTGCAGAGGCAGCAGCTGGGGGTGTACACATGCTGTGGTCACGGCTGAAAGTATACCTCCAGGTGAAAGGGGCTGTGCTGCAACCACCACGCAACTGTGTGCATTGCGTATGGTTGCTATGTGGTGATGCTACATTTAGGGGGTTAAAACAGGTGGTTAGGTGGTAACATATTGCCTCTCCACCGCCTGTCAAATGCCTCTAAACATGGATTGCTAAGCATGAATTGCTTTTCAGATAATTGGCAGTCCTTGCTGCTTGTATGAACAAGCCTTAAAAAAGCAGCTCTGATAGTACAGGAATAGGGGTCAGAGTTAAAATTACCAAACATACACACATACATAAATACACACACACACCACCACTGTTGTCTTACGTGGACGTCCAGGTATTTTTATGTTGCTAAGCTCACTAGTGTGTTCTTCTTATCCATTAGCATTAAGTAGGTTCACAGCAATAGATTCTAAATGCAAATACCCCTCTTAGAATCAATTCCAGATCTTTTACCTGCTTAAATGATGAAGAAACGACAAAGGAGTAGCCCACACCTGGCCATGAAAATTTGATTCAATTGTCCAATTACTTTTGGCCCCTTGAAAATGGGGGATGGCTATTCTTATAAGCTGTAATTCCTAAATCCTTCTTCCGATTTAGATGTACATACCCTCAAATTAAATCTGAGAGTGTTCACTTTCAGTCCATATTCATTATATAACTATAGCTTAAATATGTTTTGGTAAATACCTGTGTAGCAATAACTCACGGTGGAGCTGCTGGTTTAAACGGGTCTGTTACCATCACTCTGCTTCCCTCTGTTTCACTGGCAACAGCCAGTACGCAGCACGAATCAAAGTCTCTGCCACAGACTTGCTTGGGAACAAAACCCGTACGATCCTCTGCCACAGGATGTATCAGATTTTCTGTAATGAATGTCAGTCACAGTGCCTGAACTTTTAAGCCTACCAGGCAACACTATGCTGTATAGTTACTTTCGGATACGTCCTCCAACCGAGTCACCAGGCCCCTCTATAGACCAGCACGCTGCATGATCTCTCCAAGACGGGTCCTCCCCTGGGATCTCCTCGGTTGTCCAGCTTCGTCACACAGGACCGATAGCTCAGGACCATTCCTCGGCCGCGGTGGTAGGCTCCAGACAGACCTCTGGACCCACTCCTGCGCCGCAGTATCGTGGGCCTCTGGAACAGAGGACCACGAGGTAGCTCTTTAATGCATACCTGTCGGCCAGGAGGGCCAGCAGGTGGCTGTAAAACGAACCCCAAAATATGGCGTCTGTCCCATAAATACCCTCGCCCAGAATGCAACTCCGAGGACCACCTCCACCGAGTTGTCTCCGGGACAGTAGAGCATCCATACGCTTCAACACGTTGCCTTTCCAACACTAACCAGTGATAACAGCGACACCCACCGGTCAGCACGGAAACACACAAAACGTCAGCCAAGCTGGAACAGAGGCAAACTTAACCTTCCTAACGAACAAATGACTAAATTTACCTAACATGCGGTAGATTGTAAATCTACCAGCGCTACACCCAGGGCCGGATTTCCCACAAGGCCACCGAGGCCAGGCCTCGGGGCGGCAGTGGTACAGGGGCGGCGCCGCACACTAACATCAGCATGCAGTGCACCCAGGCGCCAGAGAGGTGGGGGCGCTGAAGCGCTAGAGTGCTCCTCTCCCTCCTCCTCCTCTCTGTGTCCAGACTGAGGCGGCTCCATCCGCACGTCACCGCCGCCACCGCTGTGTTTTTCGCTGCTCAAGCCCGCCCCCCCTCCCTCCTCCTGTCAGGGAAGGAGAGCAGCCGCCGAATATCGGAGCGGCTGGCCTCTGTGCGGCGGCAGCGTGGGGGGGGGGGCGTGTTCTCTTTCACTCCCGCCCAAGCCTGTGCCTGTCACCATCTGTTCTGTTGTACACACTTGGAGGGGAGGTTGTCCTGGGGGGTCTGTACTAGTGAAGGGGGGGTTGTCCTGGGGGGGTTGTACTAATGGAGGGGGGTTGTCCTGGGATGTCTGTACTAGTGAAGGGGGGGTTGTCCTGGGGGGTTTGTACTAATGGAGGGGGGGTTGTCCTGGGATGTCTGTACTAGTGAAGGGGAGGTTTGTCCTGGGGGGGTTGTACTAATGGAGGGGGGGTTTCCTGGGATGTCTGTACTAGTGAAGGAGGGGTTGTCCTGGGGGGTTGTACTAATGGAGGGGGGGTTGTCCTGGGATGTCTGTACTAGTGAAGGGGGGGTTGTCCTGGGGGGGTTGTACTAATGGAGGGGGGTTGTCCTGGGATGTCTGTACTAGTGAAGGGGGGGTTTGTCCTGGGGGGGTTGTACTAATGGAGGGGGGTTGTCCTGGGATGTCTGTACTAGTGAAGGAGGGGGGTTTCCGGGGGTGTTTGTACTAATGGAGGGGGGTTGTCATGGGGGGTTTGTACTAATGGAGGGGGGATTGTCCTGGGATGTCTGTACTAGTGAAGGGGGGGTTTGTCCTGGTGGGGGTCTGTACTAATTGAGGGGGGTTGTCCTGGGATGTCTGTACTAGTGAAGGGGGGGGTTGTCCGGGGGGGTTTGTACTAATGGAGGGGGTTTTTCCTGGTGGGTTTGTACTAATGGAGGGGGGTTGTCCTGGGGGGTTTGTACTAATGAAGGGAGGGGCAGTTTGTCCTTGGGGGGTCTGTGCTAATGGAGGGGGTGGGGGTTGACCTGGGGGGGGGTTTGTACTAATGGAGAGGGGGTTTTCCTGGGGGGGTTTGTACTAATGGAGGGGGGTTTGTCCTGGGGGGGTCTGTACTAATGAAGGGAGGGGTGGTTTGTCCTGGGGGGGTCTGTACTAATGAAGGGAGGGGCGGTTTGTCCTTGGGGGTCTGTGCTAATGGAGGGGGTGGGGGTTGACCTGGGGGGGTTTGTACTAATGGAGGGGGGTTTGTCCTGGGGGGGTCTGTACTAATGAAGGGAGGGGTGGTTTGTCCTGGGGGGGTTTGTACTAATGGAGGGGAGTTGTCCTGGGGGGGTTTGTACTAATGGAGGGGGGTAGACCTGGGGGGGGTTGTACTAATGGAGGGGGGTTGTACTAATAGAGGGGCGTTTGTCCTGGGGGGGTCTGTACTAATGAAGGGAGGTGGGTTTGTCCTGGGGGGTCTGTACTAATGGTGGGGGGTTTGTCCTGGGGGGGAGGGTCTGTACTAATGGAAGGGGGTGGTTTGTCCTGGGGGGTCTGTACTAAGGTAGGGGGGTGGGTTTGTCCTGGGGGGTCTGTACTAAGGGAGGGGGGTGGGTTTGTCCTGGGGGGGTCTGTACTAAGGGAGGGGGGTTTGTCCTGGGGGGGTCTGTACTAATGAAGGGAGGGGGGTTTGTCCTGGGGGGTCTGTACTAATGGTGGGGGGTTTGTCCTGGGGGGGGAGGGTCTGTACTAATGGAAGGGGGTGGTTTGTCCTGGGGGGGTCTACACCCAGGAAAGTACACCCAGGGCTCCAGAGGTAGAGGGAAGTGCTGAGGGAACACCATCAGAGAGAGAACCCCGCTGCCCTGCACCACCAGAGGGAAAGCCACACAGCCTAGCGCCATCCCTGGTGGAGAAAGGAATGGAGTCATTGCAGGAATACAGATCTGGGTGTCACCCAGCGGAATCGCCACAGGAAATTCAGAGTGAGCTGACTCCTGATCAGGGGAACCATTGCTGTATCGCTGGGTCAGGTGAGAGGGCCGATCGACCATTATCTACTAATGTCCATAGGAACTGCAGTCTCTGACCATCTCCTGTATCATGTCTGCCGTCTCTGACCATCTCCTGTACTATGATTGCAGTCTCTGACCATCTCTTGTATCATGTCTGCAGTCTTTGACCGTATTATGTCTGGGGGCTCTTTCTGGTGGTGTGGGGGGGGGGGCGGCATTGAAGGGCCGGCCTTGGGGCGGCAAAGGGAGTAAATCCGGGCCTGGCTACACCTGAAAAAAAACTAAAATTGTGTCCAAATATATATGAACCTGTATATACAGCCTTTTAAAAAGTAGCATACAGTATCTTCACAGATGGGTACTGCACTATAGAGGGCAGAGAGGCAGAGAGCACAGTACACACTCCCCCTCCCTTTGCTTTCACTGCTGAGTACATTCGCTGGCTGACCAAGCCCCCTCGGCTGGAGATTGGGAGTTCAGTCTCATGTAACAGCTTTACTCTACCAGGAAGCCGCTGCACTCCTGAGGATCTCAGGCGGCACCCCAGAGTGCCTTCCACCCCGGTTCAGAAAGGCTGTTCTACACTGTGGAGTCCACAGTTTAATTTTATTCCATTCCCCTTCCACCATAGCAGCTGCATAGGCTGTTATGTCTATAGTTTTGCCACTGCCAGCAATATAGCATGGTTTAATGAAAGAATTGTTATTGAAATTGTAGCTATTATGCTGCTACGATAAGTTTACGCTGATAATGTTTTCACTGAATAAAGTTTTAGCAAACACTTTTAGAAAAGAAGTGATCCCACGACATCTGCTGTATCTGGCCATAACTTTAGTTGCTGAGCCACCTGAAATGCTGGACAGTACCCTGTCTGATTCTTTGGAAATTTTTGCCTTTTACCTTGTTTCCTTTGATCCTTGAACTCCTTGCTTCTCCCATGAACTTCCTATTTAAGCTATGCCTTTACACATCCTGTTTGCCAGATTACTGGGCTCTCTACAGCTGATATCTTGCTCCTGTGCATACCTGCTGCTGTCCTTATCTCCACTACCACTCGTTACCAACCTTTGGCTTGTTGCTCAACTACGCTTCTGCTTGTTTCCAACCCGCAACCACTTGTTACTGACCTTTGGTTTGTTTACTGACTATGCTTCTGCTTGATCCCTACCTGCCATATCTGCTACTGGACCCCGACTTGCTCACCTCCTGGTGGGGGGATTCTGAGGACCATGACTTGGTGTGAATACGCAGCAAAACCCATCTTCACCATCAGAAGCTCTGGTGAATGCAGGTTAGTGCTTAGACCCTGCCCCTCAGATGAGCCTGAGTCATCCACCAGGGTGACCTGCTTGTATACTTAACCAGCTGGTTGATAAGCGCCTCTCTACTGCTATAGCTACTGGTGTCCATGCCTGACCCCTGACCATGACACAGAAACTATATACAGTATGTTATATTATAAGATGAAGGACACATATACAGTGGGGACGGAAAGTATTCAGACCCCCTTAAATTTTTCACTCTTTGTTATATTGCAGCCATTTGCTAAAACCATTTAAGTTCATTTTTTTCCTCATTAATGTACACACAGCATCCCATATTGACAGAAAAACAGAATTGTTGACATTTTTGCAGATTTCTTAGAAAAGAAAAACTGAAATATCACATGTTGGTAAGTATTCAGACCCTTTGCTGTGACACTCATATATTTAACTCAGGTGCTGTCCATTTCTTCTGATCATCCTTGAGATAGTTCTACACCTTCATTTGAGTACAGCTGTGTTTGATTATACTGATTGAACTTGATTAGGAAAGCCACACACCTGTCTATATAAGACCTTACAGCTCACAGTGCATGTCAGAATAAATGAGAATCATGAAGACAAAGGAACTGCCTGAAGAGCTCAGAGACAGAATTGTGGCAAGGCACAGATCTGGCCAAGGTTAAAAAAAAAATTCTGCTGCACTTAAGGTTCCTAAGAGCACAGTGGCCTCCATAATCCTTAAATGGAAAACGTTTGGGACGACCAGAACTCTTCCTAGAGCTGACCGTCTGGCCAAACTGAGCTATCGGGGGAGAAGAGCCTTGGTGAGAGAGGTAAAGAAGAATCCAAAGATCACTGGGGCTGAGCTCCAGAGATGCAGTCGGGAGATGGGAGAAAGTTGTAGAATGTCTACCATCACTGCAACCCTCCACCAGTCGGGGCTTTATGGTAGAGTGTCCCGACGGAAGCCTCTCCTCAGTGCTAGACACATGAAAGCCTGCATGGAGTTTGCTAAAAAACACCTGAAGGACTCCAAGATGGTGAGAAATAAGATTCTCTGGTCTGATGAGACCATGATGGAACTTTTTGGCCTTAATTTTAAGCGGTATGTGTGGAGAAAACCAGGCATTGCTCATCACCTGTCCAATACAGTCCCAACAGTGAAGCATGGCGGTGGCAGCATCATGCTGTGGGGGTGTTTTTCAGCTGCAGGGACAGGACGACTGGTTGCAATTGAGGGAAAGATGAATGCGGCCAAGTACAGGGATATCCTGGACGAAAACCTTCTCCAGAGTGCTCAGGACCTCAGACTGGCGCCGAAGGTTTACCTTCCAACAAGACAATGACCCTAAGCACACAGCTAAAATAAGGAAGGAGTGGCTTCGCAACAACTCTGTGACTGTTCTTGAATGGCCCAGCCAGAGCCCTGACTTAAACCCAATTGAGCATCTCTGGAGAGACCTAAAAATGTCTGTACGCCAACATTTACCATCCAACCTGACAGAACTGGAGAGGATCTGCAAGGAGGAATGGCAGAGGATCCCCAAATCCAGGTTTGAAAAACTTGTTGCATCTTTCCCAAAAAGACTCATGGCTGTATTAGATCAAAAGGGTGCTTCTACTAAATACTGGGCAAAGGGTCGGAATATTTAGGACCATGTGATATTTCAGTTTTTCTTTTTTAATAAATCTGCAAAAATGTCAACAATTCTGTGTTTTTCTGTCAATATGGGGTGCTGTGTGCACATTATTGAGGAAAAAAATGAACTTTTAGCAAATGGCTGCAATATAACAAAGAGTGAAAAATTTAAGTGGGTCTGAATACTTTCCGTCCCCACTGTATTTGAAATTCTATACATGTTATGCCCGTTGGTACACTATAACATTTTTAAGGATGAGACTAATGATGCCTAAATGGAGATCACCTGCATGCTTTCCTTTGAACAAATTACATCTTAAATATTGTTTGGGAATTGTGAACTTGGCTTCATTCAGGCTACATGCCCGGTAGTCATGGTCTTGTTCCCCTTACCTTCCCAAACCTTGTAAAATATTAGAATGCATGGTTTGTGAAAGGTATAGTTTGTTATGTGGGAACAAGTAAGAGAGACTCTGGAAGACTCTGAGTTATCTTGCTCTAAGTGAGCTTGTTATAGCCAAGCAATAAGGCTGTCTTCTGGAAATTCACAAAGGCTTAGATGTCTTGGGGTTACATAAGTGGGTTTGGCGGGTTTTATTGTGGTGTTTGTGAAATATTTGTGAAATGTTAGCTACTTTACATAGATTAGCAAAATGGTATAAATGTATCCCCAAATGTTAATAATTTAACACTTATAGGGCGTACACACGGTCGGACTTTGTTCGGAAATTCCGACAACAAAATCCTAGGATTCTTTACGACGGATGTTGGCGCAAACTTGTCTTGCATACACGCGGTCACACAAAGTTGTCGGAAAATCCGATCGTTCTGAACGTGGTGACGTAAAACACGTACGTCTGGACTATAAATGGGGCAGTGGCCAATAGCTTTCATCTCTTTATTTATTCTGAGCATGCGTGGCACTTTGTCCGTCGGATTTGTGTACACACGATCGGAATTTCCGACAACGGATTTTGTTGTCAGAAAATTTTATATCCTGCTCTCAAACTTTGTGTGTCGGAAAATCCGATGGAAAATGTGTGATGGAGCCTACACACGGTCGGAATTTCCGACAACAAGGTCCTATCACACATTTTCCGTCGGAAAATCCGACCGTGTGTACGGGGCATTACTGTTAAAGTGTCACATACTGTATATACATTTCATCAACTTTTTATTATATTTTCACTGCACAAGGCAGTGATATGAATTATTTTACATAAGTATTGATTCTAGACATATTTGATTAATTGCTTTTAAAATTAGCTCTCTGAATTTAAGTACTGCACAATAGACAGCCTTGAATTAATTATAGATGCTATATAGAATCACACAGTGTTAATGTCTCTTAAAACTAATTTGACTTACCACTCTGGCTATTGGAGAAGTGTTAATGTAAAAGGATATAAATGCCTTAATAAAGTTCTGTGACAGCTCCTAGATTATTTGTGTTCACTGTTCAAGACTTGTGGTTTGAGATGTGACCATCAAATTTATTTAAAATCCAACTGATAATGCTTGCATTCTGTGCTTTTTTCTTGCAACTGAAGTGGAGGAGATTATTGTGCTTGGAACCACTTAATTCACATATCTGATTGGCTATGTGACAAAGTAGATATTTTATTTAGGAAAGCCTTCTTTTCTTTCAAAGATACATCACATTGCAAGGGATAAGATCACATTTGTCATATTTGTAGACACAAAAATTAGCATTGCAACAACATTTTACATGAGTGTCTTCTAGAGCACCAACGTATTTGTTGAAATGTGAGGCCTAAATGGTAACTATACTTTTAGTGCAGTTATACTTTACTTAATTCCCAGAACACCCCAAAGCTTTAATCTCACATGTCCTTACTTCTGTCAGAATTGATCTTCATTTAGTCCTAAAGAGAGGGCTTCCACTGTTAGGACACATACAAGATGGTTTCTCCCTAGGAAGGAATAGAGATACAGTTACCCTTAAAGCATATCTAAAGCCATTTCAGATCAAGTTGAGTTTTGAATCCAAGGGTTTGAATCCCTGTTAGGAGTCCCAGCAGCATTGACTGTTCTGTTTCACGGGCCACTTTATGCATCGACATACCTCTTTAGACCTAATCTGTCCTTTCCTCCTGTCTAGCAGCACTTGTACTGGGTCTCTCCTCCTGGGGTCTAGCGCCGTTGGCACTGCTGGTAGCTGCCTGGTGTTCAGACCGTCTTGTCCTCCAATTCGGATACTGATGTGCTGCCTTCGATGGGCTCATATTCCGAACCAGAATCGGAATCAGAACTGGGCGGTGAGAGCTCCCCGTTGCTCTCATCGATCAGACTCAGAATTTGATATGTCTCTTCTGGAGTGTATATCTTTCTGGACATAGTGACTGCATTATGGGTGACACTGATGGGCTGAACATCAGGGACTAATGGGCTGCACCTTGGTAGTAATTGGCTGCTCCTGATGGGATCACGGGACAGGTACTCAGACGGGATGGATGGATGACAGATACTTTGATGGGATGGATGGATGGTGGGTACTCTGGTGGCGGGTACTCTGGTGGTGGGTACTCTGGTGGTGGGTACTCCGGTGGTGGGTACTCTGGTGACAGGTACTCTAGTGTTGGGTAATCTGGTGACAGGTACACTGGTGGCGGGTAATCTGGTGACAGGTACTCTGATGACGGGAACCCTGGTGACAGGTACTCTGATGGTGGGTACTATGGTGACAGGTACTCTGAAGCTGAGGACATCATATGACACCTGTCCAGGATGGGAGATCCCATCTGTGGACGTCATATGACTATGGCTGGGTAATGAAGTGGTTAATAATGTGATGGACTGCCTGGCACCCAGCCTGGCTGCCTCCGCTAATTTACCTGTCAGGAAAACCACATGCAGGCATCCAACAGGAGTGATCAGATCAGTTGGCTGCACCTTAGGGAATCAGGACCAGATGAATAAATAAACAATATGTTTATTAAGAAAATAATACACATCCAATACCAACACCGGTAAATCATAAACCCTGCTTTCTGGAAACTTGGAGAAGCTTCCAGAAGTAGAGGGTGGAGTCTAGGAGGAGCTGCTTGGAGTATTGATGAGGGCCCCAGCCAATCCTCAGCAAAGTGGGCTGGCAGGGGGCAGGCACCTCATAAATACTCATGGGTCATGCCAGCAACAATTCTTTTTTTCAGATCCTCAAAGAGTTCTTTGCCATGAAGTGCCATGTTGAACTTCCAATGACCAGTATGAGAGAGTGAGAGCGATAACACCAAATTTAACACACCTGCTCCCCATTCACACCTGAAACCTTGTAACACCAACAAGTCACATTAACCAGGGAGGGGAAATAGCTAATTGTGCCCAATTTGGATATTTTCACTTAGGGGTGTACTCACTTTTGTTGCCAGCAGTTTAGACATTCATGGCTGTGTGTTGAGTTATTTTGAGGGGAAAGCAAATTTACCATGTTATATAAGCTGTACACTCACTACTTGTAGCAAAGTGTAATTTCTTCAGTGTTGTCACATGAAAAGATATAATAAAATATTTACAAAAATGTGAGGGGGTGTACTCACTTTTGTTAGATGCTGTATGTGTACATTGTTTTGATATGCACTATTGGTGTGTTTTTTGAATTTGGTGAACAAAGCACTGTGAGCTGTTGAATTATCATGTGATTTTAGGTATCTGTAGGGATTTTCTCTTGTCGTTACTTAATAAATGGGCCATTCATACTATTTAAAGCCACCACTGCCCCCATCCACCGCCATCCTACCTCTTCAATAAGACACAGAAGTTGAATCCAACACAGTTTTACTTCAGCTAATAGCAGTACAGAGGATATTTTTCCGGTCTTTTGAAGTATAAGAAGACAATGACTTTCCTAAGTACCTAATGATTTTCCTAAGCCCACACTAACAGCTGGGTTGAACGAAAAAAACCTGACAGCTCAGGTCGGAGGCGCTGTACAAACAATCTCCCCTGCTGAGCTGTTGTGTTCTGCCCCCCCCCCCCCCCCCCCGCCAGAACACTGTGGCGATGATCAGGAGCTGGTCGACTCCTGGTTTTCCAGCATGCTTGTCTGACTGAGGTAACATGGAAAAAGTGGGGAGGGTCTAGCTAGGACTACTAGCACTAAGCAGGATTTACCTTACTCTACCTCTTTCCTTGGAGATCTACTCTCATTTCCTGTTGTGACAGGGTGGAAAGAAAATTCTTCCTAATGAGACAAAAAAAATGAAATTGGGTGAGGGGATATGTGTATCGATTGAAGCTTTAAAACCAAAGCAAAAATATGACAGCCAGACCAGTACCATTTTCCAAAGAGGAGCTGAACAATTGACACCTCCATGTTTCTCTCATGACAGGTTTACTTCAATAAATAAATAAATAAATATTTTGCACATATTACAAAATAAAATGTGCAAAACCACAGATATTGCTCAAAGTGAATACAAACACCTAAATAACAGTGGCAAAAATCAATTAAGCATAACATGTGTATAAATAAACTTACAGTATATACTTGGTTCAAGAATATCTAATACAATAATACCACAATGATGTACTGTATAATAAAACAAAATAACAGTGTTGCCCCACCAAAGTGTTTTCACGTATCGTAAGCTCCCTCTGATGCATGTCTGGAGGTGCTTAGGCACACACTGGCTTTCCACGCTGTTTGGTTGCATAGGAAAATTAGTGCGAGACATTGGGGTCAGCTATCAGAAGGGTGAGAGGCTCTAAGACAGTGGTTCTCAACCTTTTTAGTGCCGTGACCCCTTGATAAAATTCCCCAAGTTGTGGGGACCCCTAACAGTAAAATTATTTTCGTAGCGTGGGTTGCCAGCACCCAAGGCAAAAGCTAATGGGGATATATTCAGCGCTGACTAACTAAAGGACAAACCAAAAAGGAATACATGCAAGCAAACACTAAGGTAAATTCAACAAAACCTCAAATACATAAATAGAAAGCAAACAGTGCTGCGCAAATATAAATGTCCTTGAAATAGCAGATGTAACAGATGAAGTGAGGAGATGAGACCACCAGTGGACATTCAAGACGACAGGGGATATATCTAAAGTGATTGTGATCCCTTCACCGCACATGGATGGCCCCTCACCTGAAATATTCGACCTGAGACAGGTCACACAGCATATAGACCATACAAAGGGTAAACCGATTCTAGTGGTAGTAGCCTCGTTGGTCAGCATTCAGCACTCATCGGGTTAGAGGAATGTTGTATATGCAAACAAAAATAGCAAATATAGTGCTCTCTGTATATACATTTATTCAATAAAAAAGGGTAAAAAGATGCACTTACAAAGTCCGGCACTCAGATCCGAGTGCCGGCTAAACGGCGTTTGATCGTAACAAACAGGCTGATGGCCGCGGGTGACGTCATGCGCTCCTGGCCCCCGTACGCGTTATGTCCATTGGCGGGACTTCTTCAGCGTGGGGCAGGATACGCATAGACGACCCGCTTTGTTTATATAAAGCCATAGCAACCGCCAATCAGAGTGCTGATGCAGCAATCACGGGAAAACATGAACAAAGCCCGTCAGTCTAGCTGCAAGAGACCATGTCATCGGCACAGAAAAACGCTCAGCCCCCACACGGAGTGAAGAACTAATAAGTACAATGTACCTATATGTAATTCCTCAAATCGGAAATTTTTGATAAAGGCTCATAGAACTTAAAAGAAAAAGCTTAAGAGCAACTTCGGGACTTATAAGTCCTCATAGCATAAAAAATGGCTAGCTTAATGCCCATTACAAATAGGGGAAAATAGCAATGCCAATGCTAAAATCACATATAAAATCGCATAGAGAAATCACATACATAGGAAATAATAAAAAATAACAACAGACATCAGACCATGGACATCACCTGGATACGATCACATACACATACTCAATTGCAAAAATTACAAAAAATAACACTATTACAAAATTTAAAATAAACAACATACATATGAAAAATATGAATTATCTATTAGAAATAAAGCAATTTAAATCAAAATCGACATTCATTCCCGCTGGGGATAGGACCTTGGTCTCGTAAATCCAGAAGGATTCTCTACGGCTCAGTTGTCTGATATAGTGGCCACCTCTCCAGTGGCGAGGAACTTTTTCTATCCCCCAAAACTTGAGGCATTTAGGGTCCCTATGGTGACAAAGGCGAAAATGCCTAGACACACTATGGGTTTTTACCCCCCGTTTGATATTGCTAATGTGTTCGCCCACTCTTACATGCAATGCTCTTGGGGTGCGGCCCACATACTGGAGGCCACAATCGCACTCCAGCATGTAGACCACCCCCACGGACGAACACGTAATCAAGCCTTCATTTTGATAACTTCTGTGCATGACATTTGAAACAAATTCTTTCCGCCTTTTGATATTTTTGCTGGCCTTCCTGCAAGTGGCACATTTTCCACACGCATAAAATCCAGACAGAAAACCAAACAACCTATTAGTCCCTATTTTTGGTGGATCAATGACCCCTGGTGCTATACGGTCGCGTAAAGAGGGGGCTTTACGGTATATAAACCGTGGGTGCTGGGGGAGAACAGACCCTAGGGTCCGATCACCTTTTAGAATAGCCAGTGTCTAGCTATAATTTGCTCAAGTTTTTTATACTGAATACTATAATCCAGTATAATACGATAGCTAGTCCCATTATCTTCTACTTCCGTGGGCTTAACCCTATCCGCCACAATAGTGTTCCTATCTGTCGACAATACCTGTGACTGTGATAAAAAGTCATCATCTGAGGTACAATTACGACGCAAACGAATAAATTGGCTTCTTGGAATATTGCAAAGCCATGACTTGTGATGGCAACTAGTCAGCGGAATGTAAGCATTCCTATCCGTTGCTTTAAAGTGATTTCTGGTTTGGAAGCCCGCCTCCCCTTTAAAAATTTCCAGGTCTAAGAATGTGATCTGTTGCTGATTTATCATCCATGTTAGCTCAATATTTTTATTATTATCATTCAGCTTATCCATAAAGCCTTGAAGACTCAATAAATCACCTTCCCACACCATGATTAAATCATCGATGTACCTTCTGTAGCACAATAATTGTGATGGGGGGTCATGAAATATGGTATCTTCCTCCCAGTGGGCCATGAACAGGTTGGCCACACTGGGAGCAAACCTAGCCCCCATAGCCACACCACGTGTCTGCAGAAAGTAATCACTATTAAACCAGAAATAATTATTCAACAAACAAAATTCCAGACTTTCTAGTAGGAAGGAAATATGGTCACTTGGGATATCAGTGGCTGCCAAAGCCCATTTAACAGAATCCAAGGCCTGTTTGTGATCAATAATTGTATATAAAGAACCAACGTCTGCAGTAATCAGTATACTGATTGCAATATTCCAAGAAGCCAATTTATTCGTTTGCGTCGTAATTGTACCTCAGATGATGACTTTTTATCACAGTCACGGGTTTTGGCAACTAGGTTTAAAGAGAAAGGGTATATGCAAGCTATGGTGGACTCTGAAATCACTAAAGTATTGTCGACAGATAGGAACATTATTGTGGCGGATAGGGTTAAGCCCACGGAAGTAGTAGATAATGGGACTAGCTATCGTATTATACTGGATCATAGTATTCAGTATAAAAAACTTGAGCAAATTATAGCTAGACACTGGCCTATTCTAAAAGGTGATCGGACCCTAGGGTCTGTTCTCCCCCAGCACCCACGGTTTATATAGTGTAAAGCCCCCTCTTTACGCAACCGGTTTGCACCAGGGGTGATTGATCCACCAAAAATAGGGACTAATAGGTTGTTTGGTTTTCTGTCTGGATTTTATGCGTGTGGCAAATGTGCCACTTGCAGGAAGGCCAGCAAAAATATCAAAAGGCGGAAAGAATTTGTTTCAAATGTCACGCACAGAAGTGGGGGTGGTCTACATGCTGGAGTGCGATTGTGGCCTCCAGTATGTGGGCCGCACCTCAAGAGCATTGCATGTAAGAGTGGGCGAACACATTAGCAATATCAAACAGGGGGTAAAAACCCATAGTGTGTCTAGGCATTTTCGCCTTTGTCACCATAGGGACCCTAAATGCCTCAAGTTTTGGGGGATAGAAAAAGTTCCTCGCCACTGGAGAGGTGGCCACTATATCAGACAACTGAGCCGTAGAGAATCCTTCTGGATTTACGAGACCAAGGTCCTATCCCCAGCGGGAATGAATGCCGATTTTGATTTAAATTGCTTTATTTCTAATAGATAATTCATATTTTTCATATGTATGTTGTTTATTTTAAATTTTGTAATAGTGTTATTTTTTGTAATTTTTGCAATTGAGTATGTGTATGTGATCGTATCCAGGTGATGTCCGTGGTCTGATGTCTGTTGTTATTTTTTATTATTTCCTATTCATGTGATTTGTCTATGCGATTTTATATGTGATTTTAGCATTGGCATTGCTATTTTCCCCTATTTGTAATGGGCATTAAGCTAGCCATTTTTTATGCTATGAGGACTTATAAGTCCCGAAGTTGCTCTTAAGCTTTTTCTTTTAAGTTCTATGAGCCTTTATCAAAAACTTCCGATTTGAGGAATTACATATAGGTACATTGTACTTATTTGTTCTTCACTCCGTGTGGGAGCTGAGCGTTTTTCTGTGCCGATGACATGGTCTCTTGCAGCTAGAGTGACGGGCTTTGTTCATGTTTTCCCGTGAATGCTGCATCAGCACTGTGATTGGCGTATCGCGGTTGCTATGGCTTTATATAAACAAAGCGGGTCGTCTATGCGTATCCCGCCCCACGCTGAAGAAGTCCCGCCCACGGACGCAACTCGTTCGGGGGCCAGGAGCGCATGACGTCACCCGCGGCCATCAGCCTGTTTGTTACGATCACACGCCGTTTAGCCGGCACTCGGATCAGAGTGCCGGTCTTTGTAAGTGCATCTTTTTACCCTTTTTTATTGAATAAATGTATATACAGAGAGCACTATATTTGCTCTTTTTATTTGCATATACAACATTCCTCTAACCCGATGAGTGCTGAATGCTGATCAACGAGGCTACTACCACCAGAATCGGTTTACCCATTGTATGGTGTATATGCTGTGTGACCTGTTTCAGGTCGAATATTTCAGGTGAGGGGCCATCCATGTGCGGTGAAGGGATCACAATTTCTTTAGATATAT
The DNA here is from genome assembly GCA_037952925.1 of Lithobates clamitans. Lineage (NCBI taxonomy): Eukaryota > Metazoa > Chordata > Amphibia > Anura > Ranidae > Lithobates > Lithobates clamitans. The sequence continues at coordinate 44,595 of JBBGZY010000418.1, forward strand.
CCCCTGTCGTCTTGAATGTCCACTGGTGGTCTCATCTCCTCACTTCATCTGTTACATCTGCTATTTCAAGCACCCAAGGCAAGACAAGTAATTTGCGCCCCTAACCCACGGACATTTAGTGCTCTCTGAGTCCCTTCCACTCGTACAGTATTAAAACCCCTTATGGTACGTTTTAGGATGTACCACTTTGTTCTCCTTTCTTTCCCTTTTTATCTCTCGTTATCCTAATTTCTTGTTTTTTTCCCCCATACCCCTCTCTAGCCGTCTTTCTTGTTCTTTCTCTTATGCTTTCTCTCCCTTTTTCTTTGTTCCTCACCCTCCTTTCCTCTCCCTTCCATGTATTCTCTATTTGTATTCCTTCTCTTACTACTTGGTGGCGGGGAGTTGGGATGAGTGGCAATGCTGGGGGGAGTTCTGATCAGCCAACTTAGATGCTCTTGATCGAGGTCATCTGCTAATCTGAGAACTGTAGCGGGGCCTTTAATGGCAACTATAATCACAGGTAGTGTTACTCACTGTGACTTCGTCTTCACTGTGTCTCTGACGTTGTAATGTCTCATAGCAGTGACACCTATGCCGAAATCAGGAGATAAGGTCTCCTCCAGCCCCTCCTACTTCACATTCCTCACCAGTCAGCTGACCTCTAGTCTCTGCCCCCAGCCATGCCGTGAACTGAATTTGGCGGCTGCAAAGAGGCTGAGTGGGCGGCCGCGGGCTCCAGGAACAGGCCAGCTGGGCGGCCACAGGCTCCAGGGACAGCCCAGCCCAAAAAGGTTGGGAGAGCGGTGCTGGCTTAAGGAGCAGCCCAGGATTCAGTGACCCCTGGCAAATCATCATTCAACCCCCGAAGTGGTCCCGACCCCCAGGTTGAGAACCACTGTTCTAAGAGGTCCCTAAACACAAGTGCAAGCAGCAGTAGGTGGACTATATGTAATTTTTTGTTCTAATACGTCTTTAGTAAAGTATAAGACAAATACAGAATATCCAACAACAGGACAAATAGTTGTTACTCCAAGAATACTCTCAGTATTTGTGATTTTTTTAAACTACTGCTGTGAGTAGCAGTTACATGTGAATGGAACGTTTTCTGACTTTTAATGAAGAGTTGTTTTTAAACATTATCACACTCTCTGGAGCCTTTTTAATCTATTTTCTTTTACCACACTGCAAATAAGATTATCTGGTTGTGGAAAAAGTGGAGCAGAGAAGGATAACTAAAGTCAGCCCATTGATGAGTCAGTTCTTTTTTGTTCGACCAGCAGGTTAAATGAAAAAAGCTGACTTGATTCCCCCATCCTCACACTCAATGTGAAAGTGATAATCCTCCCCGCTAAGCTATTGTATTCCCATAGTGGAGAGACTTCCCAGTCACAGACTTCAGCATTGAAAGCTATAGCGTGCAGCACTGATAGAATAGGGAAACAATTTCTGTACAACCTCCCTGCCCATACATGGATCGAAAATCCTGTGGCCCCTGCTTGACCGGGTCAAATTTTAAACCATGAATGGCTGGCTTAAGAAAAGAAACACTTCAAACCTTTCTTAACACAAAGGTCATGTAACTCTGAAGAGTCGCCCATGAGAGCACTGGTGTGGGGCAACACAATTATATTATTTTGCAGTGATCTTTACTGTATAGTGTGATAGTGTGGTACCCCACCAGTGTATTGGTCCAGGATTCTAAACCAGGCATGTTGAGGGGCTCCAGGGTATTTGCTTGTTTGAGAGGAAACTGTCTTTTCAGTTACCTCATTATTTAGTAAGGTCCATTTTGGGACCTGGAGCCTGGGGATTTCTTAGAGATGCGGGAGGGATGAAATCCACAGCCCTGGGTCCAGGTTTTGGGACTCACCGGCACACTGATTGTTCAGGTGTGTGTGGGCCTGATAGAGTCAGGACCATGATTCGGGGCTCCACCCAGAGAGACAGGAGGTCTCCAGGAGTCCAGGCTTGCAAGGGAGAACCCAGAGAGTGCATGTGTGCACTGAAGTATCCAGAGAGTGCAGGTGTGCACTGAAGTAGCCAGAGAGTGCAGACCTGAGTCTGAGGTCGCTGACAGTAGTCAGGAGAGCTCCATGTGGGAGCCTGAGCAGTGGTGTGTCTGCTGCTGAAGACAGCCAGGTGGCTCTGTATTTTTGTTTGCAATGCTGCATGTGTAAGCCAGGAGGCTGAATATCCTTTTATTTGTTGTTGGCGGTAAAAACCCCCTGCGAGGGAAACCACTTTTGCTGGAGCCTTGTTTGATTTTCTATAATAAAAGTGGTCCAAAAAGCCCTGAAAAGGAATCATTTGTGTGGACTGTTCTCGCTAGCAGGTGCTACACTGAGTTAGACAACCCCAAACCTCACAATAGTGCTATAAAAAAGAGAAGACAGGAGTTGAAAGAGACTTGCTTTTTTTATACATAATATTTTTTTCTTCATTCTTATTACAAAGTATGCAATTGTTGCAATATCGAGCTGCATGAAAGAAAGTACGTGTATTTATGCATGTTATGTAATTGTATTATGTTATACACAGGCCAGTAAACAGATTTACTTAAAGCGGTGGTAAACCACGGCTGTTGTGAAAACAAAAAAACCTGCAAGGCAATGGCATAATATGCTTGTATGCATCGCACACTAGCACATCATGAAATACTCACTGTGGAACAAAGCCCTCCAGGGCTGTGCTGTCACCGCTGAGTACTGACATCTTCCCCCGATCTTTCTTCCGGGTTCGCACGTTCTGGCTATGTGATTGTCCAGAGCTGCGATGACATCACTCCCGCGTGCATGGGGTTCCTGCACAAAGCTCTGAAGGTCGGACAAGGTATGACGAACCTTCAGAACGCATGCGCCGGTGACGTAACTGGCTGCATCCAGGGTGTATATCTCCTAAACAGTGCATGTTTAGGGGATATTCATTTTACCTACAGGTAAGCTTTATTATAGGCTTACCTGTAGGAAAAAAATGACCAAGCAGGGTTTACTGCCGCTTTAAGATCAACAAGAATAATACTCACAAACATGTGCTGATCATCAAGCTACTCATTTATAGCGCAGTAGTCCTAGACCTCACTGGGATCCTTTATAGTTAACACATTTTGAAGGTAACCCTTTCCTAATCAGAGCCAGAGGTGGCTCGGATGAAGAAGGGATTATCTTTGAAACATAGTGATCTGACCCAGAAGTAGGAGTGGGTAACTGTCAAAACCAGGTACCCGCTCCCCCCCAAAAAATAAAAATGTGGGAGGGGAGGATTAAAACAAGTGGAACTTCACCTTTTGGGTGACATTCTGTTTAAAGTGAGAACCAGAAATAAAATAAAGCATTATAAAATATGTTTGAAGAGCTTTAAATAGTTAATACTGTGTTTATTAAATTGACCCTGTCAGGTTACAGAAAAATCAGAATGAAAGCTCCCTCAATAAAAGAACTCTTATGCTAACCTCTGGCGGCCCATGTCCTCCATTCCCTCCATTCTAATGTTACAATCTCCATCAGTCTCATTGCCATTCAACGGTTCAGTGATGGTTGGATGTGTGTGTCCCCTGCTGCATGCACTGGTTCTATCCTCTGACTCTAACATCACTACAGTACTTAGAGTGAAGTCGGTGGTGGAAATCACAGTGCTTGGAAGGGGACATGGGCATCTGATACTTTTGGAAGACTCAAATGCCAAAGAGATGAATGGAGGCTGGAGGCTCAAGGACTGGAACAGAAGACAAGTAGCAGGCACATGTATATAAGCTAATTTTTGGAAGAAAGATTTTTTTTTTTTCTGGATTTTTTTTTCATAGCCTGACAGGGTCAAATGAAGAATTAATGTTAGAGGATTATTTTAGTTAGTATTTCTGGTTTCATGATAAAGTGAAGCATAAACTGCGACCAACTGCTAAGATAATACTTAGGAGGAGCAGTTGCAGTGTATGCTATCACTGTTTATTGCACCAAAGCTGTGTCTAATCTGTGGCCAAAGACATATTATGTAAACACACAATTACACGCTAAGATCCACTTTCACTACATTAGGCTTTATTTGTGTTTTCTTTTTTACACGAGTCAGAGTTGTGTAACCATACTATTCGGAAAATTATAAAAAATGATTGTATTTATTAGAACTTTAATTAGGGGAAATGAGTGTAAACATAACTTGGTCCTCAATCTTTAGCTGTTGAATCTGGATAATCATCTTATGTTCTACAACCAAACCATATTGCAGCAAGAATATTTATCATTTTAGAGTCGTCTTTAGACATGCAATTGATTCAAATAAGATTATGTATTTTTATGTCATCCGTTGAAATGATTTGGTTGATTTAATTTTACATACCATTTCCTAAAATAAGATCTCACTTAAATAATTTGTAAATCAGACAAAAGTTGGTGATTGTGTAAGCTATTCTATGTGAACATGTTTTCCATAAAAAAAAAAAAAAAAATCATGTAAATAAGACCCCTATTTTCTGTCTTTTATGGTCCTTGGTCTTACTACCATACCAGAGCAATATAAAAAAACACTTTACTAATAATAAATAAAATTGAATTTGCCATAGCCCCTATTTTTAAAGCAAAAGAAACTCCACTGACGTTAGTGGGGTGCACTCCCTTGAATATTATACCAAAAAAAAAAAAAAACACTAAAAGAACATGAATACTCCTTACCAATATAACAAACCAACTCCCCCTAAATTATAATTAAAATAAACAGCTGTCTAAAAATTCTCCCATGAGACTAAACTGTTATGCCGCATACACACGAGCGGCCTTTTCGACCGGACTGGTCCGACGGACCGAGTCTGGTGGACAATTTGAACATATGCGGCCTTCATCGGACCTGCAGCGGACTTTTTCGGTCGAAGATCTGACGGACTTTAGATTTGGAATATGTTTCAAATCTTTCTGACAGACTCGAGTCCGGTCAAAGTCCGCTCGTCTGTATGCTAGTCCGACGGACAAAAACCGACGCTAGGGGAGCTATTGGCTACTGGCTATGAACTTCCTTATTTTAGTCCGGTCGTACGTCATCACGTACGAATCCGTCGGACTTTGGTGTGATCGTGTGTAGGCAAGTCCGTTCGTTGGGAAAGTTCGTCGGAAGTCCGTCAGATAGACCGTCGGACAAGTCCAGTCGAAAAGTCTGCCCATGTGTACGCTGCATTAGTAATACCATGGGGCATGTATCCAAGAGGGAATACACATTTATTACATGCCTCCATCCCATGGATTCATGGTAAACTGGACACCCATATTGTACAAAACAAATTAGCAGCTATGTAGACTAATCAGAACAACAAGGCAATTTCAATTGTATCAACTATAGTAGTTAAAACTCAGTGAACACATGGATCCTTGTAACAATTCAGTACAAAGTCTGGCAGACTTTCCTCTTGTCATTTTTAGTTAGTGCATCTTTTATGTTATCCTTTGAACTGGGAAAATTTGCAGCAATGTATTTATGCAGGAACATTTCATCACAATATCTGGCTTGTACTGCAATCATTTACCAGCAAAGTCATTAAGGAGAATAAACACCCATTCTGCTTGAATGAGGTTTCAAAAAATAACACTATACTGCCCTATATGCAATCAAGATCTTTTACATGCACAATCAATCTTCTGCTAACTAATTTCTAGTAGATGATCACCAGTTCATATAAAGGTGGGTGCAAACTGCAGTGCAGCATAGGGTTAACTCCACTGCTGAGTATGTGTAGATATATACTATATTGTTAAAAGTATTGGGACGCCTGCCTTTACTCGCACATAAACTTTAATGGCGTCTAAGTCTTCAAGGTTCAATACTGAGTTGACCCACCCTTTGCAGCTATAACAGCTTCAACTCTTCTGGGAAGGCTGTACACAAGGTTTAGGAGGGTGTCTATGGGAATATTTGACCATGGAAATGTAGACCGCACCTCTCCCCTCCCGAATACCTCAAAAATAACACCTAATTAATTAAAGACACTCACCAACTTTGTTTGGCATATAATTGACCTTGGCACGTTTATTGGTGTAATAAATTAATGAACATTTTAATCATTTTTAGTAATTCATAAAAATTTTCACCTTGCAAATAATAAATACAAAACAGCTCATTCTTACAGGACTTGGGCAATACAGAATATCTTATAAGCACAAATCCCCCCCCTTCAAATATAAAGGGTGGCAAACCACATATACGCGCTCGTGATGACAAGGGGGGTGGGGGGTGGGAGCTTGTTGCTGACTCTGATCAACTGGTGAGGAAATTCCCACGGGGCCAGCTTTATATAATGATCCCCTTTCTGGAATGTTCTCTTTTTAAAAAAACAAAAAAAAACCCAAAAAAAACAATAACAACATACAAACAAATCCTTCTCCCTCCCCTACTCCAATAATACCTCCCCCCCCCCGTCTCATCTCTTCCTCCAAATTGAATGTGTTCATTGTGCTTTACACCCAAAAACCACAAAAAAAAACAACCTATACCAAAATTGTTATATTAGGAGGCTTCTTAAGCCAATTCAAACCACTATTAAACATCAAATACAATATCTAAAAATATTATACAAGTCTTCTATGAGCCATACATCCCTCTTATTAAGTGAATATATACCCCATCTTCCCTTTACTATATCTATTCCAATCTATCCCCCCTCTTCTGTGTCCCCATTCCTTCCTAAGTGTTCTATCCCCTCCCATTTCCCCACCCCTTATTCCTTCCCAGTATTCAACCACATTCTACAGAGAATCGTGTGTACCACTCTATACAACTGAAAAATTAAGTGAAAAGAGCAAATAAAGGGAAAAAAAAAGAGAGAAAGGGGGAAAAAACAACCCCCCCCCCCCAAAACAAAAAAACAAAATTCAACAAGATTATACTGTATATATTTCCCCCTCAGGGACACCCGCATCCGAACCCAGAGACCATACAGCTCTTTACGTCATTGCTCTATCCAATCTCTTTAGAGCAGAGCACCCATCCTTCCCATATTTCAATGTTTTTATCCTTCCTGTCTTTCACTGCGTGCACCCATCTTTCAGCCTCCATTATTGAGTTAACCTCTTTCTTCCAGTCCAACAAAGTTGGACATCTAGTTTGTTTCCATAGCTTGGGTATTAATAATTTTGGCAGCATTTAATAAGTGTGGAATAACACTTTATTTATAAGATCTAACAGACATTGATGTTCCATTAAACAGAAAATTCAAAAGTCACCTCTATTGGTCCGGAGGATAGCCTTTCGACCCATGGAGCAATCGCTTCCCAAAACACTCTAATCCTAGCGCAGGACCACCATAGATGGAGAAAGGTGCCTTTTTGTCCACACCCTCTCCAACATCTGGCGTCTGCCATCGGGGACATCTGGGGTCCGATACCACCTAGTCAAAAATTTATAAGACATTTCTTGAACCTGTGAACTTATAGACGTAGAATGCATCAAGTCAATAAGCTTCTTAATTTGTGCCGTGGTAAAATTTTGTCCTAATTCTCCTTCCCATTCTCTGATAAAATATGGAACCATTTGGTTTTGTGTCGCGAGAACCAATCTATACATCTGTGACAACAAATGTCTTTCAGTGGATATATTTACACACATAGATTCAAAAACAGTAAGGGAGTTTAATGGTCTCATCCAGGGTTTCAGTTTATTGAAAAAGCACACCAATTGATGGTATCTCCATAGGTACCTTCTCCATTTTCAATGTCAGATCTCACAGGGGGGTTAACGTTCCATATGGGGCCAATTTGCCACATGTCGTGTCCCCATCCCTCCCCATGCTCCCAAAAATCCCACCTCCTCCCCCGGAGGAAACCATAGCTACCCTTCCAATGGGGTCAGAGGGGATATCCGCGGGGCATAGTCCCCTGTTTGGTTTAGTTTATCCCAAATCGAAAGGGTGCTCTTGGTTAATGGTGACTTCCATTTTGAAAGACCCCTGTCTGTGCTCAGAATCCACGGGGTTCCGGACAAATTTCTGCCTGCCATTTTCTGTTCTAGAGGGACTCACATTTTCTTTAGGGGGTCGTGGCACCAGTTCAGAATCCATACCAAAGACATTGCCCTATAATATAAGGCTACATCTGGTAGTCCCATTCCTACTCCAATTTGCCTCTACGCAAAATATCATACATCAATCTAGGGTGTTTGTCACTCCATACAAATGCTATGAAGGCCTTTCGTATGGTTTTAAAAAAACTTTGTAGAAGTGTAATTGGCACCGTGTGTAAGAGATAAATTATTTTAGGTAATACACTCATTTTAATGGCGCTGACCCTTCCAAACCATGTTAGTAACCGGCCCTTCCATTTCTGCAGGTCCCCTATTACCTCCTTCATTAGCGAACCATAATTCAAATCATACAGCAGTTTGGGATCTGCTGTGATTTGTATTCCCAGATATACCAGTGAGTTTTTGTTCCAAATAAAGGGATAAGAATTTTGCAAAGTCGTTTTCAACCCTGGGGGGGACATGACTGGGTAACAGTACAGACTCTTCAAAATTTATTTTGAAATTAGATAAAACTCCAAACTTAGAAACCTCTGCCATCAAAGCCGGCAATGATGTCTGTGGTGAGGAAAGGTAGAATAGTAAGTCATCGGCATATGCCAAGACTTTATATACAACTGATCCAACCCATATCCCCTGAATCTCAATACTTTTCCTTACTTTACAAAGGAATGGTTCTAATATAATAGCAAACAGCAGCGGGGATAATGGACACCCTTGTCTTGTGCCATTACATATTTGAAAGTAATCCGACAGTGTGCCATTTACCTTTACTCTCGCTCTCGGTGTCGCATATAATGCTGCAACCCAACCCATCATGCGTTCCCCCAGACCCATCCCCCCTCAACACCTCAATCATAAATCCCCAGTTCACCCTGTCAAACACCTTTTCAGCATTCATTGACAGTGTCACTCTTGGGGCCTTGTCAGGGCCGTGTTGCATTCACTGAAGGGTGTGTAATGCCCGGATGGTGTTATCTCTGGCCTCACAAGCCCTCATGAAGCTCGTCTGGTCAGGGTGAACTAGCTTTACTATACGGTCCTGTAAACGAAGAGCCAAAATTTTTTCTAAGACCTTGGAGTCTGAATTTAACAGGGAGATGGGCCTATAGTTCGCACAATGTTGGGTGTCTTTACCTGGTTTAGGAATTATCGTAATGTACACCAAAACGCCTCTGGCGGTAATGGATTGGAGGCATTAATTGAATTAAAATAGCTACATAACGGGCCCCCAGAGTATTGGTAACTGTAAGTGCAAACACACAAGTTCATATATAACAGGAGATATAAAGGGCTGAGCAACTTAGTCCATAGGGGACAGGCTGGAAGTTCAAGGGTTAAGTTGTAACCGGTAATGTAATGGTTGAAGTAGGCTGGTAGGCTAGGCGGCTGCTGTCCTCAGAGAGCTGGCTCTGTGATGGATGGGAGAGGGGTAGAGAAGGAAGTGCCACCTGAGTGTAGTATTAACAAATGATGTTTAATGACACCAGGTAAAAACACACTTACAGGATAAAAACATATAAAAGGCTCATCTATATAGGTATGTGGTCCTCGGTGTTCCCTCTGATCCTGATATATTTATTTTCATTTATTTATTTTATTCTTTTTTTTAATATATATTTTTATTTATTTTAATCTTTACCGTTTCATTTTCTGGTTCTTTTGTATCATCACCATGGGAATTAATTATTATGTTTCGCTTTTATACTTATACTATATTTTTATACTTCCATTTTTTGCCCCCATTGTTACTCCCATTTTTACTATTGTTAATATTATTGTCTCCATGTTTACTACCATGCACTTTCCCCATTCATATACATGTTTCCATGTCACTCACTATTTTATAACCTCCTTTTTTTTCTCTGTGTATATTATGTTACCTTGTAGTTCCCCTCCCACCCACAGTTGGCGCTGTGCTTTCTTTTGACAGATGCTGGGACCTGTTGTCCCACAGCACTGCCATATAAAAGCACATCACATTGCAGACACCTCCCGATTAGGCCTATTGAAGGAGCAGTGGCTCTGAGCGCGTAGCCTTCTCTCAACCTCCCTGCAAGCCCTCCTCCCTGGACGATCCCTCCCCTGGATACCGGACCTGGAAGCGGACGGACGACCTGTGACGTCACGCACGGTCCACGTGCGTTCCACGCCGGCCCCTAGTCTCTTCCTGATGGCCACAGAAGTAGCTCCCAGCTGGTAATCCACCTTCTTCAGCCCAGCATCCCTGCAGCGTCACCACCACAGGATCAGAGGTAACACCGAGGACCCACATACCTATACAGATGAGCCTTTTATATGTTTTTATCCTGTAAGTGTGTTTTTACCTGGTGTCATTAAACATCATTTGTTAATACTACACTCAGGTGGCGCTTCCTTCTCTACCCCTCTCACATAACGGGCCCCCTAATCTGGTAATACATTTCTTATAGTATGAATTTGTGAACCCATCTGGTCCTGGGCTTTTACCTTTTGGCAGACTCGATATTACTTCGTTTATTTCATTAATGGAGATTGGTCTATCTATTTCTTCAATTACCATGGGCGGCAGCGAGGGCAACGCTGAATCTTCTATATAATCTCGGATTTCTGATATGTGCTGTTCATCCGTCGCACTTGACCAAACAGAATGAATATCATATAAAGCTTTATAAAATTTGTGAAATTCTGCCGCAATGGCTTGAGTTTCCACTATCTTTTTATTTTGAACTGTTAAGTTATGAACATGTCTGGAGTCTTGCTGTTGATTTTTAAGCTGTCTGGCTGGTAACCGACCACATTTATTGCCCTGCTCGTAAAACTGATGAGCATAGTATCTATGCTTATTTTTAGCTTCACGGTCCAGACGTGCTAAATCACGTTGCAAGTCCTCCAATTGTTGGGAATCTGCTGGGTCCAGATATCTTTTATGTTTGAGCTCTAATTCATTAATCCCTTTCAACAGATCTATTCTTTTTGTTTTTTAATCCGAGACCCATGTGCTATCAATTCCTCCCTAATCACTGATTTATGGGCTTCCCAGACAGCCTGCTCAGACACTTCTCCAGGCATATTTGTTCCAAAATATATTTTTATCTTACGAGATATTGCCTTCACCACATTATCATCCAATAGTGATTCATTTAAACGCCAGGTTTGTTCCAGGTGGCCTGCAGAAACTGGAAGGAGGGTCATGGTAATCGGAGCATGGTCTGAAATTGTTATTGGCTCTAAAGAATGGGTCCTTTCAAGATAGAACTGATCCACAAAAAAAAGATCTAGATGAGAATAAGTGCCGTATATTTTGGAATAATAACTATAATCCCTACTCCTATAATGTGTTAAACGCCATCCATCCACTAAGTGAAAAGAACGCAAGAGCTGTTTTAAATGTTTAATGCTTTAAAAGATATGGGAGTTTTGCCCGTTGACGTGTCTTTCTTTGGGTCCAGGGTAAGGTTAAAATCCCCCCAATCCCCCCCCCCAGATCAAAAATCCCTCCCTAAACTTCTCCAACAGCTTCAAAGTCTTTACAAAAAAGTTGGCCGTTCCCGTATTTGGTGCATATACTGATAGCAGAAGCCATGTAGTCTTCCCTTTACAAAAAGAAAGTGACCTTCAGGGTCTTTTTGTGAGGCTATTACTACCATTGGACATGTCTTTCTAAAGGTTATTGTTACCCCCCCCTGGCTCTCGCAATCAGAGATAGTGCATGAAACCACTGGTTAAACAAATATACGGGCATGTTCGGAGTGGACCCCTTCACAAAGTGCGTCTCTTGCAAGAAAACCACGTCACCCTTAAGGTGTCGTAGTTCCTGCCAGAGATGTCCCCTTTTCTGTGGGACGTCACCTTTATTTGGGCTGCCATAGCTGATAATGCTACTGCCTAATATATTCATCCAGTAGCTGTCGTATCTCCCCGTTCCCTGCAGGTGTCCCGGGGGGGTGCCAACAAACAGAAGAGAGAAAAAAAAAAAGGAAAAATTTTCAAGGGAGAAGAAACACCCCCCCCCCCGCCACCCCAATGTTCCACTCTAAGGAATATGTACTAAACGATAAAGGAATCTAAAAGGGGGTGTCACCCCCCCCTGGACCTCTCCATCTTCCTACTATACTGCAGGATATCAAGTCCTTTGTATCGGACCTGGCCTAATGGGTAACCTACACCCATATTCCCAAACATTAGTATATATCCCTCCACCCCAGGCATCATAATACATTCCCCTTTATTTATAACTACATTTGGCTATTCCCTTTTATAGGGACCTTTTACTACCATCCCTCACTAAGTTTATTAAAAATAGAGAGACCAAAAAAAAAACTATATACAGTATAGGGGGATAACCCCCACCACCCAAAATGAGAGTGGGGAGAAGGGGACAGGGAAAGAAGGAAAAAAAACCCAAAAAAACAAAGGGAAAAAACACCTATTCACATAATTCACCTTAACAAACACCTCAATTCCTTTAGATAATATCTTATTCCCCCCCCATCCCCACCCTCCATTACATAACTTCATCAACACAAAACTGGAGAGACATGTGATACTTTATCAGCCATCTTTGCAGTCCTCTCCTAATGTTAAGTAAAATTACTCCCAAAAAAAAAAAGAGGGGGGGGGGAGTGGAGGTTATAACGTAGGGGCCAGGAACAAGGGGTGGAGGTGGAAAGTACCCAACGATCCCCAAAAAGGAATCATGGGTCCCAAGTTTCACCCCCTCCATAGAACAGCCACCTTAAATATCTGTAACCCAATTGAAAACCTCCCCCTTTCCATACCCCATAGTAACAAAAAATACCTTTCCTTTTACAGAAAGGGTGCAAAAAATGCACCCCCAACCTGAAAAAAAAAAAATTTTTTTTTTTTAATCTTTACACATTGAACCTTTCCCTTTCCCCTTGTCCCCCTCCCTCCTCTATCCCAATCTCCCCACTAAATAGGCCCCTTCATGTCCATCATATTTCCTTGTATCCCTTTGATCGATGTCTACGCTGAGATCTATTGGACATTTGTTGCCATTGAGCAGGACATTGTAGGTTCATAAAATTATTCCTTCTCCAGTCCACAAAGTCTGTTGGGGGCAAATCTAAGTTTCTACGAACAACTGCAGATCATCCTTAGTACGCAGGGTTGCTGTCTTGCCATTTCGAGAGGCTGTAAGACTAAACGGGAATCCCCATCGATAGTTTCTACTGCGCATAGGGCCTCTAACAGAGGTTTAACAGTCCATCGTTGCATTGAAGTCCGACGTGATAAGTCAGGGTACAGAGATATATATATATATATATATATATATATATATATATATATATATATATTCCATCAAAGATAATTTACTTCGGGTTATTTTCATAATTGATTCCTTAACAGTATATTTATGTAATTTGCATATAATATCTCTTGGCATCTCTGAATGTGGGGTAACATAGGATGGAATACGGTGAGCTCTATCCACCTCAATGTTCTCTAGTGATGAGTCACCCATTATCTGACGGAATAATCTTTAAACAGTTGGAAGCAAATCAGGCGTTCGAATCGTTTCAGGTAGTCCTTTTATCCGAATATTCTGTCTACGATCCCTATTTTCTTAGTCATCCAGCTGGTCCCTATATAAATTTAAAACTTCCTCATGATATTTTGCAGTGTCTTGAATATCTGCTACTGCCTGTACCACTGCCTCATGGCTATTTTCTAGTGACTCTACCCTGTGGCCAAGTGCACGTGTGTCTTCTGAGGCTCTCCACTGCTAGTAGACATGATTGTTCCACCGCTGATATCAATTCCTGAATATCTGACTTAGTGGGGAGGGGTTTTAAAAGTTCTCTAATATCCAGCTCCAGGCCCCCTAAACCCCCACCTACCCTTAAAGGTAGATTGTCCTCATACTGTACTGGGATAGAGCTATAGTTTATCTGCTTTACTGATCCCTCTCCAGGGCAGCCCGGTCCAGCCACTTTCCTTCCCTTACCAGCTTTCACACTTTCTTCATCAGACCCTGGGGGAGTCCTATTCATTATGGTTACCTCCTCACTGGGGCTCAATACTGTCCTGTCTCCCCTGGTCCCACTGGTCACTAGGGTCATTAAGTCACTTTGGTACCTGAGAGTCCTGCGATTCCTGGTGCACTTTAGATGGACCATCTCTGCTTCCCGCTGTTCCGGGGTCTACTCTCAGTGGTGTGTTTCCGTGTGCCAGACCATTCCGACTGGGAGACTGTCGAGCTGCTTCTATCCCTGGGGCGCCCATGCTGTTTGCTGTACTGCCTTCTCTGTGAGCCGTCCTTCCCCTTCCCAGCACAGGAGATCTCCGCTCTACAGCCTGGATGCTGCGACCTGGCGTCGGCGTTCTCCGGTCCAGCTTCGAAAGATCTTGCCCGCTCACTGAGCAGCTCCCGCCGAGGTCCACCATTCCTCTCATTTCCTCCTCTTGTCCTCCCGATCGGCGTCCAGTCCCCACTGCATGTGGGGAGAGGTAAGTTCGTATTCCCCCGGCATGTTGCTGCGCTGCCTGCCTGCGTGTTGGCATCTCTCCGCTGGACTCAGTGTACTGGGAGGCTCCCAATCAGTTTCAGTCGCAGCCATTACAGATTAACTCATAACCCGGGGAGGTGTAGAGTGGAGAGCGTTACTCAGCACGTCCACTCATCACCCTTCTGGCTGCTGTGATTTTTCCTCTGCGCTTGTTTCGAAATATTCCTTTAAATATCGTACCTCGTGCAAGCCTCACCTTTCTGGAATGTTCTAATGGGTCATGTGACCCTCTAGAATATTCCCGGCGTTCACGTGATGGACCCACAGTACTGCAGCATCACATGACCCCGTTTTTTATATCTCTTTTTTTTTTTTTTAAACTACCTATGCGGGAAAGGGGGCGGCCACATGCCCATGCTGGGCTCAAATTATTAAGCCCTTTCAGTCCATTCTTCCAGAAGTGCATTTGTGAGGTCAGGCACTGATGTTGGTGCCTCCACCCAGAACTCGCTCATCCATGTCTTTATAGACTTTGCCTTGTGCACTGGTTCAAATCATTTGGTGGAGGGGGGATTATGGTGTGCGTTTGTTTTTCAGGGGTTGGGCTTGGCCCCTTAGTTTCAGTGAAGGGAACTCCTAACCACTTAAGGACCGAGCATTTTTTTTTTTTTTTTTTTTTCTGCTAGAAAATTACTTAGAACCCCCAAACATTATATATATTTTTTCTAACACCCTAGAGAATAAATTGGCAGTCATTGCAATACTTTCTGTCACACCGTATTTGTACAGTGATCTTACAAGTGCACTTTTTTGGGGAAAAAATCCACTTTTTTGCATTAAAAAATAAGACAACAGTAAAGTTTTTTTTTTTTTTTTTTTTTTATATATTGTGAAAGATAATGTTACGCCGAGTAAATGATACCCAACATGTCATGCTTCAAAATTGCGCCCGCTCGTGGAATGACTACAAACTTTTACCCTTAAAAATCTCCACAGGCGACGTTTAACATTTTTAACAGGTTGCATGTTTTGAGTTACAGAGGAGGTCTAGGGGTAGAATTATTGCTCCTACAATCGCGGCGATACCTCACATGTGTGGTTTAAAGACTGTTTTCATATGCAGGCGCTACTCACGTATGCTTTTGCTTCTGAACGCAAGCTCAGTGGGACGGAGCGTTTTCAATTTTTTTTTTTTTCTTATTTATTTTACTTTTTATTTTTTGACTGTTCTTTAACCACTTCAACCCCGGAAGGATTTACCCCCTTCCTGACCAGAGCACTTTTTACAATTTGGCACTGCGTCGCTTTAACTGCTAATTGCATGGTCATGCAATGCTGTATTAAAACAAAATTTGAGTCCTTCTGTTCCCACAAATAGAGCTTTCTTTTGATGCTATTTGATCACCTCTGCGGTTTTTATTTTTTGCGCTATAAACGGAAAAAGACCAAAAATTTTGAAAAAAAACAATATTTTCTACTTTTTGTTATAAAAAAATACAATAAACTTAATTTTAGTCATACATTTAGTCCAAAATGTATTCAGCCACATGTCTTTTGTAAAAAAAATGTCAATAAGCATATATTTATTGGTTTGCACAAAAGTTATAGCGTCTACAAACTAGGGTACATTTTCTGGAATTTACACAGCTTTTAGTTTGACTGCCTATCTCATTTCTTGAGGTGCTAAAATGGCAGGGCAGTACAAAACCCCCCAAATGACCCCATTTTGGAAAGTAAACACCCCAAGGAAATTGTTGAGAGGCATGTTGAGCCCATTGAATATTATTTTTTTTCGTCCCAAGTGATTGAATAATGACGAAAAAAAAAAAAATTACAAAAAGTTGTCACTAAATGCTATATTGCTCAAACATGCCATGGGCATATGTGGAATTACACCCCAAAATACATTCTGCTGCTTCTCCTGAGTATGAGGATACCACATGTGTGGGACTTTTTGGGAGCCTAGCTGTGCAGGGGGCCCCGAAAACCAAGCACCGCCTTCAGGATTTCTAAGGGCGTACATTTTTTTTTCACTCCTCACTACCTATCACAGTTTCCAAGGCCATAAAATGCCAAGATGGCACAACCCTCCCCCCCAAATGACCCCATTTTGGAAAGTAGACACCCCAAGCTATTTGCTGAGAGGCATGGTGAGTATTTTGCAGCTCTCATTTGTTTTTGAAAATGAAGAAAGAAAAGAAAAATGTTTTTTTTTTTTTTATTCAATTTTCAAAACTTCGACAAAAAGCGAGGTTAGCAAAATACTCACTATACCTCTCAGCAAATAACTTGGGGTGTCTACTTTCCAAAATGGGGTCATTTGGGGGGGTTTGTGCCATCTGGGCATTCCATGGCCTCCGAAACTGTGTTAGGCAATGAGAAGTGAAATCAAAAATTTACACCCTTAGAAACCCTGAAGGCGGTGCTTGGATTTGGGGTCCCGTATGCGGCTAGGCTCCCAAAAAGTCTCACACATGTGGTATCCCTGTACTCAGGAGAAGCAACAGAATGTATTTTGGGGTGTAATTTCACATATTCCCATGGCATGTTTGAGCAATATAGCATTTAGTGACAACTTTGTCCAAAAAAAAAATTTGTCTTTTTCCTGCAACTTGTGTCACCATATAAAATATTCCATGGACTCAACATGCCTCTCAGCAAATAGCTTGGGGTGTCTACTTTCCAAAATTGGGTCATTTTGGGGGGGTTTTGAACTGTCCTGGCATTTTATGCACAACATTTAGAAGCTTATGTCACACATCACCCACTCTTCTAACCACTTGAAGACAAAGCCCTTTCTGACACTATTTGTTTACATGAAAAAAATGTTTTTTTTTTTCAAGAAAATTACTTTGAACCCCCAAACATTATATATATATATTTTTAAAGCAAAGGTCCTACAGATTAAAATGGTGGGTGTCTCATTTTTTTTTTTTTCACACAATATTTTTCAAACGCATTTTTTGGGGAAAAAAACACACTTTTTTTTAATTTTAATGCACTAAAACACACTATATTGCCCAAATGTTTGATGAAATAAAAAAGATGATCTTAGGCTCAGTACATGGGTACCAAACATGACATACTTTAAAATTGCACACAAACGTGCAGTGGCGACAAACTACATACATTTTTAAAAGCCTTTAAATGCCTTTACAGGTTACCACTTTAGATTTACTGAGGAGGTCTACTGCTAAAATTACTGCCCTCGATCTGACCTTTGCTGTGATACCTCACATGCATGGTGCAATTGCTGTTTACAACGCTTGTGTTCGCCTTTGCGCAAAAGCAGGGGGGGACAGGGGTTCTTTTTTTTTTTTTTTTTTTTATCTTAATTTTGAAACTGTTCCTTTCATTTTTTTGTTTTTTTTTGTTATCATTTTTATTGTTATGTCAGGGAATGTAAATATCCCCCATGACAGCAATAGGTAGTGACAGGTACTCTTTTTTTGAGAAAAATGGGGTCTATTAGACCCTAGATCTCTCCTCTGCCCTCAAAGCATCTGACCACACCAAGATCAGTGTGATAAAATGCTTTTCCAATTTCCCAATGGCGCTGTTTACATCCAGCGAAATCTAAGTCATGAAATGCTCGTTGCTTCCAGTTTCATAGGCCATAGAGATGATTGGAGCCATTCTGGTCTCTGATCAGCTCTATGGTCAGCTGGCGGAATCACCGGCTGCATTCTCAGGTTCTCTGTTGGGACAGGAGAGCCAGAGAAAAACATGGAAGACGGTGGGGGGGGACGACATTCCCTCCCACTGCTTGTAAAAGCAGTCTAGAGGCTGATTAGCCACTAGGATTGCTTTTACATGAAAGCTGACCGCTGGCTGAAAAGAATGATACCAAGATGATACCTAAATCTGCAGGCATCATTCTGGTATAACCACTCAAAGTCCAGCAACATACCAGTACGTTGCTGGTCCTTGTTGGGCATATATTGTAATTTTTTTATTTATTTTTTTTTTTTCATGCAGCCTGTGGGCTGAACGAAAAAAAGAGATTGATTGGTGTGTATGCCCACCATTAGAATACCTCCCTTCATCCACCCACTTCTAATGATGGGCATACATGCACCATTTATATATGCCGAAGCATGGGGGCATCCGCCCCAAAAGTTAGGAGCAAATCGCTCCTCTGCCCCTGCTGCCCCCATGCTTCGGCATATATCACCTCCGCTGAAGTCACGGCTTTATATATCGTGGGAGCAAACGCTGTTGCTGTCAAGATAAATAAATCCGCGCTGCAGCTGAATGGCGTACCTGAAAACAAAGAAAATGGTTAACAATAAAACAGTAAAGTATAAAAAATTGCATACCTGAAAAGCAAACATGATAAAACATAATAACAATAAAACATTGCAGAATAGAATACAGTAAAAGAGCAGAACAATAAAGAGAGAATAGAGAGAGAACAATAAAACAACTATTTTTGTTTTTTTTATTTTATATATTTTTTTGGGGTTTTTTTACACTTTTTTTTTTTGTAACTAACATTTATAACTGTAACCGGTTCCAGGTTCGGGTCCCTCAAAATGAGATGGCATCTTGGGAGACCCTGTGAAAGTGAGCCTAGTCTGTGCAATGCTGTACCCTACACTAATACTCAACTAGTGTATGGTAGCGTTCAAAACATTCACCAATGCAAAGGTTTGTCAGGACAGGAGGGACAATAATAGCGGGTGTCACGCCTATATCCACGCATGCTGCAGATACCATCTTTTTTGGGGGGGTTAGTTGGGTAGGGGTACTCGGGAGGACATAAAGAATATGCCTCTCATGCAGCCGACTGCATTTGGTTGAGGATGTGAATGGGGGAAGTACGGGTGCTGCAGAAGTAGTGGGTTCCCAATTAGGATTGGCGAATGCAGCAGAAAGGGCACTATGGGCACAACAGGCCTGTTTGTCTTCTTCTTGGTGGCAGCGGGACACTACCTGTGCTTGCCACCTCACCAGCTTGAACTGCACTTATGGGACTTGCCACGTCACCAAGTGTTACTGCAGTGCTGGTTTGACTACGACCGGGGTGTACTAGGCCGCTGGTGCTTGCCAGTTCACCAAAACGCTACCAAAAAAACTGTTAGCGATCGCAGGGATCAGGCCTGACTCTGCAAACGCTGCAGTTATGTGTTTAGTGTTTTGTAAGTGTCAGTGATAGATCTATACTGCCCTTGGGTGGGCTGGGCTGGGCCGGGCGGAGGGGCAAAATGCAGGTGCTAGCAGGTATCTGGGCTGATCCCCCTAACACTGCGTTTTCGGGAACAGTAAACTGCTGGGGACGCTAGTATAGATCTGATCGGATCAGATATTGATCCGTTCAGATACTATACCACTAAGTGAGGTGTATGGTGCGTGCGTGGGTGTTAGCGGTACTGGCGCTAACCTGACGCTGCCTAGGGCGACGCAGACCCTATCTGACCCTAAAACCTAACTTATATCACCGCCGGGCGATTAGGGGGCTAAACCTTTATTCGTTAATAAACGGCGGGTGCCCTGACACTATAAAAAATTAACTAACTAGCGCCACCCGTACCACTTAGTTACATAGTTACATAGTTAGTAAGGTTGAATAAAGACACCAGTCCATCCTGAGTGAGTGTGGGTGCATGTCTACAATTATCCCTATTTATTTAAGGTACCCATATAGTGCCGTCAAATTACGCAGCGCTCCACATATACATCGCACAGTCACATCGGTCCCTACCCGCAAGGAGCCCACAATCCAAGGTCCCCAACTCACATTCATATACTAGGGCCAATTTTGGAAAGAAGCTAATTAACCTACCAGCATGTCTTTGGAGTATGGGAGGAAACTGTAGGAAACCTACGCAGGCACAGGGAGAACATGCAAACTCCAGGCAGATAGTGTCGTGGTTGGGATTCGAACCAGCGACCCTTTTTACTGCTAGGCGAGAGTGCTACCCGCTACACCACTGTGCTGCCTAAACATCACTTATACGGTGATCACTGGTGAAAGGGTTAACTAGGGGGCAATCAAGGGCTTAAAACCTTTATTAGGTAGTATATGGGGGTCCCTGATGCTATAAAAAGCTGACGGCGAACCTATATATTTACCTCCCTAACTAGCGTCACCAGTGACACTAATACAGCGATCAGAAAAACGATTGCTTAGTGACACTGGCGGCGGGGGGTGATCAAGGGGTTAAAACTTTATTAGGGGGGGTTAGGGGGTACCCTAGACCTAAAGGGGGCTAACACTAACTGACACCAATGCAGTAATCAGAAAAAAAAAATGCTTGGTGTCACTGTGACGGGGGGGGGGGGGGATCAGGGGGTGATTGGGGGGTGAAAAGTGTGCCTGATGTGTTTTTACTGTGTGTGTAATGTTGGTGCACTCACATCGATGTCTTCTCTCCTCGGCGTCGGAACGGAAAATACCGAACCGAGGAGCGATGGCATCACTTCCTCTGCTGCTGTTTACTATACAGCAGCAGAGGAAGAAACTCATTTGTGAGGAGCGAGGGGGTGGCCACGAATGAGTGGTCTCCCCCTCAGCCTGGATAGCTCCCATAACAAAGCCGACCGCCTCGGGCACCCGCGGGAGGCAGATCACATACCAGGTACCCGATTTTGCCTGGTAAAAAGTGTCACTTTTATTCCTATTACAAGGAATGTAAACATCCCTTGTAATAGAAAAAAAAGCATGACAGTACCTCTTAAATATGACACCTGGAGTCAAAAAAGACCTCAGATCTCATATTTACACTAAAATGCAATTAAAAAAATAAATTAAAAAAAAGGTGGTTAAAAAAAAAATGTTGCTTTAAGAGCTATGGGCGGAAGTGACGTTTTGATGTCGCTTCTGCCCTGCAATGATATGGAGACGGGTGAGGGCCATCTTCCCCTCACTCATCTCCATACCTAACAGGGAGAAGGACCGGATCGCCTCTGCCGGTGGCTCCGCTAAGTGGTGGAGTGCACTGCAGAGCTGCGGGCCCTCTCCCGCCACTGATAAAAGTGAACTTGCGGTGAATCCACCACAGAGACCACTTTTATCTGAAACCGGACTGCTCACTGAAGAGGATACCGGGGTTATGGTAGCTAGCTGACGCCATAACAATATCCCTCTTCAAAGTGCCGACATATATCGGCGTGAGCCGGTCCGGAAGTGGTTAAGGTGTCAGCTCACCAAGACATTTTGGACAATTTCATGCTCCCAACTTTGTGGGGACAGTTATGCGATGGCCCCTTCCTGTTCCAACATGACTGCGCACCAGTGCACAAAGCATTGTCCATAAAAACATGGAGGAGCGAGTTTGGGGTGGAGAAACTTAACTGGCCTGCACAGAGTCCTGACCTCAACCTGATAGAACACCTTTGGGATGAATTACAGCGGAGTCTGTGAGCCAGGCCTTCTCATCCAACATCAGTGCCTGACCTCACAAATGCGCTCCTGGAATAATGGTCAAACATTCCTATAGACACACAGCTTCAAAGTATGGTGCAGCTCTGCATAGAAACCAATCATCTTCCAGGTTTTATTATTAAAGCCTAATTGAACAAGCTGAAGTTAGAAGCTGATTGGCTACCATGCACAGATTTTGCAGTCTCCGGTTTTAGTAAATCAACCCCTATATGTCTGTGTCAGGGTATGTATATCAATGAAGACAAACAATTGAAAAGAACTCACCCATCTGGTCACTGGCTCCATTCTCATATGCTGCCTTAATGCTCAGACATGGCCTCATGCTTGTGAAATCCAAAGAATAAATAGGAAGTCTGCACTCTAGGACAAAGCACTTAGACAATGGCATTTATAATCAGCTCATAAAAGCAACACAGCCACAACTATAAGTTTCAGACCAAACAGAATATATTTTTAGGCTTAGGTTCAGTATTCACATCAGCTGTAGAGAATCTTTTTTATTATTTTTTTTATGTATAAACATTTGTCTAGAAATTTAGGCAGTGGAAGGGAAGTTTTCTTAATGCAAAAATGCAAAGGTTGTATAGATCAGTTATGCCTTGTACACACGACCGGTTTTCCCGTGGGAATGAACTCCGAAGGTTTCTCCGACGGAACTCTGACGGAAATCCATTCAAGCGGTCTTGCCTACACAAGGTCAACCCAAAGTGTGACCAAAGTCCGACCGTCCAGAACACGGTGACGTACAACACTTACGACGGAACTAGAAAAAGGAAGTTCAATAGCCAGTAGCCAATAGCTTCCGTCTCGTACTTGCTTCAGAGCATGCGTTGTTTTTGGTCCGTCGGAACATCATACAGATGATCGGTTTTCCCGATAGGAATTGGTTACGTCGGAAATATTTAGAACATGTTCCATTTCTAGGTCCGTCAGAATTTTCGAAAAAAAAAAAAAAAGTCCGATGAGGCCTACACACGATCGGAATAGGCGATGAAAAGCTTCCGTCTGACTTTTTCTGTCAGACATTCCGCTCGTGTGTACGTGGCTTTAGAGCTCTTTTCTTGAAATATTCTGTTTATATAATTAACTGATATTTAGAGATTCAAATCACAGTGGTGTCATACCATGGTCTCCATATCTTGTGAAAATGGGTATTAGACTCTTTTTTCATTGCTACTGTTTTTTCATGTTATAAATAAATCTGACTTTTAGTAACCATTCTTTGGTTGGAATTTGTGTTGATTTCCAGTATAGTGATATTGATGGTTTTGCAGCGTTAATTAGTAGGTATCTAGGGAGTGAATTTTTGTATCTTCTATATGAGAGGCAATTAACGTGTAGAAGGCAGCATGCGGGATCAAGTTTCATGTTGGTAATATGGCCAATCTATTTTATAATTTGTTGCCAATAATACAGAATTGAAGGGGCATGACCACCACATGTGTAAAAACGTACCTCTTTCTGAGAGGCATCTCCAACATGTGTCTATCGATGGAAACCAATTTTTAACTCTGACTGGTATGAATGTACTAATGTGTCCTAATTTTAAAGGCAGTTTCTTTAATACGGGTACTTAATGAGCATTTATCTGTACACGCACTTTTTGCCACTGTTCATCTGTGATTAGTATCTCAAGTTCCCATTCCCAGATTTCATTATTTATCTTGTAAATCAGTTTCTGGTTGTAAGAGCCAGTTATACGCCATTGAGATAACTTTGCGTAGTGCATTTCTTTTGTAGCATATGTTTTCAAAAATTAGTCAGTGGTCTAATTATTAAATAATTTTGTTTATTATTTTTAACCACTTCAATACAGGACATTTATACACCCCTCCTGCCCAGATCAATTTTTAGCTTTCAGCGCTCTCACACTTTGAATACCAATTACTCAGTCATGCAACACTATACCCAAACAAAATTTTTATCTTTGTTTTTATACAAATAGAGCTTTCTTTAGATGGTATTTAATCACCACTAGGTTTTTTTTATTTTTTGCAACAATGAAAAAAGAGCAAAAATTTGGGGAAAAAAAACACTTTTTTTTAGTTTCTATGATAAAATTTTGCAAAAAATTTTTGTTCATAAATTTCGGCCACGATTTATACTGCTACATCTCCTTGGTAAAAATAACCCAAATTAGTGGATATTATTTAGTCTCTGTGAAAGTTATAGTGTGTACAAGTTATGGTGCAAATCATTGAAAATTGATCACACCTGATGCACTGACTCGTTTCTTGAGGCCCTGAAATGTCAGGAAAGTACAAATACGCCCCAAATGATCCCTTTTTGAAAAGTAGACAGTCAAAGGTATTTAGTAGGAGGCATGGTGAGTTTTTTGAAGTTGTAATTTTTTCCCACAATTCTTGGGAAAATTTAAAATTTTTTTTTTCACAAAATTGCCATAATAACAAGTTATTTCTCACACACAGCATATGCATACTTCCAATTACACCCAAAAATACATTCTGCTACTCCTCCCGAGTATGGCGATACCACATGTGTGTGACTTTTACACAACCTGGCCACATACAGAAGCCCAACATTGAAGTAGTACCTTCAGGCGTGCTAGGAGTATAAATTACACATCTCATTTAATTCCTACCTATCACACTTTTGAAGGTCCTTGAGCACCAGGACAGTGAAATTACCCACAAAATGACCCCATTTTGGAAAGCAAACACCCCAACGTATATTCTATGACGCATGGGCTGCAGATAGGTACTCGGGTACTCTGATGGGCTGGTGGCAGGTACTCGGTTACTCTGATGGCCTGGTGACAGGTACTCAGGTACTCTGATGGCCTGGTGACAGGTACTCAGGTACTCTGATGGCCTGGTGACAGATACTCAGGTACTCTGATGGCCTGGTGACAGGTACTCGGGTACTCTGATGGCCTGGTGACAGGTACTCGGTTACTCGTATACTCAGATGAACTGTGACAGGTACTAGGCTACTTGGGTACTCAGATGAACTGTGACAGGTACTCGGGCTGTGACAGGTACTCGGGTGCTCAGATGGACTGTGACAGGTACTCAGATGAATTGTGACAGGTAGTCAGGTACTTGGGTACTCAGATGGACTGTGACAGGTACTCGGGTACTCAGATGAATTGTGACAGGTACTCAGGTACTCAGATGGGCTGTGACAGGTACCTAGGTACTCGGGTACTCAGATGGGCTGTGACAGGTACTCAGGTACTCTGATGGCCTGGTGACAGATTCTCAGATATACTGTGACAGGTACTCAGATGAGCTGTGACAGGTACTCAGGTACTCAGATGGGCTGTGACAGGTACTCAGATGAGCTGTGACAGGTACTCAGATACTCGGGTACTCAGACTGTGACAGGTACTCATGTACTCGTATAGTCAGATGAAATGTGACAGGTACTCCGATGGACTGTGACAGGTACTCAGGTACTTGGGTACTCAGATGAACTGTGACAGGTACTCGGGTACTCAGATGGACTGTGACAGGTACTCAGGTTCTCAGATATACTGTGACAGGTACTCAGATGGGCTGTGACAGGTACTTGGGTACTCAGAAGGACTGTGACAGGTACCCAGGTACTCGGGTACTCAGATGGGCTGTGACAGGTACTCAGGTGGGCTGTGACAGATATTCAGGTACTCAGATGGGCTGTGACAGCTACTCGGGTACTCAGATGGGCTGTGACAGGTACTCGGGTACGTTGATGGCTGGTGACAGGTACTCTGATGGGTGGTGACAGGTCCTCTTTATTAGGGGGGCAATCAGTGTGTTGGTGTGTACTGTAAGCGGTAACGAGATGTTACCACAATCTCCTTTTCACACACGATCGGTGTGTGAGGAGGAGAACCCAGTAACATCTTGTTACCGCGGTTTGTTGACATTCTGTGACCGGTTATGATTGGAAACAGCCGTCAGGTGGTAAAGAGCCAATTTCATTTACTGCGATCTGGGTTGGGCTGTGTCAGGGTGACAAGCCTCGTCCCCGATCCCCACCCTGTGCGTGCCCTAGGACACAGCCGTTCACATGGTAAAGAGACATTTTTTATTGGCTCTTTACACGGATCTGGGATGGGCTGTGTCCGAGGGACACTCCTCATCCCAATCGCCCCGCTGCGGGCCCCCAGGGGCCCGCAGGAGCGGCGAGAAGCCGAGGACAGTATTGAAGTGGTTAAAGAAATCATGGAGCTGTATATACAACCAATAGTTTATAGGGGGGCTATTGTGTTTTGTTGTTAGAGTTTCAAAGGACTTCAGATTCCCTCTATGGAAGCAGTGTTAAGCAAGTAGAGGTGTATCATCTTTAGTGCAAGCTATAGTCTTATTTCCAGGAGGAAAATCTGGGCTTGCTGCAATTGCTGATAGTGGGCCGGGTTTTGTGGAGGGTTTGTGTATTGTTGCAACTCTGTGGAATGCGTTTAATGTTGTGTTAATAAGCGGGTGTTTTGTTATTGTTAATTGGTAATTTGAAAGATTCGTCCATGGGAGGTGTTGTACATACCACAAGCAGTGGAGAGAGGGCTGGAAAGGCAAGGGGCACAAAAGTTAGATAGTGACTGTCGTGAAAAAAATAAAAATAAAATAATAGATTGATTTTTTTTTTTTTCACGACAGTCACTATCTAACTTTTTGTGCCCCTTGCCTTTCCAGCCCTCTCTCTACTGCTTGTGGTATGTACGGACACCCGGGGCACTCAGCGGTATGGTCTTTAATCAATATTCCAACTGCTTTGTGCCCTCCTCATGAGGACCATCGTATGGCTCAGGATCCCCAGCTCCACTATTTTCCCGTCTTTTTTATTTTCCCTCTAGGATTGGGTGGGCATCACTGTCCTCCCCCTTGTGTATCTCCGAGGACGTCTTTTTGTGCCTGACTCCGGGCACCGGACTTTCCAAAATGGCCACCGGTCAGTGAACGCTCCTGCTTTACTGACGTCACTGCCATTTTGCCGGTCTGGATGCATGCGCATGCACGGCCCACTTGTCTGGTCCGCAGCGTGATGGCGAGTCAGACGCCGTTACGCTGGAAAGGGATATAAAGCAGGGTTTTCCCCGCCACCCTCTGTCACTCTCTTCTGACGCCAGGCAGACAACGTCGCGGTCCCTCTGGTGGACCACCCCCGGGGCCTTCTCTGCAAACTATGTTTCTTACAAGTAAGTTCCCCACTCTGCTCCATTTATGGATCAGCTATGCTTCTGGTCATCATACCTATTATTTTTACTGAAGAAAATATATTTGTTTACTTTTTAACTCTTTAGGTCCCCAGCTATAGGAAATACAGCGACTCCTTATGCTATTTGACCCGCAGGATCTATATGGGGTCATAATTACATCTTGCTTAGTTGTGCTTGCTTCCCGCTGTGTTTAAGGAACCCTTCACCAAGAGGCTATTTGCTTTTAACCATCCTCTGGATGTGATTTTGAAACTCTATTGATTCTACTTACCTGAAGAGGTATTTGCAATTAATTATTTTTTTTACTACCCCAGGGTGGTTCACCACGAGTATTTTTTGCAATACCCACTCCTTGATGCTTATATTTTGATATTTTATGCATTTGATTTCTTCTCTTTTCACAGAGAGTTTCATTTACTCTACATACTTAAATCTCTATTACCCCTCTCTGCATACCTTGCCAGGAAGTCTGGGCTGGAGGGCATAATCTATTGGTGCACTATTTCGAGTTTCCAATACACATCTACAGTTATCTCCAGTTTTTAGGATACGGGTAAGGTGGATGACTTGCGGTGGTTTGTTTTTGTTTGTTTTTTTTTTTACATATTATATAATATTATTATTATCATTATTGCTCCCTTGTTACCTCCTCCCATGCTCGCCTTCAGGACTTCTCCAGAGCCTCTCCCATCCTCTGGAATTCCCTGCCCCAGTATGTCCGATCAGCCCTTACCCTGTCCACCTTTAGGAGATCCCTGAAAACTCATTTATTCAGGGAAGCCTATCCCACACCCACATAACTGTCCCTGAGCCACCCCCATCAAATCATTCTTTGCAGCTATTACCTTTTGTACCACCACCCCCTCCCTTTAGAATGTAAGCTCTACGAGCAGGGCCCTCCTGTACCTTTTGTATTGAACTGTACTGTAATTGTGTTGTCCCCCTTATACATTGTAAAGCGCTGTGTAAACTGTTGGCGCTATATAAATCTAATCTAATATAATATAATAATAATAATAATAATATAATTATCACCATTACTTTCATTATTTTCTGTTGTAATTCCGGTGACACATTATATAGCGATATTTATACCTTGTAATGATTCATACCTAAAAATGTTTTTTATATTGATGTATACTAGTATACCAATTGAATGTAAAATGGTTGTTATATATATCTTTGGACATGAATATTTATGGTTTATCTTTCACTCCATAGTTGATCAGATGCCACATTATATCTCCTGAAGAAGCTTAGGAAAGCGAAACATGTCGAGAAAGTGGTATCAAGCTCTATCACATTTTTATCAAAATTGTTCTGTAAACATATATCGGTGTTTTGTCTCATGTCTGTTCTTTTTTAAAGATTTATGAATAAAATATATTTTTTTACTTTATAAATTTCCATTTTGCTTATCGAGCGCCTCTTTGTGGCCTCAAGTCCCCTCTCTTTTCAATGATATTTTTTGAAGTTGGGTAGCCCTATACCGCCTACAGCTTTAAGTAAAGTGAGTATTCTGAAATGGATGCGTGTTTTTTTTGTTTGCCCATACAAAATAATGTTGGATATTTGTCAGTTTTTTAAAGAATATTGTAAGGGGAGGGCATGGAAATAGTATAGTATAAACAGGGCCAAGGATAAATCCAAAGAAAAAACCAAGCTTACTTACCAACCAGCCCGCAGACAACCGAATCAACCTGTCTAACAGTATGCGTTAAAAGCAGGGGTTTAGTCTGCTTGTATTTGCAAATGCATGCGTAAGCTACAGAGCCTCGCCAAGGCACCCTGGTATCTGTAGTTCCTATCACTAACTCATGAGTTAGTGATAGGAACTAATTCTGATGGATAGGTGGAAGGCAGATGGACTGAAGGAGAGCCCACCCCTTCTTAAAGGTGCAGGAACACACTGAACACCCAGCATGTAGCTCAATGGCTACAAAGGTGTCAGTGCGTTGCCTGACCAATATACAGTGATGCAAAAAAAGCGCTACTGCCCCCCACCTATAACTGGCCATCGTAGTAAGCAGCATTGGAGGGCAACTTAAGATATAACCAGGGCCAAGGATAAATCCAAGGAAAAAAACAAGCTTACTTACAGACTAGCCCGCAAGGGAGTGATACAAAAAAGCGCCACTGCCCCCACTTATAACTGCCTATCGCAGTAAGCAGCATTGGAGTCTATTTGCAATTATTTTGGCAAGAAGTTTCAAGGCAATAATTAGTAGGCCTGTAGTGTGAACATTCTGTATGGTCCTTGTCAGGTTTTGGAATTACTGTTATCTGGGTTAATAGAAAATTGTTGGATAGGTTTGGCTTCTTTCTAAGTGAGTTAAATGCTTCTGATAATGGTTTAGTTAGTGAGGGGGTGTACAGCTTGTAGTAGTGTAAAACAGTCTGGTCCTGGACTTTTGCGTTTTTAATTATTTAATAGTTGACATGATTCGTCCGCAAAAATATTTTTTTCTAGTTGTTCTGTGTCTTTATGTGATAAAGTGCACATATTGCAGTTGTTTAAAAACTCGTTAATGACTTGTTCTCTAATTCAATGTGTGTTTGCAGGCTTATGTTGAAGAGGTAAATTATAAAGATTGGAGTAATATTTATGGAAAAGTTCTGCAATTTTATTTAAGTCGTGTATTAGTTTACCTTCGGTGTTATGGAAACTGTGAATATTGCTTGCTATTTTAGAGCTCTAACTAGGAATTTACCTCCTGTATCTCCGTGCTCAAAGTATATGGATTTCTTAAGAAACAAGGATCTTTTCGTCTTTAAGTCAAAAATTTGTTGGAGGGCTTTTCTATTATTTACCAGTTCATGTTCTATCTCTTTTAATAGTAATTGTTTGTGGTGCAATTCTAGGCATGCTATATTGGTTACTAGTTCTGTAATTTTATTTTAATTTTTTTCGTTAGGCACCCCATTTAATGAGTTTACCTCTTATGACGATTTTGTACGCTTCCCAGATCGTTAGGGGTGAGATAGTTGAGGGGTGGGTAATTTGAAATGGATTTCTGTATGTCAGATTGGATGATGGGATCTGTTAACAAAGATAAGTTTAATCTCCAGTTCAATTTTTGGGGGTGTTTAGGTGGGTTGAAAGTGATTGAAATGGGGCATGATCTAAAAAAGAGATGATGCCTTCTAAATTGGGACAGTCTCCTTGAGTGATAAATAGATGGTCAATTCTTGTATATCTGTTGTGTGGATTGGAGTTAAAGGTATAGTCTTTGCCAGTTTGGTGGGTTGTTTCTCCGGGTGTCTATTAGGGTTAATAATTGTAGGGGGGCGTGTCCGACTTCCGGTATGTGAGGAAGCTTTTCTCCAGAGCTCCGACCGCGTTAACATCCTGACGAATCCTGACGACCTGTAGGTTGTACTATTTCACCCCAAAACAACCGGAAAGGATAGCGGAACACCTCAGGCACCCAGAGATGGTAAAAATACGGGCCGAGTGTGGAATCTATGCCCGCAGAGAAGCTGGCGAAATATGCACATGAGGATTCCCAAGATGGCACCCGGCTGGGGAGAGCGCGGCCTAGTACAGCAGCTCAGCCAGATCGTGAGTGGACCAAGGGGGATAGAGACTGGCTGGATCCGACCGACCCACTGGCTCATCCCCTGCCCTCTCCAGGATCGGAATCTGAGGAGAGCGGCTCCAGTACTCAGGGCGGTGAGCCGACGCTGTTACAAATCATGGATACCATTAAGAGCTGCCATGCAGCCTTATCCTCACAAATTGAAACTATCAGAGTGGACTTTGCACTGCTCAAAGATGATGTGCAGAAGGTAAGGCAAAGGGTCACTCAAACAGAACACAGGATCAGTGCAGTGGAGGACGATCTTAACCCCCTATTGTCAGAGACCTGTCGGCCAACAACAAATCCCAGGAAGCCAAACTGGGAGACATAGAAGACAGGCTCAGAAGGTACAACCTTCGGTTCTTGGGATTCCCGGAAGGCACAGAAGGGAAAAACCCGGAGGAATTCCTGCTATCATGGCTTAAACAGGTATTTGGGGCAGAAAATTTCTCTCATTTGTTCGCTATAGAACGTGCGCACAGGATCCCACTGAGAGCTCCAGTCCCTGGGAGGTATCCTAGACCTATGCTGGCGCGCTTTTTGTACTTCAGGGACAAGGAGACCATTTTAAGAAAGGCCCGCAATCTACCTGAGCTAATGCATAACAACAAGAGAATCTCCATTTTCCCAGATTTTTCTGCAGCCACACAGAAACAAAGGGCAGCATTTCAAAGTGTGAAACAGCGCCTGCGGGACCGCAGCTTACCATACAGCATGCTTTACCCAGCTAAACTCCGTGTGTTTCACAAGGGACAGACACAATTCTTTATGTCACCTAAGGAGGCGAATAGATGGCTGGAATCCCTGGGACAGGGGTGAAGATGTGATGACCTTGTCAGCTAGAACTATCAGCAACAGACACCTAGGAGGTATCTTGGGGAGAAGCGATAGACATAATCCTGTTTTTCTATAATCTGTTTAGTATCACTGACAACTTTTAAACCTGATGGATGCCGGTTTACAAGATCCTGAAAACATTCAACCAGACAGGAACATTAATATGTATTCTACAAGCAACGTGGTTTCAGGGACAAACTCTGTAAACTTACACATACCTATTCCTAAAGCTTCCTGACCGGCTGGTACAGGAAGAATACCCCCCTTTAGGAAGCGTTTTTCTTGGATTTAATGTTTGGGGTAAAAGTCTGTGGGAAGTTAGGGGCTACAGGCAGGGTGGGGGGACAGGGAGTTCAGATCAATCACGTTGATCGCAAAGTTGTTTTTTGTTCTTTTTTTTTCTTTTTGGTTTCTGCGTTTTTTCACGCAACTAAAGGGCACCTTACATGTATACTGCTGCTTAAGCAATGGGAAGAATGGTTTCAGATCAATCACATTGATCGCAAAATTGGGTTTTGCTCTTTTTTTAATTTTTTTTATTTTTGGTTTTGGCGTTAGTTCATGTTAATGTAGGGTACCTTACATATTTACTGCTGCTTAAGCAATGGAAAGAGGGGTTTCAGGAAAAAAGTCTATATCTGCATTCACGATTATGGTGTCAATTAATTGCACTAATAGATAAGAAGTATATACTCACATGCTACTCTAGGGGGAAAGAATTAAAGGATAAGTGTGTTAAGTACTCCAGTAGGGATGGACCTGATGGGTCAATATCACTCCACAAACCAAATGCTGTTATTATTCTACTTTGTTTTTACCATGATGCAGTCCCTTAATATCCTCTCGTGGAATGTGAGGGGTCTCAATTCTAAAATTAAGAGAGCCCTAGTATTTAAATATATCCTAAAGCTAAGGCCGCATATTATATTCCTCCAGGAATCACATTTAGTGGGATCCAAAACGCTAGCCCTTCATAGGGCTTTTGTAGGTGGAGCATTTCACTCCACGTACTCCAGTTACGCCAGAGGGGTATCTGTGCTATTGGCTAAGTCCCTTCTCTATACCGTTAAAACGGTTAAATCAGATCCTATGGGTAGATATGTGGCCCTCGCTATAATTATTAATAACCAACCATATACCTTGGTGGCAGTATATATACCACCCCCATTTACAATTAAGGTATGGGAAGGGATGATGGCTGAGGTATTACAAATGGCGGAAGGTCCAATAATTCTGGCTGGGGATCTAAATGCTGTGTTATCCACGGAAAAGGATAGGTTTAAGATGGCTGCGGTAGGAGGATCACCACTAGAGGCCTGTGTGAAACCTTATGGTAGAGGCATGGAGGTGGAAACACCCTGATGATAAAGAGTACTCCTGTTTCTCCCCCACCTTTAATACACTTTCAAGGATAGATTTGTGCTTTGTGTCCAGGGACCTTTTACCAAGGGTGTTGGATGTTCAATATCTGCCGAGGGCCATCTCGGATCACTCTCCCATGCTTCTCTCCATAGATATGGAGAAACCAAGGGGGTATGTGGTGTGGAGGTTAACTCCCTTGTGGCTTGAGGAGGAGTGCTTTGAGGGGTCCGCTGCAACATCCATTAGTAATTTTTGGTTAGAAAACAAGAAAGAGGTCCCGATTGGGGTCACATGGGATGCATTCAAAGCCACACTCCAGGGATCCATCTCAGGATTAGTTAAACAACTGCAGTCAGATAAAGGATGGAAGGTTAGAGAGGCGGAACAAGTGGCCACTGAGTCTGAAGTAGAATACATTAAAAACCCAAACTTAGAAACCCATAGGATATGGAGGGAGAATATCAGAAAACTAGATTTGGTGCTGATAGAAAAAACTCAAAAAAAATTACTGTACCAAACACAAAGAATTTTTTAATTTGGAGATAAAAACAGCAGACTAATGGCGTATCTGGCGCACTCTCAGCAATCTCCAACTTCTATCCCAAGAATATGTGACACGAATGGTAAAATCTGTACATCACATGATGATGTCGCAAATGCATTTTTGTCATTTTATAAAGATCTTTATGCGTCAAGGGTAGACTATGGGTTGGAGGAGGTACGGACGTATCTCGCCCCGATACCCCTGACAGAACTTACAGAGGAGGTAGTAGAGGAACTGGATGGTCAGATTACAATAGAAGAAGTGCTGTCAGCTATAAAGTCCCTGAAACCTAACAAGACCCCTGGACTGGATGGTTTCCCAGTCGAGTGGTATGGAGCGTATGCGGAAACTTTGGCCCCTAGGCTAGTTGAGATGTACGAAGATGCTTTTGATAAAGGTATTCTACCAGAATCCATGAGAGAAGCACTGATAGTGCTGATTCCCAAGCCGCACAAGGACCATGATTTATGCGAATCATATAGGCCTATATCCCTTATTAATGTTGACGCAAAAATTCTAGCTAAAATCCTAGCGAAACGACTGAATAAGGTGATAGCATCTATTATTCATCCTGATCAGACAGGATTCATTCCTGAAAGATCGACTGCCATAAATTTGAGACGCCTATATACCATACTACAATCAAAAGGCCCTACTCCTGACACCTCATAGCGGTCCTTGAGCGGCTGGGTTTTGGCCCAAGATTTGTAAAATGAGTCAGACTCCTATATGTGGAACCTCGGGCTAGATTACGTGTCAATAACTCTATTACGGGGCTTTTTAACATAGCTAGGGGCACACGGCAGGGGTGTCCTTTGTCGCCCCTGCTGTTTGCCCTGGCAATAGAACCGTTGGCAGCACTGCTGAGGGTGGATGAATGGATTAAGGGATGTAAGATTAACGATTGGGAGGAAAAAACATCATTATACGCAGATGATATGCTTTTATACTTAGAGGAGGCTGAGGAGTCACTACCCATAGCATTAGACAGAATATCTGACTTTGGGAGATATTCCGGGTTCAAAGTAAACTGGAGTAAATCCGTAATACTCCCCTTTGACCCTGCATGTGTTCCGACGCTCCCTCAGGGGATATCATTATCCGTGGTCTCCAGGTTTCGTTACCTGGGAGTTGAGATACAGTTACCGATAAAATTGTATGTGTCAATTAACTTAGTACCGGTGTGGAAGCGACTGAAGGAGAGTGCACAGACCTGGGCTAAATTACCTCTAAGCCTTTTAGGGCGAATCAATATATTTAAAATGATTTACCTACCCAGGTTTTTGTACCTACTTTGGCATGCACCGGTATATATTCCTAAGAAATGGTTTATAGAAATAAATAAGACACTTGTCACTTTTCTGTGGGGACCTAAACCTGCCAGAATATCTATGGAGACACTTCACTTACCCATAAGGTCAGGTGGGCTGGCTTTACCAAACCTAAGATATTATTATCTAGCTGCCCAACTAACACATGTACACTGGTGGGGCTTCCCACAGATGAACATAGCATCAGTGGCCACTCAAGCGGCCCAGGTTCATTCGTATGAAGCACTGATCAATGTCCTTTTTAGAAATGGGCCATACCCAAACAGGGGCTCTAATATTTTGAAACTCTCATATAAAATATTTCATATATGTAATAAGTTAATAGGGGGATCTAGCTTAGCAGAGTCTCCTGTGGCATAACCCGCAGCTCTCAGAAATAGCCAAGGTTCAGGATGGAGCATGTTGGGCCATTTACGAGATAAAATATGCACATCAACTGTTTAGGAATGGAATCTTCAGATCCTTTATAGATCTGAAGACTGAATACAACATACCTAACACTTTTTTTTTTTTAGATATCTACAGTTGAGACATGCCGTTAGGGCTCAATATGGCGGGGTTGAGGTAAATCTCTCCCCATCAGTAATGGAAAAACTTATTGCTGAAGCCGATCACTCAAAATTGATCTCCAGATATTACTCAATCCTGCTGCCATCTTCTTCTTCTGGGTTGGACAGGGTGGCTACACAGTGGAAAACAGACATACCATCTCTTACAGAGGAAACATGGCGGGAGGTACTGGACACTACGGTGTCATCAATGATCTCAGCTAAAGACAAAATGCTTCAATTTAATTATTTACATAGGATGTATTACACCCCAAAAAGACTGCACAGAATGGGAGGGAGGGATTCCCCGGATTGCCCCTGCTGCAAAGCGGAGGTGGGAGATTTCTTCCATATGGTGTGGCAATGCCCCCAGGTAATGGCATACTGGGGGGAAGTCCTCACATATGTGGAGGAAAAACTTGAACTCCCTCATATATCTTCTCCGGCCAGGTGTCTTCTTGGAGACCTGGAGGAGGAGGATCTATCCGCATCACAGAAGACCCTTCTGCGTATATTATTTTGCTATGCCAAGAAGGCTTTAGCCCTCAGGTGGAGGGAGCAGAACCCCCCTTCTCTTGGGGACTGGGTGAAATTGGTCAACAATGCCCTACCAATGTATAAACTCACTTACCAAGCTAGAGGAAGTAATAAAAAGTTCAATAAAATTTGGGGGAAATGGATCACAAATATATCAGGAGAGATTAAAGTATAGGAGCTACCTGATTATTAAAAATGAGCATGTAAAGGTATGATAGCTATATGGTGTGAAACAAACTTATGCTTAAGAGATAATCATAGCGCATACAAAGCTGATGAAAATGTAAGGGACAAACTAAGGACACAGTAAAATAATACATTGGAACAATGTTTATTTTATTTAATAAAAGTGCATTATTTTCATGCTGACAAATATTAGGTCAAGGTGAATGTTACCAGTTTACCATATACTGTAGTTTAAACTATTGTGTTGTAAAAGAAAATTGTGATATAGCAATGTAAAACTCTGTGAACTTCAATAAAATTTACCCTTTAAAAAAAAAGGGTTAATAATTGTAGCAATGACTTTACCTTTTTGAGTACTTCATATGCAAGGCATTTTTTCCCTGTTGATGTGTCTTGTGATGGGTTAAGGGGGATAGTGAAATCACCCCTCCTCCCCCAATATTTTGCATCTGCTTGCAAACCATTTTAGTTCATCCGTAACGTGCTGACAAAAAGAAATGTGAGCTATTATTATTCGGGAAGTATACGCTGGCTAGTGTGACTGGTTTGCCATTTAAAGTTCCTTTAAGGAAAATGTATCTTCCCTCTGGGTCTGCAAGTTTTTGTAACATAGAAAAGTCAGAAGTGACTCATAGTGATAACAGAGGAATGGAGCACCAGAGAGAAATGGCACTTAGAGCTTTGGAGAGAGATAAATAAACAATACAGATAGCTGTGCTTAGGTCAAATTTCATGAATGGGGTTTACAATCACTTTAAGTTCCCTAAGTAATTTGGATCTCTTTTCTGGTATGTTCCTAATTCTTTCTGATTTGCAACTTTTTTCTTTTCACTGTGGGGGGGGGGGAGACAACATGCATCCTTTTTTTTGTCAGTACCTGCTCCCACTTCCTCAATTCTCACCTTGAGAGGGACATCACCTCATACCACCCTCAGCCCCTCCTGCCTGCAGCCTTCTGAGATAACATCACACATCCCAAGCGGCTGCAGACCAGTCTCCATGCACCGCGCAATCTAGTGCAAGCACAGAGTGGAGCCAGCTGTTAGACATCAGGATGTCACAGCCGGCTACCAAATTCAAGATGACAGTGTCAGGGATCTGCAGTGATGAGAAGAATAGACTTGTGAAAATTAAGTCAGCAGCTACAAATACTGTAATGCTGATGGCTTTAGATGTATGTACCAGTACATGGAGTCCAGCACTGTCTCCCCTACAGCCGATTCTTCTGGAGGAGGTTTTGGGTCATTATCTTGCTGTAGAATAAGCCCCTGACCAACTAGGCATATTCCAGAGGGTATTGCATGGTGATGCAAAATGCTGTGGTAATAGTTTTGGTTCAGGGTGCTACTCACTCTGTGCAAGACGCCAACTCTGGATCCAGCAAAACCATCACTCTTTCTCCTCCATGTTTGACAGTTGGTGTTACTAAGGAACCATCCTTTCACCTACTCAATGGCATACAAAAACTCTATGTGATAAACCAAAGATCTCAAATTTTTATTAATTGATCCATAAGTCCTTCTTGTTTTCTGATTCTGTTGTGGTTCTGGGTCTGCTAGACCTCCTCTTGGTATGCCCCGTACACACGGTCGGACATTGATCGGACATTCCGACAACAAAATCCATGGCTTTTTTCCGAAGGATGTTGGCTTAAACTTGTTTTGCATACACATGGTCGCACAAAGTCGTCGGAATTTCCGAACGCCAAGAACGCAGTCACGTACACCACGTACGACAAGACTATAAAAGGGCAGTTCAGTACTAAGCCCTTTGGGCTCCTTTTTGCTAATTTCGTGTTAGTAAAAGTTTGAGAGACGATTTGTGCTTTTTCAGACTCGTGGTTTTCAGATCGTATTTCTGCTGTTCAGTTTGTGCTTGTGGGTTTGTATCTGCTCTTCAGTGCGTGCAGCGAGTTCCCATTGACTTGTCATTGTGTTCTTGTTCGTTCGTTACTGATTTTCGGGTCGCTCTTCACAGGCCTTGCTGTTCTTCAGTGCGTTCTGTTACTTCGTTCTGAGCAGCCGACCATTTTCTAGCCATGTTACATATACGTACTCATCATAGAGTTCGTGCTGTGCGGGGGCTTGGTATTGGGGTTCTTACTTTGACACAAGCCCAGTCCATGAACAGGGTGGGGAGGAGTTCATGGACCAAGAATTGATTGCTCCAGCGTGACCAGTTCTGTCACATGACTTTACTCCGTGAGATTCGTGAGAATAATCCTGATGATTTCAGGAACTTTCTCAGGATGACGGACCCCGTATTTTACCATTTGTTGGCTTTGCTGATCTCTTATATCAGCAGGCAGGATACCTGTATGAGCCAAGCCATCACTCCGGAGCAGAGGTTAGTCGCCACCCTGCGGTACTTGGCAACGGGGAGAAGCCTGCAGGACCTCAAGTTCTCGACAGGCATCTCCCCCCAGGCTCTGGGGATCATTATCCCGGAGACCTGTTCTGCCATCATCCAGGTCCTGCAGAAGGAGCATATTAAGGTAAGATTTTTATCCTTTAACATCACATTTTATTATATTTAATGTTTGCTATTGTATTTCTTTCCTCATTCCCTAATTACAATGATTGTAATATGCTGTGAATGTCCCCTTTGTTCTCATGCATGCTGGATTTTTAGTTAATTTTTTTTTGTCCTTTATACATATTTGCCTTCACTAACCTCCCCGGAATGCTCTCCTGGCCCTATATTCACCTTGTGTAGTCACTTAATGTATTTTGTCAGCTCCATAGTAGTGCTTTAACCTAAATACCCCCTAAAATGTTGTAAATTGTGATGTGTGCTTGAAATTCAGGCAGAGTGCCAGAGGTTTTTTTTTTTTTTTGGGTCCCCAAATCATTTGGAACCCTCCCTCCCCTCAACTGTTAACTCAGCTGATACCAATCCACTATCTATCCTCAATCCTCTACCTGCTGACTTTGCCAAACCCATACACACTATACACACCTCTTTTGTGGTCAGATTTATGGATGAATTCCCCAAAGCATGTAGTGCAAGGGCCTGCCTGAATACTTTCAAATGGTACTGTTTAAAGTTTTTGTATCCTATAAGGCCTCTTTCACACGGGGCGGATCAGTCATGATCCGCCCCGTGAACATCCGCTTGCTCAGCGGGGATAGCTCCGCTGTGCAGCGACGGACCTGTCAGAGCGCCGCTCTCCCCTATGGGGGGATCGGATGATGACGGTCCGTAGTGTCCGTCGTCATCCGATCCGATCCGAAAACGGATGGAAAAGTAGGTTTTTCCTCCGTTACACTTTTCGGATCGGAGCGGGTCGGATGTCAGCGGACATGTCACCGCTGACATCCGACGCTCCATAGGGATGAATGTATGTCCGTTTTCCATCCGAAAACGGAAGGATGAAAAACGGACATACGGATCATCCGTGTGAAAGAGGCCTTATTCTCTTGATAGGTAATAGCAGAATGTAAAAATGTGCTAAAATGTGTACAGTGTATATTTATCTTTTTGTATTATGACACTTCTTACCTGTCAAGTAGGCTGCCAATAGTGTAACTAAGGAGGGGCTGGCCAAAGTAAGACAAATTATTTAGGCATTCATCTCTCAATGAAGTGGAGAGGGTTACCTGTCCAAAACATCCCCCCCCCCCATAAAATCTTTTAAATGGCCCATGAGAGGGGGGGGGGAGGAATCTGATAGGTGGACCTTATACCTTTGTCTTTAAATACTCCTCATTGCTGTAATTAGTACGCACCTGTTGTGTCTCCGCCATGTGCTCTTCCCCCACTGCGCTGAATGAGAAGGGGGGGGGATAGACTAGAAAGAATGTCAGGGGCTGGTGGAGTTTCACGCATACGCAGTGTATATAAAGCATAGTACACAGGAAAAATTGGTGGCCTGAGGAGCACTTATCTTAGGGAGCGCAAGAAGGTCCAGGATTCCCAGAGATCCGGAGCTGCAGCAGATGACGTTTATGTCCCCAAGCTGTGTTACTATGAGAGACTGCGACTTCTGTCAGACCAGACTGAAGGCAGGGAATCCCTCTCAATCCTTCCTTCCACTCTTCCTTCCACCCTATCTTCCACCCCAGCTGAGGCTTCCGATGTCCAACCTGGGACTTCCAGCCAGGAAGAAGTGGAGGAGCCCAGCTGGAGTCAGGTATAGCATTCTTCTACAGATTTCTGGTCAATAAATAAATGATGTTTACTGGATGTTATTATTGATCACTAATTGCTGATTTAATAAAGTGTTTTACATATCAATAGAAAGTAGTGGGCAAAAATAATTGGGAAAATAATAAAAAATGCTGGTCTCAGAATGATAGTCTGTTATTTGTTAACATTCAATTTGCAACAGTCATGAAATGAAAATTGTGTGTGATTGATGAAGAAAAAAATAAAACTATGTCCCTTTTTCATACACAGGAAGACTTCAGCCAGGAGGAGGCTGTGGAATGTGGCACACAGGAGGAGGCTGTGGAATGTGGCACACAGGAGGAAGCGGGGGTTAGTGGCAGCCAGGAGGAGGCGGGGCTAAGTGGCAGCCAGGAGAAGGTCGGGCCCAGTAGGAGCCTGACAGAATCGCAGGTCCCTCCCCTCTGCCTCCCAAACAAAAGACCTAGGAAGGGGAGTAACGTGCAGGATTCAGCACTCCTGAAGAGGCCTTTGTCTGCATGGCTGCCACAAAACCGCAGGGCATGCAGGAGGGCCAACGCCTCATATGTGAGGAACTAATTTATCAAATTAAATAAGGGGTTGAGGGGCGAAACCACACCCAATACCCACCTGAGTGAGTTGCATCCTCCTCCTCCTGCCACACCACCACAGACACAGCGTGGAAGGAAGCATGGAAGTAAGCGTGGAAGGAAGACCAGAGAGTGATGACCTTGGTTCAGTCTGGTCTGACAAAAGATGCAGTCTCTTGTATGACCACAGCCTGGGGACATGCATGTCATCTGCTGCTGTTCATGATTCTCTTGGACTTCTGGACCAGATTGAACTCCCTTAGAAAAGGACTCCTCAGGCCACCAATTTTGCCTGGAAATAATTGATGTGTGCCCTGGGGGCCAAAGGCTTCGCCAATTTCTGCTGTTTCTCCAGCGTTGCCTCCCTTTTTGTTTGGTTAGGACCCCTTAACCACTTGAGCCCCAGACCATTATGCTGCCTAAGGACCAGAGGTCTTTTTCCAATTTGGCACTGCATCGCTTTAACTGCTAATTGCGCGGTCATGCAATGCTGTACCCAAACGAAATTTGCGTCCTTTTCTTCTTACCAATAGAGCTTTCTTTTTATGGTATTTGATCACCTCTGCGGTTTTTATTTTTTGCGCTATAAATGGAAAAAGGCCGAAAATTTTGAAAAAAAATGATATTTTCTACTTTTTGTTATAAAAAAAATCCAATAAACTAAATTTTAGTCATACATTTAGGCCA
Source organism: Lithobates clamitans (assembly GCA_037952925.1). NCBI lineage: Eukaryota > Metazoa > Chordata > Amphibia > Anura > Ranidae > Lithobates > Lithobates clamitans. The sequence continues at coordinate 85,900 of JBBGZY010000418.1, forward strand.
AAATGTATTCGGCCACATGTCTTTGGTAAAAAAAATGTCAATAAGTGTATATTTATTGGTTTGCGCAAAAGTTATAGCGTCTACAAACTAGGGTACATTTTCTGTAATTTACACAGCTTTTAGTTTATGACTGCCTATGTCATTTCTTGAGGTGCTAAAATGGCAGGGATGGGGATACCACATGTGTGGGACTTTTTGGGAGCCTAGCCGCGTACGGGGCCCCGAAAACCAATCACCGCCTTCAGGATTTCTAAGGGTGTAAATTTTTTATTTTACTCCTCACTACCTATCACAGTTTTGAAGGCCATAAAATGCCCAGATGGCACAAACCCCCCCCCCAAATGACCCCATTTTGGAAAGTAGACACCCCAAGCTATTTGCTGAGAGGCATGGTGAGTATTTTGCAGCTCTCATTTGTTTTTGAAAATGAAGAAAGTCAAGAAAAAACATTTTTTTTTTCTTTTTTCAATTTTCAAAACTTTGTGACAAAAAGTGAGGTCTGCAAAATACTCACTATACCTCTCAGCAAATAGCTTTGGGTGTCTACTTTCCAAAATGGGGTCATTTGGGGGGGTTTTGTGCCACCTGGGCATTCCATGGCCTCCGAAACTGTGATAGGCAGTGAAGAGTGAAATCAAAAATTTACGGCCTTAGAAAGCCTGAAGGCGGTGCTTGGTTTTCGGGGTCCTGTACGCGGCTAGGCTCCCAAAAAGTCTCACACATGTGGTATCCCCGTACTCAGGAGAAGCAGCAGAATGTATTTTGGGGTATAATTTCACATATTTCCATGGCATGTTTGAGCAATATATCATTTAGTGACAACTTTGTGCAAAAAAAAAAAAAAAATGTGTCTCTTTCCTGCAACTTGTGTCGCAATATAAAATATTCCATGGACTCGACATGCCTCTCAACAAATAGCTTGGGGTGTCTACTTTCCTAAATGGGGTCATTTGGGGGGGTTTTGAACTGTCCTGGCATTTTATGCACAACATTTAGAAGCTTATGTCACACATCACCCACTCTTCTAACCACTTGAAGACAAAGCCCTTTCTGACACTTATTGTTTACATGAAAAAGTTATTTTTTTTTTGCAAAAAAATTACTTTGAACCCCCAAACATTATATATTTTTTTAAAGCAAAAACGCATTTTTTGGGGAAAAAACACACTTTTTTAAATTTTAATGCACTAAAACACACTATATTGCCCAAATGTTTGATGAAATAAAAAAGATGATCTTAGGCCGAGTACATGGATACCAAACATGACATGCTTTAAAATTGCGCACAAACGTGCATTGGCAACAAAATAAATACATTTTTAAAAGCCTTTAAAAGCCTTTACAGGTTATCACTTTAGATTTACAGAGGAGGTCTACTGCAAAAATTACTGCCCTCGATCTTACCTTCGTGGTGATACCTCACATGCATGGTGCAATTGCTGTTTACGTTTGACGACAGACCGCCGCTTGCGTTCGCCTTAGCGCGAGAGCAGGGGGCGACAGGGGTGCTTTTTTTTTTTTTTTCTTTATTATTTTTTTGCTTTTTTATCTTATTTTTAAACTGTTCCTTTCATATTTTTTTTTTTAATCACTTTTATTGTTATCTCGGGGAATGTAAATATCCCCTATGATAGCAATAGGTAGTGACAGGTACTCTTTTTTGAAAAAATTGGGGTCTATTAGACCCTAGATCTCTCCTCTGCCCTCAAAGCATCTGACCACACCAAGATCGGTGTGATAAAATGCTTCCCCAATTTCCCAATGGCGCTATTTACATCCGGCGAAATCTAAGTCATAAAATGCTTGTAGCTTCCGGTTTCTTAGGCCATAGAGATGTTTGGAGCCACTCTGGTCTCTGATCAGCTCTATGGTCAGCTGGCTGAATCACCGGCTGCATTCTCAGGTTCCCTGTTGAGACAGGAGAGCCAGAGAAAAACACGGAAGACGGTGGGGGGGGGGGGCATTCCCTCCCACGGCTTGTAAAAGCAGTCTAGAGGCTAATTAGCCGCTAGGATTGCTTTTACATGAAAGCCGACCGCTGGCTGAAAAGAATGATACCAAGATGATACCTAAACCTGCCATAAAAAAATAATTAATCTAAAAACATCCCACAAATATTATTTTTTCAGCAGATGTGAGAAATAAAAATATTATATTGATGAAATCACGAGAAATAATAAAGAAAGAAGTTTGTGAGAAGTTTGTGTGAATATGAGCAGCAAAACAACTTCATTCTCCTAGCATTATAAAGAAGAAAAGAGTGCGCTGCTTTGTGACAATTTAAAACATTGCAGCATGACGAAAGTGCTATATCTATTCCGAACGCTAATTTTACCAGACCGAGCTGTTCCGTCTCGGAATTTATTCTGAGCATGCGTGGCACTTTGTGTGTCGGAATTATCCACACATGGTTGGAATTGACGCAGTCAGAGAATTTTATAGCCTGCTCTCAAACTTTGTGTGTCGGAAAATCCGATGGAAAAAGTCCGATGGAGCCCACACACGGTCGGAATTTTGGATAACAAGCTCCGATCGCACATTTTCCGTTGGAAAATCCGACCGTGTGTACGGGGCATTAGAGTTTACTCAAGTTCCCAAGTGCCTTTAATGGGGTAGGAAACTATACTCACTGACCCCTTGGCTTTCTTTGCAAATTCTCTAAAGGAAAGACCTACACATTTAAGGGTTATAACAGTCAGTCTGTCTTCTTTTGTTAATTGGATTTTTCTCGCCATTTTGAGAGCAATATACAACTTCCTACAGTACAATACTGTCCAAATATTTTTTTAAAGGGGTTGTAAACCCTCGTGTTTTTTCATCTTAATGCATCCTATGCATTAAGGTGAAAAAACACCTGGCAGTGACCGCCCCCCCACCCCCCCAGCCCCCCGGTTTACTTACCCGAGCCCCTTCATTCACTCGGCGGAGACACGTTCTCCCTCTCTCCATGGGGTCCAGTCTCTTGATTGGATAGATTGATAGCAGCGCAGCCATTGGCTCCCGCTGTTGTCAATCAAATCCAATGACGCGGTTGCCAGGGGCGAGGCTGAGTTTTGCATTCGTGTCTATGGACGCAAATGCTGGACTCGGGAGGCTGCTCGCAAGGTAACTCCCCCAGGAGAACGCTTCTCCTAGAGGGTTATCTGATGCGGGGATGAGCCGTGAGAGCAGCCGGGGGACCCCCAAAAAATTAGGCTCGGGCCACTCTGTGCAAAACGAGCTGCACAGTTGAGGTAAGTATGATATGTTTGTTATTTTAAAAAAAATAAAAAACTGGGGTTTACAATCACTTTAAAGTAGATCTTCACTGCATCTGAGCACCACAAACCAAAAACACTATTTAATAAATCTTAATATTCAAAGCAAACTCCAACGCCTGCTGACATCGCTGGACCCTGGGACAGGTAAGTGGCCATGTATTAAAAGTCAGCAGCTGCAGTATTTGTAGCTGCTGGCTTTTAATATTTTTTTTTTTTGGCGGTGTGGGTGGACCCCCACTTTAAGGGGGTGTATACAGATGGAGAACTTGCAAGTGATCAACAAACACCTGTAGGAATTACTGGCATTAGCTTTCAAGGCTGTTTCAAGGGTTGTTAACCCCTTGCTTTTTCCATGAAAATGACATTTTTTATAACTCTGAAATGTACATTTTTTTTCAGTTTTTGTTAATCTAAACATTTCTTTTCACCTCTGGCAGTTTACTGCTTACCTTTGTATCATTTTTAAGGTTATTCACTGGACTTGAACTGTTTAAACTTCAATAAAAACTGGAAAAATGGGGGTGTTCAAAAACTTTTGTAAACTAGTATAGGTATTACGGGCCTATGTTACAAACCCTTTATGCTACACTGTCAGCTTCATGTCTACTCCACATGTCAGGGATGTACTGAGCCTTTTGTTACCACAATTTGTACTACAATATGTCAGATATAAAAGTAGTCACTGTGCACAATTATTCATTCAGACTCGCAATTGATATATTATTAACTTTTACACACCCTTTATTCACCCTTTCAAATTTACTTGTCTGTATTAAACAATTTGTAGCACCATCAGGTTATTAGAGGCCTTACCCATAAATCTACAGCCACAAACGTTTTTTTATACTATAATCAGTTTTTAGTTGCTCTTGGAATTATTCGAATATTTACTATTTTGACATTAAACTGATACACTTGGCCCAAAGTGTACAGTGAGGACGGAAAGTATTCAGACCCCCTTAAATTTTTCACTCTTTGTTATATTGCAACCATTTGCTAAAATCATTTAAGTTCATTTTTTTCCTCATTAATGTACACACGGCACAGCACCCCACATTGATAGAAAAACACAGAATTGTTGACATTTTTGCAGATTTATTAAAAAAGAAATATCACATGGTCCTAAGTATTCAGACCCTTTGCTGTGACATTCATATATTTAACTCAGGTGCTGTCCATTTCTTCTGATCATCCTTGAGATTGTTCTACACCTTCATTTGAGTCCAGCTGTGTTTGATTATACTGATTGGACTTGATTAGGAAAGCCACACACCTGTCTATATAAGACCTTACAGCTCACAGTGCATGTCAGAGCAAATGAGAATCATGAGGTCAAAGGAACTGCCTGAAGAGCTCAGAGACATAATTATGGCAAGGCACAGATCTGGCCAAGGTTAAAAAAAAAATTCTGCTGCACTTAAAGTTCCTAAGAGCACAGTAATCCTTAAATGGAAGACATCTGGGACGACCAGAACCCTTCCTAGAGCTGGCCCTCCGGCCAAACTGAGCTTCTCCCTCGGGGGAGAAGAGCCTTGGTGAGAGAGGTAAAGAAGAACCCAAAGATCACTGTGGCTGAGCTCCAGAGATGCAGTCGGGAGATGGGAGAAAGCTGTAGAAAGTCAACCATCACTGCAGCCCTCCACCAGTCGGGGCTTTATGGCAGAGTGGCCCGACAGAAGCCTCTCCCCAGTGCAAGACACATGAAAACCCGCATGGAGTTTGCTAAAAAAACACCTGAAGGACTCCAAGATGGTGAGAAATAAGATTCTCTGGTCTGATGACACCAAGATAGAACATTTTGGCCTTAATTCTAAGCGGTATGTATGGAGAAAACCAGGCACTGCTCATCACCTGTCCAATACAGTCCCAACAGTGAAGCATGGTGGTAGCAGCATCATGCTGTGGGGGTGTTTTTCAGCTGCAGGTACAGGACGACTGGTTGCAAATCAAGATGAATGCGGCCAAGTACAGGGATATCCTGGACGAAAACCTTCTCCAGAGTGCTCAGGACCTCAGACTGGGCTGAAGGTTTACCTTCCAACAAGACAATGACCCTAAGCACACAGCTAAAATAACAAAGGAGTGGCTTCACAACAACTCAGTGACTGTTCTTGAATGGCCCAGCCAGAGCCCTGACTTAAACCCAATTGAACATCTCTGGAGAGACCTAAAAATGGCTGTCCACCAACGTTTACCATCCGACCTGAGAACTGGAGAGGATCTGCAAGGAGGAATGGCAGAGGATCCCCGAATCCAGGTGTGAAAAACTTGTTGCATCTTTCCCAAAAAGATTCATGGCTTTATTAGATCAAAAGGGTGCTTCTACTAAATACTGAGCAAAGGGTTTGAATACTTAGGACCATGTGATATGTAAGTTTTTCTTTTTTAATCTGCAAAAATTTCAACAATTCCGTGTTTTTCTGTCAATATGGGGTGCTGTGTGTACACTATCGAGGAAAAAAAATAAATGATTTTAGCAAATGGCTGCATTATAACAAAGAGAGGAAAATTTAAGGTGGTCTGAATACTTTCCGTTTCCCACTGTATATAATGGCAATTACGTTAACATTTTTAGAGAAATTAGACAAATGTTACAATATTGGGCGCCGTACCTGTGATGAACTCTGGTATTCCCGAAGAGTATGTCCATCGTATAAGGTTCCCTTGCCTGGTACCAGCATGATCCAAGATCCCTTAGCCCACCCATACACTAGCCATAACTCAGTGTAGGGTGGTAAGAAACATAAAACAAACACAGGCACAAAGAGATATATGCTCTGAGGACAATCCCCCTTTCTTTGCATAATGACACAGGGCGGGGTTAACTGTACATTCAGTAACTTGAGACACAGGTATATTCAAACTTTGAAACAAATAATTCAGTCAGTAACTGGGCAAGTAGACAGGGATATAATTGACATGAGCTAATTAACTAGGGACATAAACCACTATTCGGCCCTTCAACCTGAATACAAACTACTGTAGAATACACATTCTTATAATCATAAAACATAACATCTCACAATAGTTCCACAACAAGTTAAAGTGGTCACGTGATTAATCTCATCTCCAAGAGATGCTCAGGCAGGCAGAAACAATAGAACAATGGGAATGACCTACTTTACAATAAACACATAACAAACCTTACCCCACTGCAGACTATCCGACAAAAAAAGTCTATAACAGTCTATGAGACAAAGCTCATACAATGTCCCAGCAGTCTGATAAGGTGGAAATAATTTATCTTCATATATTTCTTCAGGGATATTGTTGATAAATATTTATGTCCCAAGTGAAGGAGCCCCTCCAACTTTAAACACAAACCATACATATAAGACCCAGGATAACAGGGGTAAAATAAAATGCTGAGTCCGGTATGGTTCTACTGTGAGTCTGGTTAGGGCAGACCGGACTGGGCTTCTCATCAACCTGTGCCCCTATTAGACACAGGGTAACTTACACATAAGAGGGGCCTAGGGAGCTGAAAATGGAGTTTCCTGACCTCCCTAAGGTCTCCCATCACAATACCATACAGTATATCTTGGCTAGATAAGCTTGCATCTATAATGACAATTCTGTCAAAATTGATGCACTGTTTTCAAATAATTTTTGTGCAAATTTTCCTTGCAACCTTCAAAAGGCTCCAACAGGATATCAAGTCATTTGTCTGGGGAGACCAGAAGTGTCAAAGAGTGGCGAGAACTGCTCTCATGGTTCCTCGGGCAGGACTGGTGTTCCCAAATATCGTTCAATTTTATTATGTATCCCACCTTAGACCAGTGTTACTCTGGTCTACCTTGTATTCTTATAGAAAATGGTCAGAGATTGAAAAAATGGGGATTGCACCCATACACTGTAATTTCATGCTTTGGGGTCAGACTACTGGCTATATAGGGACATTAATTTATTTACCAAAATTAAGTTCACTAAAGGGATCTGGAAAACATGTCAGATGAAATTTTCATTGGTGTCGGAGGCCACTGTTATGGTATATTAAAACAGACTTCAGCCTGGAAATTCTCCTAAACCACACCCCTCTGGTTCATTTTGCCCTGCCCATCAGGGGGCTCTATGACTAAGTGAAATGCATCAGAGGGGTGTGACTTAGAAGGAGTTCCAGGCTGAGGCCATTCACTCGGCTCTATGCCCTTGGAGGACCAGAGCAACCATGAATGTCACTTGCGGTACTCAGGCATAAATAAAGGATTTTTTTTTTTTGGCAAATGGCAAAATGTCAAAAAATTTTTTTTTTCTTTTGCTTGTAAAGGTACATAAGAGATCGGAAGTCTTTTTGACCTGTCATGCTTATTCCTATTAAAAGGGATGTTTACTTTCCTTGTAATAGAAATAAAAATGCTAAAAAGATAAATAAAAGGACAGTGTAAAAAATAAAAAATAAAAAGTAAAAAGTAAAACTAAATGAAAATAAATAAATTTAAAGCAACCCATCCCCAAATTTTAAAGCATCGGCTATGGAAATTTTTAAGTACCATAGTTTGTCGCCATTCCACGAGTGTGTGCAATTTGAAAGCATGACATCTAAGGTATCTATATACTCGGCATAACATTATCTCTCACATTATACAAAAAAATGTATGATACTAATATTCTTACATATTCACAGTCCTTTCATAGTATTAACCACTTGCCGACCGCCGCACGCCGATGTACGTCCTAAGTTTGGCGGCGGATATCGTTGTTATGGCAGCAGCTAGCTGCCATAACCCCGGTATCCCCGTTTTCGTGCGGAGGTTGGCTTTCAGATAAAAGTGGTCTTTGCGGCGGATTCGCTGCAAGATCGCTTTTATCGGTAGCGGGAGAGTGTATTTTAGTGTAATAATGAGATCTGAGGTCTTTTTGACCCCAGATCTCATATTTAAGAGGTCCTGTCATGCTTTTTTCTATTACAAGGGATGTTTACATTCCTTGTAATAGGAATAAAAGTGACACAATTTTTTTTTTTAAAACAGTGTAAAAATAAATAAAATGATGCAAAATAAATAAGAAAAATAATTTTTTTTTTTTTAAAAAACCCTCGTCCCGACGAGCTCGCGTGCAAAAGCGAACGCATACGTGAGTAGCGCCCGCATATGAAAACAGTGGTCAAACCACACATGAGGTATCGCCGTAATCATTAGAGAGAGCAATAATTATAGCCCTAGACCTCCTCTGTAATGCAAAACATGCAACCTGTAGAATTTTTTAAACGTTGCCTATGGAGATTTTTGAGGGTAAAAGTTTGATGCCATTCCACGAGCGGGCACAATTTTGAAGCGTAACATGTTGGGTATCAATTTAATTGGCGTAACATTATCTTTCACAATATAAAAAAGTTGGGCTAAGTTTACTTTTGTCTTATTTTTTTATTCAAAAAAGTGAATTTTTTCCAAAAAAAGCGTGCTTGTAAGACTGCTGCGCAAATACGGTGTGAAAAAAGTATTGCAATGACCGCCATTTTATTCACTAGGGTGTTAGAACCCTAAAACAATATATATTGTTTTTTTCTAAGTAATTTTCTAGCAAAAAAACCTGTTTTAAACATGTAAACACCTAAATTCCAAAACGAGGCTGGCCCTTAAGTGGTTAATAAATATTTTGGGGGGAAAAACATTATTTTTTTCCTCACCAGAAATGCACTATTGCTATGTAGTGGCTCCTAATCTGATACTTTCTGGTCCGCATCACTTCCTCCCTCACCTGTGCTCCTGGGAAGTGGGCAGTACTGTGAACAAAAATCGCGTTATTTCCCAACAAGAAATGACACAATTTAAGGCGGATCACATCTATGTTGTAATAACAACGGGGGGGGGGGCCTTCCTCTGTCATCGCCCATTGTTATGGCAACTTTTTTAACAATCAGTGCTAGGGCCGCCGGTGCAACACGCATGCGCGAGATCGAGAGGTGCATGCTGGTTATAACAATGGGGCGGGACCTTCCTCTGTCACCGCCCATTGTTATGGCAACTTTTTTAACAATCAGTGCTACAGTCGCCGGTGCAACATGCATGCACGAGATCGAGAGGTGCATGCTGGTTACCTGCATGCACCTCTCCATCGCAAATCCAGGAAGAGGTTGCGATAGGGCTTCACATGCCCACAATCATCATGGCAATGGCCAGAAGAGGAATTTCTAAATAGTAAGTAGAAAAAAATATATAAAATTAAGATCCACTAGTAAACATATATAAACTTTATTGGGGTTATTAATGCATTATGATGGGATGCCAGGAAAAAATTAATTCTGTGGCCGGAACTCCGCTTTAAAGCCAGAAGGTTGGAATGTTAAGTGAAGGCATGTTGTTTTTATTCTACACAATTAAACAATTGAATGAACATTTTCATACTTGAGTGGTGATTTCATACTTTTTGCCAGGGGTTGTAATACCATGCAAAGCTGCACCAGATTTTGCACTCTCCAGTTTTAGTAAATCAACCCCATTATATCATATATTTTGCACTTGTCCAAAGATTCAGCCAAGTTGGCACAATATAGAGGTTCTTGTTTTCAACCTTTTGCAAAATAAATTTTTTTTTATCTGTGTACCTGATGAGTCTTGTGGCTTCACAGTCGGTTCCCTAATGCTCATGCGTGAAGCACACTGTGTTTTGTGAATGGCGGGGGGAACGAGGAGGGGGGGGACTTCCATTTGAGTTTGCCGTGGCAAAGTCACCCTGAAGTGGGAGCAGGGAATCTGTCACAGCCAGGTACACGCTCCCCCCTGAAAGGTGCCTGATGTGGCAGCGGAGGGGGGAGGAGGCAGACAAACAGAGATTCCCCTTTTGGGTGAAGCTCCACTTTAACTGCTTCTTATTGGAGATGGACACACAGACCCACAAATCCCAACTTATACAGTGTGTATAGAAAATAATCACACCCCTTTAAAATAATCACATTTTGTTGCTTTACAGCCTGAAATGAAGACAAACACTTCATTTTATCCAGCTGTTTTTACTAGTGCAGCTTTTAACATCCAAGTGAAAGATATAACACCAACAGCCTGACAAGTGCGCCAATCCCTGCTGCAGAGAGAGACTCTAATTAAAGCAAAATGTGGCCCAATAAGATACTGGCATTGGGGGGGGGGTGATCCTTTTCCAACTCAGTGATTCTGTTTTTTTATTTTTATTTTATTTTTTCTGACATGTTGGTGTTATATCTTTCACTTGGATGTTAGAAGTTGCACTAGTAAATACAGCTGGATACAACAAACTGTGTCTGTCTGTTTGTCTTCATTTCAGACTGCAAAGCAACAACATTTGATTACTTTAAAGGGGGCAGGGGTGATTCTTTTCCATACCCACTGTAATTTCATATTTGAGAGGGTCAATTAATGGAAATAATACAGCGACAATAAATAATACTCTTGAGACCTTTGAGTGGGCGTGGTCTACCTGAATGTCTCTTATAAATTATATATTGGGACTTGAACTCAGAAGTAGACTTTGGACTGTTGTCATGCTCTCTCCCACTCGTTTTATTATTATTATTGTTTTCATTTCTTTCTATTTTTTTAAATTTTTTATTATTCATTATTTATTTGTATTGTTTGTACTGTATTTACTGTTTTTAATTGATAACATTTTTCTCCAAGGAATGTGCTATAAATATACTGTATTGTTAAATATTTAAATACATGACATGTACAGTATATTACAATTGAATTATTTCTTTTGAAGAAGAAGTTGTGAGGTGCTAAATGGTACAACACGTGTCAATATTATTGGTCACACTCCCATCATATGAAATAAGATTTTGTATAGGCTAAGATTGACATGTTGTGTCTTCAATATTAAGCTAAGCTTTTTCATTTCTGTTTAAATCCATGGAAATGTTTCTAGAAAATGTTTTTTTTCTAAAACAAAATGGGTTTTGATGGGGAATTGGGTATACAAACTGGGTACAATTATGAATTAATAACTGATTAATTAATAGCACTGTTTTTTACATTTATTTATACATTCTGTATAATATACACTATTCACAGAGTGATGCATATAGTGAAAACCCAGATAGGGCTGTTAGGAAAACGTTTCTCCTTACATTTATATAGATGGCTTGATAATGGTGATAATGGGTTTGCATGTATTTTAATGATATGAGTAAATATTTTACTTTGATGATCCACTTTACACACATAGTGGATTTTTTTAAAAATAATATCATATTTTCAAACAATCATTTAATTGGAACATAAACTGCAGTCATGCTATAGAAAGCTATAGCACTAGGCCCTGTTTAGTCTGGGTGATGCTCATTCACTTATAAATTATTTTTAGGAAGCAGTAAAGGCTCCACAGAATTGTCATTACATAGCATATTTAGATAGCCATGCAGTGACCTTCCATGTGGATCCACTGTGACTGTCACCCAAATCTGTTCATATGCAGCTTTAGTTGATATAAATTTCTCCTCCTATGTGTCTCTCATATGTACCAGAAAAGCGCAGAAAAAGAAACATTCTCATAGTGTAGCAAATTTATTAAAAATCAGGAAACATAAAAGCATTAAGAGCAAATGGATGGCCTATTACATGAAATTGTGCCCAATCGCACTAATGCAGCCGAAAATAAATCTCGGAACTTGCACTGCCACCCCGCCGTAACCAGGAGCTGGCATACGTTCCAATTTCCAGAAGTTTCGTTGCCATAAGCGACGTTCCTGGAAGCTTCTCATCTACGCATTTCATCACGATGACTTCTTCAGGAAGCAGTGCAGCCACTATCTTTTGGGAGTCCTATATACCAATAGGCCACTGCTGATTGGTAGATTTTGATGCCATGATGCCAAACTCCAAATTAGTTAATATCGGCACCATTTTGATGGGGTCCAGGACACAGCCAAGTGTCCAAATTATCAATTAGCTCCAGATTGACCCCTGCTTGCTATATCAGTTACATAATACCAGGAAATATATTAATAGCAAATATTACAATAAAACCAATATGTGAACAAATTCATATAGGCATAATCGATGCACATGTTTGTACAATACTTAAGTTTAATAAATGATATGAGGAAAATGGAAAAAATTAAAAAACAAAGTAAAAGTAAAATAAAAATGAAATAAAATAAGAATAAAATAAAAACAAAAACAAAACAAACATATAAATAAACGAAAATGGAATTAAAATGTAAAAAATATAAGGAAATAAGATAGAGAAAATCAAAAAAGGAAAAAAAAATCAAAAATAGAAAAAGAAATATAGGTGTTTGCCAAACTTGTTAAATCAGTTCTTTCTCTACAGGGCTTACTTCTGAATTGAGCCCATTATATCCTTATTGGTGTGTGACAGTGTATTGTCAGGTCCAATTAAAGTATAGTTGAGTCACGCTGGAGGCCTTCAGCTGCTTTTGTGCTATGTTGAGCCTTTGGTGTCTCTGCACCTTTAAGGAGGAATTAGTTACCTCTAGGCATACCTGGCTTAAAACTATTTATTGCAGTGTGTGTATCCCAAGATGTGTGCTTTGTTAATTTAGAGCTAGGCACCACACTGGTCAGAGAGAGAGACCAAAATGGCTTCCACATTGATTTTTAAATATATGCTACTGACACCTCTGTTTATAGTATTTAATATATAGTATAAGGAGTTCTGGATATTTCAAATTTATGCAGTGCCATCATTGGCTGTGTACTCTAACATACTTAATTTTGGTAATAATGCGGGACAGGATGTTGAATGTTAGTTATTTTGTCATTTTTGTAACCAGCACCCCCAAAACATTCATGCTACCCATTCTTGGGATCAGGGGTGTTGATCAGGTCTACAAAAGATCTGGGGCTAGAGCCCATAGCAGTGTAGTAAAGAAAGGCATACACATGTATATAATATATATGTGTGTGTGTGTGTGTGTGTGTGTGTGTGTGTGTATATATATCCCCAGAGAGCCTCCCACTTACATCAGGGTCCCCAGAGACCCCCTCCCCCTTAAATCAGGGTCCCCAGAAAGCCTCATCCTTAAATCAGGGTCCCCAGAGAGCCTCCCTCTTAAATCAGTGTCTCCAGAGAGCCTCCCCCTTAAATCAATAAAACAAATGTTTTAATACAATAAAAATGATATTTTCTTGACATACAGAGCAGGGTAGTACCACTAAAATCCAGCTGCAATATGAAGTAGTTCATTAAACTCTCTTTGTTGGAGAACCTTGTACAACATGCCAATCCAAACAAAATAATTTGACATGGAATTTGCAATTTGAACTGCTGCACTTTCTCTTTTTGTTACTATATTTATCCAGTAGAAGGAAATGCCCTACCATTACCTTTTTTCCCCGACATGTTAAAAAATGGTGGAAGTATAATACAAGGTCGATTTATGTAACCAGAAAATGGACAGAATATTCAGAAACTCCTTTATGTGGCTGCAGGATCATCAAGTTTTATCTGCATGTCCATGAACTTCACACATAATTTATCTACAAATCCTTTGGTGATTCCAAAAAGAGAGAACAAACTGATGCAGTTATCTTGCCTCCTTCCGAGCCTTTCTGTATTTCAATCAAAACACTTTTCTAAGCCCTGTTCTCCCAGCATTGATGGAGCACTGATACCACAGTCCCTGGCTTCACGGAATACTGCTTGGCCTGGAAGCCCCTGATGTCCTTGAGGACCAGTGTAACCAGGAGGACCTTGGGGTCCAGGTATGCCATCCTTGGCAACTCCTGGGTATCCCAGATAGCCTCTTGGTCCTTGAACACCATCTGGGCCTGGCAGCCTGGTGCCTGGGTCTCCTCTTTCACCCTTTCCACCCTTTTCACCTTGGTCTCCATCAGCTCCTTTTTAGCGTGGAACACCAATCGGTCCATGGGGGCCACGTTTTCCATTAATTCCTGCAGCCCCTGATTTCTCCTTCTTTCCAACTTTACCAGCTGCCCCTGGTGGTCAAGGAGGTACAATTATTGATGCATTGGCTGTTGGACATGTACTTCTACATTTTCCTCTGATACTGGCTGCATAATTTCATGTTGCCTCTATAACTACACAATTCTTATACCAAATTATCTGGCATGTCAGGTCCCACGAGTTCCAGTAGCCCAGGAGGTCCAAGAGGAAATCTTCGACTGGGCCTACAATACCACTAGGGCCTGGTGAACCAGGAGCACCTGGTCTTCCCAAAGGACCTGCTGGTCCAGGTCGTCCCCGCTTTCCTTGTTGACCTTTTGTCTCCAGTGTCGCCTGCATCCCCCTTGGCTCCTGTTTTTCCTTTTGTACCTTGTTTGCCTTTTTCTCCGTTTACACCATCATCTCCAATGTCTCCTCTTGAGCCCTTTGGACCTTGAAGACCTTGTAAACCAGGTCTGCCAGTGATTCCTGCATCACCTCTTGCACCCTTAGGACCCATTGGTCCTTCAGAGCCAGGTAGACCTGGTGGCCCTCGGTCTCCTTTGTGCCTGGGTCTCCTCTTTCATCCTTTCCAGCCTTTTCACCTTGGTCTCCATCAGCTCCTTTTTAGTGTGGAACACCAATTGGTCCATGGGGGCCATGTTTTCCATTAATTCCTGCAGCCCCTGATTTCTCCTTCTTTCCAACTTTACCAGGTGCCCCTGGTGGTCAAGGAGGTACAATTATTGATGCATTGGCTGTTGGACATGCACTTGTACATTTTCCTCTGATACTGGCTGCATAATTTGATGTTGTCTCTATAACTACTTTGTGGCACAATTCATATACCAAATTATCTGGCATGTCAGGTCCCACGAGTTCCAGTAGCCCAGGAAGTCCAAGAGGAAATCTCCGACTGGGCCTACAATACCTCTAGGGCCTGGTGAACCAGGAGAACCTGGTCTTCCCAAAGGACCTGGTGGTCCAGGTCGTCCCCTCTTTCCTTGTCTCCAGTGTCGTCTGCATCCCCCTTGGCTCCTGTTTTTCCTTTTGTACCTTGTTTCCCTTTTTCTCCCTTTACACCATCATCTCCAATGTCTCCCCTGGAGCCCTTTGGACCTTGAAGACCTTGTAAACCAGGTCTGCCAGTGATTCCTACATCACCTCTTGCACCCTTAGGACCCATTGGTCCTTCAGAGCCAGGTGGACCTGGTGGCCCTCGGTCTCCTTTATCTTCCTTTGGTCCAAAAAGTTCAATGTCTCCTCGTTCCTTGCCATGTACATCAAGGGCATCATCTTTTCCATGACGACAACGAACACAGGGGATAACAGATAATCCTATTATACCATTTATTCCTGACTCTCCTGGGTCACCTAGAACTCCAAGGTAACCCAAATATCCCCTTTCTCGTTGGTTTCCTGAAAATCCTGGCCCACCTTTATCCCCCTTTTTGTCCTATTAGTCCCTCAGGTCCTTGTTTTCCTGGTTTCCCACAAGATCCCTTTTTACATAAGAGGTACAGCAATGCCATCAGCACCAATCCTGCCAATGTGACCTTGATCCCCTTTCTCCCAAGACTCTCCTTGTGGTCCTGTAAGACCAGGTCCACTCTTCTTTTTGACAATGCGCAGGAGCGCAAAACATATCTTTACGGCAACAGAAATTGTGCTTGCGTTCCACGGCTGACTCAGGACTTCCCTCCCCTTGCAATCTCTGACGTCATCAAGGCGCATAGGCTCATTTCAGCTCCACCGAGTCCCTGTGCTTTCCTGCCATCTCCCGGCTTGTTCCAATGGCACAATCTGGTCACAGGCTATAGCCTCCACTGGCACCTTGTGGGCACTAACGGCTTTTCACTCAATTGCCATCCACTGTACCTTTTTCCCCCCTGGAAGTATCCACACACCTGCCACAAACCAGCAACAGCCTTGGGTCTCTTCACAGTGGACCAGATTTCCATCCTCCCCAGCATGGCCATTGCCCCCCCATGCTACACCAGCGAGCCCTTCGGATGATTGCTAACTCCTCTCCCGAAGTTTTGGAAGTCAGCACTGGTAATGTTGATGCACAACACCATTCATCACATCATTGTTACTGTAATTGCTTTTGACCCTTCATTCATTTTATACTTATGTCATATTCTTCATTATGATGGCATTAAATACTTTTTGAACATCCATCATGATGGTTGGAACTGCCTGTGAAATGACAACTACACCTTGGATCCAGCCTACAGAGTGCTACACAAAGTTTTTTCCAGGTCCACCCTTTTAAATGGAGCCATCAAGCAATGCACTGTCACCGCTGGCGACGCTAACATCTTCACCAGGTCTTCCTTCTGGGTGTGCACTTTCCATCAGTTTGAACAGGCAAACCACTGTGAATATCTCCTAAATGGCACAAGTTTAGAAAATAGTCACAGTACCTATAGGTAATCCTTAATCTTACCTGTAGGTACAAGCTAATAAGACGCCTTTACTACCACTTTATAGAGGGAGTTTCATTTTAAGGTTTCAGATTCATGCCTTTTTGAAGAGTTTTTGCAGGACTTGAAGAATGCTCTTTGACACTCTTCAAATGCTTTGTCAATGTTGCTGAACGTAATGTTCGTTACAATTTCTGCTTAAATTTTATTTTTTTATAGTCTCTATTTTATTTTAAACAGCTTTTAGTACAGACAAACATAAAATAAACAGTTGCATGCATACCAAGTTATATAGCTTAAGCAATAATAATTTCCTAAGTTGGCACACAAAGTAAAAAAATCATATTCCTTGCATTAAAATAACAGGATTAGCAGACTATTGGGTCTCTGCCATCCTGATTACACAGTAATTCAGAATGACAAAACAACACTATAACAAAAACCTATATAAAAAAGAATATTTATATTTACGCTTTGAAAATTCTGAGAAGTGGAGCAGATATCTGGCCGGGTCAGATCCCAAGTCGTGTTCAGTGAGCTACTTTATGATATCTCGTACTTTGGACCAGAACCCCTCTGATTTCGGGCAGGACCAGAAAATTTGCATGGTACCCTCTGCCTCTCCACAGCACCAGCAGGTGTTTGTCGCATCAGGATAGATTTTCTGTAAAAGAGATGGAACCTTGGACCACCATGTGAGGATCCTAAAGCTCAGCTCTTGATATTTGCTAGTCACTGAAGAATAGTGAGCAAAGTAAATATGGTCCCGCTGCTCATCGGAAAATGTGGTGTCCAAATCTCTTTCCCATTTTTGAAGAAATCTGGGGACGAATCTTTCGGGAGGCTGTATTAGCACTTTATAGGTCTCAGATTTTCTAACGGTGTGTTAGAACGATTTGAACACCCCCCACACAGAGGAGGCAGCTAAGGAAATGGGTAAATTGTTGCATACGCCACGGATCTAGTGGTGGATTAAGCATCGACTGTATTTCAGACCTAGTCTTCAACCTAGAGTCCACAAGGTAATCACAGAGACGAAACTTGCCTTGCCCAAAAATTTGTTTAAATCGGGGGGGGGGGGTTTAAAGCCCAGTAATCTCCCCTTCTGCCTTCTACAAAAATTGCTCTTTTTGTACTACTCCAAGGGTTGCTCCCATGAGGGGATGTTGCCGTAAGGTTCCAAGAGATCTTGGGCGTAACCATGGCAAACATTGTGAAGGGATCCCAGTGCAGTATTGTTCAATCGTTACCCACGCTTTATATCCCTCGTCTCTATACCACACTAGTACCCTGGGGAGGTGGACTGCCTGGTAGTATTGAAGGGGTTCTGGGAAGGCCATGCCTTTATGGATTTTAGCCATGGCCAAATACAAGTGAGACAGGTGTGGATGCATATTCGCTCAAACAAATCTGATAAAAACACTGCGCACTGACTTCAAGAAAGAGGTCAGAGCGACTATTGGCAATGTCTGAAAAAGAGAGTAACCTCAGCATTATATTCATTTTGAGAATAGCGTTCCAACCCATGTATGTATGGGAGCCCTTGTTCCATCTGTTCAGGTGAGAGACAAGAGCACAATGCATTGGCGGAAAGTTAGCTGCGAATATTTTATCCACAGAGGAAATCAGTTTGACCCCTAGATATGTCAGGTGAGAAAGGATGCCCATGGAAAAGAAAATGATGATCAAAGAGCCTGAACATGTGTAGGGGCCAACATGATGTTAAGTAGTTCAGATTTGTGAACGTTGATTTTAAAATTCGAAAGGACACTATATCGGTTGAACTCACATAATAAGTTTGGCAGCGTAGTTTCCGGGGACGCGATAAAAAACAGCATGTTATCCGCAAAGGCTGCAATTTTATGATCCATCCTGGCAATTGAATAGGCCTGGATGTCTGTGCTTCCTCATACAATTTCAAAAAAATGGCTCCAGGGTTAAGATACAGATCAGCGGAGATAACCATGTCTGACTATGTTGTGTCTACATCAATCATGTTGTTTTATACACTATTTGAATATGGATCCCAAAATTTGGTATGTTACAAGTTTATACCTCTGCCAGTGTGTGTGTGTGTGTGTGTGTGTGTGTGTGTGTATGTATGTATGTGTGTGTGTGTGTATGTATGTATGTATATATATATATATATATATATATATATATATTAGTATTTATTTACAATTGTATTTGCATTGTGGCTTGACCTTATCTGCATTGATGTGGTACAATAAAACCTTTTTACAGATACACTTTGGTTATTTGCCTCCTGCTGCATGCTTCATTTAAGGTCCCACCCTTCTTTTTCTTCATTATTATTTTAGGGATAATACATACTACACCTCATTTAAAGTCCAAAACCCTTTTCTCCTTTTCATACAAATATAGGGATGGAAGCATGCATCCATGGAGAGCAAATCCTGACACATACAATTATGTGTCAGAATTTTCCCTTCTCTTTCCTTTTGCTTCAATACAATTTTCGTGGGTTTGGATTTGGGATAATCTACCAATATTTTCAGTAATATTAGCATTTTTCATACTTCATTATAGACGTCCATATACATTTTAGATAGTGTTCTTTGGTTGCAGGCGCAGTGGCCACATGGTGTGCTGTGGATCTCTCTGTCCCGGGAGCAGCGATGCGCGCCGAGGGTCCTCCCCCTCCGCCAGTTTGGGGGCTCCGACAGATGTCTCGCCACACATCTACGCCACGCCCCTAATGCCTCCCCTTAGATGGAGCGGGCTCTCTTCTTGGCTTGTGGTTCCTAGGGATACTGCACATGTTTCATACCCCATCTATGACGGCATTGCATTAAGGTAATACAGTGGTATCCTTTCTTTTTCTTTCTCTGACTTTGGTGATCAGTCTCATTCATGTGCACTCACTTGAGTTTTCCCCCCTTTAGGGCACACACTATCACTTGGGTATATATATATACCTTTTCCAATCTTTTTTTATTTAGGTACAGGTTTACCAACATCACACATATTTACCTTCCTTCCCCTTCATCACTTTTTAAAATTTGCACTGGATCAACTTTATATATATATGCATTTATTACAATTTATTATTGTATATCTACACACATTTTATACTTGTTCCCAGATGCCTTTTTTTGATGAACAAACGCTATCATCGATTGCCACATGGGGATTATAGTCCCAGGTCTATTCACTCTTGTATGATTGCCCGCTGTTGTGCCACGGTTCATGCCACCTCAGCTCCCGGGAGAGACGATGCCCTCAGCACACCTCCTGTGTTTACCACTGCATGCCACATTCATAATTTGTATGGGTGAATATATTTTTCCTTATCCCCCTTCCCTTCCTTTTTAGTCAGACCTGCTGTTCATGGATACATATATGTTTTTTAGATATCTCTGTCGTATCTACTCCTGATGAGTGGAGACAATCTCTCTGATGCTACAGTAATTTGTACCATGGAATTTTATTTACCTATCTATCTAACCATGTCTGACTATGTTGTGTCTACATCAGTCGTGTTCTGTTTTATACACTATTTGAATATGGATCACAACATTTGGTATGTTACAAGTTTATACCTCTGTTATGCCAATATGTGTATATATATGAATTTATTAGTATTTATTTACAGTTTTATTTGCATTGTGGCTTGACCTTATCTGTATTGACATATGGTACAATAAAAACATTTTTACAGAAACACTTTGCTTATTTGCCTCCTGCTGCATGCCTCATTTAAAGTCCTACCCTTTTTTTTCTTCATTATTATGTTAGGGACGGAGGTGTTGGACCTACACGTCCTACACCTCATTTAAAGTCCAAAACCCTTTTCTCCTTTTCAGCGGAGATAAAGGACATCCTTGTCTGGTGCCATTGGTTAAATTAAAGTACATAGAAGTTACCTCATTGATTCTGACATCCGCAGACTGGGCAAAGTATATAGCGTCTATCCATTTATTAAAGGCCTTTCCTACTCCAATATGTGTTAGCCTCTCGTTCAGAAATGTCCAATCCAACCTGTCAAAAGCCTTCTCTGCGTCAGAGGAAAGCATACATAGAGGTATTTTACAAGAATGAGCCAAATTAATGATGTCAAGGGCTCTGGTAGAGTTATGCTTCGCCTCCTTGGTAGGTATAAACCGAGCTTGATCAGGGTGGATGACATTCTGATGGTGAGATTGAAGTCTAGACGCTAGAATCTATGTAAGAATCTTCAAATCCACATTTAGCAAGGAGATAGGTTGATAATTCATGCTCTGGGCATGATCCTTACCCTCCTTGGGTGTCACTGTGATATATGCCCTCAACGTGTCCATTGGTAACGGCTGATCTGCCAGGAGAGAATTAAACTCTTGTATGAATCTCGGAGCTAGAATAAGAGCGAATTCCATATAGTAGGCTACCATATATCCATCT
This sequence comes from Lithobates clamitans, assembly GCA_037952925.1. Taxonomy (NCBI): domain Eukaryota; kingdom Metazoa; phylum Chordata; class Amphibia; order Anura; family Ranidae; genus Lithobates; species Lithobates clamitans. The sequence goes on from JBBGZY010000418.1 coordinate 106,808, forward strand.
GGGCCGGGAGCCTTATGGGGCTTAAGTAGCTTGATAGCCATCAAATATTCCTCAACTGAAATTGGAGCATTCATTCATTTGTGCGCATCCTTGGATATCGGTGGGAGACCTGAAGAGGAAAGATATTCCCGTATTAATTTTTGCTTTTCCACAAGCTAGTCAGTAGATAGGGGGGGCGATAGGTTATAAAGGGAAGAATAATATTCTCAGAAGACCTCAGCCACATCACGGGACATATAGCAGCATTCCCCCCTACTGGAATCAATATGTGGATAAAACTTCTGTGAGAGGTTTCCCTGAGCGAATGGGCCAGCACTGATTTATTCCCATGTTCATAATAACAATTTCTAACTCTACATAACTGTGTCTTAGTGTCATGCATAAACAAGGAGGCCAAATTTTCTCGCTGAACCCTAGGGTCTTCTGCTACTGTATGCATGGATTCTAAGTTTGCTATCAAATTTAACTAGGTTTGGAGTAGAGCTTGCCTATTTTTCTGCAGTTCTGTCACCTTTTGAATAAGCAGACCTTGCATGACACATTTGTGAGTTTCCCATAGTGTCAGCAGAGAAATATCTTCCATATCGTTATCAGAGATATTATGGACCTTCCTGGACCAAAGATTTATTGAGTTTCCACGCCCAAGGTCTAGTTCCCGAAGTGGCCAAGAATAAGTCTATAAAAGTCGGAGCATGATCAGACACAGTTTGTGTGCCAATTGAGGAGCTAACTACATCTGGTAGAAGAGACTGGGAGACCATTACATAGTCAATATAAAAATAGCTGTCTACCGAATGTACGGATTGAAGGGCATTTTTCACTTGTCTGAGATAGGAATAGGACAAAAGAGTGGATGACCTGGAGGTGTCTAACAGTGGATCAAGAGCCATGTTGAGATCTCCACCTGTAATCCATCCCCCCTCCATAAAGCCCTGTAAGTCATTAAGAATGTTATCAAGACAACTCAGCTGTGCTTGGTTAGGTAGATAGATAGAGGATAACGTAACTCTGCGGCCGGCCCAGCATATAGCAAAATTACAGCCAGGCGGTGGTTCTGTTATCCTGACATATGATGTCTTTCAGGATAACGAGCCGGTGCATGCCTGCGGGGGTGCGCAGCGCGGTGATCGCTGTTGTGGTGTGTCAGTCTGATGGAGGCTCTTTACCGCCTGATCAGCTGTGTCCAATCACAGCTGATCACGGTGTAAACAGGAAAAGCCATGTATAGGCTTTTCCTCTATAGCACCTGAAAGACACGAGTAGAGGAGAGACGATCAGTTGCTCTCCAGACAGGAGGGTCTGGCCCCCAGCCAGGACCACCAGGGGTACCACCAGGGATGCCCACCACTTATGACCACCAGGTATGCCACCCATGGCTACCAGAGATTCCAATCTGTGCCCACAAATGATGCCAATCAGTAATGCCTCGCAGTGCCTGCTTATCAGTGTTGCCCATCAGTGCCATCTATCAGTGTCCATCAGTGCCACCTATCAGTGCCACCCATAAGTACCCATCAGTGCAGCCTTTCAGTGACCATCAGTGTCGCTTATCAGTGCCCATCAGTGCCACCTATGAGAGCCCATCAGTGCCGCCTATCAATGCCCATCAGTGCCGCATATTAGTGGCACCTATCAGTGCCCATCAGTGCTGCATATTAGTGCCCACTGCCCATCATCAGTGCCCGCCAGTACAGCCATATCAGTGCCCATCAGTGAAGGAGAAAACTTACTTATTTACAAAATTTTATAACAGAAACAAAAAAACTTTTTTTTCTTCAAAATTTTAGTTTTTTTTATTTGTTTAGCAAAAAATAAAAACCCCCTGAGGTTATTAAATACCACCAAAAGAAAGCTCTATTTGTGACCGCGCAATTGTCATTTAAAAAGCGACAGCGCTGAAAGCTGAAAATTGGCATGGGCAGGAAGGGGCGAAAGTGCCTGGTATTGAAATGGTTAAGAAACAGATAGGGTCCTTCCTGGTCACTCTTCTGATTGACAAGAGACCATGTCGATCGACCCTGAAAACAGGATACTCAATCCCCTAGAGACGGGGGCTGTACTATGAAATAACTGTGGGTAACGATGGTTGTGAAATTTAGGTATCTTCCCAGATTGAAAGTGTGTTTCTTGTATAAATGCAACTTGCGCCCACATGCGCCAAAGTTCATGTAGGACCGTTGATAGTTTCTTGGGAATATTCAACCCATTAAAGTTCAAAGATAAACATTGTACGTTAGCTATAATGAGTCCCAAAATGTATATCCAATGCACGAGCAGAGAAGGGATAGTGAAAAGATTAAATGAAAAAGAAAAGGAAGACAGAAAACAAAAAACAAAAGTAAGAATTATACTAAAGTGGCTCTCTACTGAGCCTACTCATCCCTGTGGTCCCTTCCCAGAAGGATGTCTAATGCTGCGTACACACGAGCGGAATTTACGTCAGAAAAATCTTGGATGGTTTTTCCGACGGAATTCCGCTCAAGCTCGGCTTGCATACACACGGTCACACAAAAGTTTGCTGAACTTTCGACCGTCAAAAACGCGGTGACGTACAAAACTACGACGAGCCGAGAAAATGAAGTTCAATGCTTCTGAGCATGCATCGAATTGTTTCCGAGCATTAGTAGGGATTTTGCGCGTCGGAATTGGTACAGACAATCGGAATTTCAGATTGGAACTTTTTCCGACCGAAAAAATTGGGAACATGCTCTCAATCTTTTGCTGGCTGCAATTCCGCCAGCAAAAGTCCGATGGAGCATACACACGGTCGCATTTTCAGACCAAAAGCTCTCATCGGACTTTTACTGGAGGAATTTCCACTCATGTGTATGGGGCATAAGAAGGGAAAGCATGTGGGGGAAAGTGAAGCACGACTATAGAGGTAGAGGTGCTTAGACCATATTGCTAGCCAACAACCTGGGTCGCCTGCACTAGCACCTGGAGGACAAAAATTTTTTTTTTTAAACGGAGCACGGCCACCCGCAGCCATGGGAGACCATTTTGTGTTGTGAATGCTTTATACAGTACATCGATCAATATATATACAGTGCCTTGAAAAAGTATTCGTACCCCTTGCCATTTTCCACATTTTGTCATGTTACAACCAAAAACGTAAACTTACTTTATTGGGATTTTATGTAATAGACCAACACAAAGTGGCACATAATTGTGAAGTGGAAGGAAAATGATAAATGTTTTTCAACATTTTTTACAAAATAAATATGTGAAAAGTGTGGTGTGCATTTGTATTCATACTTTGTAGAACCACCTTTCACTGAAATTACAGCTGCAAGTCTTTTTGGTGATGTCTCTACCAGCTTTGCACATCTTGAGAGTGACATCTTTGCTCGTTCTTCTTTGCAAAATAGCTCAAGCTCTGTCAGATTGGATTGAGAGCGTCTGTGAACAGCAATTTTCAAGTCTTGCCACAGATTCTCAATTGGATTTAGGTCTGGACTTTGACTGGGCCATTCTAACACATGAATATGCTTTGATCTAAACCATTCCATTGTAGCTCTGGCTGTATGTTTAGGGTAGTTGTCCTGCTGGAAGGTGAACCTCTCAACAGTCTCAAGTCTTTTGCAGACTCTAATGCTGCGTACACACGATCAGAAATGCCGCCAGCAAAACTCTGATGAGAGCTTTTTGTCGGCAAATGCAACCGTGTGTGTACTCCATTGGTCTTTTGCTGGCGGAATTCCAGCCAGCAAAAGATTGAGAGCATGTTCTCTATTTTTCAGTCGGGAAAAGTTTGTATCCGAAAATGCGATAGTCTGTATGTAATTCGGACACGCAAAAAAATCACGCATGCTCAGAATCAAGTTCGAGACGGAAGCGATCGTTCTGGTAAAACGAGTATTCGTAATGGAGATAGCACATTCGTCACGCTGTCAATTTTTGGATCCAGCGCATTCTTTTGTTCTTTATAATGCTAGAAGAATGAATTTGTTTTGCTACTAATATTCACGCAGAGTTCTCACAAACTTATTTCTGATCTCCTGAATAGGGATGAGCCAGACACCCCCCTGTTCGGTTCGCACCAGAACTTGCGAACAGGCAAAAAACACGTGAACACCGTTAAAGTCTATGGGACACGAACATGAATAATAAAATACATATACAAATAAACCGCGCTAAAGTGAGTCCAATATAAAATCTGTGATAATAAACAATAAAGTCCAAAATATTGCAAGAATTCTTCTGTATGATGAGGTGAAAAAATAAAGGTGACTATGTGGTGAACTGCTTACCAGAACGTAAGCCACATCAGGCAGATGGCTTAAAACCCAGCCCGGGCCTTTGGGAGCACTTCAGGTGGACAAGATCCTTTGCGCTCAAACAGCAGAACGAATCCACATAGGATTAAATCAAATAAAAAGACCATAGTGTGATACTGACAAAAACATATTTCATCAGAGAAGGAGGGGGTGTGTTCACACAAATAATCATAAAATCATAATATCATACAGGCACCCTGAATGTATAGCCACTACAGGGACGCAAAGAAAACTGTGTGCAGCATGCAATGAAAAGGTGTCCTTATTTTCTAATGCAAAAAACACCAGTTTGCCAGAAATGAAGTTGAGCCAACAGACCAGAGTTTATACAGCAAAAAGAACACCCAGTGCACAGACACAAGGGGCCGCTTACCAGATGATGAACTGGTGAGGACATAAATAATAATAGGATTGCAGCCTCTGTGTGACCCAGAGTGTAAATTGAATAGACCTATAGGGGTTCCTGCTCACCAGAGAGACGACCAGAGATAGCCCAAACGAAGCACTGGTAGAGGGAGATTTAGCCGCGAGTAGTTTTAAATTACTTTTTTTCCTTTGAAATGTCATTTTGCTGTTAGACTGTTCTAAACACGGGAAACATGCGCCCCTTTACAGGCATACTATAGACACCCCCCAGGTATGAAATTTAACCGCTTCAGAAGATTTTACCCCCTTCCTGACCAGAGCGTTTTTTGCGATTTGGCACTACGTCACTTTAACTGACAATTGCGTGTTCGTGCGACGTGGCTCCCAAACAAAATTGACGTCCTTTTTTTCCCACAAATACGGGACACCCTATGCACACTATGTCCTCGGCCTCTTCAGCTCCCGGGGGAGATGCCCTCCGCCGACCCCTACCTGGGTTCTGTGTCTGTAGCCTTGGTCTTATAAGTAAGTATGGGATGATCGGTTCTGGCTTCTTGCTTTTACCCAATCATAACCGATACTCTAATTACTTTAATCTGTTTCTACAGACAGCAGTTATGCACATCAGCCCCTGATGAAGCGAGGAAAGCTCGCGAAACGCGTCGGGTTAGAGATGTACCATGCATACCTGTATTATACGTATTACTATTATACTATGGCTATGTTTTAGGATTACTATGCAATGTTGCTGTTTTATGAACCTGTTCACCCATGCTCATGTCCTATTATGGATTATGCTGTTGTTTTCAATAAAATATTTGTACCTCTATACCTGTTTACCCTTTGATCACCATTTACACCTCATTTAAAGTCCCGTGGGCGACATTCGTTTTTTTCTTTTTCTTATATTAGGGATGGAGGTGGTTTATGTTAGGGGTCAGTTCTCAGACACTCTCTTTGTAATTTGTACATTGCCCGTGGGCGACATTCGTTTTTTTCTTTTCCTTTTTTTCCCACAAATAGAGCTTTCTTTTGGTGGTATTTGATCGCCTCTGTGATTTTTATTTTTTGCGCTATAAACAAAATAAGAGCGACAATTTTGAAAAAAAAAACGCATTATTTTTTACATTTTGCTATAATAAATATCCCCCAAAAATATATAAAGAAAAACATTTTTTTCCTCAGTTTAGGCCGATCGTATTCTTCTACATATTTTTGGTAAAAAAAATCGCAATAAGCATTTATTGATTGGTTTGCGCAAAAGTTATAGTGTTTACTAAATAGGGGATAGTTTTATGGCATTTTTATTAATAATTTTTTTTTTTACTAGTAATGGCGGCGACGTTATGGCGAACATGTCGGACATTTTTGACACATTTTTGGGACAATTGTCATTTATACAGCGATCAGTGCGATTAAAAATGCACTGATTACTGTTTAAATGACACTGGCAGTGAAGGGGTTAACCACTAGGGGGCGGGGAGGGGTTAAGTATGTCCTAGTGGAGTGATTATTAACTGTAGGGGGATGGGCTAGCAGTGTCATTACTCTGATCACAGCTCCCGATGACAGGGAGCTGTGATCAGTGACACTTGTTACTAGGCAGAACGGGGAGATGCTGTTTACATCAGCATCTCCCCGTTCGTCCTCTCCGTGAGGCGATCGCGGGTATCCCCGCGGCGATCGAGTCCGCGGGACCCGCGACCCAACTCACGGAGCTCCCGGCCGGCGCGCACGCAATGGCACAGCGGGGAATTCAAATGGACGTGCCTGTAAAGGGATATTATACTTTTATTGTTTCACTTTAAACATAATTAAAATCACTGCTCCTGAAAAAATGGCCGTTTTTAAAACTTTTTTTTGCATTGATCCATGTCCTCTGGGGCAGGACCCAGGTCCCCAAACACTTTTTATGACAATGCCATGCATATAAGCCTTTCAAATTAGCACTTTTGATTTCTTCCATAGACTTTTAAAGGGTTCTGCGGCATTCGAATTTGCCGCGAACACCCCAAATTGTTCGCTGTTCGGCAAACTGGCGAACAGCCGATGTTCGAGTCAAACATGAGTTAATAATAATCCTTTTTGTTTTTAAAACCAGATCTCCATAATAATGTTTAGAATTATTTTTTATTGTCATTTTTTTTAAATCAAGATCTGTTCTTTTCAAATATAATTTTTATTTATTTTAGAAAAGCCCAACATGGGCACGAACAATACAATACATACATATAGTGGAAACATCAGGGGAGGGAGGGGGAAAGAGAAAAAAAAAAGGGGGGGGGAGAGAGGAGGAATATACAAATTTACTACATCACATGAATGGAAGAAAAGGCAGTATATTTATACATATTAAACCCATCCGTGTACGTCAGTGAACAATATCTGTGGATATCCATTGAGATGCCTGAACCCTCCTGCTTGGAGCTCATCCAACAAAATGTAACAAGAACCCAGACAATCATTCTCCATCTCCCACCTCCATCTCCCCTCCCCCCCACATCCCTCAGGTCAACCCAACCCGTCTGAGACCGGGGGGTTCCTATAGGGAATAGGGTAGGTAGTCATGACTGAGATTGGTGGGCGTAGGAGGGGGGAGGTAGGAAAGTAGGGAGGGGCGCGACACGAAGATAAGCTGACATCACAGGGTTTTTATTGACTCAGGATGGCCCAGAAATATTGGTCTGATCAAGCGGTTCTAAGGGAGGTACCTTCTGAAGAAAAGATAAACTGGTGCCAAAGTGCCCATGTCTTATTGTATTTTTCCTGTTGATGTCTCGCAGAGAGCACCAGATCCTCCATTTTCCTAATGTCTTCCACTCTCCGTATCCAAGACGCCACTGATGGAGGTGTTTGACTCTTCCAGTGGAGTGGGATACAGGATTTAGCAGCATTCACCAAGTGACGTATTACAGACTTTTTGTATCTTTTAGTAGACATTGCATTTACATGTAGAAGAAAGAAGGCTGGGTCGTCTGGAATATTGTATTCCGTGAACTTCTGGATAATAGTTCTGATCGTGGACCAGAAATATGATAGCTTCGAACAAGACCAAAATATATGCAACAGTGTGCCCCTTTCCATCTGACATCTCCAGCAGAGTGGTGAGGTAGTTAAATAGAAAGTATGTAATGCCGCGTACACACGGTCGGACTTTTCGACCGGACTGGTCCGACGGACGTCGACGGACCGAATCCGGCGGACAATTCGACCGTGTGTGGGCTTCATCGGACCTGCAGCGGACTTTTTAGGTCAAAAATCTGACGGACTTTAGATTTGGAACATGCTTCAAATCTTTCCGATGGACTCGAGTCCGGTCGAAAAATCCGCTCGTCTGTATGCTAGTCCGACGGACAAAAACCAATGCTAGGGCAGCTATTGGCTACTGGCTATCAACTTCCTTATTTTAGTCCGGTGTACGTCATCACGTACGAATCCATCGTACTTTTGTGTGATCGTATGTAGGCAAGTCCGTTCGTTAGAAAGTCAGGCGCAAGTCCGCCAAAAGTCCATCGTAAGTCTGTCCAACGGGTTGTCGGACTTTTGTAGCCGAAAAGTCCGACCGTGTGTACGTGGCATAAGGCTTGAGGAGTCAAATACCACCTCGTCAGGAGCTTATAATTAGCTTACTGTATTTTCGTAGATATAGATGATTTTAGGGCAAACGTTAGAATACGTTGAGTCTGATTCGAAGTAAATGTACACTGTAGATCCCTCTCCCACTTTTTCAGGAAGGCCAGGTGTGAGTTATCTGACGGGGCAATCAGGAGGTTATACATCGTAGACAGCGTTCTCGGGAGGGCCCCTTCATCAGAGCAATAATTTTCAAAAGTAGTTAGAGGTCTGGAGAACTCTCTCGGGTTAGATAAAGACGTAAGGAAATGCCTTAGCTGTACGGCAGACCAAAAATGTAGTTTAAAGGGGCCCGTATTATGACTTAGTGTCTCTATGGAAGGCCAAGAGTCGTTTATCAGGAAGTGTCTTGCCTGCGTGCAATTTAGGTTGGTTAGTGCATTCTTGAGTTTGGAGTCTAGTCCCGGGGGGAATAGCAGATTTCCTGTAATGGGGTATAACGGGGAATTTGGTGTGGATAGTGACTGCGCGAGACTGGCTTGCGCTCCTACTCTAAGTGTCGTCCCTATCAGTGGGTGTTTCCTAACTGCTGCTGTGAGGTGGTCGTAGCATCAGATTGCTCCCTGCAAAGGTATCTGTGCTTGAGCTTGTTCTAGGTGTGGCCAAAGTTTTAGATCTTGGTGTCGGCACCAGTCTATGATTCTACCTAGATGCGTAGCCTGGTAGTATTTCTTCATATCCGGTACAGCTAGACCCCCATTTATCTTAGGGAGGTTGCATAGGTTTCGGGACAGTCTAGATTTCCTATTTGCCCAAATGAATCTATTAAATTGACTGTGTACCTGTTTGAAAAAAGACGTGGGAATCGGAATTGGAAGCGCCTGCAATAAGTAGAGGAATTTAGGTAAAATGCACATATTAATGAGGTTGCATCTCCTGAACCAGGAATGGAGTCCCCTTTGCCCCGACTCCAGCAAGGTTCGGGTCTTGACCAGTAAGGGGGGGAAATTCAAATCGAAAGTGAGATTTATATTGGCTGGGACAACCTAGATATGTTAAAGCTGTAGACGTCCATTTAAAGTGGAAACTGGATCGGAGGGTTTGCATTATGGTTTGCGGGATCTCTATGCCCATGGCCTCTGACTTGCTATAGTTGATTTTAAGATTGGAAATCTTCCCATATTCATCAAATTCCCGGAGGAGATTTGGGAGGGATGTGACCGGGTTTGAAAGGGAAAATAGCAAATCATCCGCATATGCAGGAACTTTGTATTGTACATCCCCAACCGTTAGGCCTTGGATATCTGGATTATTCCTAATTTTACATAGAAAAGGCTCTAAAGAAAGGGCAAAAAGAAGGGGGGATAGTGGGCAGCCTTGTCTAGTCCCATTCTTGATAGGGAGGGGGTCTGATAAAATCCCATTCACTTTAATTTGTGCTGTAGGGGTAGTATATATCTGGGCAATCCATCTAATCATTGTTTCTCCTAACCCAATATGTTGAAGGACTGTGAACATGTGTTCCCAATTAACCCTATCAAATGCTTTTTCTGCGTCTGTATTTAGAAAGATTGAGGGTGTATGGGACTGGTTGGCTACGTGTATTAGATTCAGTACTTTAGTTGTACTATCTCTAGCTTCTCTCGTGGGGATAAAGCCCACTTGGTCTAAATGGACCAAGGATTGTAGATGGCGGGCCAGTCTGGTCGCTAAAATTTTGGTAAAGAGCTTAAGATCTGTGTTCAGCAATGAAATTGGTCTATAGCTGCTGCAAATTAAAGGATCTTTACCTTCTTTTGGGATGACCGTGATATGTGCCCGCATGGTCTTGCTCAAAAAGGTAGCCGTCTTTCCTAATTCATTAAATAAAGTTATCATATGGGGGCTAAGGGACGCTAGTAATGTTTTGTAATATTGGAGCGTAAGGCCATCTGGCCCGGGAGCTTTCCCTGGTTTAGTCGAATTGAGAGCTAATTCTAGTTCTTCTAGCGTTAAAGGAGTTTCTAACTCAGCCACACTTTCTGGCGACAGTGTAGGGATCTGGCTAGAGGATAGGTAGGTTGCTATCGGGTGTTGTGTTCCCGACAGGGTCGGTAGATTGTATAAGGATTCATAATATTTCCTAAACGTGTCGGCTATCTGGTGCGGCAGGCTGACCTTCATATCCGTCTCCGTCTTAATGTGTGGAATGTAAGATTGCGTCTTAAGGTCTTTGACTGCTCTAGCAAGAATACGCCCACATTTGTCCCCTGATTCGCAGGCTATGAGTCAACATTTCTGTAGCACCGCTTTAGCTCTATATCCTAGAAGATCATTGATTTGGCTGTGGAGGGAGGAAAGTTCAGATTCCACTAGGGGGTCTGGGGACTGTTAGTGTTGTGACTCGGCATGATGGAGTTTAACAAGAAGTGAGTCTAATTGTTTTCCTGTTTCTTTTTTTATACGTGCACCGTGTTTTATAAAGCCCCCTCTTATGACCGCCTTGTGTGCCTCCCATACCGCTCCCGGGGAGCAGTCTGCTGTTGTGTTAGTCTGGAAATAAAATTTCAGTTGCCTAGTCACTTCCTCTAAAATTTCAGGTTTCTGTAAGAGGTTTTCATTTAACCGCCAAAATTGCATCTTGTGAGAGGGGTCATTGGATAGCTTGTAACTTTAAGTTATGGGCGCATGATCAGACCATGTCCTCTGGCCTATAGCCGAGTTTGTGACTGCATGGAACTGACTATGGGGTATAAGGAAGTAGTCTATCCTTGTATATAATTGATGGGGAGGGGAATAGAACGTGTAGTCTCTTTCACTGGGGTGTTGGAGATGCCACACGTCAATCAGTTGCATATCATGTAAGGTTTTGGCGATTCGCTTATGGGCCCTTATCGGTATGGAGGGCAATCCCGAGGAGGTGTACACGTTAGGGGCTAGGGGAACATTCCAGTCACCCCCTAGAATTAACTGGCCTTCCTGAAAATCAGACAATTTAGAGAGAGTGCGTTGCAAAAAGACATCCTGTCCTTCATTCGGAGCGTATATGGTCGCTATAGTTAATTTTACAACTCCAATATGACCCTTAATATACACGAATCTTCCCTCTATATCTATCTGAGAGTCACTATGGGTCCATTGTATTTTGTTGGATAGGAGAATAGAGGTCCCCCTAGATTTAGTTTTATTGGTAGAGTGAAATGCTAGAGGGAAGAATCTGTTTTTTAGGACCGGTAAACGGTCATCTTTAAAGTGAGTTTCCTGGATTAGGGCTATATCTACGCGGGCATGTTTTAATACGTTCATCAACATACGTCGCTTCTCCGGGATGTTGAGGCCCTTCGCATTAATGGAATATATTTGTAGGCCTTCCATCCTCAAAAAAAAAAAAAAAAGGGAAAAAAAGGGGGGGGGGGAGGGGGGTTTGGGGTGGGAAAGGAAGGGTAAACGGGTTCAGGGGAAGATTTAGCTGTATAAGAGTATCAGGGGGCCTCTACCACGATAGCACCCGAACTAGTATTGTAATATGAGGGGTACAGCCAAATCTAAGGTAGGACTCAAAATGGTATGATTCAAGTCCAAGTGGTAAAAAAGGAAAAAAAAAGGGGGAAGGGTAACTGCTAATCACAAGCCAAATGCTTGCATATACACACCTCAACGTATGCAGTCAAGGGCCATGTTGGCCTATGTGGGGGAGTGACTCCCGACCTCCAACCGTCCACCCCAAGCCCATGAGCAGAACACATAGGATCCATCTCAGCTGTATACTCCTCGCATCCCCTTTCCCCCATCCCATGAACAGGCGGGTATGGGGGACATAAGAGGAAGGAGGAGGCTTCAGTCCCGCATTTAGTCTCTCCATGCGCATCATTGTCTTTAAAGACACCCATTTCCTTCAAGGCATTAACTGGGAGGATAGCAGCATGTATAGCTTATGTTACCTTATATGATAGTAAATCAACTAGGGTTTTTGGCAGGTTGGATTCCCGTAACTTACTTAATACCATCAAGAATGCCAACACGTCAGGTGAGCCATTGCGTATAGCAGGAACCTGCCTGACATAAGAGTTCCACATGCTACAACACCCCAGGTCTGTCCCAAAATTACAGTGCATTCGATAGGGTTATGTGTGCAGCTCAATGCAGACTGGAGTTCTGGGAATAGGAGCTGTCTTAACACCTATATTGATTCAACTGAGGTGACAACAAGAGAGACACAGTGTCTCCCATGGCACCAGAATGTTGTCTCACTCACACTCAGCCTCTTTGTAGAGTAGAGTGCCAGTTATTTTGCGGTCACATAAAGATCTTGAAATTTCCGGACATATTGCAACCCTAGTTACCAAACACAGAGAGAAATTCTACACAAGAACAATACTCACACCCACATGTTATGCAAACCTAGGTGAACATGTAAATTACGGTTAAACTGAACTGTAGACAAAAAGAGAAGACTCTCGAACACACCAAAACCCAAGGAGTTAGTACCTAGCAGCAGGGTTTACTGAGTAAGGAGGAGGGAAGGTGAGGAAGTCTCTCCCAGCTGCTTCCCCTGCAGAATCTGCCTGCCCATCCCTCAGCCAAAAGGGGTAATAGTTTAATACAGCAGGGCATTGGCAGAAAGTAAATCCCTCTCCCCTCCCCCGTCCCCAGCCACATCCCATCACTCAGTTTAAATCTTCCTGGGTTATTTCTACATCTGCATACCTATTGAAGGTAAAAGGCACATTCGGGGTTGTTTTGTCAGTGGCAGTCCACAACAGTCCTTCCGACATCCAGTAAAGTTTTCCCTGTGATTTGTATTATCCAAGGGCGGGGAGGGGAGAAGGGGGGTCAGTCCACACTGCATCCTAATTGGATGTGATGAATGTCATTTGCGGCCAAGCCGCTGCGGGGAAGTACTGAGAAAAAATTACTGCCTGACTCAAGGCGTAAATGTGGGGGGTCAGCATAAGGAGCTTCAGCAGGGAAAGGGTACGTATGCACTATTGAAGACAAATGACAGGCAGGGAAGTAGGTTCTCTCACAACTCACGTGTTCCCTCTGAAGAAGGCTCTCTTGATCTTCGGCGGTATCGCTGCGATCGTGGCTGGATGTTCCCCTGCAGGGGTTGTAGACCGGACCGACCTCCTGTCTGTGGAATGAACATCAGCCAGCTCTGCATTCTGAAGGGGCCGTGTCCAGAAAGGCGAAAAGAGCCGGTAGGTCTCTTGGAGATCAGAGATGAAACGATCGCTGGTCCCTCCTGAACAGCACCAAGAGTGGATATCCCCATCGATAGGTGGCTCCTTGTCGGCGAGCTGCCTCTAACACTGGGCGGAGCATGGCTCTCCTCTGTAAAGTAGTACGGGAGACATCAGGTAGAATTTTAACACTTGCTCCATCAAAATCTATGTCTCCGGGTTCCCAGGCTCTGCGGGCAATTGATTCTTTATAGGAGTAATGATGGAGACGGCATATAACGTCCCTCGGTCTATTGGGATCTTGCGATTTTGGTCCTAGCGCTCGGTGGATGCGATCATACTTCAGATTTTGTGGGAGCTGGTCTCCTGGTAACTTGTGGAAGATGGCAGTGACAGTGGCGGCTAGATCTTCTGGTCCCGTCGCCTCCGGAAGGCCGCGCAGACGGAGGTTATTGCGCCTGCTTCTGTCCTCCATTTCTTCCTGGTGTAGCTGTAGCATGGTTGCGGCATCGATATGGGCATCTTGTAAGCATTCCAATGCTGATACTCTTCCCTCCAGGTCGGCTACCGAAGTATCCCCCGTCGCCAGCCTGACACTCACAGAGCTCAGCTTTCCTCGTACCTCATGAATGTCTTTGCGATGTTGTGCCTCCAGGCGGCCGATAAGAGACTCAATATCCTCCCTGGTTGGGAGGGCCTTTAGAAGCGCCCACAACTCAGCATTACCTCCAGTATTCACGGAGCCCAGTAGCGGGGTCTCCACTCCTGATTGTAGATAGGGAGGTATATCAGAGTAAGAGTCAGAGTCTAGCGCCGCATCAGAGGAAGCCGGCCGGCTCCCCTGGGTCTCACTTCTCTCTCCACGTGGGTCCGCCATCTTAGGATCCGTAGGGGTGAGCTGAAATTGCCGTAAAAAGTGTTCAATAGACCCTCCAGACTCTCTCGGTCTCGCCTGCTTAGCTTTCCCCTTTGTTCTCCTTTTCTTAGAGTACATGCCTTGTTCAAGCGATGGCTTTTAGATTATAGTAGGCTCGGAAAGGCAAAGGGAGGCCGGGAGCTTGAGGTAAATGCGTCCTCACCCAGCCATGTCCAGGCCACGCCCCCTCCTGTTTTTTTGATTATTTTTCAATTATTTTCTAGTGATCTCCATATTTTTTTTTCGTGTCAAGTTTCCACAACAACATTATTATCTTGTATTTTTAAAGCTCAAGGAGATTGATTGTTGTCCCTTGTTAATTTGGCATTGTATTTTTGAAATGTACCTGCCTACTCACAAACAAACTGTCCTTTTTGAAGAAAAACACATAGGCAAGTATTTTCATATAAAATAATCTACATTTATTCTGGCTCATAACAAAATAAAGAGGAAGGCAACGCTGGAGAAACTGCTTGAATTTGCGAAGCCTTTGTACTCCAGGGCACACATCAACTCTTTGTAACTAAAAATTGGTAGCCTGAGAAGTCCATATAATAGGGAGCACAATCTGGTCCCAGAGATCATGAACAACAGCAGATGACATATATATCCCCAGGCTGTGGTACTACAACTGTCAGACCAGACTGAACCCAGGCCATCACTCTCTTGTCTTCCCTGCAGCCTTCCCTCCACGCTTCCCTGCAGCCTTCCCTGTAGCCTTCCCTGCAGCCTTCCTTGGAGGCTGTGGCTCTGGAGGTGGACTTGTGGCAGGAGGAGGAGGATGGGTGAGCGCACATAAGTGCATGTTCTCACTAGTTTGGCCCCCCAACCCCTTCCAAGGGGACTGAAAGATAAGATTCTCACACATAAAGCGTTGGCCCTCCTCCATTTGCTGCAATTTTGCAGCTACATAGCAGCCACGGGGGGTGTTTTCAGGGCCGCATTAGCCTCCTTAATGAGGCCCAGTGCTGCCTCCTCCACATTACTCCCCTTCCTGGTCCTTTTTGTTGTAAGGCGGAGGGGAGGCACCTAGGATTGGGTGAGGCTACTGGGCCTGGCCACCTCCTGGCTGACACTTACCCCCGCCTCCTCCTGGCTGCCACATTCCAGAGCCTCGTCCCGGCTGATGTCTTCCTGTGTATGAAAAAGGAACATAGTTGTAGTTTTTGGTTCATCAATCACACACAATTTTCAGCTCATGACTATTGCAAATTGAATGTTAATAAATAGAAAAGACTATCATTCTGAGCCCAGCATTTTTCATTCTTGTCCCAATCATATTTGGCCCCTACTGTCCATTGATATGTAAAACACTTTTTGTTCAATCATTCATTTGTTAGCAATAATAACATCTAGTTTAACAACAATATTTTTGGACAATAAATATGTTCAAAAATACTATACCTGGCTCCAGCTAGGCTCCTCAACTTTTTCCATGGAAAGGCCAGGTTGGTCCTCGGAAGCCTCAGCTGGGGTTGAGGGAAGGGTGGATGGAAGTGTAGAAAGTGATTCCCTGGCTTCAATCTGGTCTTCCACACATCCTTTGCTGCTGCTCCTGATCTCATGGAAGCCTGGACCTTATTAAGCTCCTTCCTATACATGCTTCTCAAGCTACCAATTTTCTTATCCACAAACTCGCTGTCTGCGTCGGGGACCTGCGTCTTCACAAATTGCAGCAGTTTCTCCAGCGATGCCTTCCTAGCTGGTTTATATTGATATAACCTAATATAACCTCCCACAAATTTCTCATATCCCTGTATCTGTCTATGAACTGGCCCATGAATTCAGGGTCTTTGAATTGTTTCATATTTGCTGCAAGACAAAACACAAGACAAAAACACTAATACCAGGCTAAACTCTCCTAATCTTATCCCAATATAGGCCTCAATCTCAAATCAGTATAGGCCACTGATTTCCCAAGTTAAAATGTTACTTTCGTTAAAATGTTTGGCGCTTCCTCTACTCACAGATCGTACGTACGACACATGCGTGTTAGCTTTATATACACTGCGCATGCGTGAAACTCCACCCGCGTCGCCCGCCCCTGACGTTCTTTCTAGAATATTCCCCGCCCCTTCTCTTTCATCGCAGTGGGAGAGGAACATGATGGGGACACAGCAGGTGCGTAATAGCAGTAATGAGGAGGAAAGCCCGGAGCCCGAAACGCCCCGTTCCCGCAGGAGATTTAAGGCCTCAAATATGGCCTTTGTAGAGATGGTGGAGATGGTGGACATCTTGAAGAGGGCCGACTATGACTGGAAGTATGGACCGTACCTAAACCCAAATGTGAGAAAGGCCAAGATCATGACTAAAGTTGTGAAGAGTCTGCACACGAATTTTGGGGTACGACGATCCAAGGAGCAATTGAGGAAACGCTGGTCAGACCTGAAATTGAAGGAGCAGGATCAGTACAGAAGGATCAAGAAAGTGCTTCTAAAAAGTAAGTAGTTGTCTTGTGTTCCGATTATTATTATTACTTGCATGCTGCTCCGTGTGCTTTTCTTTACTGTTGAACAGTTTAAAATGGCTACTTTCATGTTCATGGGCACAGTAATCGGTCGTAGGAAACATCGTTCGTTTGTCAACTAAATACGATGTTTTGGGCAGATACAGGGTTAACTACATTTGGTCATGCTAATTTGTATTAAAAGAAGTTTAGGACATTGTTGTCTAGATGTGCTTGAAACTAGAAAGAATTGCAAACTTGATTCAGTGTAATGTAAGGAGAGGACACTCAGCAGCTGTTTACACATCTGGACTCAGGAGCACTAGTGTGGGACACAAAAACAAACTTTTTAGGGTGTCCCACACAGGTACTCCAGTGGATACTTGGGGTGTCTCCATATGTGAAACTTGCCAAAAAAAGTAAGTATTCTAGCTTTGGTAAGTGAAAAAAATCATGTCTTCAGCTTGGAACTCTGCCAAAACAGAAAATTGTACCCCACTTCCAAACAATGTTTCATATTCCTATTTTTTGGCCTCAAATATCTGTGTGCTAAGTATACCTTTGTTTCATTCTCATAGGGGAGAAAAGACACCGGACGTCAGAGGACACCAGGAAACCCCCACCTCCTGAAGAAGGGGAACAGAGGACACCACAACCAGAGGATGTGGAGGAAGGAGAGGTGGTTGAGATTGTCACCACAACAGGTGAGTGTCTGACACCACAGATTCAGGTAATAGATGTATGCCTGCATATTTATAATACATGGTGTGTATTTTTTCTTTTAGGTGATGTGCATGTTGTGGAAGAACAATCTACTAATTTCACGAGTGATAGTGCACAAAGGCTAATCCAGGACATACTGTTTTGTATTCAGGATTTAGACCTCATCAAGCAAAAAATAAATGGCATAGAATAAAAACTGGAGAACACGATTGATATACTAGGAAGAATCTAAAGAACAACAAAATGACATCATTTTCTATTTTTGGGGACCAATTTTTTCAATTTTTTTACGCATTTTAAAGCGGGGTTCCACCCAAATTTTGAACAATATCTGTATGTATTCTCTTCCTTGCCTAGATGCTAACATGCCGTTTAAAAAAATTTAAATCGCTGTAATTACCTTTTATTTTTCTATTCTTCTTTGCACTTCCTGGTTCTCCTCCCGTGGGAGCCTCTAGCCTCTCCCAGACTCCTGGGAGCTAGTCTCTGGCTTCCCAGGATGCCACTGAGCATGTGAGGGAACGAGCGGTGAATGCTGGGAGCACAGCATTCACCACATCCAGGAAATAAATGCTTGTGAGCTTCAAATGCCCACAATGAAGATGGAAACCGACTGCAGTGAATAATATAAGTTATTCTTTCTGACGAAATCTGACACAGGCGGACATATTACACACAATATGTGTGTATGTGATGCTGAGAAGAAAAGTTTGTGAATGAACTAAAAAAAAAAAAAAAACGATAGATAGGTGGACCCCCGCTTTAAAAGCCAAATTTTGAAGATGCACACAGCGTGTCAACATGTGCTATTTGCCATCAGGGGATATCAATGTACGCGTTTTGTGGGTGCAGCCCCTTCCTTGTAACTCAAATAGGTGAGAGGAAGCACGTTCATTGATCCCCCATGATGGAAGATAGCCCATGTTGACATTAGGCATGGGATCAGGAGGGAAATCCTCAGTTTGACTCCCAATTTGTGTGCATCTTCAAAATTTGGCTTTTACAGGGGGACATCACCCCATCTGATGAAGGTAATATCAACACATTTTTTACACTATAATGTCTGATATTGCCTTCAGTTTTTCAATGTTGAAGTTTGTAAGTGTAATGGAAATTTGTAAGTTCTGTATATAATTGTATTCTATTTTGTATGTATTGCACACTGCCCTCACTGTGCACAGGGCACTAATAATGTTTTCAGTACATATTTACATTCTTTCAAGTCCTGATTAGAATTAGCCTGCCTATGTAATGGCCCTTGTTACCATAAACGTACAATTGTAATATAAATGTGATACCTACATAATCATGTGTATAAAAACCTTCAATTGCATCATAATAAAGCAGAACAGTTATTTGGAAAGATGCTGAGTGTATCTTTTGTGTCTGTTCCCCACCTGCAGTAGTTATTATTAATTTGGAACCACTAATCAATATGAGGATAGGAGTTGCCTATCATCAATTTAACCAAGTCAGCATGGCGAGCTTTGCCTAGGAGGAGTTTCCAGTTGACCCTGAGTATCCGAAACGAGGAGCTTGAGACGATACGGGAATTTCTGATAATCAGCCGGCTGAGGTAAGCCTTTTGCTTACATTTGAGTTATCAGACTTCCTTGATCAGAAAGGCATTTTTGGGACAAAGGGTACCTATTTTACTCCCCTTAATCAAATTGTATTGATTGGTGGTTATATGTTATGTTGTCCCTGTCTATTGTCCATTGGAGTGTTATAGATAAGAAAGGGAAGAATAGTGCTGTTCACAGGTATATGTAGTACATCTGCTAGATAAAGTAGTTTAGAGGCAAGAGGGTATAGGCACATGTAGAGAAGACTGGCCAGTCATTATGGGCATTGAATTAAGTAAGGGAATGAAGGGTAAGAGACCCTCAAAAATGCCCAGCGCAAGAGGAGCGCTATATATGAACCGAAGGTGCTGTTCCGCCTATACTGAGCCCCTAGATTAATGGTTAAAGTTGACAGAGATCCACAATGGGTAACTGGGTTACCATCAAAGTACACAGGGACTAAGAATCATGCAGAGTAAACAGCTAGAGAAACAGATATCTATGTGAGCAGGATGGATGAAGGGTGACAATAACACTAGACAGAAAGGGACATTTTCATGTTAAGTTGTGGGATGAATTTGGGGTCAGGCACTACAACTAGTAAAGTCAGAAACAGAGAAATGAGCATTAAAACAGAATACTTAATATGTTGTCAGAGAGGGAAGATGGGATGAGCACTCTGGCTGCCCGTCTGATCATAGAAGCTAGATATAAAGGATATCTGAACAAAATAAAAGAAAGTGAGAGAATGATATGCATGTGTTGTGTACAAATGGGAAAAATGTAAGCGATTTTAGAGAGATATTCGTGTGTGTGAGATTGCTGGGACCTTTAGTTCTATCCCTTGTGTGCGTCATGTACGCAGATGTGACCCCCTCCTTTGTGCTCTCATGAAAGAATGTGACTGGGATGAGAGGTCAGTGATAAGCTGGAAGGACACCATGACAATTTCAGTTTTTTAGACAAAACATTTATAACAAAATGTGCCGGATTAACAAATCTAATGATAAACAATGTGATCACAATTATTTTGAATCTGTTTTCCAAACATGGTAAAATGAAGGTTACATTTAACCATGTATTACACCAACTGAATATCCTTTGATAGTGGAAACAGTGCATTTAAAAACGGGAAATTAAGTAAAATTAAGTAATAATGAGTATTAATTTCTAATATGAGTTTAACAATTTTATTAATAATATAGATATATTGAAACTGGTTTAGACAACCTTTGGTTGGAAATGAAATCCAGGTTATTGGGGAAATTTGTAAAAATGGGATTAGTTTAGATTAAGATAACAATTTTGTAATTTTACATTTATACAATAACCCCTTATTGAGAGAAAAAAAGATTAAGATGAGGTTGTTATTTGGAATACAGCTGCCATAATATTTAACAAAGCCAAGATGGATGGGATACATAAGAAGTTTTTCTACAAAAAGTCCACACACCCTGTTAGGATAGATGCCACCTGCAGCCAGTTGTTTTTTAGTTTTTGATGCTTTCTAGTCCATCATACAGATTCTTGGTCCTTTTGTTTTATTTAATTTATTTTTGAAATACAAAGCAGAATGTGTGGATTGTGAAATGATGTGCCCCTTTTCCTTGTAAGTACAGTGGTATAAGCAGAAGAATATTTTGGATTTATGGGCATCTCTCCATGATGCAGGGTATTGTTATCATTTATTATAATATTGCCAGGAAAAAGTTGTCTTTTGAAACATGAACCTGCAGTTCTTACACAAACAGCGTGATAGAAAACAAGCCATTGTAATATATTAATGCAAGCTGGACCCAGTAATGAAGGGTTCACCCCGATATATCAGAGCTGTAGCTTTATGCAAAGGTGCTATTGGACAAAGTTAGATATTGTTTTGGTCAAACATTTGATTTTTAATGGTCCGACATTCTGCGCAGCAAATATACAGCTAACTAAATGTTTGTCTAATGAGGGGTTTCAAATATGAGTTTGTTTATGTACAAATCTAACAATGAAAAACGCATACATTTATTTAAAAGAAAGGAAAAACCACATGTGTTAAATTGATGGTGTAAAAATCAGCTGCTGTGAGCCCAGTGCAGGACACACTCCCTGAAGGCCCAGATATTACATTTTTTGTAGATTTGAGTATGCAGTTTATCACCCAGAAGGATACTCTGTATTCAAAGTCATTGGATCCTTTTTTTCCCAGCTCAAGAAGCAGAGCTCCATGTTTTAGCAAAGCCTGTGAGCTATAAAAAGAGTATATATTTATATAGATAGTCAAGATATAACGAGCTTTTGGTTCCATTTGAAGGGCCAGAAGTTTGTTTTTACTTCGGCAGGTAAACCAATCAAGCATGCCAAGTTATGTTTATTGGCTGTTTTCAGCCTTCCAGGTTCTTGCTGAGGTAGCCATATTAACTTTCACACACAGAAGTAGACCAGGTGACTAAGGATGCTACATTTACAGACCTGGACACTTGATGGGTCTGTGTAACTCACAGATTCCACCCTAGTTCTGGCCCAGTATAACTGGGATTAATAATTCAACTTTAAGGACCCCAGAACGAGAAGAACAAGTGGTCCACAGGGGGCAACTTCTTATGAAACAGGACTTTGGAAAAGGTGATCATTTATGTCTGCCAGCCACTCTTTTCCCTCCAGCTTGACACATGGACCGTGTCATCAGTCACAAGCAGCTATGGCTGCCTTAGTAAATGAGCATGGGATAGAGCCAGGGTTCTCCACAGTTGTTTTTATAACATACCACTTCTTGTTTTACCTGTTACCAAAGGTGTTACCAAAAGCTGAACATCCCTTTCAGAAAATACAAAAGGATATATCCAGATGCCCAAGTCAGGATCTTATGAGTATGCATTTTGTCTGTATGGACATGTTTTCTGGATGTCCAGTGGCAAATGCTACTGCAAAGGCCACAGTAAAAAGTGTTATCAGAAGTAGTTTGTAAATATAGAGTGTGGAAAGTACAGAGAGTAACAGAGGAAATCATTTTTATAGGAGATTCCTTACTAGAAGTTTTGAGGTTTATTTTTACACCCCCTACTGTCTACAATGTAGTGGACAAAGTAGAGTAAGAAACTAGAAAACTTTTGCCTGAATGATTTCTTATATTTTATCAAGCCCCTAAGGGGGATGTTGGACTCTCTCCCTATGGGATTTGGTTTGGGAGTGTGTTACTCACTTGCTTATACTTTGAGATTCGGATCTCACAGAGAATGTTGCTGATCTTTTAAGGTTTTTGACAAACTCATTTATGTGTTTTCTCCCCAATTCCAGATCCTAAAAGTTTGGAAGGATCTAAAACTAAAGCCAGGTGACTTGTGGATTGTTAAGAGACATTTATATATAAGGAAATGTTTGGAGACTCAATACAGCATCTATTTCATGTACAGTTTTTGCAAAACTTAAAGGAAAAGTCACCTGGGTCCACACCAGACACTGCAAAAATGACTAAATTAAAGAAATCTCCGTGTTTGATTTGTTTCCCTCTTGCGATCGATGTCTAGGGTACTTTTTGATTGAATTACTTTATGTAAGGGATATATATATATTTGAAAAGTAGTTTAGCCATGTTGAAGTCATATTTTGTCTTTTGTACGTCTTCCATTCTATGTAGAATTGTCTGTGTTTACATATGCTGATAAGTCAGCATGCCCACAATTCAGCTAGAAGGCCAATCTGGCCACAGGAGTGTAAAGCCAGTACTATGTAAATATGTCTTATCAATCATTTGTTTTTCACAATGAAAAGTAATTTTGTAATGAAAAAGTTGCTCAGCTATTATTTTCTCCACAATGGAGTTTTTTGCCTCTTTGGCCAGGACTACCTCCACCTAAGCGTGTGGAGGTTCCAGGTTAAAGGTGATAGCAGTTATGGTTAGTGATCAAAATATTGATCAAAAGAGGGGAGACTGTAATGGAAATTTGTAAGTTCTGTATATAATTGTATTCTACATATTTATGTATGTCTGGCACACTGCCCTCACTGTGCACATGGCACTAATAATGTTTTCAGTACATGTTTACATTCTTTCAAGTCCTGATTAGAATTAGCCTGCCTATGTAACGCCCCTTGTTACCATAAACGTACAATTGTAATATAAATGTGATACCTACGTAATCATGCGTATAAAAACCTTCAATTACGTCATAATAAAGCAGAACAGTTATTTGGAAAGATGCTGAGCGTATCTTTTGTGTCTGTTCCCTACTGCAGTAGTTTTTATAATTTGGAACCACTAATCAATATGAGGATAGGAGTTGCCTATCATCAATTTAACCAAGTCAGTAAGTTCCTGAGTTGTGTATGTTATGTTTTGAAACATGCCTCTTTATGTACTAAAAAAATATTTTCAAGGTAAAAAAAAAAAAAATGTTTAAAAAAAAAAAAAAAAAATTTACAACGCACATGTGAATGTGCACGGAGTAAAATGTTTTATACTCAACAATGTGTGACTTCTTTCAATTCTCAATACCATTTTTTGTATTAAGTTGGTGTTTACAGTGACAATGGGTGTTATTTAATAATGGAAAAACCACTTGGCACTGAAAGTGCACTAGGAGAACCTAGGAGACAGCTAAAAGAAACACAAGCAGTAAAAAAGAACTATGCAGCATGCTAGAACTATGTGGTTAAGTTTGTACTCCACCATATTTATTGCCGTAAGAAATAGGCGACACCGGCTGGCCATTATCCCAAAGGAATTTTCCACGACTCTTCTGGCTCTGGCCAGCCAGTAACTAAAAACCCTCTTTTCCGGGGTGAGAGTTCTCTGGGGGAATGGCCTCATCAGGTGAACACCCAGACCAAATGCTTCATCAGCGATAAAAACAAATGGGAGTCCTTTCACGTTCTCTTCTGCAGGTGGCAATCCCAAGCCACCACTCTGGAGACGTCGGTAGAACTTGGTCTGGGTAAAGACTCCACCATCCGACATCCGGCCATTCTTCCACACGTCCACATAAAGAAACTCGTATGTCGCCGACACCACCGCCATCAACACAATACTATGAAACCCCTTATAGTAAAAATAGTATGACCCCAAGCGGGGTGGTGGGATGATGTGGACATGCTTCCCATCGATTGTCCCTCCGCAGTTGAGAAAGTCCCAACGATGAGCAAATTGGGAAGCCACAGTCTGCCATTCCTGTGGCATTGAAGGAAACTGTGGAGTCAAAAAAGAAATAAAAAAATATTAGTGTTTTTGCACATAACATTGCAAGCAGATTAGACACAAACATTCTTGGCCAACATCAGTATAACATTTTAAGGAGTATTTAAAGACAAAAATATAAGGTCCACTTATCGGATTCCTCAGATGGCCCATTGGAAACTTTTTAGGGGGGGAGGGTTAGAAATGATTTTTGGACCCCCAAAAAAAGCCTCTGGCACTCTGCTTGAATTTAAGGACAACAGTAACATTTGGACACATTTTAGGGGGTGTTTAGGGTAAAGCACTACAATGGAGCTGACAAAATACATTGTTAAGTGACTAGGCTAGGTGTATATGGGCCCAAGAAAGCATGCTGGGGAGGTTAGTGAAGGCAAATATGCATGAAGGACAAAAAAGGAACATTGAAAGCTTACAGCATGCATGAGGACAAAGGGGACATTCACAGCATATTACAATCATGGTAATTAGGGAATGATTAAATAAATACAATACATTAGCATACATTAAATACATAGAATGTGATGTTAAAGGAGAAAAGTTACCCTAATATAGTCCTTCTGCAGGACCTGTATGATGGCAGAACAGGTCTCTGGAATAATGATCCCCAGAGCCTGGGGGAAGATGCCTGTAGAGAACTTGAGGTCCTGTAGACTTCTCCTCGTCGCCAAGTACTGCAATGTGGTGACTAGCCTCTGCTCTGGATGGTTTGCCGCATGCAGGTTTCCTGCTTCATAATATAAGGGGACAGCAAAGCCAACAGACGGTGAAAAAGGGGGTCCCTCATCCAGAGAAAATTCCTGAAATCATCAGGGTTATTCTCCTGGATCTCACGCAGCAAAGGCATATGAGAGAATTGGTCACGCTGGTGCAACCAATTCTTGGTCCATTAACTCCTCCCCACCCTGTTCATGGACTGGGCTTGGGTCAAAGCAAGAACCCAAACACCAAGCCCCTGCACAGCACAAACTCTACGACGAACACGTACCCACAACATGGCTTCAAAACAGTCGGCTGGTCAGAACGAACTAACAGAACGCACTGAAGAACAGAAAGGTCTGTGAAGAGCGAGCTGAAAATCAGAAACGAGCAGACAAGAACGCACTGAAAAACAGATATGAACTGACTATATGCACTGAAAACCAGATACAAACCCACAAGCACAAACTGAAGAGCAGTAGCGGACTGAAAAGCACGAAAGCTGAAAAGCACGAAAGCTGAAAAGCACGAATCGTCTCTCACCAAATTCTACTAATACGACATAAACATGAGATTAGCAGGAGCCCAAAGGGTGGTGGACTGGGTATTGAATCCGTTTTCTAGACCCATCGTACGTGTTGTACGTCACCTCGTTCTCGACGGTGGGAATTTGGTGTGACCATGTGTATGCAAGGCAAGCTTGAGCAGAATTCCGTCGGAAAAACCATCCAAGTTTTTTCGGGCGGAAATTCCGATCGTGTGTACGCAGCATTTCAGGTTTTCTACTAAGATTGCACTGCATTTGGCTTCATCCATCATTCCATCAACTTAAACCAGCTTCCCTATGCCTGCTGAAGAAAAGCATCCTCACAACATGATGCCACCACCATGTTTCACGGTGGGGATGGTGTGTTCAGGGTGATGTGCAGTGTTAGTTTTCTGCCACACATAGCATTTTGTTTTTATGCCAAAAAGTTCAATTTCGGTCTCATCTGACCAGAGCACCTTATTCCACATGTTTGCTGTGTCCCCCACAGGGCTTCTCACAAACTGCAAATTGGACTTTTTATGACTTTCTTTCAACAATGGCTTTCTTTTTGCCATTCTTCCTTAAAGGCCAGAATTGTGGAGTGCACGACTAATAGTTGTCCTGTGGACAGATTCTCCCACCTGAGCCGTGGATCTCTGCAGCTCCTCCAGAGTTACCATGGGCCTCTTGGCTGCTTCTCTGATGAATGCTCTACTTGCCTGGCCTGTCAGTTTAGGTGGATGGCCATGTCTTGGTAGGTTTGCAGTTGAGCCATACTCTTTAAATTTTTGGATGATGGATTAAACAGTGCTCCGTGAGATGTTCAAAGCTTGGGATATTTCTTTATACCCTAACCCTGTTTTAAACTTCTCCACAACTTTATCCCTGACCTGTCTGGTGTGTTCCTTGGCCTTCATGATGCTGTTTGTTCATTAAGGTTCTCTAACAAACCTCTGAGGGCTTCACAGGACAGCTGTATTTATACTAAGATTAAATTACACAAGGGTGGACTCTATTTAATAATTAGATGACTTCTGAAGGGAAATCATTTTACTAGATTTTTGTAGGAGAATGAGAGTAAAAAGGGTTGAGTACAAATGCACACCACGATTTTCACATATTTATTTGTAAAAAATGTTGAAAACCATTTATCATTTTCCTTCCACTTCACAATTATGTGCCACTTTGTGTTGGTCAATCACATAAAATCCCAATAGAATACATTTACGTTTTTGGTTGTAACATGAGAAAATGTGGGAAATGTAAGAGGTATGAATACTTTTTCTTTATATATATATAATGCAGTATCTCACAAAAGTGAGTACACCCCTCACACCCTTAGGAAAAAAAGTCCAAATTGGGACCAAAGTGTCAATATTTTGTGTGGCCACCATTTTTTTCGAGCACTGCCTTAACCCTCTTGGGCATGGAGTTCACCAAAGCTTCACAGGTTGCCACTAGAGTCCTCTTCTACTCCTCCATGAGGACATCACAGGGCTGGTGGATGTTAGAGACCTTGTGCTCCTCCACCTTCCATTTGTGGATGCCACACAGATGCTCAATAGGGTTTAGGTCTGGAGACATGCTTGGCCAGTCCATCACCTTTATTCTCAGCTTCTTTAGCAAGGCAGTGGTCATCTTGGAGGTGTCTTGGGAGTCGTTATTATGTTGGAATATTGGCCTGCGGCCCAGTCTCCGAAGGGAGGGGATCATGCTCTGCTTCAGTACATGTTGGCATTCATGGTCCCCTCAATGAACTGTAGCTCCCCAGTGCCGGCAGCACTCATGCAGCCCCAGACCATGACACTCCCACCACCGTGCTTGACTGTAGGCAAGACACACTTGTCTTTGTACTCCTCACCTGATTGCCGCCACACAAGCTTGACACCCTCTGAACTAAATAAGTTTAACTTGGTCTCTTTAGACCACAGGACATGGTCCCAGTAATCCATGTCCTTAGTCTGCTTGTCTTCAGCAAACTGTTTGCAGGCTTTCTTGAGCATCATCTTTAAAAGATGCTTCCTTCTGGGACGACAGCCATGCTGACCAATTTAAAGCTGTGTGCAGCGTATGGTCTGAGCACTGATAGGCTGCCTCCCCCCCACCCTTTCAACCTCTGCAGCAATTCTGGCAGCACTCATACCTCTATTTCCCAAAGACAACCTCTGGATATGACACTGAGCACATGCACTCAACGTCTTTGTTTAACCATGGCGAGGCCTGTTCTGAGTGAAACCTGTCCTGTTAAACAGCTGTATGGTCTTGGCCACTGTGCTGCAGCTCAGTTTCAGGGTCTCCTTCCTACAGCCTAGGCCATCTTTATGTAGAGCAACAATTCTTTTTATCAGATCCTCAGAGAGTTCTTTGCCATGAGGTGGCATGTTGAACTTCCAGTGACCAGTATGAGAGAGTGAGAGCGATAACACCAAAAATTCTCTCTTTTCAACAATTAACCATCAAAATATATAACTACAATGAATACAGTATAAACTTCTGCAGCGCTTCTCATTTAGACCTGTTTAAGCTTGCGGTGAATGTAACGGTATTAGTGCACTTGCGACAGAGATGACTGAGTACTGTGATACTTTTTTTATTTGCACTAACATACAATTTTTCAGGACAAGTGTTCTGGGTAAGTCCCCTTCTTCAAGGTCACAGCAGTACTGATTCACGAAAGTTTTAGAAATCAAGAAAAAAAAAAAACAAGCACACACATACAAATGTACATGGCAAAGATAATAAAACTAGCCTAGTTAGTGAGATAAGACATAGGGAGAGCTATGTGAGGGGGGTTGGATAATGAGCAAGGAAACCCATATAGAAGTATCATTCTTAGTTCAAAAGTTTTCCTTCCCTGGATAGTTCTGAAATTCCCTTTAAGATCTAAAACATTGAGGTCTTCCATGGTGCGGTCCAGTTGTGAGAAATTATGTCCCACAAGTATGCAGAAACCACCTTCTTTATGTTCCTTGATGGTATGTCGGTGCAAATTCATCCTGGCTTGCAACTTCTGTCATGTTTCACCAACATAAGATACTTTGCTACACTTTTGCATTGGATGAGGTACACAACATTACTGGAGGTAGAGTTGTAAGATCCCATGATAATGAAGGTCCCATTTGTGTGTGTGACACTTTTGGATAGATTGATCTTGTTGCACAGTTTGCAGAGTTTTTTTATTGCAGGGTTTGCTTCCTTTATTTGTGACTTCATAATCAGAGAAGTTTCCTGCTAATTAGTTTATGTCTGTGGTTGGGTGTTTGTCTGAATGCCAGTATTAGGGGTTGTTGAAATATTTCTTTCAGTTTCATCCTGTGTTATGATGAGTTGTAAATCTTTGAATAACTTTTTATCCCTTCTAGTGCTGGATTGTATGTGATGACAAGAGGTACACGGTTTTTTGTTTTCTTTTTGTATTGGAGGAGATTTTCTTTTTGGGTTTTCAATGCTGTGTTTATGCTGTTGTTGATGGTTTTGTCTTTGTAACCTTTCTTATGGAAGGAGTCTGCCAGTGTTCTGAGATGTTTATCTCTGTCTTCTGGGTCTGAACATATTCGGTGGTATCTGAAGGCCTGGCTGTGTATGATGGCCCATTTAGTGTGTTGGGGGTGAAAACTGGAACTGTGGAGTTGCATCTGTCAGTTGGTTTCCTGTATATTGAAGTGTGAAGCTTGTCATCCCTGATATATACTGTGGTGGGCACTTAAACCCCCTTCCTGCCCAGACCAATTTTCAGTTTTTAGCGCTGTCACTCTTTGAATGACAATTGCGTGGACATGCAACACTATACCCATATGAAAATTTTATGCATTTTTTCCCACAAATAGAGCTTTCTTTTGGTGGTATTTGATCACCACTGCATTTTTTATTACAAAAAATGAAAAAAGACCTAAAAATTGTGAAAAAAAACAAAACAAAGAACAGTTTTATATTTTGTTTCTCCTTCATTGATGTATCCTGGTGAGGCTGCACTGGTGGGCACTTATAGGCTGCACTGAATGGCATTAATAGGTGGCACTGATGGGCACTGATAGGCTGCACCGATAGGCTGCACTGATAGGTGGCACTGGTGGGCACTGAGAGGTGGCACTGGTGGGTGGCACTGATGGCCATTGATAGGTGGCACTGAAGGGCATTGATAGGTGGCACTGATAGCTGGCACTGATATGCACTGATGGGTGGCAGTGATGGGCACTGATAGGTTACACCAATAGGCAGCATTGCTAGGTGGCACTGATGAGGCACTGATTGGCACCACTGGTGGGCATTGATAGGTGGCACTGATTGGTGGCACTGATATGCACTGGTGGGCACCGGTGAGTTTAATTACAAATTACAGACGATCACAGACTTGAAATGCAATTATTTCTTACAATTTTGAGAAGGTGCCAATAATTTTGTCCAGTTCATTTTTTGCAGTTTTCCGTGGAAAGTGTCAGATTTGGCTTTTTGTTACTCCACTTTTTTGTGCCATACCGATACAAACAAAAGAAATAAACATGAGAATGCCTAAACATGTGTAATTGCAACAATTTTCTGGGCGAAGTGGTACATTATCTGACAGAAATGCAGGTGTGCCAATATTTTTGACCATGACTGTATATGCCTGCCAGGACCCAAAAACTCAATTCAATCCTAGTTCTTTCCATAAACATGTTAATCATACAGTATGTCTCTGGTGGCAACCATGAATAATGACTATTCATTCCATAGCAATGCCCCATTACAACACTCAAAACGGTGATTTAAGGGGTATAATGGTAAATGTCCTAAAAGAGAAGTATGGGAATTGTTTTTTTTCCAGAATCGTACATACCTAGGTGGTGCATCTGTCCCCCGCCAGCTGTAAGACTGAGAACTGAGCGATCAAACCCGTCACTCTGTTCTCACAGCTCCCTGAGCAGAGAGCTGAATACTGTTAGTCACCAGCTTTCTGCTCCGCCCCCGGCACTCTCTGGATCGCTGGGCTGTGTAAGAGGTGGAAGCGTCTTACTGAGAGGCTAAGCTAGGTGATAATCCAGGCATGTGGGTGGATCCCGACCATATAGTCACAATCTTTCCTAAGCCTGGACCGGCTCTGTGATGTAAGATGTCAGTGGGCTTCAGCCCGCTGTCTGCTGAAAACGGGTCACAGGAGTGCCAAATGAACTGGACTCTTGTGATCCACAGTAGAAGTACAGCCAAATGAGCTTTCGCTGTACTTTTCTTTTAACCACTTCCCATCCCGCCCATTATCATATAACGTCCGCAGGAGGGATCTCCCATCCTGGGCAGGCATCACTTGATGTCCTGGGCTTCCTGGCCATCTGGGAGCCGATGCACGTGCCCGCAATGTCCGCCGGGCACCCGCGATTGCCTGTTAACAGAGCAGGACCGTGCATCTGTGTATGTAAACACACAGATCCACGTCCTGTCAGGTGAGAGGCGACCAATCCTGTGTTCCCAGTACAGAGGAACATCAATCGGTCTCCTCTCCTTGTATGTCCCCTCCCCCTACAGTTAGAATCACTCCCTAAGTAACACAATTAACCTCTTGATCGCCCCCTAGTGTTAACCCCTTCCCTGTCAGTGACATTTATACAGTAATCAGTGCATTTGTATAGCACTGATCGCTGTATAAATGTGAATGTCCCAAAATGGTGTCAAAAGTGTCGACGATATGTCCACCGCAATGTCGCAGTCACGATAAAAATCGCCGATCGCCGCCATTACTAGTAAAAATAAATAAATTAATTAAAATGCCATAAAACTATCCCCTATTTTGTAGACACAATAACTTTTGCGCAAACCAATCAATATACGCTTATTGCATTTTTTACCAAAAATATGTACAAGAATACATGTTGGCCTAAACTGAGGAAAAAATTGTTTAAAAAAAAATGGGATATTTATTATAGCAAAAAATAACAAATATTGTGTTTTTTTTTTTAAATTGTTGCTCTTCTTTTGTTTATAGCGCAAAAAATAAATAACGCAGAGATGATCAAATACCACCAAAAGAAAGCTCTATTTATGGGGAAAAAATGATAAAACTTTCATTTGGGTACAGTGTTGTATGACCGTGTAAATGTCATTCAAATTGCGACAGCGCTGAAAACTGAAAATTGGCTTGGGCAGGAAGGGGGTGAAAATGCAATGTATTGAAGTGGTTAATCACATGTAGACACAGCTTTACATGAGGCAGCACAATCCTGAAAGATATGACGTCTAAAACTTTACCTACTCACCGCACCCTTAGCCACATTGGAATGATTCAAGGATGTGACTCAGGAAAAAAGAAAAAAAAAAAGCGTATCATAAATGGAATCAATGCATCTCTTAGGAACCCTCAATGAAACTAACTTTTGCAGCTAGCTGCATTCCTATCAGGGCACGAGCTGTGTAATCCACCACTAAGAATCTTGCTCTCTCTTTCAAGGTTTTCGTTCCAGGCGACAAGGGGAACCCTGGGTCCTGTCTTATGGAAAGGTGAATAAAAAAAAAAAAAACACAGAGCGCCACAATAAGTGCAAGAAGAAATCATACAAATTTATTAAAACAATTAACAAATTACATATAGGAAGTAGTACAGTGCTCATCAGACCCACCATGGGTCAGGGGATCATGGCACAGAGGGGGATGGATAATCCAACAGCACCCGCTCAGGTTGACAAAACGGGTAAAGGGTCTTTTTTCCCGGCAAGGTCTGGCAGCGCCTGCCGGACCTTCAGCCGGGCCATCACAGCGCATGCGCCACTGGCTTTAGCGGCTGCACGTACAGGTTTAGGAGATATTAATTCTACCTACAGATAAGCCTTATTATAGGCTTACCTGTAGGTATAAGTTTAAAAAAAGGGTATACAACCGCTTTAAATATGCAGAGAATTCAAAAATTACATTAGTCATAGATCAAATGGCTGTCCTTTAACCACTTCAGCCCCGGAAGGATTTACCCCCTTCCTGACCAGAGCACTTTTTACAATTTGGCACTGCGTCGCTTTAACTGCTAATTGCGCTGTCATGCAATGCTGTACCCAAACGAAATTTGTGTCCTTTTCTTCCCACAAATAGAGCTTTCTTTTGATGATATTTGATCACCTCTGCCATTTTTATTTTTTGCGCTATACACGCAAAAAGACCGAAAATTTTGAAAAAAAATGATATTTTCTAATTTTTGTTATAAAAAAAATCCAATAAACTCAATTTTAGTCATACATTTAGGCCAAAATGTATTCGGCCACATGTCTTTGGTAAAAAAAATGTCAATAAGTGTATATTTATTGGTTTGCGCAAAAGTTATAGCGCCTACAAACTAGGGTACATTTTCTGGAATTTACACAGCCTTTAATTTACGACTGCCTATGTCATTTCTTGAGGTGCTAAAATGGCAGGGCAGTACAAAACCACCACAAATGACCCCATTTTGGAAAGTAGACACCCCAAGGAAATTGCTGAGAGGCACGTTGAGCCCATTGAATATTCATTTTTTTTGTCCCAAGTGATTGAATTATGACAAAAAAAAAAACAAACAAAAAAAAAATTACAAAAAGTTGTCACTAAATGATATATTGCTCACACAGGCCATGGGCATATGTGGAATTGCACCCCAAAATATATTCAGCTGCTTCTCCTGAGTACGGGGATACCACATGTGTGGGACTTTTTGGGAGCCTAGCCGCGTACGGGGCCCTGAAAACCAATCACTGCCTTCAGGATTTCTAAGGGCGTAAATTTTTGATTTTACTCCTCACTACCTATCACAGTTTTGAAGGCCATAAAATGCCCAGATGGCATAAAACCCCCCCAAATGACCCCATTTTGGAAAGTAGACACCCCAAGCTATTTGCTTTGAGGCATGTTGAGTCCATGGAATATTTTATATTTTGACACAAGTTGCGGGAAAGTGACAAATTTTTATTTATTTATTTATTTATTTATTTTGCGCAAAGCTGTCACTAAATGATATATTGCTCACACAGGCCATGGGCATATGTGGAATTGCACCCCAAAATACATTTAGCTGCTTCTCCTGAGTATGGGGATACCACATGTGTGGGACTTTTTAGGAGCCTAGCCGCGTACGGGGCCCCGAAAACCAATCACCGCCTTCAGGATTTCTAAGGGTGTAAATTTTTGATTTCACTCTTCACTGCCTATCACAGTTTCGGAGGCCATGGAATGCTCAGGTGGCACAAACCCCCCCCCCCCCAATGACCCCATTTTGGAAATTAGACACCCCAAGCTATTTGCTGAGAGGCATGGTGAGTATTTTGCAGCTCTCATTTGTTTTTGAAAATGAAGAAAGACAAGAAAAACATTTTTTTTTTTCAATTTTCAAAACTTTGTGACAAAAAATGAGGTCTGCAAAATACTCACTATACCTCTCAGCAAATAGCTTGGGGTGTCTACTTTCCAAAATGGGGTCATTTGGTCATTTGGGGGGGGGGGTGGTTTGCCACCTGGGCATTCCATGGCCTCCAAAACTGTGATAGGCAGTGAAGAGTGAAATTAAAAATTTACGCCCTTAGAAAGCCTGAAGGCGGTGCTTGGTTTTCGGGGTCCCGTGCGCGGCTAGGCTCCCAAAAATTCCCACACATGTGGTATCCCCATACTCAGGAGAAGCAACAGAATGTATTTTGGGATGTAATTTCACATATTCCCATGGCATGTTTCAGAAATATATCATTTAGTGACAACTTTGTGCAAAAAAAAAAAAAAAATTTGTCTCTTTCCCGCAACTTGTGTCAAAATATAAAATATTCCATGGACTCGACATGCCTCTCAGCAAATAGCTTGGGGTGTCTACTTTCCAAAATGGGGTCATTTGAACTGTCCTGGCATTTTATGCACAACATTTAGAAGCTTATGTCACACATCACCCACTCTTCTAACCACTTGAAGACAAAGCCCTTTCTGACACTTTTTGATTACATGAAAAAAATATTTTTTTTGCAAGAAAATTACTTTGAACCCCCAAACATTATATATTTTTTTAAAGCAAATGCCCTACAGATTAAAATAGTGGGTGTTTCATTTTTTTTTTCACACAGTATTTGCGCAGCGATTTTTCAAACGCATTTTTTGGGGAAAAAACACACTTTTTTAAAATTTTAATGCACTAAAACACACTATATTGCCCAAATGTTTGATGAAATAAAAAAGATGATCTTACGCCGAGTACATGGATACCAAACATGACATGCTTTAAAATTGCGCACAAACGTGCAGTGGCAACAAAATTAATACATTTTTAGGAGCCTTTAAAAGCCTTTACAGGTTACCACTTTAGATTTACAGAGGAGGTCTACTGCTAAAATTACTGCCCTCGATCTGACCTTCGTGGTTGATACCTCACATGCATGGTGCAATTGCTGTTTACATTTGACGCCAGACCGACGCTTGCGTTCGCCTTAGCGTGAGAGTGGGGGGGGCAGGGGTGCTTTTTTTTTCTTATTTTTTTGCTTTTTTATCTTATTTTTAAACTGTTCTTTCATTTTTTTTTTAAATCATTTTTATTGTTATCTCGGGGAATGTAAATATCCCTTATGATAGCAATAGGTAGTGACAGGTACTCTTTTTTGAAAAAATTGGGTTCTATTAGACCCTAGATTTCTCCTCTGCCCTCAAAGCATCTGACCACACCAAAATCGGTGTGATAAAATGCTTCCCCAATTTCCCAATGGCGCTGTTTACATCCGGCGAAATCTAAGTCATAAAATGCTCGTAGCTTACGGTTTCTTAGGCCATAGAGATGTTTAGAGCCACTCTGGTCTCTGATCAGCTCTATGGTCAGCTGGCTGAATCACCGGCTGCATTCTCAGGTTCCCTGTTGAGACAGGAGAGCCAGAGAAAAACACAAAAGATGGTGGGGGGGCATTCCCTCCCACTGCTTGTAAAAGCAGTCTAGAGGCTAATTAGCTGCTGGGATTGCTTTTACATGAAAGCCGACCGCTGGCTGAAAAGAATGATACCAAGATGATACCTAAACCTGCAGGCATCATTCTGGTATAACCACTCAAAGTCGTGAATGGCATACCTGAAGACAATAAAAGTTATGCGTTTAGTGTTTTGTAGGTGACAGTGATCGATCGATACTGCACTTGGCTGGGCTGGGCTGGGCCGGGCGGAGGGGCAAAAAGCACAGTAAACGGTAAAGTATAAAAAATTGCATACCTGAAAAGCAAACATGATAAAACATAATAACAATAAAACATTGCAGAATAGAATACCGTAAAAAAGAGCAGAACAATAGAGAGAGAATAGAGAGAGAGAGAACAATAAAACGACAACTATTTTTTTTCTTTTTTATATTTTTGTTTGTGTTTTTTTTTTTTTTTTTACACTTTTTTTTGTAACTATCTTTTATAACTGTAACTGGTTCCAGGTTCGGGTCTCTCAAAATGCGATGGCATCTTGGGAGACCCTGTGAAAGTGTGCCTAGTCTGTGCAATGCTGTACCCTACGCTAATACTCAACTAGTACATGTTAGCGTTCAAAACATTCACCAATGCAAAGACCAGGATTGTCAGGAGAGGAGGGACAATAATAGCGGGTGTCACGCCTATATCCCCGCTTGCTGCAGACACGACATCTTTTTTGGGGGGGTTTGCTGGGTAGGGGTACTCGGGAGGACATAAAGAAAATGCCTCTCATGCAGCCGACTGCATTTGGTTGGGGATGTGAATGGGGGAAGTACGGGCGCTGCAGAAGTGGTGGGTTCCCAATTAGGATTGGCGAATGCAGCAGGAAGGGCATTACGGGCCTGTTTGTCTTCTTCTTGGTGGCAGCGGGACACTACTTGTGCTTGCCACCTCACCAGCTTGAACTGCACTTATGGGACTCGCCACGTCACCAAGTGTTACTGCAGTGCTGGTTTGACTACGACCGGGGTGTACTAGGCCGCTGGTGCTTGCCAGTTCACCAAAACGCTACCAAAAAAACTGGATCAGGCCTGACTCTGCGAACGCTGCAGTTATGCATTTAGTGTTTTGTAAGTGACAGTGATCGATCGATACTGCACTTGGGTGGGCTGGGCCGGGCGGAGGGGCAAAACGCAGGTGCTAGCAGGTATCTGGGCTGATCCTGCTAACACTGTGTTTTTGGGAACCCTAAACTGCTGGGGACGCCAGTATAGATCTGACCGGATCAGATATTGATCCGTTCAGATACTATACCACTAAGGGAGGTGTACGGTGCGCGCATGGGTGTTAGCGCTACTGGCACTAACCTGACGCTGCCTGGGGCTGGTGCTTGCCAGTTCACCAAAACGCTACCAAAAAAACTGTTATCGATCGCAGGGATCAGGCCTGACTCTGTGAACGCTGCAGTAATGCGTTTAGTGTTTTGTAAGTGACAGTGATCGATCAATACTGCACTTGGGTGGGCTGGGCTGGGCCGGGCGGAGGGGCAAAACACAGGTGCTAGCAGGTATCTGGGCTGATCCCGCTAACACTGCATTTTTGGGAACCCTAAACTGCTGGGGACGCTAGTATAGATCTGAACGGATCAGATATTGATCCTTTCAGATACTATACCACTAAGGGAGGTGTACGCTGCGTGCGTGGGTGTTAGCGGTACTGGCGCTAACCCGACGCTGCTTGGGGCTGGTGCTTACCAGTTCACCAAAATGCTACCAAAAAAACTGTTAGCGATCGCAGGGATCAGGCCTGACTCTGCGAACGCTGCAGTTATGCGTTTAGTGTTTTGTAGATGACAGTGATCGATCGATACTGCACTTGGCTGGGCTGGGCTGGGCCGGGCGGAGGGGCAAAACGCAGGTGCTAGCAAGTATCTGGGCTGATCCCGCTAACACTGCGTTTTTGGGAACCCTAAACTGCTGGGGATGCTAGTATAGATCTGATCCGATCAGATATTGATCCGTTCAGATACTATACCACTAAGGGAGGCGTATGCTGCGTGCCTGGGTGTTAGCGGTACTGGCGCTAATCTGACGCTGCCTGGGGCGACGCATATCACCGCCGGGTGATCAGGGGGCTAAACCTTTATTCGGTAATAAATGACGGGTGCCCTGACACTATAAGGAATAAACTAACTAACCAGCGTCACCCGTAACGGTTATACGGTGATCGGTGGTGAAAGCTTTAACTAGGGGGCAATCAAGGGGTTAAAACATTTATTAGGTAGTATATGGGGGTCCCTGTCGCTATAAAACGCTGACAGCGAACCTAAATATTTACCTCCCTAACTAACGTCACCAGCAACACTAATACAGCGATCAGAAAAATTATTGCTTAGCGACACTGGTGACGGGGGGTGATCAAGGGGTTAAAACTTTATTAGGGGGGGTTAGGGGGGTATCCTAGACCTAAAGGGGGCTAACCCTAACTGCCCTACCACTTCTAAATGTCACAAACTGACACCATGCAGTAATCAGAAAAAAAAAACTGCTTGGTGTCAGTGTGACGGGGGGGGGGGGGGAGGGGTGATTGGGGGGTGATCGGGGGGCGATCGGGGGGGATTGGGGGTGTAAAGTATGCCTGGCATGTTCTACTGACTGTGTATGTGTTTTACACTCACAGTGATGTCTTCTCACCTCGGTGCCAGGACGGAAACTGCCGAGCCGAGGAGAGATGACATCACATCCTCTGCCTCTGTGTACTACACAGAGGCAGGGGACAATCCTCATTGGCTGGGAGCGATCGCGAGGGGCGAGGGGGGGTGGCCACGAATAGATGGCCTCCCCCTCATCTCTGAACGCTCCCAGACCAAAGCCGACTGCCTCGGGCACCGGGGGGTCCGATCGGACCACCCGCCCGCGGGAAGGCAATCACGTACCAGGTACATGATTTTGCCTGCCCATGCCATTCTGCAGACGTATATCTGCGTGAGGCGGTCGGCAAGTGGTTAAGGAATAAGATCACTTTTTTTTCTAAACTCCAGCTTCCCTATGTACTAATATACCATCAGTGTGCTTTTTTTTGCAGAAGTACAACTTTCTTTTTATATCTTTTTATTTATCTTCACACCCCTTACCTCACTGTCCAGCTGACACTTTGAACTTCCTGGATGGACCTTAGGTCATGACACAGGATGGAGCTTACAAGCTGCCCTAATTAGCACACACCCTGCATCATCTACCCTCCTACTCCAGCACATCACTACCGCCACTTATCAGCTGCACGTATATGGAATCAATGAATATCTTTCTCACCAAATACACAGCCATAGATCGTTTCAGAGTGTGTGGGAGCGATCAGATAACAGCCTATGTGTATAGAGCTATAAAATTGGAAACAGGAGAATTATGTCCTGGGTTCTATAAAGCTCACCATGCACTATACAATCTGATTGTACAACCGCCATAAGATCTACCATCAAGTATTTAGTGCAAGGGCCTGCCCGATTGGAAACAGAGTGATTGGATAGATGGTGTTTCCTCCTATTATATAGTTTTGGTAAATCTAAAGGAGATTGTACAATCAGATTGTATAGTGTATGGCCACCTTTATACACATAAAATTAACTAATTGTAATTTTGGTTCCATTAATTGTTAACAGCGCACCAAAGACAGAAGCAAACACATATTTTGCCATGTGAAAAAACGAGCAAAAAATGCAGCAAAGCGCACAGTAAAAAACGACACACCAAAATGTTCCATAAGCTACTTTGCCGCATGTAGGACAGGCTACTGAAATCAATGCCCTATGCGTGTCACAGGAAAAATGCGCCAAAAAATGTGTGCTTCCAGTACGCAAGGCGTGAATGGGGCCTGAAAGTGAAATTGGTTTGTTTACACAAGAACAATGAGGCTCGGGTGATCACAGATCCGAGTAAGGGGCCGATCCCAGCCCCTTACCATGTGATCAGCTGTCAGCCAATGACAGCTGATCACGTAATGTAAACGGAGGATCGGTAAACGTCTTTTTTTTTTTTTCTTCTCATGCTGACAGCGTGAGAAGAAAAAAAGCTGATCGCCAGTTCTGTTTGAAGGTCCCGAAGAGGAAGAGCCTCTGTGCCCACCATTACCGCCTGCCAGTGTCAGCAATTAGTGCCACGAATCAGTACCCACAGTGCCCACCAATCAGTGCCCACCAATCAGTGCTCACAGTACATCAGTGCCACCTATCAGTGCCCACAAGTGCCACCTATCAATGCACACCAGTGGTGTCAATCAGTGCCACCTAGCAGTGCTGCCTATCAGTGTCACCTACCAGTGCCAATCAGTGCTCATCACTGCCGCCCATCAGTGCCACCTATCAGTGCCATCTATTAGTGCCCTTCAGTGCCACCTATCAATGCCCATCAGTGCCGCCCATCAGTGCCCACCAATGCCACTTATCAGCTGCCCATCAGTGCCGCCCATCAGTGCCCACCAATGCCACCTATCAGTTGCCCACCAGTGCCGCCTATTAGTGCCCATCAGTGCCGCCTTATCAGTGCCCATCAATGCAGCCTTATCAGTGCCCACCAGTACAGCCTATCAGTGCCCATCAGTGCAGCCTTTCAGTGCCCATCAGTGTAGCTTCATCAGCGTACATCAATGAAGGAGAAAAATTACCTGTTTGGAAAATTTATTAACAAAATATAAAACAGTTTTGTATTTTTTTTTTTTAAATCTGTCTTTTTTATTTTTTTTAACAAAAATGATAAACCTAGAGGTGGTCAAATACCACCAAAAGAAAGCTCTATTTGTGGGAAAAAAAATGATAAAAATTTCATTTGGGTACAGTGTTGTATGACCCTGCAATTATCGTTCAAAGAGTGACAGCACTAAAAGCTGAAAATTGGTCTGGGCAGGAGGGGGGTTTAGGTGCCCAGTAAGCAAGTGGTTAAAATGGGTGGGATATAAAGGGAAACTCAATGGGTGTATTCTCTCACTGTTTTTCCAACAACACAAAACCTAGAAAAATGTGGAACTGTGAGTCACGATGCAAAACATGTTTGGGTTTTGAATTAGGGAAATTGTTTATGAGACGGATTTTTTAGTTTACTTAGCTGTATAACAAGTAACTTATACTTACTCAGCATGTACAACAATTAATTGTGACAAGACGGTTGTCAAACCATAAATGAAATCTCTGAGGAATATATTAAAGCAGAACTTTATGCAAACATTTTTAATGAAATGAGCTCTGTAAAAAAAAAATTAACTCTTTTGAGGTGTTGCTGTCATTCCTTTATCCACTTGACCTCCAGAAGAATTTATCTCCTTCATGACCAGGCTATTTTTGCTATTCAGCACTGTGCTACTTTAACTGGCAATTGCCCGGTCTTGCAACACTGTATGCAAATGAAATTTATATCGTTTTTTTTTTACACAAATAGAGCATTCTTATGGTGGTATTTGATCACCACAGTTTTTTTATTTTTTTATTATATAAACAAAAAAAAAACCGAACATTTAAAAAAAAAAAATATTTTCTACTTTCTGTTATAAATCCTATCCAATAAAAAAAAAATCAAAAGTCAAATTTCTTCATAAATATAGGGCAAAATGTATCATGCTACATGTCTTTGGTTAAAAAAAAAGAAAGCCCAATAAGTGTATATTAATTGGTTTGTCCGAAGGTTATAGCGTCTACAAACTATAGTATACATACTGGAATTTACGCAGCTATAGAAGCTATACTGTAATAGCGGTGATCAGTGACTTATAGTGGGACTGTGCTAGGGTGGCGGACTGTCTAGCGCTAACAAACACTGACTGGGGGGTTCACTAATTGGCACTGACGATGCTAGTGACACTAACACAGTGATCATTGATAATACTGTACACTGACTCTGTAATAACACTGATTGTGAAGGGTTTATTATCTAGGCACAAGCAAGGGGTTGTGTGCCTACAAACAACAAGGTGTAATATGTGTGCTTTTGCTTTGTGATCTGTCTGCTTTTCTCCCTGCTTATCACAAATTCCATATGATAAATAATGATATATCATTTTAAATTAGATTAGCTTTCAGTACTGTGAGGCTACTAGAGTATGTAAATCCTGATGAATAACTGTTATTAACTCCCTTTTGGTCTTTTAAATGAAATGCCTTTCTTTTTTTTTTTTTTTTTTTAGAAAAAACCCAGGAAACTAATGCAATGACCACATCTAAGGATTCATAAGATGTAGTCAGTGGCCTAGCGCGGGGGGCACAGAGGGGGCCGCGGCCCCCGGGCGCAACATTTGGGGGGTTGAAATTCCACGCCAGTGTGTGTCACTACTGGCTGCCGCCTCCTACTTTGAATTTCCTGTGTCCCCGCGCTCTGGCCGTCATGTTCAGTCTCCGGCACCCTGTGATTGGGTGTATGGGGTCATGTCCGGCTGTGGGGCTGGCCTGTCTGCGATCACGGTTGCTCCTGTAGTTTTGCCTCTGCACATAACCCCATTAGCCCAATCACCAGGTGCCAGAAACTGAACATGGCGACCAGAGGGCGGGGACACAAGAAATGGAAATTGGGAGCAACAAAAGAGAAGGTGAGACTCCCTGCTGAGAGTAGGGTCATGTTTCTGGCCCTTGGGGGGGATGGACACAGTCTAGGCAGAGGGAGCAGCCAGCCAGAGAGAGAGAGAGAGTAGTAGAGCAGCTAGAGTCATGCTGTGTAGTGGTCAGTATAAGAATACTGTAGGTAGGACAGTGTATTATAGTGGTCAGTGTAGTGTAGTTGACAGTATAGTGGTCAGTGTAGTGTAATTGACAGTATAGTGGTCAGCGTAGTGTAGTGGACAGTATAGTGGTCTGCATAGTGTAGTGGAAAGTATAGTGGTCAGTGTAGTGTAGTGGACAGTATAGTGGTCAGTGTAGTGTAGTGGACAGTATAGGGGCCAGTGTGGTGTAGTGGTCAGTGTAGTGGACAGTATAGTGGTCAGTGTACTGTAGTGGACAGTATAGTGGTCAGTGTAGTGTAGTGGTCAGTGTAGTGTAGTGGTCAGTGTAGTTGTTAGAGTAGTGTAGTGGATAGTGTAGTGTAGTGAACAGTGCAGTGGTCAGTGTTGTGTAGTGGTCAGTGTCGTGTAGTGGTCAGTGTAGTGTAGTTGACAGTGTAGTGGACAGTGTAGTGGTCAGTGTAGTGTAATGGTCAGTGTAGTGTAGTGGTCAGTGTAGTGTAGTGTAGTGGACAGTGTTGGTGGTTATTGTAGTGTAGTGGTCAGTGTAGTGTAGTGGTTAATGTAGTGGTCAGTGGACAGTGTAGTGTATTGGTCAGTGTAGTGTGTAGTGGTAGGTAAGTGTAGTGGTCAGTGTAGGAATCAGGTAGGTTAGTATAGTAGTCAGGTAGGTCAGTTTAGGAATCAGGTTGGTTAGTGTAGTGGTCAATGTAGGAATGAGATTGGTCAATGTAGTGGTCAGTATAGGAATCAGGTTGGTCAGTGTAGTGGTCGGTGTTGGAATCAGGTAGGTCAGTGTAGGAATCAGGTATGTTAGTGTAGTGGTCAGTGTAGGAATCAGGCTGGTCAGTACTATTGTAGGAAGGGAAGGGACTTGAAGAGTGCTAAAAGTCCACAGATTAAGGGCGCAAATTACTTGCCTTGCTCCGGGCGCTGACAACCCACGCTACGCCACTGGATGTAGTATATTAAATTTTTGTTTTCCAGTTTGCTGTATGTGACTGTGCTTGTACCTTGTATATTTACTGTGAGGGATTGGCAGGTGGTTAAGATTTCCAGTTTCATTCATGCTGGAAAGCATAGCTCTCACCATACTTCTAACCTCTTCGAGGTTTGAGAGCTGCCACTCTCACACAGAGAAGCCACATTGTCATTTATTTTCACCCCCTCTCTCCTTGTCCATTCACAGAATGCCTTGTATTGTGTGAACCAATACTAATGTAGCACCCTCTAGTGTACAGTCTAGTTGTGAGGAAAATGTATTCTGACTCACAGTAGTCTGTGTGAGTCTGGGTAATTGGTTGGGGTTACTGTAGGTCAGGCTAGAAGGCTCTACAGGTCATGCCTCTGGTACCTCCCCCTGGTTCTAGAAGCTACCAGAAGTTTCTAGAAGCTAGTGGGTGGCAGCAAAAAGGCAGAGATCTGCATAATCATGAGAATCTGGCCAATCCCCAGGCAGGAGGCCTGGAAGGATAATTGGGTCAGCCAATAAATATAGTAGAACCTTGCCAGGAGTGGGTTGGAAGATGGAGTGCTGAGGCTGTGTCATGGTACCTGGGAGGGGACCCCGGGGCTGAGGGGACTCTACCTCCAGGCTGGGAGCTGAAAAAAGAGAGAAGCTGATGCGAGGGATTTTCACTACTTTTCAGTCTCTTCTTGGAGACACCCTGGCTAGCATGGGAGAACCTGGACAGCAGGAGGCTTGAACAGCAGTCTCTTTCTAAGCAGCAGGATTCTAGGGACAATGTGAATATCTCTACACCCCCAGGGCCTAAAAAGGAGAAGGCTGCCAGATGCAATATCCAGCAAGCTTTCAGGGGACAGTGTCACAGCTAAACATAATCCCTTGTTCTAGGACACTTTTCAAGGCAGCCAGGTAGGCTGGTATTTTCAGTAGGAGGCACACAGAGCTCCTGCAAGTATGGGACTTTGTTAAATTCCACTAAG
The DNA here is from genome assembly GCA_037952925.1 of Lithobates clamitans. Lineage (NCBI taxonomy): Eukaryota > Metazoa > Chordata > Amphibia > Anura > Ranidae > Lithobates > Lithobates clamitans. Next base: position 150,722 of record JBBGZY010000418.1, read on the forward strand.
GGGACACAGAGCTCCTACAAGAGGAATTATTACTGCCAATTCCACAGAGACTGATATTGTTTTAGAAGCAATACAGTCCAGGATTTGCTATTTTTCAGTGTACAGTGTCCTTTTGAGTGAAGGAAGTTGCCCTCAAATTGTTTAAGTCACGTTGGGCATCACTTAACCACTTCAGCCCCAGAAGAATTTACCCCCTTCCTGACCAAAGCACTTTTTGCGATTCGGCACTGCATCGATTTAATTGACAATTGCGGGGTCGTGCGACGTTGCACCCGAACAAAATTGACGTCCTTTTTTTCCCACAAATAGAGCTTTCTTTTGGTGGTATTTGATCATCTCTGCGATTTGTATTTTTTGCGCTATAAACAAAATAAGAGCGACAATTTTGAAAAAATCGCATTATTTTTTACATTTTGCTATAATAAATATCCCCCAAAAATATATAAAAAACATTTTTTTCCTCAGTTTAGGCCAATATGTATTCTTCTACATATTTTTGGTAACAAAAAATCGCAATAAGCGTTTATTGATTGGTTTGCGCAAAAGTTATAGCATTTACAAAATAGGGGATAGTTTTATGGCATTTTAATTAATATATTTTTTTTACTAGTAATGGCGGTGATCAGCGATTTTTATTGTGACTGCGGTGTTATGGCGGACATATCGGACATTTTTGACACATTTTTGGGACCATTGTCATTTATACAGCAATCAGTGCTATAAAAATGCATTGATTCCTGTATTGATGCATTGATTCCCCCGCCCCCTAGTGGTGAACAGGGGGGGTTAAGGGGGGTTAAGTATGTCCTAGGGGAATGTTTCTAACTGTAGGGGGGATGGGCTAGCTGTGTCACTACTCTGATCACTGCTCCCAATGACAGGGAGAAGAGATCAGTGACACTTGTCACTAGGCAGAACGGGGAGATGCTGTTTACATCAGCATCTCCCCGGTCGTCCTCTCCGTGAGGTGATCGCGGGTATCCCCGCGGCGATCGAGTCCGCGGGACCTGCGACCCGACTCACGGTGCTCCCGGGCGGCGCGCACGCAATGGCAGGGCGGGGAATTCAAATGGACGTACCTGTAAGTCCATTTGAACAGCCGTGCCATTCTGCCGACGTACATCTGCGTGCGCCGGTCAGGAAGGGGTTAAACCCTCTTCCCTATCCAAGTTGTTTTTTTTCCCAATAAAACAACACAAACAAGCCCATGGACTGATTTCTGTCTCCGAATGAAAGTTGGAAAATGCGTGTTGCCTGGCTGTGCAGGAATGGGGGGACCCAAAAACCCAGCGGCCCTCTAGGGGGTAGCTCTACACTAACAAAACAGACCTATAAATTAAAGCTATCCCTGTGTAGTAATCGCATTACTGTTGTAAGATTCACACACAGACAAAAAAGATACAGTAACTAATTAAACAGGGAACAATGAATAGACTTCAATGCAAAAAGGGTAAAATAAATATTTTATTGAGTAGTGCAACTTCAAGAGGAAATACAGAAAGGGGTGATAAGCGGTGATATGTGTTTTTATCCAGGTTGATTTAAATAATGAATACATATTGAAGGGAATGATGATTGTATGTTCTTAAGAGGGGAAAGTTTTTTTGCCAATGCTATAAACACAACATTGCAGAGTGGTTTCTCTGTACAGAAATGAGAAGTTTGGCTGAAACTCTATTTACTGACAAACTGACCATTAAGTCATTTTAGAAAAACAAATGGAATAGATGATATATATAGTTATCTCTATCTGACTCAACTGAGTCTTTTCCAATGCAAAAGTGATCATTTACGAAACAATCATTTCAGTTGAAGGGTGTTGAAGGGGCCCTCCCTGTAGTAAGGGACAGTTAGCATATGATGTATTTCAACAAGGGAAAGATAGATTATTTTAAAATTATTATTATAGTATTTTTAATGGGCAGCTTCTTATTAAAATTGTAGAAAGCACTGGAAGGTAAGTTTGCCTTAACTATAGATGTGTAAAATTATAACAAGTACAAGGGGGAGTTTTCTTTGGAAAGAAGCTCTACAGGGCTGTATTAAACCTTGCTCTTCCAAACACAAGTAATGGACCACTAAACTTTTATAATAATTAGGAAACATACCTCAAAATTCCATATGATAAGTAATACAATAATGTATAATTGTATATAAGTATAAGTGATTAGCTTTCAGTACAGTGAAGCTTCTAGAGTATGTAAATTCTAACAGTTAACTGTTATTAGCTCCCATTTGGTATTTTAATTTGAAAGCCTTTTTAAAAAAAAGAAAAGGAAAAAAAAAGAAAATCCCAGGAAACCAATGCAGTGATCACATCTAAGGATTCCTAAGATGTAGTATTTTTTATTGTTTTATGGATTAGGAAAAATTGAACCCCTTCCCAGAAAAATTAAATGAGACAGCTTTATATAACTCCATTTTCCTTTCAAACCCTTTTCAAGCCTATGCATGGTCTGTTACGGAAAGTTCTACAAAGTAACTGTACAGTAAATATCTTAGCTGCCTGGTCCACATTTCATCAAAGGTTAGTGTTGTTAATTCTTATTATTTATTGTTACCAAGGGGAAACATTTCTTTTACCATTTATCTGCATAGGGCTATTGTCTGATGCTCTGCCAAATAATGATGAAATAGAGTAATATCCTTAGAAGGAAGGAAGGAAGGAAGTAAGAGAGACAAAGTATAAAGAAATTATACCCTACTACATTTAATAAAACATATTACAGCTTTGAAACATGGTTTTAAACATACTCATATGGGCTACATCTTGAAACAATAATTTCAAATTGTATTTTCATTATAAAGCTATCACTTTTGTTAGGAGCTACAAAGAACTATATTTGCAGAAGAATAGAAGATGTCAAGTCGGTTCAAGGTTCATTCCTGCTTCCTAAGATCCGGGTGATGCAAAGTCTATCCCTGTCAGTATTGATTTAGGGGATTCGACATACTGGAACCTTTTGAGCTGGCCTCTACTGATATTTGAAATATATATTTCTCAGAACTTCCTGACAAATATTAATTTTAAAGGTTGTGATTATACTATTTATAGTTTATAATTTATACTCCTTTCTAACATCTTCAAGCGGAAACGCTTTTTTATGATCTATTGGATGTCATTTATTATGTCACTTTTTTTTTTAGGGGTACACTATTTTATGTACACTGTTCCTTTCAGCATGTTCTTTTGAGAGTACACAGATGTATGGTTATTAGTTCACCTGTTACAGAGCGTCATTTAGTTTCTTAGCCACATGTGCCCCAGTACGTATTTCTGACTGTTTCACGAGTACAATACACTTATTCACACAGTAGAAAATATTGATGATCTCCTTACAGTGGAGTTACATCTCAATAAAAACTTTATTGTGCACTTACACCTCCAGACGATTATTCTGGTTGGTGGTTGCCCGATAACGGACACTATTTTTTAGCGCCACATTATTGTTTGTTTACTATTTCACCATTTGTCTATTGGTTATGTTGGCAGCTTTTTTCACTTAGTTGGCGCAATATTATTATACACATAAAAGTTAATTGATAAAAATGGCATGGGAATTCCCCACAGTGGAACCCTGAACCAAAATTTTAAAAAAAAATGACGTGGGGGGTCCTCCTAAATTCCATACAAGGCCCTTCAGGTCTGGTATGGATATTAAGGGGAACCCCGGCCAAATTTTTTTTTAATAATGGCATGGGGTCCCCCTCAAAATCTATACCAGACCCATATCCGAGCACGCAACCTGGCAGGCCACAGGAAAAGAGGGGGGGACGAGAGAGCGCCCTCCCTCCTGAACCGTACCAGGCCACATGCCCTCAATATTGGGGGGGTGCTTTGGGGTAGCCCCCAAAACACCTTGTCCCCATGTTGATGGGGACAAGGGCCTCATCCCCACAACCCTTGCCCGGTTGTTGTGGGGGTCTGCGGGCGGGGGGCTTATAGGAATCTGGAAGCCCCCTTTAACAAGGAGACCCCCAGATCCAGGCCCTCCCCCCTGTGTGAAATGGTAAGGGGGTACAAAAGTACCCCTACCATTTCACAAAAAAACTGTCAAAAATGTTAAAAATGACAAGAGACAGTTTTTGACAATTCCTTTATTTAAATGCTTCTTCTTTCTTCTATCTTCCTTCGGTTTCTTCCTCCATATTCTTCTCCTTCTGGTTCTTCCTCCAGTGTTCTCGTCCGGCATCTTCCTCTGTGGCGTCTTCTTCCCTTCTTCTCCTCGGGCCTCTCTGCATCCATGATGGCATGGAGGGAGGCTCCCGCTGTGTGACGCTTCTCCTCTTCTGACGGTTCTTAAATAACGGGGGGGCAGAGCCACCTGGTGACCCCGCCCCCCTCTGACGCAGGGGGACACAACGGGGACTTCCCTGTGGCATTCCCTGTGATGTCAGAAGGGGGCGGGGTTACGTAACAGGTGACCCCCCCCCTAGAGAAGTTACGTAATCGTCTTTTTAATGGACTAGCTACATATGCTAAATAACGTAAACTTCAGACGGTGGTCCAAAATTCATAGAGATCTATAAATATTACATGGATGGCTATGCAAAGAACAGTAAACAAAGAGCAATGATCTCTTTGTATCTATGATTGCTATGGGAAAGGTGGTCACACTACTGATTTGTTCAGTTGAATTTCAAAGAACCCTAGAAAATCAAATATTGTGTGGACAGGTGTGTAGGAGACATAGTCTCTCTATACTTGGTGCAATAACATGATTAAGATGATAATTTTGCTATAAAAGTGATAATTTAAACTTCCAGGCTCTAAGTAGATCACAAAGAGCAATGGATCACTAAAAATGTATAAAGTCGCAAAATATTAAAAAAAAACACAAAGAAATTGCACAAGTCGCAAAATCACAAAATATCACAAAAAATCACAAAAAATTGCGGAAAAACAAAAAGCAAAAGCCAAAAAATTGAAAATCGAACACGAAAGAGGAAGTGAGAGATAGCCACTGACAAATATAAACCAGGGAGCATTACGTCATATGCTAAATAAATTTAGGCTAAGGTATCAAGATAGACACGCTTGTATGCAAAATATTGTGGGAGTCAATACTGACATAAATCAATCAATATGTTATTTGGACTGAATTGGGGATACACATAACATAACACGGTACGTATCTATTGGTAAAAGTGGGACACGTCCCATTCAAAATTGAGGCCAGTGGGATGTCTAGTATTTAGATTAAAAATCCACCAAACCTCTTGTTTGCACAATATGTCAAATTTGTCCCCACCTCTAGGAGGTTTGACAACTTTTTCAATGCCTTGAATGGTCAGGTGGAAGTATCCTTGTAATGAATATTATTCCAGTGGCGAGCAATGTTAGTGGCATGTTCCTTCTCTATGTCATAGAGGTGATCATAAAGACGATCCCTCAGTCTAGGAGTGGTTCTGCCAACATATTGGATAGAGCAAATGGTACACGTGATGACATAGACTATGTAACGCGTATTACAGTTGATGAAGGACTGTATATGATTTGCCTGTTGAAGTACATATAACAGTGTCACCCCCTTTAATGAAGGGACAATATGTGCAAGACCGACCACCGCATCTGTATGTTCCCTTAAACTGTAGCCAATGAGCAGTTTGTTTTTTGCTAATGTAAAGGCTAGGGAACAGAAGCCCACCTAAAGAAGGTGCTTTCCTTAATACCGTACATATGCCTTTATTTGAAATTTGAGAATAGATATGATCGTTAGACAACACCGGCAGATATTTGGTGACTAATTTCTTAATTTTATGAAATTCAGCACTGTACGGAGTGGAAAATGTTGGAGCAAAATAGGATTTTTCTGATCTATTGCATCTACTGTGGTTACTGGGTTTGTCCATTAGCAAATTGGCCCGAGGTGTTTTATTTGCAATGGACAAAGCCCTATTGATAGCTTACCTGGGGTAACCTCTAGCTTCAAATCTAGCTGACATATGTAATGCCTTCTGTTCAAAATCTATTTGTCTGGTGCATAGTCTTTTCAGCCTTAAAAATTGGCCCACTGAAATAGTTTTGATGGTATGGGTCGGATGGCTAGAATCTGCACGCAGAAGAGTATTACCCGCAGTGGGTTTTCTATAGAGATTTGAGATGATTTCATTATTGTCTCCTGTAAGCTTAAGATCTAGAAACTCTATAGACTTTGGTTCAAGTGGTCCTATAAATTTTAAATTCAAAGCATTATCATTCATATACTCCAACCGTTGATCTAAACAGATGTGTGGCTCAGAGACAATGAACAGTAGATCGTCTATATATCCACAATAAAATGCAGTGACTTTTTCGACGGGAACTTTCAGGTTCAAAAATGCGGGACCTCTCCCACCATCCCATGTACAAATTTTCCAGGGATGATGAGAACTTAGCTCCCATATAGGCCCCGCACTTCTGGAGGTAAAGGTCCCCGTCGAACATAAAAAAGTTATGTGTAAAGAGATATTCCAGGCACATGATAATGAACTCCTGTGAAGCTAGAGAAAAGTTTCCTGATCTCTTTAAGAAGAAGGATGCCACCTGAAGACCTAAGGCATGTGGAATTAAAGAGTACAGGTTGAAAAGATCACATGTTATCCAAGTAATTTTCATTCCATGTTAAACCATTAAGTTTAGATAAAAGTTGTTTGGTGTCACGGAGGTGACCTGGCAGCTCCACTACCAATGGTTGCCGCTGCTTGTCTACCCAATGACGCAATCTCTCATTTAGTGAGTCTATGCCTGCCATGATCGGTCTACCTGTGAGGGGGGTTAACCCTTTGTGTAGTTTAGGGAGGTGGTGGTAAATTGGCATAACAGGAAACTTAGAGCTCTGCCCTAAATTAATCAGTAGGGTCACCCCTAATTTGCAATAGGTAGTGGTGTCCGATAGTTGTCGCATGGCCTCATCTCTGTGTCTGGCCACAATTATGACAACCACCGAACCCCTCTTGTCTGCACTTTTGATAACTATACTGTCATCTTTGCGTACATTTTCAATAGACATTTTCTCATCAACAGATAAATTATCAACTGATTTTTTTTAAGATATTCCGTGCTAAAAAAGTCAAATCAGATTTCCTCTTAAATGATATTGAACTGCAACAGACATCATTGTCATCCATATTTATATCTGATTCAATAGCCAAGTCAGTGAGGTCTGTTAAACCACACACATCTTTGAAAGATTGAGGAGAAGAGATAGACTCACCGATTGATGACTGGTCTGCCGGCAGGGAAATATCTGAATCTTCTGTTTCAGAAAAATAGTGTTTCTGTAGTGTTAATGTCCGAGCCAGTTTATTCACATCCAGAATTGTTCCAAATAAATTGAAATGGTTATAGGGGCAGAAGTTTAAACCCCTAAAGCAATGTAATGTCTGTGGCCGATAACGGTCTTTTAGTTAAATTTACCACATTAAAACTCTGGGTTATTTCCGTCCTCGCAGCTGATAGCGACTCTCACTTACTTTTTCGGTGTCTTTGACCTCCCCTCCTCGTTTTCCTTTCTTTCTTCTGGATCTCTTTTTGTGTCCTGTTCCGCCCGAGTTTAAAGACAATGATTTATCTGTGTGTGTATGACCAGTAGCTGAACTGGAGCTGAAAAATTGTCAAACCTCCTAGAGGTGGGGACCAATTTGGCATATTGTGCAAACAAGAGGTTCGGTGGATTTTTAATATAAATACTAGCTGTCCCACCGGCCTCAATTTTGAATAGGACGTGTCCCACTTTTACCAATAGCTATGTACCGTGTTATGCCTATGTGTGTCCCCAATTCAATCCAAATATATTGATTGATTTATGTCAGTATTGACTCCCACAATATTATGCATACATGCGTGTCTATCTTGATACCTTAGCCTAAATTCATTTAGCATATGACGTAATGCTCACTGGTTTATATTTGTCAGTGGCTATCTCTCATTTCCTCTTTCATATTCAATTTTTTGTCTTTTGCTTTTTGTTTTTCCGATTTGCTATAAAATATTTGGATTTTTCCATTTTTTCGATTTTTTGTGATATTTTGTGATTTTGCGACTTTTTGCGATTTGTGCGATTTTTTTTTTTTTTTTGTTATTTTTTGCGACTTTATACATTTTTGGTGAGCTGTTGCTCTTTGTAATCTACTTAAAGCGTGGAAGTTTAAATGATCACTTATATAGCAAAATTATCATCTTAATCATGTTATTGCACCAAGTATAGAGAGACTATGTCTTATACACACCTGTCCACACAATACCTGTTGATTTTCTAGGGTTCTTTGAAATTCAACTGAAAAAAATCAGTAGCGTGACCACCTTTCCCATAGCAATCACAGATACAAAGAGGTCATTGCTCTTTGTTTACTGTTCCTTGCATAGCCACCCATGTAATATTTATAGATCTGAATAATGAATTTTGGACCACCGTCTGAAGTTTACGTTATTTAGCATATGTAGCTAGTCCATTAAAAAGATGTTTACGTAACTTCTCTAGGGTCCCTCTTTGTTTTCCCACTTTTTCCATGCACCATTTAAATGCTTCCCCATCTGATGACGATTTTCTGTCTTTTTCTTTTCTTTTTTTCTTTGCCATTTGTTTCAAATTTGAGATATATCTATATGTGTATATACATGCAGTTACCAAGACATTATTGAAAGTGCTGGGAATAGGATTTTTGGTATTTTCACATCAATTTCATGTATATGTCATTTTGCGATTTTGTATAGTTTCAGCAGGTTTTGCATTTTCATGAATTTTGTTTATCATTATTTATACACAGGTTTCCTTTGAGATTAGTTATCATTTACGATTTGAAAATTAATGTTGTTACTTTGTATTTTGTTATTGTTTAATATTGTTTTAGTATTTGTAGTGGTCTTTATCCCAAGGTTATGGATGTACACAATAGGAGAAGTTGAATAATGCGAACAATGAAAATAATCATGTGTCTAGCGCATATATATACAGTCAGGTCCATAAATATTGGGACATCGACACAGTTCTAATCTTTTTGGCTCTATACAGCACCACAATGGATTTGAAATGAAACAAACAAGATGTGCTTTAACTGCAGACTTTCAGCTTTAATTTGAGGGTATTTACATCCAAATCAGGTGAACGGTGTAGGAATTACAACATAAATAAACCACTGAATCGCGCTAATATATAACCATAAAATACTTTTGAAAATCTCAATTAGGAATACCATATACCCAAGACTGGAATGCTAAGATGCATAAAGTCAAATGGGTATATAAGCTATATTAAATAATATAAATCTCTGTGATCACTAATGATGTGATCTATAACCAAATAAATACATAGTGACAAAATGAAAATCGCTGAATAAATAATGTAGATTGTCCACCCATGCAAAACAAAAGAACAGCAAAAAAGTCCACACAAAGAAGGGTCTTCAACTGTTGTAAAGCGAAAAATTTAGTGATCCACCACCAGTGTAGAAGGGGTTACTCCTTACCAGACATAGATGATCCCCCATTACAGAGGATCATAGAAGACATGTCAGCTGTGATGGTAAGTGTATCTCCCGTGCTGGACTGCGGCTGTACCTCAGATCGTCACATGGAACAGATTGGTTCAGATGAAAAGTTTGGCATGTAACAAAAAGTAGGAAAAACTCAGATCGTGTAAAACCTTTTACTTTTTGTTAACTAGAGAAGTCACCAAAGCCATTAATTATGAACAACAAATAAGCCAAGGAGTGACAGGGGTCTGCTAAAGTAGATGAGCATGTCATAAGCATACAGGTACATTTTTTCCTCCAGGGAGCAAATGTGGAGGCCTTAAATCAGGGAATAAGTACTACGAGCCACTCTGTTGTTAGGGTGAACAGTAGGGGTGGAAGGGGGGAAATCCCTGTCCCATTGTTCTATAACTGTGAATGGGTCTCAGATTATTTATATGGGTTCTGGCAATTGATTTCTTGTACAAGACACAAATTCATTAAAGCATGCTGGGGCTAAAGCCATAAAGTTGCAATTTGAAAAATTACAGAGGAAAGGCTATGCAACAGTATCAAAGGCTTTCATGGTATCTATTGATTTTAACTTTTACAGTTTTGCTCCATCTCCATACCTTTCATCATAGGCCTTGTTGACTCCTCTCCAAATGTACTGTTTATGGTTGTGGCCAAAAAGCTCAATTTTGGTCTCATCACTCCAAATGATTTTGTGCCAGAAGGTTTCAGGTTTGTCTCTGTGCTGTTTGGCGTATTGTAAGCAGGATACTTTGTGGCATTTGCGTAGTAATGGCTTTCTTCTAGCGACTCAACCATGCATACAGCCCATCTTTCTTCAACTGCCTCCTTATTGTGCATCTTGAAACAGTCACACCACATGTTTTCAGAGAGCCCAGTATTTCACCTGAAGTTTTTTTGTGAGTTTTTCTTTGCATCCAGAACAATTTTCCTGGCAGTTGTAGCTGAAATCCTAATTGGTCTACCTGACCATGGTTTAGTTTCAACAGAACCCCTCATTTTCCACTTCTTGATTAGAGTTTGAACACTGTTGATTGGCATTTTCTAATCATTGGATATCTTTTTATATCCCTTTCCTGTTTTATACAGTTAAACTACCTTTTCCCGCAGATCCTTTGACAACTCTTTTGCTTTCCCCAAGACTCAGAATCCAGAAATGTCAGCGCAGAACTGGATGAAAGATGCAAGGGTTTGTCAGGAGTCCAGAAACGTATTGACCTTTTATACACACACACAAATTACAAGCAAACAAATAACAGGTGAGGATGGTTACCTTTAATAGCCATTCAAACCCCTTTGTGTCAACTTGTGTGCATGTTATCAGGCCAAAATCACCAGGGTATGTAAACTTTTGATCAGAGTAATTTGGGTAGTTTGTGTTGCCCTTATGATTTAAAAAGAATAAACACAGTTGATTATATGATAATAAATAGCTTCAGCCAAACACTAACCATTTTACTGGCCAAAGACCAGGGCACTTTTTTGCGATTCGGCACTGCGTCGCTTTAACTGACAATTGCGCGGTCGACATGGTTTCAAAACAAAATTGCCGTCCTTTTTTTCCCACAAATAGAGCTTTCTTTTGGTGGTATTTGATCACCTCTGTGGTTTTTATTTTTTGCGCTATAAATAAAAATAGTGCAACAATTTTGAAAAAAACGCATTATTTTTTACATTTTGTTATAATAAATATCCGCAAAGATATATAAAAAAACATTTTTTTCCTCAGTTTAGGCCAATACATATTCTTCTACATATTCTTGGTAAAAAAAAAATCCCAATAAGCGTTTATTGATTGGTTTGCGTAAAAGTTATAGCGTTTACAAAATAGGGATAGTTTTATGGCATTTTTATTAAATTTTTTTTTCTTAATAGTAATGGCGACGATCTGCGATTTTTATCGTGACTGCGACATTATTGAGGACACATCGGACAATTTTGACACATGTTTGGGACCATTGTAATTTTTACAGTGATCAGTGCTATAAAATTGCACTGATTACTGTAAAAATGACACTGGCAGTGAAGGGGTTAACCATTAGAGGGCTAGGAACGGGTTAAGTGTGTCCTAGGGATGTGTTATAACTATGGGGGGGAGGGGCTGTGTGTGACACATCACTGATCATAGCTCCCGATCACAGGGAGCTATGATCAGTGACACTGCCACTAGGCAGAACAGGGAGATGCTTCTTTATATTAGCATCTTCCCATTCTTCCTCTCCGTGAGATGATCGCGGGTATCCCCGCGGACATCGAGTCCGTGGGACCTGCGATCCTACTCACGGAGCCTGCGGCGGGAGCGCGCGCCACCGATGGCGCGCACGTGATGGCACAGTGGCAAATTCAAAGGAACGTACAGGTACGCCCATTTGCCCAGCCGTGCCTTTCTGCTGACGTAAAAGTACATGCGGCGGTTGGCAAGCGGTTAAAATCACTGCTCCTGAAAAAAAACGATTGTTTTTAACAAAAATAATTTGCATTGATACATGTCCCCCAGGGCATTACCCAGGCTCCTATAGCCTTTTTATGGCCAATTAGTTGCATATAAGCTTTCAAAATGGGCACATTTTCCTGTTCGGCTCCTATAGACTTCAATGGGGTTTGCCATTCGGGTTAGAACTTTTCCCCTGTGAACCAAACAGGGGGGGTGTTCGGCCCATCTCTATCCAGCATGTATTACCTGGGGATATGGGTTGGTTAATCTGTGGCTAGGCATTGTGAGACGAGTGTGACAGTACCATTTTGTGATCTTTGAAAATTATCATCCAATCATGTGCAAGCTAAAATGTTTTTTTATCTCTCCTGCATGTGCCCCTCGGATCTACAGCGACTGCACTTTCAGTGCAATTTCAAGTGCACTGTTCACTTGTAGTGCAAAGTGGATTTGCCTTTCGTAAATAACCCCCTATAAGTCATTTTAGAGGCTATGCTGCCTTTATACACATCACTTAAACAAGGAAGGGAGAGTGTGATCTATTTAAATCTATTGCAACTCTGAATTGCAATTTTAAACATATTCACATGGGCAACATCTTGAATCAATAACAAGCTGCATTGTCTCATTGAATCAAGCTTACAACTATGATATATTTCTATGTTTGAGAGGCGAGTGACTACTAGAGATAAATGATGTACAGTATTTTAAGTATTTCTCAATCAGGCCTACGCATGTTCCATTATGAAATACATTTAACAAACGTAGAATGATACAGTTTCCTTGTCAAAAGAAGTTTATTGAGTATACAATGTTATAAAGATACATAAAGTAAGTTTACAAGGATCTATAAAGTAAGCTCATTGTTTTACAGTAGGGTTTATATAGGTAAATATCATGAAATTTCAAATATTAAACATTGGGTTCACGTAAACCTAAATTAAAGATATATATCATTTCCTTAGTTACTTTTGTAGGTATTTAAATGATTTATACCTACTATACATATTGTTTACAAGTAGAGTGTATATAGGTCAAATAAATTCTGATAATGAGCTTTAATCGTAAGGTGGAGAAAAGGAAAGAGAAAGAAGAAAAAGGGTTGAAAGGTAGAGGTATGGTCCACAAGGTTGTCCCGCTCGTCAGTTTATTATTCTTTTTAGTTCTCTTTGAAGCCTTAAAATGGGTGTCTCTGTAAGTCATTTAATCTGTTACCATGGCAACAGGACAGAGTCATTGAAACTTGACAGGAACTGTTGTTTTATCCAAGGGTGCCAAAGTTTTTCAAATTTTGGAATTTGATTTTGATCGATGGCTACCATCTTAGCATGGGACATTGTATTATTCATTCTGTGAATTGTTTCTGCTAGTACCAATGTAGGAGATTTCCATGCCTTGGCCACTGTTTGTTTTGCAGCCGTTATTAGTTGGATCATGAGTTTGAATTGAGAGAGTGTTAACCATTCCGGTTTTAGATTAAGTAAAGTTAAATATGGATCTGGTTGTATTATTTTTTTAAATATTTTAGATGCAATCACGAAAACTTCCTTCCAGAAGGTTTGGATTACTGGGCATGTCCACCATATGTGTAAATATGTGCCTATTTCTGGGCATCCTCGAAAACAAAGAGCTGAGGTATTAGGTGAATATTTTGCCACTCTAGCGGGTACAAGGTACCAGCGAGTTAGGACTTTATAATTTGTCTCCAGTGCTAAGATGTTGGGTGAAGATGACTTAGATGTGAGCCATATGTTAGACCAGTCCGTGTCTTCTAAAGTTCGTCCCAGGTCCTCCTCCCACCTCTGAACGTAAGAGGGTCTATTAAGATTTGCTACTCCATATAATTGATTATAAAGTGATGAAATTGTACCTTTAGCAAATGGATCTTTTGTACAGATTGATTCAAAAATGAATAATTGGGATAATGGTGTATCCCCCTTTAGGAATGGTGTATAGAAATTTTTGATTTGGAGATATCTAAATATTTCAGAGTTTGGTAGATCATATTTTTCTCTAAGCGATGGGAATGAAAGGAATGATTTAGATGCTATGAAGTCATTTAGTGTCTGAATGCCTGATGTTGTCCAAGCTTTAAAAGAATTTGGGTAGATCCATGCCGGATAAAAGGCCGGATTTCTGATAAAAGAAAGGAGAGGATTGTGTGGAGATTGTAACTGATATTTGGTTTTTAGTTTATCCCAGAGAGATAAGAAGTGTTTAGTTATGGGATTATGAATTTTAAAGCGGTCTTTAGGATCAAGCCAAAACAAGTTTGATATTAATAGAGGGTCATTTTCTGAAGCCTCTATAAATACCCATAATGGGATTTCCTGTTTTGCATGGTATTTGGACAGACTGGCCAAATGTGCTGCTCTGTAGTAGTTAGTAAAATTAGGGTATCCCAGGCCTCCTTTATTTTTGGGAAGATGTAGTGTGTGTATAGGTATACGTGGTTTAGAAGAGCCCCATATAAACGAAGTTGCTTTTTTTTGTACTATTCTCAAAAAATAGGAAGGAATTGGAATAGGGAGGACTCTGAGTAGATAAAGCAATTTGGGTAGAATAGTCATTTTGATTGCATTAATTTTCCCTATCCAGGATAAAGGAAGTTGCGACCATTGTTTTATTAGATTTGTGATCTGTCTTAATACAGGAGGATAATTGGTTGAGAATAAGAATGAGATGCTGTTAAATGAATTCCAAGATATGGGATTGATTTTTCTGCCCATGTGAATGGGAGTGCAGCCCTAGCCGGGATCAATTCCATGTTTGTGAGTGAAATATTAAGCACTAGGTATTTTTTAGGATTAATCATAAGGCCGGATAGGGCTGCAAATCCATCAAGAGCTGGTATTAAGTTAGGACCTGAGACCTGTGGTGATGATAGAAAAAGTAATATATCGTCTGCAAATATACATAATTTGTGTGTAATACCTCCTACTTCAATGCCAGTTATAGTTTGGTTTGTTCTGATGTATTGGGCCATGGGTCCGAGTATAAGGGCAAATAATAAGGGAGATAATGGGCAACCCTGTCGGGTACCTCTTTCGATATTAAAGGCTTCAGATTTGTATCCAGCATATTTTATATAGGCTTTGGGTTTATTATATATAATGCTTTGATCCATGTTAAAAAGTGGGGTCCAAAACCACATTTTTGTAATGAATATTGCATATATTGCCAGGATACTGTGTCAAATGCCCTCTTAATATCGAGAGATAGAAAACATAAAGGGATTTTCCGTTTTTTAGCAATATGTGCCAATAACACTGCCCTGCGTATATTATCGCCTGCCTGTCTATTTGGCATGAAGCCTACTTGATCTCTATGTATTAATTTTCCTATAATGCTATTGAGGCATTTTGCTATTATTTTTGCTAATTATTTAATATCGAGGTTTAACAGAGAGATAGGCCGATAATTCACACAGGAAGTATCATCAGAAAGGGGTTTTGGGATCATACAAACAATTGCCATTAGTGTTTCTTGCCGAAAAGAATGTCCATCTAGAAGTTTGTTAAAAGTTTCAGTGAGAATGGGAGAGAGTATTTCTGAGAATGTTTTATAGTATAAAGCCGAGTAGCCGTCTGGGCCTGGTCTTTTGTTAAGTTTTAGGTCTTTTATGGCGTTAGCAACTTCATCTATAGTTATAGGCTCATCCAAACTGCTTTTTTGATTCTGAGATAACTCAGGTAAGGTTATTTTTGAGAAGAAGGATTCAGCTTCTGTAGGATTAAATTCATTGTTTGTCTTGTATAAAGTTGCGAGATGTGAGTGAAAGGTATGGACTATTTTAACTGGATTACAAGTGTAAACATTTTTTGATAATTTCAAACGTATTGGTTTGAAAGATTTGTTAGTTGAATTTAATGCCCGAGCCAAATATGTACCTGGTTTGTTTGTATTCATGTAGAAATTGTGTTTGGAGCGTTTGAGGGATTTATCAACTGACTCAGTGAGAAATAGATCGTATTCCAATCTAGATTTTTCCAGATGAGATTTTGTACTCTGAGATGGATTATCTTGAAATGATATGTAGGCTGCATTAAAATTGAGTTCTAGTTTTTTTGCTAGATTTTTGCATTCCCGTTTAAATAGTGCCATTTGTCTTTGTATTGTACCACGCAAGACAGGCTTATGAGCTTCCCACAGTGTTATTGGGGAGATGTCTGTTGTATTATTAATTGATATGTATTCCTTTAAAGCTTGTTCAATGGCCATCTGATGTAGTGGGTGTTTGAGCATTATGTCCGGTAAGTACCACGTTGGGTCATGCGCTTTTGGTATGGCTGAGGCTATAGTAGTGTATACTGCATTATGGTCAGACCACGGAATCGGAATTATATCTGATGCAATAATTTCTGGTATCATTCCTATTGTTAGAAAAATATGATCTATTCTGGTGAAGGTTTGATGAGGGTGCGAGAAATAAGTGAATTTCTTTTTCATTGGGTTACTTTCTCTCCATGAATCTACCAGATTGTATTTGGAAAGAAGTTGAGAAAAAGGTAATCTAGAGGTTATTTTGGATGGTGTAAAAGGTGATTTATCTAGAAATGGGAGGAGGACCTGGTTCGAATCCCCACACATTATCACTGTTCCTATTTTGTGTGTATTAATCACTTGTAATATATGTGAGAGGAATGGTGTAGGTTGTTTGTTAGGAGCGTAGTAGGAAATCACCGTGATTGCTGTATCCATTATATAACCCATGAGTATCAGGTATCTACCTTCTGAGTCTTTAATTTCTTATGATAAGGTGAATGGTGTGGATCGGTGAAATGCAATTAGAGTTCCCCTTTGCTTGGTACAGGCAGAAGCCGTGTAAATTTGTTGATAAAAAGGAGAAATATATTTTGGAGTAGAATCTTTGGTGAAGTGTGTTTCTTGGAGGCATACTATGTGAGCCTTCTTGTTATGGAAAGTACGGAAGGCTTTGGTCCTTTTTTGAGGGACATTTATTCCCTGAACATTCAGGGAAAGTATATTCAGTGGTGCCATGGCAATAGATCAAATAGTTTTGACTTACTTTTTGTTATGCAGAGCTGACTGCGCTGATCAACCTGTGTGGACTGAAGAGATGAATAGATAGAAAAGAAACCAGTGAATTCTGGAGTAAAGAGTAAACAAAAAACATATGAGATGAAATGATACATTGTATAAATTATTTTTTGCAAGTAATCACAATTTACCCATGAAAGAGAATGAATATCTCTCTCAGGGGAATAAGTGCCTTCGTCACACTCCCACATAATATGGTTGGGAGAATGAGGAGGGCTAATGGGGGTACACGGATCTTCCGCTTACAGGAGAGAAGTGCTATGTCAAAAGACATCAAAATTATGTTTCATTAATTGGAGTGCAGAATATAGTTTTTGTTGAAATTATTTATTCCAGGGTGGTTGTATATGGTTAGTCTTGCCCTAGGCTAAATAATTCAGTTAGAAAGGTACTGTTAATAACTTTGGTATTGATGAAGATAGTTTGAATTATTTTGGGATTTTAACCCTTTTAGAGTAAACAATTACATATTTTATTCATATGTAACTGTTTAGATATGTTAACTCATAAAATTGAGGTTGTATTGCTTCAGATTAGAATAAACAAAAACATAATTCTAGGAACTAGTTAGGTAATAATATATTTGTTTTAAGAAAAGAAAGAAAAAGCTTCCATTACTTCTGGATTATTGAACATATTTGTCCTAAAAAGTAATAAATCTATTGTTATTACCTGATAATATATAACTGAACAAGAATTTCCTTATTTTACTTATATATTCTAAGGCTATATGAATCAGAAGTAATAAGAAATATAACTGGAATGTAACATGATCCCACACAGTGTGTGACTATCAGAATGCAGTTACATTCAGTTATAAATATAGGTTTTTTAAAGAGAACCATCTCTTAGTATAATAAATGAAGAGATATCAGGAATTAGGATGTCAGTCCATTGAATCTTCTTGGTCTATGGATGATGTGGCATAACGGCCTCTTTTGTGAGAATGATGATTCCCATTTTGTTCTGAAATTTTCTGGGTGCTGCCTGAAGGTGAAGATGACGCCATTCTTCTGCGTGTGGGAGAGTTGCTGCTTGTGGGTTCTGTCAGATTTAATTTTAAAAGGGTTTGTTGTAGTTCATCTGCTGATCTGCTTCTGTAAATTGTACCTTGGTAGTTAAATCTGACTGAAAAGGGGAAGCCCCATTGATACATAATGTTGTGGCGTTGCAGTTCCATTAGTTGGGGTTTCATGGATCGTCTTTTAGTAATAGTAAGTTGGGATAGGTCAGCAAAAATTTGATAATTGTGTCCTTGAAAATTAAGTTCCTTTTTTTCTCTTGCAGCAATTAGTATTTGTTCTTTCATTCTGTAATAATGAAATTTTGTGATTATATCACGTGGGGGTCCATCTTTCTTTTTGGCTGTGAGGGCTCTGTGTACTCTGTCCAGTTCTAAACGTTCAATAGGGATATCTGGCTTTAGTTCTTGTAATAGAGCAGTAATAGTAGATTGCAGGTCTGTCACAGTTTCAGGTATTCCCCTTATGCGCAAGTTTGAACGTCTGGCTCTATTTTCGTAATCTTCGTGCTTAGTTTGAAGTATTAAATTCTCTTTTTTTAATTGTTCCAATTCTGTGATATTTTCTTGGGTTGTAATTTCAATTTCATCCATTTTTATTTCTAAGGCTGCGGTGCGGTTTCCCAGCTCTCTTATTTCTTTGGTTAGGCTTTTTGTAATTTGGTCTGAGGTTTGTTTTAAAGCCTTATGAAGCATCTTTTCAAACTGTAATAATATTACTGGGGATACTGAGGAGGCTTGTGGAGAAGTTTGTGAGAGGATTTGTTCTGTATCTGACTCAAATGGAGAGTCTTGCTGTGACATTTTCTGTCTGTGAGAGCGCCCTGATGCTGTATCTTGTGAGGTGACTGGAGCTGCTTCAGCTGCAGTGAGTGCCTGTGAGCTCTTTGTGAGGTGATTTTTATTTCTGCCACGGTTTCCTCCCAGTACCATATTTCCTGCCCAAACTTTCACAGTTTGTTCCCTGGGGCAAAAAGGTTCAAATGGATACCTTTTGAGCCTGCAGGCTCCACTTTGTCCTTCTCTTCTCTCCTCAGCGGTGTGGAGCTCTAACAAGGCATGTCTGCTCCGCTAGGCTCCGCCTCCTGCCCCTCGAATGATACAGTTTCAAACGTGAAAGAACACATGCAAGCATTCAATACTACACGTTCAGAGCTATTGCCAGACAAAAATGTATTTTATTTAATAAAAAATCCATGGGAAACTGGATTCAGAAGAAAAATATAACTCAATAGTAACATTTTTTTTCTGCAGCCACTTTGTTAGTTCAAGAGTCTGAATTTAATGAAGATCAAGACTGGATTTAACATTACCTGAATATGGTAGAAGTATAAAGGCAGCTTTCTCAACCCTGGTTTTGACAATGCATTTTTAAGGTAAATCTCATATAATCTTAAAGTGGTTTTAAACCTCAGACATGAAATATGAACAAAGCATATCCCTCTATAGTGTGCATTTGTCTAAATTAAAGTGGGAGTAAACTCCCATGTATGATTTTTACCTATAGGTAAGCCTATAATAGGGCTTATCTATACGTACCGTAAATATCTCCTAAACGTTCACCATTTAGGAGATAATACCTTTGGATACAGCTGGTGATGTCTGCTGCTTTGTTCCTCTGCTATCAGTATGAGTCAAATCTGACAAGTTTTCCACTCACCAAGAGGAAAAAAGGTGACAGGGGAGGGAGACCAGCTGAACGATAGCCTCAGCTCTGTTCCTGTGTGCTGTGTGAAGGGGGGGGTGTCCCTTCCCTCCAATCAGCTCTCAGAGTTCTCCTCACTGAGCTCTATCATTTCAGAATCTAATCTCAGCTAGATATGTGCAGAATGGAAAAATTTGTTTTGTTTCAGATAAATTTATTATGTTAATAATTTTGTTTTGTTGGTTTGTTTCGGAATTTGTTTAGTTTCATTTCATTTTGTTGATTTGTTTCGGAATGTGTTTAGTTTCATTTCATTTTTTGTTAAATTTCGTTTTGTTTATTAATTTTCTAACGTTTCAAATTTGGATCAGTTAAAAAATGATTGAATTTTGTGCGAAAAATAGCTGATTGTTAAGCAGTGGGCCAGGAAGCCGGCCACCGCATCCTTAACAACCGATGACTCATCAGCTGTCAGCGGACTTCCCCAATGACAACTAAACTGTAAACAAAAGAATGCCGGCAACAGAAAATCCAGCCCTTTGGATCTGGTATGGATTTTTAGGGGAACCCCACAAACAATTAAAAAAAAAACGATGTGGGGTCCCCCACAAAATCCATACCTGACCCTTATCCGAGTATGCAGCCCGGCAGATCAGGAAAGTGGGGGGGGATCAAGTGCCTCCCCTTCTGAACCATACCAGGCCACATGCCCTCAACATGAGTGGGTGCTTTGGAGCAGGGGGGCTCTGCCCCCCCACCCCAAAGCACATTGTCCCCATGTTGCAGGGGACAAGGGCCTCTTCCCCACAACCCTGGGCTGTGGTTGTGGGGGTCTGTGAGCAGGGGGCTTATAGGAATCTGGAAGCCCCTATCAATTGTTAAGGATTCTTGAAAAAAATGCAGCTTAGCAGAAATTCAAATTCGGATCGGTTGCAAAATGTTTGTCCGATTCAAATCTTGTGTGAAGAATAGCTGGTTGTTAAGCAGTGGAAAGCCAGCCGCCACGTCCTTAACAATGTCAGGCCCCTTTTAGGACTCCAGGCACCTGAATTACAGTGGCAGGGGTGTTTTTTTGAAGCACCTAATTAGATCCATAGGCTGTAATAAGCTTCAAAATAGGGTGGACTTGGAACACAGAGCATTGAGCTCGGAGTCCACCCAGGTGTGTTAGAGGGGGTTGGGGGGTGCTGGGGTCACAGTGGCTGCATTAGACAGGCACAGTGGCTGCATTTGATGGGCATAGTGGATGCAATTGATGGCACAGTGGCTGCATTTGATGAGAACAGTAGCTGCAATTGATGGGCATACTGGCTGCAATTGATGGCACAGTGGCTGCATTTGATGGGCACAGTGGCTGCATTTGATGGGCACAGTGGCTGCAACTGATGGCACAGTGGCTTAATTTGATGAGCACAGTGGCTGCAATTGATGGCACAGTGGCTGCATTTCATGGGCACAGTGGCTGCATTTCATGGGCATAGTGGCTGCAATTGGTGGCACAGTGGCTGCAATTGATGGCTCAGTGGCTACATTTGATGGGCATCACTGGCTGCAATTGATGGCACAGTGGCTACATTTGACAGGCACAGAGGCTGCATTTGATGGGCATAGTGGCTACATTTGAGGGGAACACTGGGTGAAATTGATGGCACAGTGGCTGCATCTGATGGGCACAGTGGCTGCAATTGATGGCACAGTGGCTGCATTAGATGGGCACAGTGGCTGCATTTGATGGACACAGTGAGGCTGCAATTGAACGTTTTTTTTTCAGTATTTTTCAAAATTTTTTAATTTGTTTGCGCCCCCCCAAAAAAATTGTGCGCACCAGCCGCCACTGGTTTACATCCACTTTAATGAACAAACCCAGTAACTTGTACTTAGTTAAAAATACATGAAAAGAAGCATGAAAAAGTGGGGGGGGGGGATTTTCCCCTTTCCCTGAGCAAGTATATCATATTGTAATTAAAAATACACATGGAAATAAGATCTATAAAATGATAAATAGGTAAATAAAACTTGAGCGCTTCCACTTAGAATGGTATGATATAAATAAATAGCTACTGTATATTAAGTGGCTGCAGCAGACACCTAATAGTGTCCCACCACTATAAACTGAAGTAAGTAATAATAGAATGGTGCTGCTCTGCTTATAACCAAAGAAAATAAAGTGAATTATGCAACTTAAATTGACTGGAATAAAGTGTACAAACTTTCCAAAATAACATATGTGCAACCTAAGCAATCAAAATGTGTGCAAATATTGCAATACATATACAGTATGTGCAAAATAAAGCAATGTACCATATACAGATAAATATAAACTTCACAAATATGTGCCAAAAAACATCTTCATAGCAACTGTATTCCAGTGTATAATAAATAATAACGTTTCCGTACTTTATAATAAAAATTTATGTGAATAAGAGTCTTTTGTGTTCCTTATTTCCTGTCACCTTTGTGTAGGTTTCTGTGTTGCCTGTGACTTCTAATCTATTATCACTGTGCTCACAGAACTCTCACCTTCTTCACACTTGTATCAAAGCACATATCAGTTATCCTCCAAAGTATATAGGTCTTCCTGTGTCCACTCTCCACTAGGGACCCTCGTGGTCTGTGTGGTGGGTAGGTTCTCCTTTAAGTTACTCCCCTTTGCCTCTTGAGTAAATCTCTTCCTTATCATAAGAAAATGTAGAGAAAACTTTACATAGTGTAGTAGTTTTAAAAGCCAATTTGTATGTTTAGCTAAAATACTGTACTTACAAATAAAAAAACTTGTAATTTTGCATATAAAAACCCACAAGTACTGGCCTGTGCTTCCGCTTGTGTTACTTTTACTTTTTTTTTACCGATTTCCCATCTGCCTAAGATCTATAAAATGTTTAAAAGTTTCAAAGTATTATTTAATTAATTAAGCTGATCACATTAAAGGTGACCTTCTCACTATGTCAGTTTTGTTCAATTGAGTCAAATAAGATTTTTAAGGGGTTGTAAACCCTCAAGGTTTTTCACCTTCATGCATTCTATGCATGAAGGTGAAAAACCTTTTGTAGTGCAGCAGCCCCCTAGAGCCCCCCCTTTTACTTACCTGAACCCAAACTTTCCAGCGACGAGAACGAGCCCAGCAGCTCCAGCCGCTGTCTCGGGTCCTCATTGGAAAGATTGATAGCAGTTGACAGATTCATTGGCTCTGGCTGCTGTCAATCAAATTAAGTGACACGGGAGCTGGGGGCAGAGCTGAATCCTGCTGTCTGTGTCAAAGGATGCAGCAGCAGGACTCAGGAGCACGCCCGCAGGATTGCCCCCTTGGAAAGGGGGTCTCTGTGGGGGCACTTTATGCGGGAGGAGCCAGGAGCGCCGCTGGGGGACCCCAGAAGAGGAGAATCAGGGCTGCTCTGTGCAAAACCCTTGCACAGAGGAGGTATGTATTCCATGTTTGTTATTTAAAAAAAAAACCTTTACAACCCCTTTAAAATTGCTGTCATATGGCTAAAAATAAAGATCTTTATTGTTGTGTAAAGGTTTTGAACCAAGGTTGATGTAATTCTTGCTGTTTCTGTCTTCCTGTGCTGCTGACAATCTCTTGTCCCATTTCTTATTTTGGCAACACAGAATGGGGTCAAAGACAAAAATAAAAACCTTACAGAAAGTTTAAATTCTTTCCGACGACAAAACAAACAAAAATGGCTGGAGCTAGGCTTTGATGTCTATCCAAAGCAATTTTTGGAAAGAGTAGGAAATTGTTAGAACGCCTGTGTCCTTGCTATGGAGATTCAACCATTTCTATTTGTCCTGATCCCCATTGTCACTGTTAGAAAAGTTTTAAATGTTTATTGTGTGACTATTAGAAAAACTATTAGAAAAACAATAACCCTAAGACTGATTTTTAAGATGACTTCTGAGCACGTTGTTGTACTAGCTTGCTATATCGTTTGCTTTAACTAACTCCATAGTAAGTTGTAGGATGATCAGGCTTAACCATATATGGTAGAACAAGACAGTACAGGAAACACTAATTAGCCAAATAAAGTACCATTTTGTACCAGGCACGCTATCTGTGTTTCCTCAGCCAATAGAAGCGTTATCCCTATATTATTGTAGATATTAGGAGGGGGGATATACATCTATTTGTGTGATTCTTACTGCATCTTTCGGCTTGTAAGCATCATCCTTTTGTGTGACACATCTTAAATAAATTATCTGCTTTTCAATACATCTGGAGTTCGACTGATCACAAGAGAAGAGTAATCCTAACAGTCACCAAGAATGAAAGTGAGGGAATATCCAAAATGTAAGTTGTCTCTAGAATAGCAATAGAGGGGAAACCAAGCTGGAATATGGATGTACGGTAAATATATACAAAAAGCCATACCTGGATTTATGCTTTAACTGCATAAAAAAAAGTTAAAACTTGGTATAACAGTGAGCTTAATATGTCACCCTAGAATAGGAAGTGTGTTACTGGCAGGATCAAAGGGTGAAAATTAAAGAAAAACATGCTGAAAATAAGAAAATGATTGCATCCACCACAACTAAAGTCTGATATGCTGTAATATATAACATTTGTGTTGTTAGGTTCAGATACTCTTTACACTTATCAACCACTCTTTAGTTATATTTCCTGGAGATCTCCTTAAGAGTTATAAATAGATATGGGAGTTTACCTGCCAAAGAATTTATATATATATATATATATATATATATATATATATATATATATATATATATATTTTTTATCCCATCCCAAGATCAACGCAGCTCTGCCACACAGCAAGTCCCTGATTGGCAGGACAGTAGACCTGATTTCTCTCTGCTGCAGTTAAAGCTGAATTCCAGGAATGCATATTATTTTCATATATTCATATACAGAGTTGCACTGATATTAGGATTACAACTAAATATTCCAAACACCAGTGATAAAATAAAAGTCCAAACATGATAAAAAAGGTTCTTTACCAGTATCTGCACCATCCACCACCTTGTAGAGTGTGAGATCCTTCATCTATCCCCTCCACCATAAACTGAAAACTCGCTGACCAGCTTGCACAGACCTCCTATCATGAAAGGTCAGTGACACTTGTGGCTCTAAACCCAGCCAGGGTCTTTAACCATCCAAGGAACCACTTTTGACATGTGGACCCACCATCTGGGTGGAGTTATCGCTTGAGATCCCCAAAATACAAAAGGCCAACTATAGCATAAAATCCTTAAAAACAATTATTAGATGTGATGGCTTGGCTGCATTTGTTTTCTTTTTTAGACTCTTTTTCCTCTATTTTCATCTGGTGACCCAGCCAGTAAGTATATTGTTTTTCAAAAGAACAAGCTCTTCTTGATCCTCCTGACCTTGTAACACAGTGTCCCTGTGTTCCTGTATGAATGCTGTACCTTTGTCAGCTATTTTCCTTGCAGCTTCCCTGCTGCTCCAGCCCTCAGGCTTGGACCCTCTGTTCTTTAACAGACTGCACCGTGCAGACATGCACACATGGTCTCCTCAGGAGTCCAGCTTGGACCAGTGTAAGTTTGTCTGGCTTGGACATGAAACATATTTGGCTGAAAATTTTACCTGGCAGCATTTTTACAAACATCAGCTGGTATGGGCTGTACCAGGGGCCACTGGTTGCTGTCTTCACTTGAACCTTCATTTCTTTACTGCATCACTATTTGAGTCAAAGGCAATGACTGGCTGCCACTGCTTGAGTGTACTATCAGTACCCCAGATGCAAATAAAGTTAATATTTAATTTACTAATGCAGGCAAAATAAAAAGTACCTACTGTATATGATGAAGCCCCTCCACCCCCTTCCCCCCCGTAACGTTGTTTTATTGCCGCTGACTGTACTCACTGTGAAGGCTTCACAATAAATACGCTTGATGTTATGGAATTGCAGGTTGCTTCTTTTTCTTGATGACCATTTGTCTATTGTGTGTGGGAGGACACCTCAGCTTGGACACCCTGACTGCAACTTCCAAAATAAAACCTCGTACACACAATCAGATTTTCCACAGACAAAATTTCGGACTTTTGTCCAAAGGCGTGTGTCTGGATCTTGTCTTGCATACAAAGGGCAAGGAATTGTTAGCCAACAAACACGAATGTAGTGACGTATTACATGGTTTTTCAGCTCTTTAGCGCCACCCTTTGGGCTCCTTCTGCTAATTTCATGTTAGTAGACGTTTGGTGAGTGTTGATTCGCGCTTTTCATTTTGTGCTTTTCATTTTGCGCTTTTCATTTCGCGCTTTTCAGTTTGTTTCTGAATGGCCGTTCGTCAACCAGACATGTTGTGGAATCAGAGGAGATAACGTGTTATTTATTATTGACCTTGGAGTTATTGCTTTGACCCAGGTCCAGTCCAGGAACAGGAGGAGGAGTTCTTGGACCAAAAATTGGTTGCTTTATTAATCGTGACCAATTATGTCATATGCCTATGCTGCGGGACCTCCAGGAGAATAATCCAGATTTTTTTCGGAATTATCTCCAGATGATGGACCCCTGCTTTCACCAACTCTTGGCATTGTTGACCCCCTATATTAAGAAGCAGGACACGTGCATGAGGCTTTTATTTTATTTTTTGGTTGAATAATAATGATTTGATTTGTTATATTTTCTATATTTTTGGATGCATAGAATGCACTTTTTGGTTAAGTTCTATTGGCAGATAGCATGTCTAATTTTTTACGAACGCTAGTTTACAAGACCAACTGCTTCTGGCTCGTCCTTGCTTCCGAGCATGTGTGTCTGTACTTTGGACTTTTGTCCGACGGACTTGTGTATACACACTCGGAAAATCCGACAACAATTGTCCGATGGAATGTACAAATGGTCGGTTTTTCAGCCAACAGCCTGTCATCACACATTTCCTCTCGGAAAATCCGATCGTGTGTACGTGGCTTAAGACTTTTTTTCCCACTGTTCTGAGCCATACAACCTCTGATTGAATCACATAACATAGTTTTATTACTTGGTGATCCTTTCAGTAGATCCTTTAGTTTTCTACTCCCATTAACAGGATGACAGCACAGTTAATTCTGTATTGAAATTACACAGTGGTATTGCCACCCTGTTGATAGGTCAAATTAAGATGCACATGTCATTTTAAATAGACTTCCATTAAATGACAAACAATTTAAAACCCAGATCCAGCTAACACATCTATTAACCAGTTACAGCAACTGTTTTTTTTTCTTTTGAATAAAAAAGGTTTAAACCATATAAATAGATGCTAACCAGTGTAAGCACCCCCACCCGTGTATGGTTTGTCTCAACTGTCTCCATGTAAATGTGAAAAAAAAGGCATGTATAACAAAAAAATAATTTATATACTAAAAATGTTTAGAGGTGCCAACTCCTGGAGATGCTCTGGTACTCCCGCATGCTTCACACATATATATTGGGACTGTCCACAGATTCAGGATTATTGGCAGGAGACGACCCAATTCATTCATGGGTTGACTACTATACCTGCTCCTCTGACAATCAGTGTTTGTCTCCTTGGACTGGTGGAGTCGCTGGCATTTGCTAAGGCAATGCGCACCTTAACCACTTCAGCCCCCCGGAAGATTTGGCTGCTCAATGACCAGGACATTTTTTGCGATACGGTCGCTTTAACTGACAACTGCACGGTTGTGCGACTTTGTACCTAAACAGGGAAGGGGTTAACAGTAGGGGGCGATCAAGGGGTTTTGCTGTTACTTAGGGAGTGATTATAACTGTGGTTGGATGGGACTGCTTGGGTGAGGAGAACAATTGTTGTTCATACTTAGTATGAACAACAGATCGCTCTCCTCACCCCTGACAGCACGGAGATCTGTCTGTTTACATTGACAGATCTCCGTACTGTCTCTGGGTGAGGTGATCGTGGGAGCCTGGTGGACATCGCGACCGCCGGGCACACGCATCAGCTCCAGCATTGTGCCTCGGTGAACGTGTAGCTATGACAGTTCGCCCGGGGTGCCAACCTGCCGCAGTATAACTGCAGCGGCTGGTCGGGAAGGGGTTAATAGGCATCCTCTTATTTTTTGCTAGAAAGCCATAGTACTTAAAGGGAAGTCAGCTAGGCCCCCTACCTTATCATCATGGAAGCAATCATTCTGTGCTGTGATACCCCTATATAAAGCAACATACTTATCCCATGGATGTCCCAAGAAATACGAAAAAGATTGGCACTTATGGACAGACTCAGATTCCATGGTGGATGATCAGACCTTAGTGGATCATTCTAGTTAGATCTCCTGAGTATCTACTTGGCTCTGTATGGGGCTGAGGTCTATGCCTAGGATATGTGAGCAGTTGTGTAAGCCCAGAATTTAATGTAATAATGCTTTAAATTCATTACTCCTATGGCATTCAGTTCTGGGACCTAGGAGGGAGAGAAGGTCCTTCGAGAAACATTATTCCTTATCATAATCCTACCATATGTAAACTGAGCAGTGTGTGTTGGGAGTTTAGAGTTTTATGGTAAGTTGTAATTTATTGTGAGTTGTACTCTGTTAGGCACATGATTATGTTCACCAGTTAGCTGGGGAATGCCCCAACAGCTATGTTTTGTACTTATACAATATAAATGTTTTCAATAAAGAGAATTTTCCCAAAAAAAATTTTTTTAGGGGTACCAACCCCAAATACAACATATTTACCTGAATACAATATTTTTTGCTATAGTGATCCTTTCCAAAGATGCTTGGTTTCAGTTACTTTTTTTTCATATTTAGATAACATGACAACATGATTTACTCTATGCAATAATGATTATTCCACTGTAAGCTTCCCTTTCCTGACAAATGAGGAAAGATAATTTTGAAGCTCCATAATGTGTTTAAGCACAGCTTTGTTAAAATATGTATAAATAAGGTTGTATTTTCTTGTGGGAACGATTACCATATGTATAATATGTAAAAAGAAAAGGTTTGGTTAAAAAAAGAAATAAGATTGCAGTTTAAAAAAGGAATGTGTAAAAGTCGCTTTATCCTAGTATGCCATAGTTACATAGTTACATAGTTACATAGTAGGTGATGTTGAAAAAAGACACAAGTCCATCAAGTCCAACCTATGTGTGTGATAATGTGTCAGTATTACATTACATATCCCTGTATATTGCGGTCATTCAGGTGATTATCTAATAGTTTCTTGAAGCTATCAATGCTCCCCGCTGAGACCACCGCCTGTGGAAGGGAATTCCACATCCTTACCGTTCTTACAGTAAAGAACCCTCTACGTAGTTTAAGGTTAAACCTCTTTTCTTCTAATTGTAATGAGTGGCCACGAGTCTTATTAAACTCTCTTCTGCGAAAAAGTTTTATCCCTATTGTGGGGTCACCAGTACAGTATTTGTAAATTGAAATCATATCCCCTCTCAAGCGTCTCTTCTCCAGAGAGAATAAGTTCAGTGCTTGCAACCTTTCCTCATAACTAAGATCCTCCAGACCCTTTATTAGCTTTGTTGCCCTTCTTTGTACTCGCTCCATTTCCAGTACGTCCCTCCTGAGGACTGGTGCCCAGAACTGGACAGCATACTCCAGGTGCGGCCGGACCAGAGTCTTGTAGAGCGGGAGAATTATCGTTTTATCTCTGCGGTTGATCCCCCTTTTAATGCATGCCAATATTCTGTTTGCTTTATTAGCAGCAGCTTGGCATTGCATGCCATTGCTGAGCCTATCATCCACTAGGACCCCCAGGTCCTTTTCCATCCTAGATTCCCCCAGAGGTTCTCCCCCCAGTGTATAGATTGCATTCATATTTTTGCCACCCAAATGCATTATTTTACATTTTTCTACATTGAACCTCATTTGCCATGTAGTCGCCCACCCCATTAATTTGTTCAGGTCTTTTTGCAAGATTTCCACATCCTGCAGAGAAGTTATTGCCCTGCTTAGCTTAGTATCGTCTGCAAATACAGAGATTGAACTCTTTATCCCATCCTCCAGGTCGTTTATGAACAAATTAAATAGGATTGGTCCCAGCACAGAACCCTGGGGAACCCCACTACCCACCCCTGACCATTCTGAGTACTCCCCATTTATTACCACCCTCTGAACACGCCCTTGTAGCCAGTTTTCAATCCATGTACTCACCCTATGGTCCATGCCAACGCACCTTATTTTGTAAAGTAAACGTTTATGGGGAACTGTGTCAAATGCTTTTGCAAAATCCAGATACACCACGTCTATGGGCCTTCCTTTATCTAGATGGCAACTCACCTCCTCATAGAAGGTTAATAGATTGGTTTGGCAAGAACGATTCTTCATGAATCCATGCTGATTACTGCTAATGAAATCATTCTTATTACTAAAATCTTGTATATAGTCCCTTATCATCCCCTCCAAGAGTTTACATACTATTGATGTTAGGCTAACTGGTCTGTAATTCCCAGGGATGTTTTTTGGGCCCTTTTTAAATATTGGTGCTACATTGGCTTTTCTCCAATCAGCTGGTACCATTCCAGTCAATAGACTGTCTGTAAATATTAGGAACAACGGTCTGGCAATCACCTGACTGAGTTCCCTAAGTACCCTCGGATGCAAGTCATCTGGTCCCGGTGATTTATTAATGTTAAGTTTCTCAAGTCTAATTTTAATTCCGTCCTCTGTTAACCATGGAGGTGCTTCCTGTGATGTGTCATGAGGATAAACACTGCAGTTCTGGTTACTGAAGCCCCCCGATTCACTTGTGAAGACTGAGGAGAAGAATAAATTCAATACCTTTGCCATCTCCCCATCCTTTGTAACCAGATGTCCTTCCTCATTCTTTATGGGGCCAATATGGTCTGTCCTCCCTTTTTTACTGTTTACATACTTAAAGAATATCTTGGGATTTCTTTTGCTCTCCTCCGCTATGTGTCTTTCATGTTCTATCTTAGCCATCCTAATTGCACCCTTACATTTCTTATTGCATTCTTTATAAATTCTGAATGCTGAGGATGATCCCTCAACCTTGTATTTTTTGAAGGCCTTCTCCTTTGCTTTTATATGCATTTTTACATCGGAGTTAAGCCATCCAGGATGTTTGTTCGCTCTTTTAAATTTATTACCCAATGGGATACATTGGCTAATGCCCTTATTTAATATGCTCTTAAAGCAAACCCATCTCTCCTCCGTATTCTTTGTTCCTAATATTTTATCCCAATTTATGCCTTTTAGCAAGGTTTGTAGTTTAGGGAAGTTGGCTCTTTTGAAATTCAGTGTCTTTGTGTTCCCTTCATGTTTCCTATTTGTGTGATTTATACTGAAACTAATTGACCTGTGATCGCTGTTACCTAAATTGCCCCGTATTACCACATCTGTTATCAGGTCTGTATTATTGGTAATCAGTAGATCTAGTAATGTTTTATTTCTAGTTGGTGCGTCTACCATCTGACCAATAAAATTGTCCTGCAAAACACTAAGGAACTGGCGAGCCTTAAATGAATGCGCGGTTCCCTCCGCCCAGTCTATGTCTGGATAATTAAAATCCCCCATTATGATAACACTTCCCATCCTTGCTGCTAATCCAATTTGTGATAGGAGATCCGTCTCCACTTCCTCCCTCAGGTTTGGGGGCCTATAGCATACTCCCAGTATTATTTTCCCCTTAGCTTCATCCCTTTGGAGCTCTACCCATAAAGATTCCACCTCCTCCCTAGCCCCCTCAGTGATGTCATCTCTCACACTCACTTGTACATTATTCTTGATATATAGGCATACCCCTCCCCCTTTTTTACCTTCTCTATCCTTGCGGTATAGGGTATACCCTTGAATGTTTGCCAGCCAATCATGAGAGCTGTTGAACCAGGTCTCTGAAATTCCCACAAAATCCAAATCCTCCTTGTACAACCATATCTCTAGTTCACCCATCTTGTCCGCCATGCTCCTGGCATTGGTGAACATGCCACATAGTTTAGACTGGTCGCATATTGTCCTCGTATTGGGTGTTTCAAGATTGCAACTAGGACTTGCTACTATACTCACCTTGTGTTTTTGTGCTTTGGTTAACCTACCACTAATGCCCCCAATACTACCCTCTGGAATATCTTCCGCGCTGGCTATCACTGTCTCTGGACCCTCCCCCCCCATCGCCTAGTTTAAAAACCCCTCTAACTTTTTGGCCATTTTCATTCCCAGCAGATCTGCACCCTCCTCATTTAGGTGCAGTCCGTCCCTTCTATAGTACCAGTTACCGACTGAGAAGTCGGCCCAGTCCTCCAGGAACCCAAACCCCTCCTTACTACACCAGCTCTTCAGCCACTTGTTTACTTCCCTAATCTCCCTCTGCCTTTCTGGTGTGGCTCGATGTACCGGTAGTATTCCTGAGAACACTACCTTGGAGGTCCTTTTCCTCAATTTAGCTCCTAAGTCCCTAAAATCGTTCTTTAGGACACTCCATCTGCCTCTGACTTTGTCATTGGTGCCAACGTGCACCATGACAGCCGGGTCTTCCCCAGCCCCTCCCAGTAATCTGTCCACAAGATCCGTGATGTGCCGAACCCGAGCGCCCGGTAGACAACATACTGTTCGGCGCTTCAGGTCTTGGTTACAGATTGCCCTCTCTGTACTTCTAAGAATTGAGTCCCCTACCACCAGAATCTGTCTTTCCTTTCCCTTTGCTGCCCCCCCACTCTCACTGGAGGAGTTCTTCCCCTGGCAGCTAGGAGAGTCCCTCATCTCCAGTAGTGCTGGTCCCTGACTGGTTTCACCAATGTCACTCAATGGAGCGTACTTATTGGGATGCTCCAGTCCTGGAACGGCCTCTCTGGCCCTTCCCCCTCTACCCCTCCTGACTGTCACCCATCTACTCTTTGCTAGTGCCTGCACCTCTTTGTCTCCACCCGCCTCTGTGCTGGCCCCTGCCGGCACCTGCCATGTACGTTCCTGGCTCACCTTTAGTATGGAGGGACTTCTCAGTGCTGACAGTTGCTTCCCTAGATTCAGAACCTGGGCTTCCAGGGAAACAATGTGCTTACATTTTGCACAGCAGTATTCGCCCTCGATCGGATGATCAAGGAACGCATACATGCGGCAAGATGTACAAAGAGCCGCCTCTCCACACCCGCCAGGCATCGTACCTATTAAATTTAGTGAGGATTGGGGAATTTTACCCTGTCCAAATTACCTAACAGCTAGCTTCCTGGCACTAATACTCAAGACAATACACAGGTACACAACAAGACAATACACAGGTACACAATACACAGTACTCAGACAACACTCAGATACTCACACTACACAGGTACTATGACCCCTGTTATAACCTCCTGTTTTAAACTCTTGTATTTAACTCCCACTTAATTCAGTTCCACTTACACCAAGCTCCACTGCTTCAAACTGAGCACGCTCACACTGAGCCCTGCAACCAGTTAAATAGTCACCTGTGAGCAATTAACCACACCCCTTAATTGATAGACTGATGAAACCAGAAAAAAAAAAAGAGCTATTTAAAAAGTGACAGCAAAAGTCAAAGGAAAAGCCCCCAAAAAGCACCCCAGCAAACAGCAACAGACAGCAGACAGCAACAGACAGCAACAGACAGCAGACAGCAGACAGCAACAGACAGCAGACAGCAACAGACAGCAACAGACAGCAACAGACAGCAGACAGCAGACAGCAACCAAACACCAAGACTTTTATACTCTAACTCTTGTATTTAACTCCCACTTAATTCAGTTCCACTTACACCAAGCTCCACTGCTTCAAACTGAGCACGCTCACACTGAGCCCTGCAACCAGTTAAATAGTCACCTGTGAGCAATTAACCACACCCCTTAATTGATAGACTGATGAAACCAGAAAAAAAAAAAGAGCTATTTAAAAAGTGACAGCAAAAGTCAAAGGAAAAGCCCCCAAAAAGCACCCCAGCAAACAGCAACAGAGCAGACAGCAACAGACAGCAGACAGCAACAGACAGCAGACAGCAACAGACAGCAGACAGCAGACAGCAACCAAACACCAAGACTTGTATACTCTAACTCTTGTATTTAACTCCCACTTAATTCAGTTCCACTTACACCAAGCTCCACTGCTTCAAACTGAGCACGCTCACACTGAGCCCTGCAACCAGTTAAATAGTCACCTGTGAGCAATTAACCACACCCCTTAATTGATAGACTGATGAAACCAGAAAAAAAAAAAAAAAGAGCTATTTAAAAAGTGACAGCAAAAGTCAAAGGAAAAGCCCCCAAAAAGCACCCCAGCAAACAGCAACAGACAGCAGACAGCAACAGACAGCAGACAGCAGACAGCAACCAAACACCAAGACTTGTATACTCTAACTCTTGTATTTAACTCCCACTTAATTCAGTTCCACTTACACCAAGCTCCACTGCTTCAAACTGAGCACCATGTTTGTCATAACTTTTATTTGGATACAAACTTTTTAACAAGAGGTGTCAGATTTACTTCACTTATTTATTGATATATTTTAGATCTAGTATGTATGCAAAGTTAAAGCTCAACGCTAGCCAAAACTTTTATTTCGTTTTTGGTAGAGTGGGGAAGGGTTAGAGCAGGTGGGTAACACTGAAAATACAATGGGTTTAATAAAAGCACCAAATCTTCAAAGGGGCCACATTATGTCTACTGAGGACTGCACTTACATATTCCACAAAAAGATTATAACACTTTGAACCTAACATTTGGGGTGAGGTTCAGGTTTGCGACTACTATGGTTTTGAAGCACGTTCCAGTGATCTGCAAAGTTTAAGTATCACCAACTTTTGACAAAAAATAGCTTGCTTATTAGCCCTACAAGTGGTCAGAATTGAATAACAAGATTCACTCCCCTAGATTTTAATGGGGATTGCTGCAAAATTCACGAACTTCAAACTTTGAGCAAATTGTTTGTGAACTGCTCTCTCCTGCCTTAAGAAAACAAAAATTTGGACAACAATTGTAGTCTATTGCCTATAATAATACAGTTAAACCCAGATTGCGAGTAACGCGGTTTATGAGCGTTTAGCAATACAAGCTGTTTTAAAAGAAAATCCTGACTAAAATTGCGAGCGTTGTCTTGCAAGGCTAGCAGGATTTTAAGTGGAGTTCCACCCACTTTTACAACTCTTCAGCATCCCTCACTAAACTGTGCACTGTAAACGAATTGGATATTTAAAAAAAATTTTTCTCAGCACCTACTGTATATCTGCTGTATTCATTTTTCACTTCCTCCTCCCTGGCCGTGGCCCATCGCATCATTTCCCGTTTGCAATGCCTTCTGGGAAGGGGGGGCAACTTCCTCTGACACTGCCGTTGCTATGGAAACCTGACCTGAAACCTATTACACTGATTGTGCTGCACTGAGCATGTGTGAGATCTGCAATGATGAGATCCAGGAAGAAATACAGTCTGGCTTTAGATGCCCACACTTAAAATGGCCACGGCCTGCTGTAAGTTTATAAAATAACAAACTACTGCTATAAACTAACAAAACAGACCGTTTACAGACAGACAGACAGTTTACAGACTAACTTTACTAGAATACATTAAGCTTGTGTATTATAGGGGTATTTTTATTTAAAAAGTAAAATTTCGGCCGGAACACCACTTTAAGCCTCTGGGGTGTGCAGTACCGCATGTGGTCAGAGGTGTGGGGGCACTGGTGATGCTCGGAGACACTCGGAGACGCTCGGAAACACTCCGTTCCTGAGTGTCTCCGAGCATCTCCGAGTGTCTTTAAGCATCTCCAAATGGTCTCCGAGCATTTCTGATTGTCTCCGGTGCCCCCCCACCTCTGGTCACATGCGGTACTGCATACACTAGCAGTGACACTGGAACAAATGATCTGAGTTTCCATTGATTCCTATGAGGAAACTTGCTTTGATATACGAGTGCTTTGCATTACAAGCATGCTTCTGGAACAAATTATGCTCGTAATCCAAGGTACTACTGTATAATAATATCTCTTTGTCAAATCAAATAAACAGAAGCCATCTTTCACACATGGTACTTTAATGTGTGCTATATACAAAAACAGGAATATATATATGATAAAATCATTATTAAAATGCCCCATATAAATATACAGAAATGAACTTTATGCCCTAATACTCAAAAATTGTACAGGATTCACCTTCTTAACATTAAAGTAACTCATGCAAACAGCTGGAGAGATACAAGACCCAAGAACAAAGGATTACCCTACTGGAACAGGAATACTTGGGTAGCAATTGGGCTGGGTATCCCATAGTAGCTGGGTCTTCGGGAGAAGATATGTTTGACTCTGACCCGTTGCCCTAATCCCAGTTTTGACAGTGGGTGGCTTTTCACCTGACTGCAGATCATTTGCCCAGCTACCTCTGTCTCATAAAGTGTGACCTCACAAAGCTGCTGAGGGAGAGAATCAGAAGAAGTTACACTCCCTGGACATGCCAAGGAACCTAGGGAGCAGTGGGAGTGGTAAAGGCCCGTGCCTGCATCTTACCAAGGCACTCTGCTATAGTGTCACCTAAATTCCAAACTTTCTGCATTGTTCTATGCATAAATATGTAGTTTTAAGACCCTGTATTGTAAAATGCTAAAAACAAAAACCTAAGCTGTTTCCATAACGTTCAAAAACATCATTTAGCCGATGAAGGGTATCACTTAAATTCCAAACTTTTTTCAGTAGTTAATTCTATAACATAAACCATCATATTGAGCAATTGACTGCTGTAACACCTTAAATATATGAAACACTGCTTGCTTTTTCTGAATCACATTGTAAACTAAAGATCAAATGGGACTGGGAATATAGCAACTGAACTATAACATGATTATTAGTCTGAAAGCAAACCGTATTTTAAATAAAGGCTGGAAACTAGACATGCTATTTCAAATGACGTGTAATCATATGTAAAAAAAATACATTAATACTAAGAGACAAAAGGCGAAAGGGTCACCAAAATAGCCTCATAGCCTAGTATTACTTTTTCAATGAAGCCCAAATAAAAACATTACGTCTTCCACTCACTAGTCCAGCAAGGAAAATGGCATATCAGTGAGTGGATAAAGTCCCATAACCAGAGCATCAAGCATCACTGTTTGAATCTCCTTCTGCTTATGTCCAATCACTAGGAATGGACACAAACAGGAGAATAGAGCGCTGATTCTATGTGGAGGTGTCGGTCCCAGCTACAGTATCAGCATCTACTCAGCAACTCAGTATCAGCATCTACTCAGCGGTGGCTGGCTCTCCAGTGGTGGCTTTTGTCTGATGGCTTGATGCTCTAGTTATGGGACTTTGTCTGCTCAGCTATATATATAGCTATATGCCAGTTTCCCTCATGGACTTGTAAGTTTAAGACTTATTGTTTATATTTTGACTTCACTAAATAAATTAATACTACAAGGCTGTTTGGTGCTGCTTTCTCCTTTTTGTTTTTTAGATCCTGGTTCCCCAAGCTAGTATTTAAGGTGGCAGCACAGCCATTATCTAGACTAAAACTGGCCATAGATGGTTCGAAACTTGAAACTTCATCGGCAACCAGCCGAGATTCGAACCATGTATGGGTAGGGTTGATCAATCAACTTGGGTACAACCAGCTTGCTGGATTTTAAGAGTGATTATCACTAGCGGCTGTTATAGCCACTAACCATAATCACTAGTCTTCTCCCGGTGGGAATGGCTTCCCCCGCCCCTCCCACCTGGAGAAGACAGTTGTTTTGCAGGAGAGATTCCCCCTGTCAACAGGGTTACAGGAAAGAAATTAGCTCCATTTATGGCCTTCCTTAGTTATTCAGTGTTTAGCTCAACCTCTGGGACATATTTTGTTTTATATCTGGATAATCCATAAAAATTAACATCATGTTTATTGTTTTGGGTGAGATACTGATCTAATTCTTTGAGCGAAACAATTTTATCTTATGTTGACACATTTGCCTTATTCATTTGCAACATTGTTACATCTTCTTTTCTTGACTTAGGCTCCTTTCACACTGTCAGAGCGTTCAGGTCCGCCTGTCAGTTTTGTCGGCGGACCTGGACGGGTGCTCCATGTTAGTCTAATGAGCGACGGATGTCAGCAATGACATGTCCGCTGACATCTGACCCGGTCCGCTAAAATCAGACGGATGGCCCTACGTTCGCATCCCTCCCTGGCGGATCGGATCGGGTGAGATCTGATAAAAACGGACAGAGTGTGGGAAAGAAAGCGGCGCCTTTGAAGCGTAGTATATTACGAATGCACCTGAGGAAGAAGTATGCATGCTTCGAACGTGCGCACCCTCCCGCTGAACTTTAATCTGGAAGTGACGACATCGCCGCAGGATGTTCCGGTGTTCACAGATCCCTTCCCCTGGATACTAAAGGCATTGGACTCCACCACTGCGTTCGCTACCGAGGATGGCTTCTCAGTACACACCGGTCCCAGCCCTGCATCCTCTGGATAAGTGCGGATGACACCCATTATACATGCCTGTCTCTCTCATCTGTTTGTGAGTGTATTCGCTATTTTTTTTTACATTGAATCCATTAAATTTTTAATATACTACGCTTAGAAGGCGCCGCTTTCTTTCCCTCAGTTCATTTCAGATCAACTTCTATCTGCAAGCAGGCAGCCTTCCTTCCTACTAGTTTTTATTGCTTTTATGGACATTGCCAAATGGACTTTATTTAAATCATTTATGTGCTGGTTTATCAGCTGCATCCTCACCCAGAGTGCGCTCAATCCACCTCACTTTGTTTGCGATGAAAACGGACATGCTGTCCGTTTTCGTCCGATCTCCCCATAGCAACCAGCGGCACTCGACAAGCCCCTCCCCACTCAGTGAGCAGAGAGGGACCTGTCATCTGCCGGCTCAGCGGAGATCAACGGAGAGATCTCCCGCTCAGCTGGCGGACAGAGGCAGACTCCGTGGCAGCGGATCCACCTTGTGGGAATGAAGCCTTATAGGCATTCCATAAACCCTCTGGTGGTTATTTAGATTACTTCATAGTACTTGTGCTTGTTTTGGTTTTAGCCCACAGGTCATTGCGTGTGCCTTGAGCAATTTCCTTTTTTTGGTTTTCAATACATTAATACTAGTCTAATAACTGACTACAAAAATCTGATAAATGTAGGGAATTCTTTCCTGAGTCAGTACACACAACAGGAGTATCGCCCACTTGAGACTCCTTTTATATAGCAATCCACTTGTAGAGTTGCAGAATACTTTAGTACTTTATTTAAACCTAAATAATTTAGGTAACAGAGTTATGCCCCATACACACGGTCGGATTTTCCCGACGGAAAATGTGTGATAGGACCTTGTGTAGGCTCCATCACACATTTTCCATCGGATTTTCCGACACACAAAGTTTGAGAGCAGGATATAAAATTTTCCGACAACGGGCGCGGGACTCCCAAGATGGCTGCGTAAGCCGGGAGCTCCGCTCTACCCAGCCCAGCAAGCCACCCAAGCGCCGGTGTCAGGCCGCCTAGACATCCACCACTAGCGGATTCGGATCCGGGAACTCCCGCAGCATCGATCCATGCCAAACAACTCGGTCCACAGGGACCTGGGACCGCAGTTTACAGCAGAGGATTCTCGGGCCTTGTCCAAGATGGCGGCCGCAGCACAGCACAAGGAGCCATATACAGGGGGACACGCGGAAACAAGGCAAGTGATAGCTCCGGCCACTTTAGCCTACACACCGCTACCCACTCTTCACAACCAACCTATGGGGACCCCATCTCCAGCCTCTACAGTATCCCTCTTAGAGCGCACCTTTGAGAACTACTCTCTATCCCCACTGAACACCTCACCACCTCATCAGGGTGCTGGGACTTCCACAGGAGACCCGGGGATTGCCATACCCCTCAATGCAGGAGATTTATTCCTCAAACTGTCAGATCTACTAGATAAAGGTTTAGCAAACACAGCGCAAGAATCACAAACGAGATAAGAGCTGACTTTCAAAACTTGGGAGCAAGGATGGAGGCTATAGAACACAAATTAGACATCACAGTGTCCAGAGCTAACCAGAACACTGAGCACATTCATGTTGTTCAAAAGCAACTCGAGGTGGCACTGAATAGAATCGACGACTTGGAGAACAGGTCAAGAAGGGACAATTTTAGAGTCAGAGGTATCCCTGAATCAATCACAGACGTCCAGAAGCAATCCAGGATTTAATGAAATCCCTCATCCCTGAGCTGCCCCCCATCAAATTGGAGCTGGACAGAGCACACAGATCCCTGGGTCCCCCCAGAAAAGACGGATCTCCCAGAGATGTGGTCGTGAAGCCACACTTCTATAGTGTGAAGGAAGCAATAATGAAAATATCGCGCCAGCAATCCCGCATCCTTTTTCAAGGACAGGAAGTGCAAATTTTCGCGGACATTTCTCCCACGACCATCCAGAAACGCAGAGCCCTAAAGCCCCTTCTGCTGGTCCTCTCCCAGAAGGAGATTAAATATTGGTGGGCATTCCCTTTCGCCTTGAAATTTACCCTTAATGGCAGAACCCACTCATTCACCACGTTTTCAGAAGGCGAACGAGTCCTCCTTTCACTTAAGCTCATATCCCTAGACTCGGAAATGGACATTTCCAACACTCAAGCGGGCTCTTCGAAACGTCAAACTCCCAAAAGCCCTATCTCTCCTGCCTGGAAATCCAACAAAAGCAGACGTCTGAAGGAACAATTGCCAACCTGAAGATCCCAATTACAAGAACCCGGTGACTCCCCTCTCCCTCTTTGTGATCCACGGACCCCTGTCATTTTCATACCAGATGACCTCTACCTCACTCGGATCTTTCACAAAGAGGCCTCGTCCCCTCTAGGGGACATTCTCCCAATTGTCCCAAGTCTCAGGCTTTCACTTCAACACCCCAGTGGCCCTACGCATCCGGTTCCCTAAGACCTACTACCGCCCTTATCACTCACCCACACCTCAGGGGTGATCAAAGGCTCAACCCCGCCCTTATCACTCACCCACACCTCAGGGGTGATCAAAGGCTCAACCCATCGATCTTCACAGGAATGGCCCCCCCGGATCATGACATCACATCCCCATCGTCCTATCTGGGATCCCCAGCATTAGCAGGGTGTTTCGGCCCTTCCCCACTATTCCATACCCTCACAACAGACTGTCTAAGTCCACAGCAGGTTTTGGATATCTCACATCCCCCTTTTTTCTACACCTCCACTGAGGAATCCATGATGTCAACCAGGAAGACTCTTTCTGCATCTTTGGCCAGCACGGCTCCTAGTTAAAATCTTCTCAATTTTTTTCAGAATTTGAAACTGTTATGCTCTCCTTTTGCATCTTTTTATTTTTACACAGCTTAATACTGTATGCAAGGTATCTAGGGTGGCTTGGGCTGCGGTAGCTGCCCTGCGACTCCTTCCATCCTACGAAAATGGAATTCCCATTCTCGTTCGATGGACGGGTGATTCGTTTTCAGGACCACCTGATCCTGTTATTGGAGTTCGGAAAGGGGAATGCTTCCCCCCCTCTCTGTCTCCGGCCTATTTTAGGTCACCATGTTCATACTCTCTTTCCCCTTATGTCTCTAAGCTCTAACCCATCTGTGCTTTTCTCTCCCTACCCCCCTCCTGCCAGGATTGACGGATCGCCTGCAGCACCTTCTCATCCAGCATCTCCAGGTCCCGAGCTCCACTCCTCCCTCGCCTTCTGCCCATCTCTCATCATTATGGTCAGGGTAAGTCTTCCACCATCAGAAGCACACTCTTTACTCCATACTCATGCCTAACACCACTCCTCCCTCCTCCCAGATAAAAATTATTTCTCATAATGTCCAAGGCCTCAACTCCCCAACCAAAAGGAAGAAAATCTTCCAATCATACCATAAACAAAGGGCTTCAATAGTGATGCTCCAGGAAACACATTTTCCCTCTCGATTCTCCCCCTCATTCCTACATGCGCGCTTCCCCTCGTTTTATCTAGCAAACGCAGAGGATAAGACCAGGGGGGTCGCGATTCTATTTGCTAAAGACTGCCAATTTAAAGTAAGCCGGACCCTTAGTGACCCTGAAGGCAGGTACTTACTAGTGAAAGGCCAGATCGCAGACCAAACTTTTTCTCTTATATCCTATTATGCCCCGAATAAGGGACAGAACGCTTTCTTCACATCGCTTTTCCAAACACTAGGACCCCTCCTGGAAGGAACGGTTATATTTGGAGGAGATTCGAATGTCGCCTTTGATCAGAGTCTTGATAAATCTAAACCCCCAGCTAAACAGCTCTCCAGGCCAACAAAAATCAGCTCTAAAAATTGCTAAACTAATTCACCAGCAGGGCCTCACAGATATCTGGAGAGAACTCAACCCCACATCAAGGGATTACTCCCATTTCTCAATACCCCATCAAGTATACTCCAGAATCGACCATATTCTAATCTCCTCCATACACACCCCAGCTGCTATCTCAGCTAAAATTAAGGATACTCCCCTCTCTGACCACTCCATGATCTCTCTATCCATCCAAGGCCTACTCCTCAGACCCTCGTCCCCCATATGGCGCATTAAAGAACACATCATTAAAGATCTCATATAAATCACGGTTCTCACCAAGTCACTAAAAGAGTATTTCGCCCTGAACAACGTAGACGACATCTCGGCCGAGACTCTCTGGGCAGCCCACAAAGCCGTGATACGAGGTAAACTTATCCAAATCTCCTCCCAACTTAAAAAGGAGAGAACCATGGACATCTCAAAACTGGAGAGAGATTTTCTCCTCCTGCGCAAAAATCACAAAGCTAACCCATCCACGGTTCAAGTCGACCAGCTTGACGCTGCTCGGATTAAACTAAACCTGGCGCTCACAGTTAAAGCTGAGAGTTCTCTGCATTGGAATGGTGCGAAGTTCTACCTGAATCAGGACAAAATGAGCATGATGCTGGCCTCCAAGTTATCCCCTAGGACCCGTCTCTTCGCTCTCCCCAAAATAAAACTTCAGGATGGTTCGTCCTCCCAAAATCCCCATAGAATCTTAGAATCTTTCCAATCCTTTTACTCACAACTATATAGAGCAAATGATTCCCACGATACACGAGCTATAGAAGCATTCCTAGAGCATCTGCCTATCCCCACTTTACATAAGTCCCACAAAGATATTATGGAAGCACATATCACAGTAGAGGAAACTTTGGAGGTCATTAAAAATCTGAAAGGGGGCTCAGCCCCAGGTCCAGATGGT
This sequence comes from Lithobates clamitans, assembly GCA_037952925.1. Taxonomy (NCBI): domain Eukaryota; kingdom Metazoa; phylum Chordata; class Amphibia; order Anura; family Ranidae; genus Lithobates; species Lithobates clamitans. The sequence continues at coordinate 193,427 of JBBGZY010000418.1, forward strand.
CTTTCCAATCTTTATTATAAGACTTTTGCCGAGACTTTAGCGCCACACTTAACTAAAATGTTCAACTCCAAACGAAAGGGAGAGCCCATGGACCCCCAGATGAATGCAGCATTCATTACTGTCATCCCTAAACCCGACAAAAATCCGGATCAGGTAGAAAACTACAGACCAATATCACTTATAAATAACAATTTAAAAATCCTGACAAAAATTTACGCCAATAGATTAAACACTTTCATCAACACTTATATCCATAAAGATCAGGTGGATTTTATCCCCGGCAGACAGGGTCCAGACCAGGTTAGAAGGGCCATAGACATAGCTTCAATATTGCACTCGGGATGGGATGGAGGCCCAAAGCAGGAGGGTCTCTTCCTTTCCCTAGACCTACAAAAGGCCTTTGATTCTGTGACTTGGCCCTTCATATTCGCCTCCTTTAAATTCTGGGGGTTCGGTGAACACTTCATCGGAATCCTCAAATCTCTTTACTCTGAACCGGAAGCGAAAGTTAAATTACAGGGCTTTCTCTCATCCCCAATTAAAATTGCCAGGGGCACAAGACAGGGCTGCCCCCTATCCCCAGTTGTGTTCGCTCTAACAATAGAAACACTAGCCATAGCAATCAGGTCAGATCCAAACATTAAAGGGGTCAACTGTGGCTTGAATACCCATAAATGCGCCCTCTTCGCAGACGACCTTCTTCTATTTATCACCTCTCCAATTACCTCACTTCCCAACATTAACAAACTGCTTCAGGCGTTTGGTGAGGTCTCAGGCCTACGAGTCAACATGACTAAATCACAGGCATTAAACATCTCCCTCAATCCAGCCCTAGCTGAAAGATTAAAACTGGCCTTTAATTTCAATTGGAGTGATTCCTCAATTCGATACCTAGGTATTAATCTTACACCCAGAATAGACTCCCTCTATCAAGCCAATTTCCCCCCTATATATCGTAGATTGGAGGAGGACATACGAATTTGGTCATCCCACAAACTATCATGGCTGGGGAGAATCCATGCCATCAAAATGACCCTGTTTCCTAGAATTCTGTACCTATTTAGAGCCCTTCCGATCGCGATTAACAAAAAGCACCTCAAAAACTTTCAGGGAAAGATTATAAAATTTATATGGGGAGGGAAAGGATATAGATTCACGCGAAACACCCTGTATGCCCCGAAATCTAAGGGAGGGCTAGGCCTCCCGGAACTATCCAAGTATTACCAAGCAGCCAGACTGGCCCAACTCTCCACCATATATTTCAGGGGCGAAAAACCCGACTGGATACAAATAGAACGCCAAGCGGTTCCTTCTCACACACTAGACTTTCTACTATGGACTCCCAGTAAATCTAGACCTCCCATCATGGCGCCCACACTTTCACACTCCTTCAAACTATGGGATAACCTGATCCAACTCCCCGCTTTGACCTCACAGCTTCGCCCCCTCTCACACATATTCCACAATCCCCTCTTCAAGCCGGGGTTAGACATCAAATCCTTTCAATGGTGGCTTGATAAGGGGATGTACCGTATTGGACATTACCTTGTCGCCTCCGGACCAATCTCCATGAAACACTGCATTGAAAAACTAGAGCTCCCCGACTCCGAAAAATTTAGATTTCTTCAAATCTCCCATTTTCTTCACACTATTTGGAAAGATAAATCAATTCCCCCAGAGTGCACATCTTATGAACAATAGTGTGGACAAGCAACAGAGGAAAAAGGAGGTATATCCCTGATTTACGAAGCTCTTTCAACTCTCTCTTCCAAACTTACATACATGACAGAGTGGGAGAGGGAGGTGGGCGAGACTTGGGACCTGGAGATCTGGAATAGAATGAGCACAAGAGCCTACAAAGGTATAGTTAATATTGCATTAATAGAAGCTAACATGAAAGTTCTTATGAGATGGTATTTGGTTCCTTCCAAACTTGCACAGATGTTTCCTTCCTCGTCTCCTTTATGTTTCAGAAACTGCCAAGCCCAGGGCTCCATGATACACATTTGGTGGGAATGCCCGAAAATCAGGGGCTTCTGGAACAGGATATTTTATCTGATCAGAAAAATTACGGACACTCCCATTTGTAAATCTCCCCAGATAGCTCTATTAAATGGACATATTCCCAAAATCCCCAAAACAACTGCTAAACTTATTTCTTTCATCCTGACTGGCGCCAAGCTCGCCATAGCAAAGGCTTGGAAACAACCAGGAGTCTCTCTCGGGCCTGCCAAGAGAAAGATCTCGTGGATCATGTCCCAGGAAAAATTAGTCAGTGTCTTAGCAGACTCAAATAAAGCATTTTTGGCTGTCTGGGAACCCTGGGCAAGGCATGTAGGCATCTCCCTCATACCAAGTGTTGAAGCATGATATGTTTCTATTGTTATATTGCAGTCTGTCAACCCACCCCACCCCCCATTCTTTCTCCCCCTCCGTCTTCTTTCCCACCTTTATTTCTCTCTTTCTTATTCTCAGGAAGTTGTTAATTATTTTTACAGAAAGTATTTGGTTCTAAACGGTTTACTCCAGTTTTCTATGCACTTGATTGCGATTAGCTGGTTCCTCGACTTATCTCTCATGGGTCGACCTCCCAGCCGGAACCTTTAGGATATTTTTATGGCACCCCTGGTTCCTCAGGCCTCTGGCCTTAGAGGACTGAGGAAGGCTTCCTCACGCAGTCTGGGTCCTTTATTCTCCCGGAAGGCACGATGGGCCTTAACAGGTTAGTTACACACCTAATTTTTAACTACAACTGCTCTACGGTGTTCGACACAGTATGTTCCCGATAGGGGTGTCGAGCCCACCTGCAGCACTAGGTGTCTCCTTATTATGTCTGAGGGCTCTTCTCTCTGTGTATTCGAATAAGCCTAGTTATTTGGTCAACCTCTCCGTTATTGTTCAATATTGTTAAACCAATCTCCATGAAACACTGCATTGAAAAACTAGAGCTCCCCGACTCCGAAAAATTTAGATTTCTTCAAATCTCCCATTTTCTTCACACAGATTTCTATGCACTTGATTGCGATTAGCTGGTTCCTCGACTTATCTCTCATGGGTCGACCTCCCAGCCGGAACCTTTAGGATATTTTTATGGCACCCCTGTTTCCCCAGGCCTCTGGCCTTAGAGGACTGAGGAAGGCTTCCTCACGCAGTCTGGGTCCTTTATTCTCCCGGAAGGCACGATGGGCCTTAACAGGTTAGTTACACACCTAATTTTTAACTACAACTGCTCTACGGTGTTCGACACAGTATGTTCCCGATAGGGGTGTCGAGCCCACCTGCAGCACTAGGTGTCTCCTTATTATGTCTGAGGGCTCTTCTCTCTGTGTATTCGAATAAGCCTAGTTATTTGGTCAACCTCTCTGTTATTGTTCAATATTTGAGTATTGTCTCAGAGGTGGGCTGTGCCCCACCAGCAATTTTGTGCTATGAAGTGTAATGTACTGCTCTTCAATAAAAATTCTTTAAAGTCAAAAAAATAAATAAAATTTTTTTTCCGACAACAAAATCCGTTGTCGGAAATTCCGATCGTGTGTACACAAATCCGACGGACAAAGTGCCACGCATGCTCAGAATAAATAAAGAGATGAAAGCTATTGGCCACTTCCCCGTTTATAGTCCTGACGTGCGTGTTTTACGTCACCGCGTTCAGAACGATCGGATTTTCCGACAACTTTGTGTGACCGTGTGTATGCAAGACAAGTTTGAGCCAACATCCGTCGGAAAAAATCCTAGGATTTTGTTGTCAGAATGTCAAAACAAAGTCCGACCGTGTGTACAGGGCATTAGAGTTTGAGCAGCCATGCTCTTTGTTAAACTAATTACATTTGAATCACACAATACATTTACTGTATAGGGACAGACAGGAAATGTAATCAGGAACATACAGTATGTGAAAATCAATTGCTTCAACTTAAAGGGGGGAAAAGGATAGTGATCTTAAACACATTGATGTAGCAACAGCATTCAATCCAAAATAATAGCGATATCTGAAAAACAGTCTAAATATCATCATAAATAGTGATACAAAACACCCTATTTACAATATAGTCCATCATACGCCAAAAAATTAAAATATGTCATAAATATGATTAAGTGTTCTTAGTACACACATGCCAAGGTATGGATCCAAAGACCTCGAGATTTCTCAGAAGAAGGACCCTGTCTCATCCTGACGGGGGTTCAAGGACATGGTCTATCACCTGGAATTTTAAATGTCCATGTCCTGCCTCTACAAAATGTTTTTTAATGGTCACTCTCATTGGATGGAGGTTCCCACCATCCTAAATCTGGCCCCTCTCTGCTTCCTTTTGGACGGGATAATCAATTGTCTGTTGTTGGAAGAAACTTTGCCATATTGTGTCATACTTCTTGGCCGGAATCCCATCTCATCACATTCCTGGCCTTAGGCCATTTATACAGAAAAAAGGAATTTCCAGTCCTAAAGGCTTTTTAATGCTTTACAGCATAACATCACTCATTGGTGTGTGCAGATTATTGTGTTAGGACAGGGGTGTCAAACTGGCGGCCCTCCAGCTGTTGCGAAACTACAAGTTCCATGAGGCATTGCAAGGCTGACAATTACAAGCTTGACTCCCACAGGCAGAGGCATGATAGTACTTGTAGATTCACAACAGCTGGAGGGCCACCAGTTTGAGACCCCTGCATTAGGGTGTGCACCCCAGAGCACAAACACACATCCGTGTATATCAGCAGAGCAGTGGACGGTGTCAGTAGAGCAAAGATTGGTGTCAGTAGGGCAGTGGATGGTGTCAGTAGTTTTTTATGTTTATTATTTTTTACAATATTATTTTTTAGGAGCCCCGTTATAGGGCTTTGGTGAAATATCAAGGGTCTAAACAGACCCCTGAGGCCTCACTTTTGAGACAGAGAAAGAAACTGAGGACAGAGATTCCCCAGTCCCTTTCTCTGCAGCCTGCAGTAAACATTGTTTACTATGCTTCAGTTACGAATAAAGACAGGAGCAATCGGTACAGATAGCTCACTGTGTTCATTCAGAAAAGGAAGGGCAGTTAGTGAAATGTTTACCAGCCCTTTCGTAGCTCCTGAGAGAAAGGAAGTTGGTAGAACTGCAGAGGGGAAATGGGAAGCAGGGGGAATCAACACCACACAGGGTGATTAGGGTGTGCCCAGGCATATTCAGTACACCCTGTACGCACGCCTATGACATCACTGCAACACAAAGTCACTCCAGCACAATTCTTAAGGTTACAGGCATTTTCTAGTACAAGTACTTGACTTACTGACAGAAGTCAACAATGTAGAACACTTCCCTTCTTCGCCTGACTTTCCATACAGTAGTTCCACAAGTGCAGAGTGCTCCATATAAAATAGTTACAACCATCCACCCTAGATGATACAGTCTCTTAATACAAGTTTTACTTTCCCCATACACAAGGGAGATCCACCATAGGCCCACAGGCTTCTTTAAACCAAGCAATGGGACTCACTAGGTGAGGGTCGTCAAGGTTTCTCTGTCTGCTCTCAGGGTTGTCACTAACCACACCTGGCAGTTCAGCCCTTCAGAAGGCTACAAATACAGCCCTTCAGAAGATTACAGATCCAGCACAGCACTACATTTTGCTGATCAGGGGTGTCCTGCTTTCACACCCCAAGTGAACTGAGCCCCACCCACAGCTGGCATATAAAGGGGCACTATCTCCACCGATTATATTACCACAGGAGGGACAACAATTAAAGGCCACTAACACCTGTCAACACTCTCACCAGAGACTTTTCTGTTAAAGTAGAACTGATGTAATATCTGTGTTGTGCAATTCTGTCACTGTTTTTCATGTTGTCCCACCGACTTGTAGCCGTATGGGGACTCTATCAGATAAAAACACATGATGACTGAATGGTCAGAAAATGGGAAATCATGTGTTTTTTTTGTTGTCAAAATTGCAGAGGATTGAACCTTTTGTCATGCTACAACATTTTGAAAAATGAGAAACATGGATAGAAGCCTTTTCTTTTCACACCACATAAAGTGGTGTGCCCCAAAGTAAGTGAAGAAATGTTCTTCACCAATCTATCACACAGGTTCTTATTCCTATGAAACGCTTATACAGGAGGAGCCTGAAATTCAGGAATACGTTTCCCTTAACATTTGCCACCTGGGGTGCAAAATAATATACAACATACAATAGTTGTGCTCCTAATTACACAAAACAACATTTATAGAACAAAACATAACGTCCATAATAGCAGCAGTAATTAATTTTCATTGATAAGTCCAGATAACAAAAAGTCCATACTTGTAAAGGAATGGAATATAAATCAAAGTCAGGGCTGTGATAAACTTTAATTAATAAGATCTCTCACAGCTCCTCAGAAAAGATCAAGGAGGATCCACCTGACACTAACAATATAAAAAGAAGCAGGTTAGAGTATATAATAGAGAAAATCTTGCTAGAAAATGTGTGATACTGGCACACAATGGGGATTCTTTTATTAATCACATTATAAACGTGGGATGTAAATGCAGCAAAACTGACGTTTTAAACGTGGGTCACTAACTGTCAACTTAAATCGTTCAGGAGAGGTTGTAAAAACGTCCCGTGTGTGAAGTCCAATATAGACTGGGGATAACGTCTTTTAGTTTTTTGCATATCCTTCTGTCTTCTCTGATTAATTTCATCATGTACAATTCTTTTCAACTCTTAACATCTGACTACAAACAATGGATGTGAAAATATTTGGTGGATGACAGCTCTCTTAATGTTATAATTCTGACTCATTGATTTCACAAACCAAATGATTTTTCAGGCCAGATTCTGATACTGTACATAGACCCTAGTGTTCAAATAGGGCACCTGTTCACAATAATACTAAATGTCCAGTTGAACATTTCTGCCCAATTCACGTCTGCCCAATTAATCCTGTCACTGAATGCCAGAGTAACAGAATCTGACCCGCCAGCAATATATCCTCGATGTAGCCACCAGGAAATACAATGACTAGCATACACAACATCCAGGCAGACGTACAGGTGTTCAAATACATCAATAAATGCACCCACATACTGTATATTCCTATAAGGAAAATAATTTACAAGCAGTCTAAATTTAAAGAAAAAATGCTATATTGTTCAGGACTGGCCGGCCCAGAAAGTCCAGCCCAAAACCTACCTGTTTTATGCTAACAGAGGTCTCCAATAGCCCCAAAATATAGACAAGGGATCTAAAGCTAAATCTTGCAACAGTTGGTGTCAAAATGCACCCAACTACAACCAGTAATAGATTGCAGCAATTTAACCCATATAGGATGTATAAGAGATTGCAGCAATTTACCTGTATAGGAGGTGTGCCAGGAAAAGCCTTTGCTGTCCAAAAACTTTTTTTCAGTGGTTGTTCATGGCTCCACCTGCTGTCCTATAATGAAGATTAATGCTCATATTTTTAGGATATTTGAATGCCCTTCCTAGTACCAGAGACCAGTAACCTTAGCTGACGAGTGTATCCAGTTTTAGCAGCCCCCATTCCTAGGTCTACAGGTACTTGTGAGCCCTAAGGGCATAATAAACAATGGCATAGTTTCTGGCCAGGTGGCACAAAGGATTGAACGAGGGATGATACCAGAGAAAAAGGGGTCGGGGCAGGCAGCAGATGAAGCATAAACCAGAGAGAGGCTAGGGTCAAGGTAGGCTAACTACCATAGGCGTGCCCACGGGGTGTGCCGGGTGTGCCCAGGCACACCCTAATCCCTGTGCTGAGCTCTCATTGGTCCAGGCAAAGGTGCCCGTAAAAATAGCCGTGACCTGGTCGGCTATGAACTGCGCATGCACAGTTCGGGCGAGCTGCCCGACTCCAAAGCTGATCCTAATTCGATCCTGTATTCGGCCAGCGCCGGCGGGCGGGACCTCCTGGGGGGGCGGATTTGACAGAGGCTGTGCAGCGTGCTACTGGCGGCGATGCGAGTGATGTCACGGCGCATCCCGCCTGGCGCGCCAGCCTTTAAAAATAGTCACCATGAGGCAGGAGCTGAGCAGGCGGAATGGAGGAGCCATGCCTTTTCAGACAACCCAGTGATAGCACAGCCCAGGACAGCAGCTGCCCAGGCAACATCCACAGCACAAGCGGACCAGCTCAGGGCAAGCCTGCATTCTCAGACTTCCTTGGTAAGGTAATAAAGGCAGGAGGTTATTGTGGCAGGAGCTGGTGGTGGCAGGAGGTGATGGTGTTTGGGGCAGGAGCTAGTGGTGGTGTTTTGGCCAGGAGGTGTTTGGGGAAGGAGGTGGTGGTGACAAGAGGTGATGGTGGTGGAGGTGGTGGCAGAAGGAGCTGGTGGTGGCAGAAGGAGGTGGTTGATGGGGCAGGAGGTGATGGTGGCAAGAGCTGACAGGAGCTGATTGTGGCAGGAGGTGGTGGGTGCAGGAGGTGGTATTTGGGGCAGGAGCTGGTGATTGCAGGAGCTGGTGGTGACAGAAGGTGGTGGGTGCAGGAGGTGGTGGTGGTGTTTAGGGCAGGAGGTATTTGGGGCAGGAGGTGGTGGGGCAGGAGGTGGTGGTGTTTGGGGCAGAAGCTGGTGGTGGCGGTGGTGTTTGGGCCAGGAGGTGTTTGGGGAAGGAGGTGGTGGAGACAGGGGGTGATGGTTGTGGAGGTGGTCGCAGAAGGAGCTGGTGGTGGCAGAAGGAGGTGGTGGTGGGGCAGGAGGTTATGGTGGCAAAAGCTGACAGGAGCTGATTGGGGCAGGAGGTGATTGTGGCAGAAGGTGGTGGTGGTGGGTGCAGGAGGTGGTGGTGGTGTTTGGGGCAGGAGCTGGTGGTGGCAGGAGGTGATGGTGGCTGGTGGTGGTGGGTGCAGGAGGTGGTGGTGGTGTTTGGGGCAGGAGGTGGTGGGGCAGGAGGTGATGGTGTTTGGGGCAGAAGCTGGTGGTGGCAGGTGGTGGTGGTGTTTGGGCCAAGCGGTGTTTAGGGAAGGAGGTGGTGGTGACAGGGGGTGATGGTGGTGACAGGGGGTGATGGTGGTGGCAGAAGGAGCTGGTGGTGGCAGAAGGAGGTGGTTGTGGGGCAGTAAGTGATGGTGGCAAAAGCTGACAGGAGCTGATTGTGGCAGGAGGTGGTATTTGGGGCAGGAGCTGGTGATGGCAGGAGTTGGTGGTAGCAGGAGGTGATTGTGGCAGAAGGTGGTGGTGGTGGTGGTGGTGGGTGCAGGAGGTGGTGGTGGTGTTTGGGGCAGGAGCTGGTGGTGGCAGAAGGTGGTAGTGGTGTTTGGGGCAGGGGGTGGTGGGGCAGGAGGTAGTGGTGGCAAGAGCTGACAGGAGTTGATTGGGGCAGGAGCTGGTGGTGGCAGGAGGTGATTGTGGCAGAAGGTGGTGGTGGTGAGTGCAGGAGGTGGTGTTTGGGACAGGAGCTGGTGGTGGCAGGAGGTGATAGGAGGTGGTGGTGGTGTTTGGGGCAGGAGGTATTTGGGGCAGGGGGTGGTGGTGGCAAGAGCTGACAGGAGCTGATTGTGGCAGGAGGTGGCGATGGTGTTTGGGGCAGGAGGTGGTGGTGGGGCAGAAGGTAATGGTGGCAAGAGCTGACAGGAGGTGATGGTGCAGGTGGTGGTGGCAGGAGCTGGTGGAGGTGGTGGTGGCAGGAGCTGGTGGTGGCGGTGGGTGCAGGAGGTGATGGTGGCAAGAGCTGGCAGGAGGTAATGGGGGCAGGGGATGATGGGGGCAAGAGGTAGTGGTGGCAAGAGCTGGCAGGAGGTGATGGTGGTGGGGGCAGGAGCTGGGGGCAGGAAGTGATGGGGAACAGAAACCGATGGACTATTATTATATCGAAAATAACAGAATGTGTAAGGTAAGGTAAATATGTACCTTAAATCGCATTGCTATTTGCATAGTGTACTTGTTTGTAGCCTAAATACTGAAATGTGCACTTAAAACTGTAATTTAGAAAAATGTCAGTAAAAATGTGCCCGTGCCAGTAAATTTTGGGTGTTATGCCAGTAAATTTCAATCTGGTAGGTCGGCAACACTGCTCAGTAAGGCGACGTGAGCAGTGAGAGACAGCACTGAGCAGGGCAGGCACTGGCAGCCAGACACACGATGGAGCAAAAATAAAAAGGCAACTCGATATGAACCCTCCCTGGTTGACTTATCAGCAAAAAAAAGTAAATGTGCATACATATATATATATATATATATATATATATATATATATATATATATATATATATATATATATATATATATATATATATATATATATATATATATATATATATATATATATATATATCCACACACATGTTTGAGTTTTGGGGTGCACACCCTAATCCAATAGGCTGCGCACGCCTATGCTAACTACTATATATTCAGAGTCAAGATAAAAGATGTTGAATACAGGGCCAGTATATGCAGAACTATCAGAAGCCTAGAACTCTATTATTGTGACATTCAATTGAGGTGCCACAGCACTGCTGTCCAATGGAAGACAAGGAGGCTCTACAGGTGGAGCTGACCTGCTGCCTCGCAGCTAGGATGCATCCCAGGCTGGACTTCAGGCCCTTGAAACAAGCAATTGAAAGCAACCCCATCTCCCTGTGCACACACGTGAATGGCAACACGTGCATGGGGTGCACACCTGTATGAAAAAAAGTGATTATGCCACATATGTGAGGTATTTATGCAAATATTGGCGTGAGAACAACAATAATAGGGCCAAAACTCGCTGTTAACACTAAACTGATGAGCTGTAAAAGCTCTTAAATGTTGCCCTTGAGCAATTTTGGGTACTGTAATTTTTCACCATTTAATTTCAAGAGTATTGGCTTGGCATGTTTGGTAATGTAATCAACACAACCCTATCTTTTATATTTTACTACCTAACATATTATATTCTATTTGTGTGCATTAAATGTTATTTTACTGAAAATGTGCATCTGATAAACAGCTGCACAAATACCATGCAACATTAAAACATTTCAAATACCACCCTTTTTTCTACAGGACCTCTGCTTTTAAAATTCAAATAATTGTTTTAGGACTGGTTCATAGCAAGTGCGGTCTGTGCTCCTGTGTGATTCCTGAGCTTGCCCTGCAGTACGATTTTGCAGTCTATACATTTGAATGGGCTTCAAATCCCACCGGAAAGCACAAAAAATAGTGCCTGGCGGTATGTTGAGGGTTTGTTGACTGTCCAAAGAAAGTGACTGTGCAAAGAAAGTGTGAAACTACAATTCTGTGTTATTAACATTGAATAAGGCAAGAGAGCAAGAAGTGCTATAATGATCTTAAAGTATGATGGAGCCATGTCTTCCAAACAATGTGCTTCAAGCTTTGTGTGTCATTGATGCGACAAATTCAAATTAAAAACCTCTCAATCACACCTTCAGTTAGGTATTAACTGGAAGATCTTATGCCAAGTTCTGATCCTCTTCCATTCTTCCTTTCCCACTTTGTTCCAATTAAGCCATTGACTTAACCTGTTCATTCACTGTGTCTGTCTCTTCTGACTCTGAGAGTTTCCAGATCCTGCACAGCCTTATTCATCTTGTGGTTTTTGTAGTAGAATTTGTTCCCCTTTGTGGGTTAAACTCCTCCTGTGTGGTTTCCTGCAGCATGTGGGTTTTTGCTGTTTGGGAGCTTATCAGTTGCCAGGAATTGTTAGATAATGGATTTCAAATTGCAACCCTAGGTATTACAGAAACATATCTTTCATTGGGTCAAGACCAATCACATAATAATTTGGTTTGTATTCGCTATTTTCAGCACAAAAAACCCAGTGTCAGTCAGTTCAAAACCAATACTTCAGTTTTTGGCAGAAAGGGATTTGAATTGTCTTCTCTCTTTTGGAGCCTTTAGTAGCAGGAGTTCTCTGTCAATGTGGTTTTGATCCTACTATCACAGAGACTGCATATCATATGACATCATTTCAAGTAGAAAAAAAACCTTGTCTGTGGCAGATGTCTAGGTAGGCTTAATATTCTACTCGAGAAATCTATACATTTTTGTGGACTGACTCTCTAATTATCTATTTTATTAAATTATTTTTTTTTACAAGTTTTTAAATACTTCTTTTCATTTAACTTTATTGATATCATGGGAGGGCTAACGTGTCCCCTTGTTGATAGCTTTTGGAAGGTGAGCACAGATCGTGCTTGATTAGCTGCTTTCCTGGCTGTAACAGGTTCATTTATCACAGAGGAGACCGGAGAATGGATGTTACTCCCTCTTCTCTGTGCAAAGCCATCCTTACAGCTTACCGCAGTCTGTCGGGGCTCGCCCTTTACAGTGCTGTAAAAGTGATCGGGCAGACACTCAACTCACTTTTACAAAACAGCCTATTACCAGCTGAAATAATGTATTTATGGCTATAACAGATTGTAAGCTCTAAGGAGCAGGGCCCTCTGATTCCTACTGTATCAAATTGTATTGTATTTGTACTGTCTACCCTCAAGTTGTAAAGCGCTACGTAAACTGTTGGCGCTATATAAATACTGTATAATAATAATAACAGAAGCCATGGTCTTGTAATAGTAACTGCCTGACGGGATACGTATATACTGTACATATGCCAGTCAGCAAGTGGTTAAGTGGTTAAGTCACTTACGAACTTAAAGTGATACTAAACACACACTGTTTAATTGACATTGTCCCTTCTTTTTTTGTATATGGAAGATTACACTGTAATTATTTTAATTAAAAAAAAATCTAGGTACCTTTTCCCTAATCGATATACAGCTGTCACATGACCCAGATCTTTCCCAGCCAGTCTGCAGGGAAACATAAGCAGGAGGAGCTTCTAGTCCTCTGCTGCTGGTCACATGTTCAAAAAAACAGCCTTTGAAATACAGAGTAAATATAAAGAATGAATATCAATAAACTGTTTTAAATTGTCATAAAAATATATATTTGAAATCAAACCTTTATTATTTTTTGGCAGTAACATGGTGTGGGTGGATTTCTGCCAATCACAGGATGTGTCACATCCCTCCAGTCTGTGCCTTAAGAGGGGGAATAAGAGGGAGGTAAAGCCTCTATCAATCTACGTGTAATATTCCATCCCCATTGTGTTTAGCTGGTTAGTGGGCATGAAGGAGGAGGGAGGGAGTGTATACATCCACAAGCATGACTCTACAGTCACATGGGCTGATCAGATGTGATAGGGAGGAAATGCTCAGCATAGAAACTCACTGCAAACTGAGCATGTGCAGAGCTGCCAACACTGCTCTGCAAAATCCCTAGCTGAATTGGGGACTTGGACAAAAGGGGGAAATAGAGAACTGCAGTTTTTTGCAGAATAAAGAAAAAAGTATGTAATACAGCATTTATTGATAGTTTTTATGATGTGGGTTTAGTGACACTTAAAGTTCTGTTGGACTGTTATTACATATTAAATACTTTTTAGTATACCACAAGAAGCTAAATGTCTTTCCCTTCCCATGTTTAATTTTTGTTATCGATGATACCAGTTTTGTTGGTACTGTCATATGCCAGTGGAACCAAATTTCGTGTGACAAATGGTTAATGTCATATGATTAATATTCAAATATTAGTGATCGTTATCCTTTTTCAATACGATCCAATTTTAAACAATTTTGATCAATATGATCAGTCATTTCGGTAGGCTGATCTGAACGTCACATTTAGATGTGTCTTTGATTTGCTTAAACCACCTACATACGCCATTTTGTTGCTGGTCATTTAATGTATGCAGCATTTGAATGCCCTTTATGTGTCCTGTTTTGACTATCATGGGTGAGCGGGGCTTAGCTTTCCGTTCTCCACATATCCACTAGATGGCTATTAGTGGAGAACGAGTTCCGAATGTTCTTTTCTTTTTCTATGTTATGGCCGCCAGGTGGAAGAGAGGTTTGGTTTCCCCCAGAGCGAGGAATGGTTGTACTCTCTCTTCCAATATGGCCGCTACATGAAGCGAGGCTTGGTTGCCCACTTTGTGTATATAAGGTGATGGCTCAGCGCGTTGCACATGCCCCAAGAAGGCGTCATGTATGACGAAACATGTCGGGCGGCGCTGACGTCATCACGCCTCACGTAACTCTGGAACCACGGGCGTTCGTTTGAAATTTTATTGCCTGTAAGTCTTTTTAAAGCTGTTATTGTACATTTGTATGGATAACTTTTTACAAATAAATGAGCAGTGTTTTAAAACGATAACACACCATTGGAGCTTTTATTTTCTTTACTCGCTCCATGCTCATTTTGGGAGATTGATATTTTTGGAAGAAAGCAAGTGGATGGTGGCAAGTGAACGAGGAGGACGTCTGTGGCTGATCTATACATCTTGGTCCAGGACCCACCTCAGACACGGCAGAGGGCTATATTTGCTGGTGTATATGACCTCGCTATAATAGGAGGTCCACTTCTTCTGGTAAGAGTATTCATTTTTTCTGTCCCTCGCACCATGGAGGGATTCTACCTTTTCTCTTGGTGGCAGCTGGAAACTTTGAGAATTCTTCCCCTCTCTTCACAGTTGCATCACTGCAGAATTTGATATACTTACCATCTTTAGAGAGACTATATTCTATAAAGTCACTTTCATTCACTTTTTACTCTACGAGAGACTCTTGAGTTGTATGTGTCACTATTGCATTCTTTTTATCACACAGGAGTTGTATATCATTCCATGTAGTGAATTTTTTTGCCTTTTGATTCATAATTTATTTGCACTGTTTATTAGCGCGACTATTTTTACCTTTCCAAGTTTTGTACATCGTTGTATCGCATGTTTGTGTCGCTGCTTTTTTACTTTCACAGGTTTATTGTCACTCAATAATCTCAATAGCGCAGTATATACACTTTGAATTATTAGTGGAACAAAATGACTCAAGGCACTAGCACAGGAAATTCCCAATTGTTCTGTAAGGGAATGCATCCATAGGACAAAGGGTGAGCTGAAAATTCTGTACTTTTTTTTAAAGTGGAGCTCCAGTCAAAACATTTTTCTAAGTTTTCGGGGAGAGAGAGAAATCCTGTATTTGATTTTTATTGTTGTCCCCTTTGGAAATATTTGCTCTTACTGCCTATTATGGTAACAGTTGTTACTTCAGCAAGAAGTGAGACTGAATCTCTGCAGCACAGATACAGACAGAAAAAAAGGCCTTTTTCATAAAGTAGAGTTAAAGTTTTTATTGCAGTCTGTGCCCTACAAATTTCTCTTACTTTCTTTCCCTGGAACAGTAGTTGCAGGACAGGAAGAGGGGTTACTAAAACTGACGTGTGCAAAGTGTGGTGCAGCTCTGCACAGAAACCAATCAGCATCCAGGTTTTGAATTAGGGGGAATGAGAAGAACCAGTTTGAAAAAAAAAAAATCTACCTTCAGCATTTTTATTGTTTGGAATCTGTTTTCCAATGCTAGTGTGAAAAGAGCAAAGTGATTGCTTCCTGTGTATGCAGTCAGAAGCAACTAAAAAAGGTTAAACGCATTTTTGAAGCCCAATTTTAGACTCCTTTCTCTGCCTTGTAGCCTCTTATGCCGCGTACACACAAGCGGACTGTCCGACAGAAAAAATCAGACGGAAGCTTTTCATCGTATATACCAATCGTGTGTAGGCCTCATCGGACTTTTCTTTTCGAAAAATCTGACGGACCTAGAAATAGAACATGTTCTAAATCTTTCCGACAGACCCAATTCCTATTGGGAAAACAAATCGTCTGTATGCTGGTACGACGGACCAAAAAAGACGCATGCTCTGAAGCAAGTACGAGATGGAAGCTATTGGCTACTGGCTATTGAACTTCCTTTTTTTAGTCCCGTCGTAAGTGTTGTACGTCACCGCATTCTGGACGATCGGACTTTGGTCGGACTTTGGGTTGACCATGTGTAGGCAAGACCGCTTTAATGGAATTCCGTCGGTGTTACGTCGGAGAAACCGTCAGGGTTTATTACGGTGGCTAAACCGGTCGTGTGTACGCAGCATTAGGCTGATTTTTTGCTTTTAGTTTTGTTATACCCATACTTTCCAGATAGCTTACGACTGATCATGACATACAGGATCCTCTTTGAATCTTTTCGAGGCTGAGATGTTCTCAATAACGATGTGATGTCACCACTACCCTCTGCACTGTGAATCAAGGGTGACACTATGCAAACAAAGTACAGTAAAACCTTGGTTTGAGAGTAACTTGGTTTGAGAGCGTTTTGCAAGACAAGCAAAATTTTTAAACAAATTTTGACTTGATATACAAGCGATGTCTTGATATACAAGTAGTGTCATGTCACAACTGAGTATAAAAGAGGAGAAAGGCGCCTCTAAGTGTAGCAATATGGTTACATTTAATGAAGGTACAACATTTAGCAACATATTGCTACACTTAGAGGCTCCTCTCTTCTCTTTAATACTCTGTAGCCGCTGCTGGATTTTGCTTCTGATCCCCTTGTGGAGGCTTCCATTTATGGATGGATATTTTATGGTTACACAACCTGGTCACATTGCTATAATCTTTTTATATGGACTATAAACTGAAGGACCTATGAATAAATGGTTGTGGAATGAATCATTTGAGTTTCCATTATTTCTTATGGGGAAATTTGCTTTGATATACAAGTGCTTTGGATTACAAGCATATTTCTGGAATGAATTATACTCGCAAACCAAGGTTTTACTGTACTGTATGTATTCAGTCTTTCAGATGAAGCCTGAGGTTATCTTGTAATGCAGAAAAGATACTGCAGGGTACAGTTCCAGATTGAAGGTGAGTATTACAGCCTGTTTTTACGAATGGCTGGGGGGCATTTTAGCCTGGAGTTGGGTTTTAAATAGTTGTAGCTTATTTGATCACCCATGTGTCAATACCTAGGAGCTTCTACTCTTCACAGCATATACTATGAATTGAGTGTTCCCAGTATGATATTTGGAAAACAGGTGGACATATCATCTGTGCAATTGTGTTTTAAAGGCATTATTAAACTTCCTGCTCGAACCTTGTGTTTTTTATTTGCATTTGTTGACTTGTATGTACAGCCTATAGTAAAGTAAATCTTCCCATTCCTGTGTGAGCAGTTTCTGCGTGTGTTCATGTGTTCAAATATGAGATATGCACTGCACAAGTTAAAGCGGTTGTAAACCGCGACTGTTGTAAAAAAACAAAACAAAAAAGAAAAACAAAAAACACATACAAGGTAATGGCATAATGTGCTAGTATGCATCGCATACTAGCACATTATGAAATACTCACCTTGGAATGAAGCCCTCCAGCGCTGTACTATCACCGCTGAGAGGGCTGGCATCTTCCCCCGGTGTTTTTTCCGAGTTTGCACGCTCCGGCTATGTGAGTGGCTGGAGCCACGATGACGTCTCTACCATGCATGTGCGCGGGAGCCCTCGGTTCCAGCACGAAGCTCTGAAGGTTCGGCAAGGTATGCTGGACCCTCAGAGTGCATGCACCGGGGATGTAACTGGCTGCATCCAGGATGAATATCTTCTAAACGGTGCACATTTAGGAGATATTCATTTTATCTACACGTAAGACTTATTATAGGCTTACCTCTTGATAAAAATGACCAAGTGGGGTTTAATACCGCTTTAATGCATGACCTTTGTCTGTGAGTTTAGTTTGAGAATTAACATTTCCTGTGAATAAACTACATACAGTGCCTTGAAAAAGTATTCATCCCCCTTGAAATTTTCCACATTTTGTCATGTTACAACCAAAACTGTAATGCCGCGTACACACGGTCGGACTTTGCAGCTACAAAAGTCGGACAGCCTGTCCGACATACTTCCGGCGTACCTTCGGCGGACTTGGGGCAGACTTTCTTACGAACGGACTTGCCCACACACGACCACACAAAAGTACGCCAGCTTAGTACGCTGTGACGTACACCAAGTCCGACGAGACTATAAAACGGAAGTTCAATAGCCCGTACGACACCCTTTGGGCTCCTTCTGCTAATCTCGTGTTTATCTCGTGTTAGTAGAAGTTTGGTGAGAGACGATTCGCGCTTGTGAGACTCGTATTTTTCAGTTCGTTTTAACTGTTGTTCAGTCTGTGCTTGTGAGGTTTGTATCTGCTTTTCAGTGCGTTTGGTCAGTTGGCATTGAGAAATCTTTGTTTTATTGGCCGCTCGTTCCTGATTTTCAGGTCGTTCTTCACAGGCCTTGCTGTTCTTCAGTGCGTTCTGTTTAGTGCGTTCTGACCAGCCGACCGTTTTGAAGCCATGTTACCTGTACGTACTCGTCGTAGAGCTCGTGCATTGTATGTGCTTGGTGCTGTAGTTTATTCTTCAGCCCAAGACCAGTCCATGAACAGGGCGAGGAGGAGTTCATGGACCAAGAATTGGTTGCTTCAGCGTGACCAGTTCTGTCACATGCCTTTGCTCCGTGAGATCCGTGAGAATAATCCTGAGGATTTCAGGAACTTTCTCCGGATGACGGACCCCGTTTTTGACCGTTTGGTGGCTTTGCTGACCCCCTATATCAGCAGGCAGGATACCTGCATGAGGCAAGCCATCACTCCGGAGCAGAGGCTGGTCGCTACCTTGCGGTATTTGGCCACAGGGAGAAGCCTGCAGGACCTTAAGTTCTCGACAGGCATCTCCCCCCAGGCTCTGGGGATCATTATCCCAGAGACCTGTTCTGCCATCATACAGGTCCTGCAGAAGGACTATATTAAGGTAAGATATTTTTCTTTTCTTAGCATCACATGTTCTTTTATGTAATCTTTGATAATGTAATGTATTTCTTGCTTCAAACACTACTTCCCATCATTGCAATATAGTGTGAATGTCCCCTTTTTATCCTCACACATGCTGGGATTTTTTCCTGTTATTTTTTGTCATGCATGTCTAGTTTCCTTCAATAACCTTCCCAGCATGAAGTGATGGGAACATATCCACCTAGTCTACTCATTTTGAATGTATTTTGTTGGAGTGTATTTAGTGTGCTTATAATTAGCAATTAGCTAGATTTCACAACCCCCCCCCACCTGAACTCACTCCAAATAGTGTGCTGCTAATTAGCAATTAGCTAGATTTCACAACCCCCCCCCCACCTGAACTCACTCCAAATAGTGTGCTGCTAATTAGCAATTAGCTAGATTTCACAACCCCCCCCCACCTGAACTCACTCCAAATAGTGTGCTGCTAATTAGCAATTAGCTAGATTTCACAACCCCCCCACCCCCACCCTCGTTCAAATTTGCTTGAATGTTCTGTGGTGTTGATTTGTCTAAAGCAAATCTATGTTGCACTTAGCAAAATGCATGTGCACTCTACAAGTGCATTTGTTCCAGTGCTTTAGTAAATGAGCAGAAGCTCTGCTGATTTCCATCATCAAATCATATGCAAGCCTCAAAGTGTTTTCATTAATTGCCCTTGCATGTGATTGTGTACTCTTTGCAACATGAATGCCTTTTGACATTACCTCATTTACTGTAAGCTGGTTAGCAACTGCACCTGCAGAGTGCGACAACTGCAGTCTTGTAGCCTTTGTTAGTCCCTAAATTCCTGCGTGTTGTTAAAGTAATTTTTTTTAGGGATTTCACAACCCCCTAAAATGTAATCAATGTTCTATCAGAGGGGGTGAGCAATCTGATAAGTGTGCCTTTTTCCATATTAGTTATTCCAGAAGAATTAAATTATTGAATGTTATACTGATGCTGGGGAATAATGTTTTTAATTGTCTAATTTTCTTGCAATGTTAGCTTCCAAATTAATTGATTTTGGTTTTCTTGTTTGATTCCCCAGTTTCCTTCAACGCCACAGGAATGGCAGACTGTGGCATCCCATTTTGCCAGCCGTTGGGACTTTCCCAATTGTGGAGGGGCTATAGATGGGAAACATGTCCACATTGTGCCACCACCCCATTCGGGGTCATATTATTTTAATTATAAGGGGTTCCACAGTATTGTTTTAATGGCGGTGGTGTCGGCACACTATGATTTTTTATATGTGGACGTGGGGAAGAATGGCCGGATGTCGGATGGAGGAGTATTTGCCCAGACGGAGTTCTGCCAGCGTCTCCAGAGTGGTGGCCTGGGATTGCCACCTGATGAGGATAACGTGGAAGGACTCCCCTTTGTCTTCATTGCCGATGAAGCCTTCGCTCTGAGCAAGCACCTCATGAGGCCATTCCCCCAAAGAACCCTCACCCCGGAGAGGAGGGTTTTTAATTACCGGCTGGCCAGAGCTAGAAGAGTGGTTGAGAATGCGTTTGGAATTCTGGCCAGCCGGTTCCGCCTGTTTCAAACAGCCATTAATTTGGCGGAATACAAACTTAATTTTATAATTTTATCGTGCTGCATTCTGCACAACTTTTTAAATAAGCATTCTGCCAATTATATAGGCACAGTTGGGCCTGAGGCCGGACAAATAGAAGCCAACCTTACAGGCCTGGATACTGTCCGTACTGGCTTGGCCCCCCAAAGTTCCCGTCAGGTTAGACAGCAATATGTTGATTATTTTATGGGTAGGGGGGCCATTGCAATGGGCCAGGATATATAATTTTTTGACAATAAAAAAAATATTGCTGAAATCTGGCATTATATTTATTGCTTGCCTTTCTTTTGGGCTGTCTCCTAGGTTATGGTCGAGCAGTTGTAGTGCCAACTGTATTTGAATTTTAAAAATGTCTAAATAAGCTCCATTGCCACTGTAAACAACTTTTTGACAATTATAACCAAACTGATACTGAGCCTTGAAATAACAAACCACACATTTGTTAAAATCCTATAAAAGGAGATGTTTTTAATAATGGTTGTTATGCATTCAGTTCTGCATTTAGTATAAAATGTTCATAGACAAAAATATAATGGTATCTTAATGATGTAGCAAAATATAATTATATTTAAATATTTCTACCTAATCCACAAAAAAATATTTTTGGCTTTTTGATTTTCGAAAACAGGCTTTTTTTTTTTGGAAAATCAAGTTTGGTTTTTTTTTAAAAGCAAGATTTTTTTTTTTGTTTGTTTTTTTAAAATCAATTTTTTTACTTTTTTTGGTTTTTTAACATTAATTATTTTTATTTTTTTTGGTTTTTTAAAATCAATTTTTTTACTTTTTTTGGTTTTTTAACATTAATTATTTTTATTTTTTTTGGTTTTTTAAAATCAATTTTTTTACTTTTTTTGGTTTTTTAACATTAATTATTTTTATTTTTTTTGGTTTTTTAAAATCAATTTTTTTACTTTTTTTGGTTTTTTAACATTAATTATTTTTCTTTTTTTTTGGTTTTTTAAAATCAATTTTTTTACTTTTTTTGGTTTTTTAACATTAATTAGTTTTTTTATTTTTTGGTGTTTTAAAATCAATTTTTTTTTTTTTTTTGGGTTTTTTAAAATCAATTTTTTTTTTTATTTTTTGGTGTTTTAAAATCAATTTTTTTTTTTTTTTTGGGTTTTTTAAAATCAATTTTTATTTTTTATTTTTTTGGTTTTTTAAAATCAATTTTTTTTTTTTTTTTTGGTTTTTTAAAATCAATTTTTTTTTTTTTTTGTTGTTTTTTAGAAAATCAATTTTTATTTTTTTGTGGATTTTTGACAGCCCTCCTTTTTGACATTAGGTTAAACAGCCATTTATGTTATGCCAAAAAAAGAAAGAGAAGGCCCAGAATGGGGTCAGCAAAACAGGAAATGAAGGACATGATTGATGTTTTGGGGTTTAAAAAAGGGCATTTAGATTCGACCCAAAACATCAATCATGTCCTTCATTTCCTGCTGCATACGATCCAGCCGATTACGCATTTGATCCATGTCTTGATTCCAGGCCATTATTTGACCAATTAGACGTTGGGCACTTTCAGAGGTGAAATAGTCACTTCTTGTTGTTCCTAAAGTGGAATGAAACCAAAAAATGTCTTTAGAAATATGCACACATACATAGTTTACCTTACCAGAAATAAAGCTGTTGTCTCAGACACTGACCTGGTGGGGTGGCCATGTAGCCTAATTCCTCCACATCCTCGGGGGTGTCACTGTAGCTTGAATGAAGCACAACCAGATCCCCTAAAATAGAGTAGACAAATTCAATTAAACAAAAGGCAGCCATGCATAGATTAACGTAAGCTGGTGTGTCAGACACTCACCTGGTGGGGTGCCCATGTCGCCCACCTCTCCTTCCTCCACATCCTCAATGGGACTTGGGCTGATTGCCCAATCATGTTTTGCTTGGGGTGGACTGTGTTCTTGTGGTTGGCTGAGTGATTTTTCCCCTATGTGAAACAAAAAATTAGTAATCTAATTAGCACACAGATATTTTAGGACATAATAATTTTCCAACATTTGTAGTGAAGTGGTTTGTGTAGAGTTCCTATTTTACTTCAATATTTAAAATTATAAAGACATACCGGATAGATAGATATCAATATCTCAAAATATAGTTAATAATCTTTTGATCTCTCTCTATATCTGGAACAAAATCTCTAAATATCTAACTAAATGTAAATCCAAAAAATTAAGAGAACTTCAAATAGATATATATATATATAGATATAGATATATATATATAGATATATAGATATATATATATATATATACCGTATATAGATATAGATATATATATATACATATATATCTCTATATATCTATATATATATATCTATATATATCTATATATATATATATATCTATATATATATATATATTTATCTATATATATATTTATATTTATCTATATATATATTTATATATATATATATTTATATATATAATATATATATTTATATATATATTTATAGATATATATATTTATAGATATATATATATAGATATATATATAGATATATATATATAGATATATATATAGATATATATATATATAGATATATATATAGATATATATAGATATGGATATGTAACGAGGTTTATTAAAAGATCGTTTAAAACGATGAACAAAAATCGTATAGGAAGGAAAAGCACATGGAGCAGTATACAAGGTAATAAACACAAGAGAAAAACACGACAAGTACTTACTTTTTTTAAGAACTTTCCGGATACGTCGGTATTGATCCGGCTCCCTGAGTTTCAGGTCAGACCATCTTTTTCGCAATTGATCTTTGGAGCGCTGGACCCCAAAAGATGCCTGCAAAGTCTCCACGACCTTCGCCATTATTTTGGCCTTGCGCAAATTTGGCCGTGCGTACGGCCCATAATTGCCATCATAGTCGTCTTTGTGAAGAATGGCCACCATCTCCACCATCTCTTTGAAACTCATATTAGAGGCCTTAAATCTAGGCCTCATAGACTTCGTTGACGTTCCAGACGTTCCAGCCTCCGGGCTGTCTCCACTACCTGAGGTCGTCAACATTTCAGGTGTCTCCGCCATTCTTTAACTCCACTACGCGCCGTAACAAAAAATGGGCGGAGAACATGAGTTCATTTCGAACGTCAGGGGCGGGCGACGCAGGCGGAGTTTCACACATGCGTAGTGTATAAAGGAGGGCCTTGCGCACGTGTCGTACGTACGTTCTGTGCGTCAAATTAGGGGGCGGAGAACATGAGTTAATTTCGAACGTCAGGGGCGGGCGACGCAGGCGGAGTTTCACACATGCGTAGTGTATAAAGGAGGGCCTTGCGCACGTGTCGTACGTACGTTCTGTGCGTCAAATTAGGGGGCGGAGAACATGAGTTAATTTCGAACGTCAGGGGCGGGCGACGCAGGCGGAGTTTCACACATGCGTAGTGTATAAAGGAGGGCCTTTCGCGCGTGTCGTACGTACGTTCTGTGCGTAGGTGATAGTGGACCAGGACGTTCCAAAACGAAGGTAATTTGAGATATATATATTTTTTTTGGGGGGGGGTTTATGGTCATGACTTTGTAGCAAGCGGCCTATATGGCTTGATAGATTGATGAGGCCTACATAGGGAGAAGATGATGAGGGGTTAGCAGAAACATATAATAAGTGTTTTTGGTCTTGTGACTTTCTCTTTTCCAGATATAATGAATCCCCTATTGAAGGATCCAGAGTTCCTTACTTCTTTTATTTCAAAATATCGAGAGATGAGGAATTTGTGGGAGGTGAAACACCCTCAGTATTATGCCAAGCATGTGAGGAAGTCAACGCTGGAGAGACTTCTGTCCTTTGTCCAGGAGACCATCCCGGGAGCAACAATGGAGACAGTGCTCAAGAAAATTGGGGTCTTGAGGAACATGTATAAAAGGGAGCATAGGAAGATCCAGGAATCAAGGAGATCAAGGAGGTGGCTGCTCCCAGTGAGGTGGCTGGGCCAAGTGAGGTGGCTGGGCCAAGTGAGGTGGCTGGGCCCAGTAGGAGCCTCACCCAATCCCAAGTGCCTCCCCTCCACCTTCCCAAAAAAAGGGCCAGGAAGGGGATGGTCACACAGGACGCGTCCCTGCGCCTCATGCAACAGGCCACCTGTTTTTTAACAAGCCCCCCCGAAGCGGAAGAAGCCTATGGCTGCTACTTAGCCAGCAGGCTTCTTCAGATGGATTGGGAGCAGCGCCTCATTTGTGAGCGCCTATTTGGGGAAACAATCCATAAGGGGCTGCAGGGCACGCTAACAAAAAACACCCAACTACATGAGGCAGCCCCCCCCCTCCTCCTCCTCCTCCTCCTCCTCCTCCTCCTGCCACAACTGAAACACCAGA
Organism: Lithobates clamitans; assembly: GCA_037952925.1. NCBI lineage: Eukaryota > Metazoa > Chordata > Amphibia > Anura > Ranidae > Lithobates > Lithobates clamitans. Next base: position 217,948 of record JBBGZY010000418.1, read on the forward strand.
GCCACAGCCTCAAAAGAAGGCTACAGGGAAGGCTGCAGGGAAGGCTGCAGGGAAGGCTGCAGGGCAGCGTGGAGGAAAGGCTGCAGGGAAGAGAAGAAAGTGATGACCTGGGTTCAGTCTGGTCTGACAGAAGACGCAGGCTGTTGTAGGACCACAGTCTGGGGACATCTAGATCATCTGCTGGTGCTGTTGATCTCTGGGATTCTTGGACCAGATTGTGCTCCCTCTTATATGGACTCCTCAAGATCCCAATTTTCTTGTACACCGACTTTTTCCAGCGTTGACTTCCTCTTTATTTTATTTTGACCATGAATAAATGGATCTTTTTTGAGTTTAGCAAAAGACTTTATGTGTTTTCTTTTAAATCATTGATTTTACACACAATGTTAAATTAACAAGGGACAACAATCTCATTGAGTTTTAAAAAAACACACAAAAAATACATTACTAATGTTAAGAATGTTCAAGTGGTAAGTCTTGAAAAAAAAAAATATACATAAACAAAAACGGTGCTTTGGGTTAACTTTATCTAAAAAATAAAAAATAATCACTAGAAAAAAAAAAAAAGAATAATGGGTTCTTTGTAGTAACTTTACAAACCTAAAAAAAAAAAATAAAAAAAAAGGGAAAAAGTATTATTAGTATGGAAACATTGTTTATAAAAAGCATACTATATCATTCATGAGATCAAAGAGAAAAAGAATTCAGAAATCAGTTTGGGAGAACTCTGATTATGAACAGCAAAACACCTTCGTTCTGTAGAGCATTCGTAAAGAAGAAATAAAATGCGCTGCATTCAACGATCACAGATTTTGCAGCGTGATGAATGTGCTACCTACAATACGAACACTAGTTTTACTAGACCGAGTGCTTCCGTTTAGTTTTTGCTTATGAGCATGCGTCATTTTTTTGTCCGTAGGACTAGCATACAGACGAGCGGACTTCGGGGTCCGTCGTATTTACGACGTAAAGATTTGAAGCATGTTTCAAATCTAAAGTACGTCGGATTTGAGGCTAAAAAAGTACGTTGAAAGTCCGAAGAAGCCCACACACGATCGGATTACCAGCCAGCTTTAGTCCGTCAGCGTCCGTTGGACTTTTGTAGACGAAAAGTCCGACCGTGTGTACGCGGCATAAGGGTACTTTCACATTGGGACGGGGGGACGTTAGTGATAAAGTGCCGCTAATTTTAGCGGCACTTTACCGCTGTAATAGCGGCGCTTTTCGGCCGCCGGCGGGGTGCTTTTAACCCCCACTAGCGGCCGAATAAAGGGTTAAAAGCGCCCGCAAAGTGCAGCTGCCGAAGCACTTTGCAGGTGCTTTGGCAGCGGTGCCCATTGATTCCAATGGCAGGGGCAGGGGCAGTGGAGAAGCGGTGTATACTGCTAACGTCCTGCAAGCGCACCACCCCAGTGTGAAAGCACTCAGGCCTGGGGCTGCAGGGGAGGCATTTTTCAGATGCTTTACAGGTGCTATTTTTATCCCAAAAGCGCCTGAAAAACGCCCCAGGGTGAAAGGGGTCTAAGTGTATTTTATTGGGATTTTATGTGATAGACCAACACAAAGTGGCACATAATTGTGAAGTGGAAGCAAAATGATGATGATGATGATTTATTTTACAAATAAATGTGTGAAAAGTGTGACGTGCATTTGTATTCAGCCCCCTTTACTCTGATACCCCTAAGTAAAATCTAGTGGAACCAATTCTTCAGAAGTCACCTAATTAGTAAAATAGAGCAGGGGTGGATACAGGGGGGGCAACGGAGCAATTGACCCCCCCGAGTAATTAGTTAATCAGCAGGTAAGTGAGCTGGGGGGCCAGTCGGCAGGTTAGTGGGCAGCTGGCCAATCAGTGGGCCGGCGGGCAGGGGAGCAGAGAGATGACATCATCTCTCACTGCCCGGCGCCTGCCCTGCATCCCTGCAGTTTCGCTTTCACTGTGCAGGCAGCCGCGGGCAACAGAGAGTTTACATCATCTCTCTGCTGCCTGACTTCACTCTGGGACACAGGAAGTGACAATCCCCACCTTAGCAGGAAAGTGACAATTGTAGCAGGCAAGTGATAATCCGCAACGTGTGACAGGTGACGTGACAAGTGACAATTTGCAATGCGTGGTAGGTGACGTGGCAAATGACAATCTGCATCTGGTGACAGGCGACGTGGCAAGTGACAATGCGCAACTTGTGGCAGGTGAAGTGGCAAGTGACAATCTGCATGCATCTTGTGACAGACAACGTGGCAAGTGACAATCCGCAATGTGTAGCAGGTGATGTGACAAGTGACAATCTGCAACTTTTGGCAGGTGACGTAGCAAGTGAAAATCCGCATCTGGTGGTAGGCGACAGTGGCAAATGACGCACTCAGGGTTCCCACTAATTCTGCATTAAGGTGAGTTGAACTGTTTCATTTTATATAACAATGTAATAATAGAAATAATGTGCTTCAATCATCCTGACATTATAATAACTATGGTGCCATGATGATTGAAGTGCCAACACCACCCATTTCCCTGATAAATTGCCAGCAAAAAAACATATTTTATGGCAGTGCCCCTCCTGAGACTAGACTCTGAATCCGCCTCTGAAATAGAGTCCACCTGTAATTTAATCTCAGTATAAATACAGCTGTTCTGTGAAGCCTTCAGAGGTTTGTTAGAGAACCTTAGTGAACAAACAGCATCATGAAGGCCAAGGAACACATCAGACAAGTCAGGGATAAAGTTGTGGAAAAGTTTAAAGCAGGGTTAGGTTATAAAAAAAATATCCCAAGCTTTGAACATCTCATGGAGCATTGTTCAATCCATCATCCAAAAATGGAAAGCATATGGCATAACTGCAAACCTACCAGGACATGGCCATCCACCTAAACTGACAGGCCGGACAAGGAGAGCATTAATCAGAGAAGCCGCCAAAAGGCCCATGGTAACTCTGGAGGAGCTGCAGAGATTCACATCTCAGGTGGGAGAATCTATCTACAGGACAACTATTAGTTGTGCACTCCACAAATCTGGCCTTTATGGAAAAGTGGCAAGAAGAAAGCCATTGTTAAAAGAAAGCCATGAGAAGTCATGTTTGCAGTTTGCGAAAAGCCATGTGGAAGAAGGTGCTCTGGTCAGATGAGACCAAAATTAAACATTTTGGCCTAAAAGCAAAATGCTATGTGTGGCGGAAAACTAACACTGCACATCACCCTGAACACACCATCCCCACCATGAAACTTGGTGGTGGTTAGCATCATGTTGTGGGGATGCTTTTCTTCAGCAGGGCCAGGGAAGCTGGTCAGAGTTGATGGGAAGATGGATGGAGCCAAATACAGGGCAATCTTAGAAGAAAACGTGTTAGAGTCTGCAAAAGACTTGAGACTGGGGTGGAGGTTCACCTTGCAGCAGGACAACGACCCTAAACATACAGCCAGGGCTACAATGGAATGGTTTAGATCAAAGCATATTCATGTGTTAGAATGGCCCAGTCAAAGTCCAGACCTAAATCCAATTGAGAATCTGTTGCAACACTTGAAAATTGCTGTTCACAGATGCTCTCCATCCAATCTGACAGAGCTTGAGCTATTTTGCAAAGAAGAATGGGCAAAAATGTCACTCTCTATATGTGCAAAGCTGGTAGATGCATCCTCAAAAAGACTTGAGCTTTAATTGCAGTGAAAGGTGGTTCTACAAAGTATTGACTCAGGGGGGCTGAATACAAATGCACGCCATACATATATTTATTTGTAAAAAATGTTGATAACCATTTATCATTTTCCTTCCACTTCACAATCACGGTATGTGCCACTTTGTGTTGGTCTATCACATAAATTCCCAATAAAAAACATTTATGTTTTTGGTTGTAACATGACAAAATGTGGAACATTTCAAGGGGTACGAATACTTTTTCAAGGCACTGTATCCTTCAATCCCTTAGCCTAGTGTTTTGTAGGTGAAAGCTGCATAGTAATTAGATCTGAAACAGACGCAAGCAGGCAGAGCAATGAAGGGAAGGGATGTGTTTCATTCCATTAGCATGTATACATATGTAATGCAACACAGAGGAAATAGCAAGTCATGGATTGGATGGTGAGTGTCCAGGAACAAGAAGTTGCTTGTCTTTTTTGGTCAATGGGGACAAGCTAGGTGAATAAATACATGGGCATATGAGCCCATCATTCCAAGTAAGGCAAACAAATGGCACAAGGTACATTCCTACACCATACCTCCCAACATTTTGAGATGGGAATGAGGGACACCTACCAACAAATGTATGTAGGCATAGGACACGCCCCCTGCCACACCCCCTTAAAGGAGAATTGACCAAAAAAAGGTTAATTAAATCCAGAAGGGCTTTTTTGACTGCTACTATTCCTTTATAGTGGCTTTAAAATGTACAAATGCAGCAATTTAGAAATTGGATGAAAGGTTTAGCACTGGGAAACACTTTTTGAAAGATAAAAAGTGCATTTTATATACAACTATATAGATCAGACCAAAATGAGGGACAAATGAGAGGGGGGGGGAGGGACAGAGGGACATTGCTCCAAATCAGGAACAGTCCCTGGAAATCAGGGACAGTTGGGAGCTATGTCCTACACTAATATCTAGTGAAAACAACAAAAACATTTGACAGTGTGCAAAGCCTTTACGAATGGTAACCCTTCAATAAGAGGTGACCAAAAAGTAATCTAAAATCTTGATCAAGGTGCCAATTTCTAGGTGTCCTCTAGATCATGCTAATGGCAGGTTTATGGACATGTGGAAAAGTATCATATATTAACCAACTAATTTAACAGCATTCATCATATGACATTTTAAAACCACAGAGGACAGTCGAGTGAAACACTAGAGAAAGATAAAAGGGAAATTTATATTAGTCAGAGAGAAGTTCCCCCGCCTTCATACATAAAAGGAAAGTTCTGTTATCCTAAAGATGTATTTGTGTTATAACTCAGCTTGTTGATAAGGTTGAAGAAGACGTAGGGGTGATTTTATTGCTTGATTTTTATTGATTGAGAAACACTGCTGAGAATGGAAGTGGAGAACCCAGCGGCTGTGTGTGAGTGCACAGAAAGACATGACAAGGCAGAACGCAGGAACCTAATGCTGATCACATCAGCTGTGCTGCAGTGGATGTTGATGATTGTCTTCATCGTATACTTGGCTGTGCTTTACCACCAATCACATCAAGAGGTAAGCCCTGACTTCACATGTGGTTTTATTGAGCTGCAAATAAGCCTGCAAACTTATACATTACATAACAAAAAGATCATTTTTAGTGACTAGAAAATCTGTTTTTATTTTATGATAGAGCATGGAGTTTGTAACATTTTTGGCTATTTGCCTTGTAGAGGGTGTAATGTAAAGACAATTATCTATATATTGTGTTATTTTATTAGATTTAATTTCTATGACATGCAAGCAGTTATATGTATTACCATGTTTTATTTTTAATGATGAGAGTTTCATTTATTTGCAGTTTGAAGGGTTTTTGCACTTACCAGGCACTTTAGAAAACTAAAGCCAATGCCTATTGTGTGAATATGTTCATTGGGAGTTCGTTCTCTGTGGTCTAATTGTAATAAAATGTGGAGCTGCCTTAGCTATACATAATTACTGTACTCCCATGACTGTTCTCAGTTAAAATGACATGCCCTTAAAGTGGTATTAAACCCTCAGCATTTTTAGTGTCACACATTGGGGTTGATTTACTAAAACTGGAGAGTGCAAAATCTGGTGCAGCTCTGCATAGAAACCAATCAGCTTCCAGCTTTTTTTTTTTTTTTGTCAAAGCTTAAAGTGACACTAAAGGTACCGTTTTTTTTTTTTTAAATAACAGACATCTTATACTTACCTCCACTGTGCAGTTCATTTTGCACAGAGTGGCCCCAATCCACCTGTTCTGGGGTCCCTCGTCGGCTCCGGCTCTCACGGCTTCTCCCTGCAATCAATAACCCCCTCTGGGAAGCTGTCTCCCGAGGTGGTTACCTTGCAGGCGCGCTCCCGTGTCATACACTCGGCGTCCATAGCCGCCGAGTGTATGACTCGGCCCCGGCGCCCGCGTCATTGGATTTGATTGACAGCAGCGGGGCAATGGCTGCGCTGCTATCGATCTATCCAAAGAAGAGCCAAAAGTCATGGAGAGGGCGCCGCGGGATTGCGCCCATGGAAATTCGGGGCTCAAGTAAAACGGGGGGGAGGGGAGGGGGCTGGGGGGCCGGACACTGCAACGTGTTTTTTCACCTTAATGCATAGGATGCATTAAGGTAAAAAAAACACTAACCTTTACAACCCCTTTAATTGAACAAGCTGAAGTTAGAAGCTGATTGGCTACCATGCACAGTTACACCAGATTTTGCACACTTCAGTTTTAGTAAATCCCAAGTAAACTATATGTTAAAGTTCTTACCCAAGCACTTGCAGTTTACACCTTTCAAAGTTGCTGACCATGCTCTCTCAGTACTGTTTCCCTGAACTTCTAGTATTTACACAAAAGAGTTGTACAGCGCAGTCGGGAGCCAGTCTGTTAGTTTGGAGAAGGGAGGGGGTAGGGGGATGGAAGAGCAGGGTAGTGCCTTACAATCCTGGGCTACAGGGCTGTTCATTTATATTGATGCACACTGTGCGGGGGAGACACCACTTTTGTCCTCCTACATGCAGAAATGGCTCCATAGGATGCTGCCAGAGAAAGGAACCACTCTGAAACAGTAAACCCAGGGCAGCGATCATAGCACCTGCTTAAACAGGAACATAGGCAAGGATTAAAAAAATTAAGAAGCTGCATACTCAGTATGTGATTAATCAGCATCTGAAAGTGCTTTAAAAAAATTAAAGTTTAATATCATTTTATTGTATAATGCCTCCATGCATTGGTGTGGACACTAATTAATGAAAGTCTAGTCTTATTGTGTAGAACAAGCGTCAACAACCTCTGTGACATGTTCCGGAGTACATGCAATGTCATACCTCCCAACATTTTGAGATGGGAATGAGGGACACCTATTAGCAAAAGTATGTAGGCATAGGGCACACCCCCTGACACATCCTTCTAAAGGAGAATTATATATAAAAAAATATTAGTTAAACCCACAAGTGATTATTTTTTTTCCCACCACTATTCCTTTATATTGGCTTTTGACATTTACAAATGCTACAAATTTTGAAATTGGATGAAAAGATTAGCAAAGGAAAACACTTTTTGAAAGATAAATAGTGCACTTTATATACAACTATATAGATCAGACCAAAATGAGGGACAACTGAGGAGGACAGAGGGACTTTATGAGGAGAACAGAGGGACTTTGTTCCAAATCAGGGACAGTCCCTCAAAATCAGGGACGGTTAGGAGCTATGCAATGTTGTTTGCCGTGTCACTTTCAAAACTCTGTCCCACCCACCTTCCTGATGCAAATGAAAGCCCACTAGCTACTCTCGACCAATGTGTTGTGCTGGAGGAGCCCACCTACACAATTACAGTGGTACTTTGCATATCTAAAGATACAGGGTTTGGGACTGATTTGAGGGCTGGGGCTAACCACTGGGGCTAATCTGAGGTCTGATATGCAGATATGGGGCTGATCTAAGGCCTGAAGTAGATTCAATGAGGCTGATCTAAAGTCTGATATGAATGCATTGGGAATGACCTGAGTTCTGACGTACATGCACTGGGGCTGATCTAATATCTGGAGTACATGCATCGGGGCTGGTCAGAGGACTGAAGTACATTGACTGGGGCTGCTCTGAGGTCTGATGTGCAAGCATTGGGGCTGATCTGAGGTCTGAAGTACAAGCTTTGGAGCTATTCAGAGGTCCACCATGCATGCTAAACATGTTGTGTATGTGTGCTCCAGTTAATAATTTTTGCATTCATATTTCTATTACTAACAGCAATAAGGGTTTAATATCACTTTATTGTATAATGCCTCCATGCAGTGCATTGGTATGGACACTTATTAATGAAAGTCTAGTCTTATTGTGTAGAACAAGCGTCTGCAACCCACAGAACACATGCCTGGGCGCATGCAATGTCGTTTGCGGTGGCACCTTCAAGAGTCTGGCTCACCCACCTCCCTGATGCCAATAAAAGCCCACCAGCCACTCTCCACTAGTGTGTTGTGCTAAAGGAGCCCACCTGCACAATTACAGCGACACCTTGCATATCAAAGATATAGGATTTTGGACTGCTCTAAGGTCTGATGTGAATACATTGGCACCTATCTGAGGTCTAAAGTGCAATCACTGTAGCTAATCTGAGTTCTAATATGCAGATATGGGGCTGATCTAAAGTCTGAAGTAGATGCAATAGCTGATGTAAAGTCTGATATGCATTGAGGGTGATCTGAGGTCTGTCATACATGCATTGGGGCTGATGTAACGTTTGGAGTACATGTATCAGGGCTGATCTAAGGTCTGAAGTACATTGACTGGGGCTGATCTGAGGTCTGATGTGCATGCATTGGAGCTGATCTGAGGTCTGAAGTACAAGCTTTGTGGCTAATCAGAGGTCCAGCATGCATGCTAAACATGTTGTGTGTGTGCCCCAGTTAATCATTTTTGCATTCATATTTCTATTGCTAACAGCAAGTTAAACTCATTAATAATTATATAATACAAAAAGAGTACTTACCTGCTTCTGATGTTACTCCCTCGCTGACCAAAAGTTGTCAAAGATTGCACGCCAGTGAGAGAGTAGTGAAGGCGTGAAATCTTGGTGGTTTGTCTAGTGAGAGTGACATCATAGGAGTATTATCATTGCTTTCTTAGCAATTCTCACAAATGACCTACTAACTGCAAAAACCAACGGACACTATTCTGTACTCCTACTTCTGGATCTTTCAGCTGCCTTTGACACGGTTGACCACCCCCTCCTCCTCGAAAAACTTTACTCCCTCGGTCTCCGTGACTGTGCTCTTCAGTGGCTCTCATCCTACCTATCCCAACGCACCTTCAGTGTCACTTACAATTCTACTTCCTCCACTCCTTTTCCCTTCTCTGTCGGGGTCCCCCAAGGTTCTGTTCTTGGACCTCTTTTATTTTCAATCTACACCTCTTCCCTGGGTCAGCTGATAGCCTCTCACGGCTTTCAATATCATTTCTATGCTGATGACACACCAATCTATCTCTCCACCCCTCAACTCATTCCATCAGTCTCCTCACGCATCACTAACTAACTAACCGACATATCTGTATGGATGTCACACCACTTCCTCAAACTCAACTTTCCAAAACCGAGCTTATAATATTTCCTCCCCCACGCTCCTCTTCCCCTGACTTCTCTGTAAAGAGCAATGGCAAAACCATCCACCCGTCCCCACATGTCAGGGTGCTAGGTGTTATCCTAGATTCTGAACTTTCCTTTCAGCCCCACATCCAATCACTTTCCAAAGCTTGCCGCCTCAACCTCCTCAACATCTCTAAACTACGTTCCTTTCTAACCAGTGAAACCACAAAGCTCCTGATTCACTCCCTGGTTATCTCTCGCCTTGACTACTGCAACTCGCTCCTCATTGGCTTACCTTTAAATAGACTATCCCCCCTTCAGTCCATCATGAATGCTGCTGCCAGACTCATCCACCTTACAAACCGCTCAGTGTCTGCTACCCCTCTCTGCCAATCCCTCCATTGGCTACCACTCGCCCAACGAATTAAATTCAAAATACTAACAATAAGTTACAAAGCCATCCACAACTCTGCCCCCAGCTACATCACTAACCTAGTGTCAAAATACCAACCTAAACGCCATCTCCATTCCTCCCAAGATCTCCTGCTCTCTAGCTCCCTCATCACCTCCTCCCATATCCGCCTCCAGGACTTCTCCCGAGCCTCGCCCATCCTCTGGAATTCCCTACCCCAATCTGTCAGACTGTCTCCAAATTTATCCACTTTTAGGCGATCCCTGAAAACTTTCCTCTTCAGAGAAGCCTATCCTGCCTCCATCTAACAACTGCACTATTTTCTCCATTAGCTCATCCCCCACAGCTTTTACCCTTTTGTATAACTTGACCCTCCCTCCTAGATTGTAAGCTCTAACGAGCAGGGCCCTCTGATTTCTCCTGTATTGAATTGTATTGTACTTGTACTGTCTGCCCTAATGTTGTAAAGCGCTGCGTAAACTGTCGGCGCCATATAAATCCTGTATAATAATAATAATAATAATTCCATGGCTGGTAAATTGCAATTAGCAACAGGGTCACTAATGTGACATGGGCCACAGGGAGACATCTGATGGGCATCTTTATTCTTCTTATGGCTTTTCAAGGCTCCAGCGTTTTCCTGCCGTGTCCCTTCACCAGTACTGACACAAATTCTTCAATAAACACACTGTAGGAAAGCCAATTGTGGCAGTGCATTTGTTGTACATGACCTCAAAATAGACATTCCAATAATCATTATCATCCTAAGACATCGCTTTATCAGCAGTACTGCTGAAAAGCTTTACCGCAGGTTTTTATTTTAACCCTAGTATTTTCTGATAATTACCATCAGTCAATCTATTACAGCAGATATGTCCTAGACTCTGCAGCATTTTTTCCATTTTACTCATTATCATCACCACTAATCTTTTTCTCCAGTATGTAAAGCTTTGCTGCTCAATGTTTTTGTTAAAGTTCAGCTTTTGTAAAAAGTAATAAATGCACATGATATTGCTTGTGAAAAAATGTGCATTTATTTATTTTATACCACGGAGCTTGCAAAGCTTTAAACCTGCGATCAGTAGATTGTGGTTGCAATGTCAGGCTCCTGCAGACACTCCTGACAGCTGTCTGCCTGTGCCTCCATAGGGGCAGATAGTTACCCAGCTGCAGGGAGTGTCAGTGAATTATGAAGGCACTGATGAGTGCACAGGTTTGTGTGAATGAATTAAGTGCATTTGTGGGCGGAGCCCTGCACAGTGGCACTGTTTTTAAATTGTGACAGCGGGCGCTTTTACAAGGGGGGGTGGTTTGAGAGACTGCTGCATTAGTAGTATGTTACACCCTGAATATGGGTGTAACATGTAGCATGTTACTAAAGGTGAACTTATCATTTAACACTTTAATGCCAAGCAATCACCAGCAGCAACATTTAGACTGCTTTCACACTGAGTCGCTTTACAGGCGCTATAGCGCTAAAAATAACACCTGCATAGTGCCTGTAAAGAGCCTCTCCTCTCACTCCAGTGTGAAAGCCCGAGTGCTTTCACACTGGAGCGGTGCGCTGGCAGGACACCAAAAAAAGTCCTGCAAGCCGCACATCTTTGCAGCGCTGTAGGAGCGGTGTATACACTGATTCTAACGCGCCCCTGCCCGTTCGAATCAATGGGCAGCGCCGTCGATCCGACAGCATAGCACCGCTGCAGTGATGCTTTGCGGGCGGTTTTAATCCTTTTCCGCCCACTAGCGGGGGTTAAAATCGCCCCGCTAGCGGCCGAAAACCTCCACAAAAAACGGCGGTAAAGCATAGCTAAAAAAAGCGGCGCTTTTTTCACTGACGCCCCCAGCGCCCCAGTGTGAAAGTAGCCTTAGTATTGCTAATTAATGACCAGTGTTAGCTTCAACATAACAGCTATCCTAACTAGCAGTATGGCTTAGGATGTTGAAGCTATTGTCACATGTGTTTTAGGCAGAGTTGATTTACTAAAGGCAAATAGGCTGTGCACTTTGCAAAGTGCACTTGCACTCTGCAAGTGCAATTGCTTCAGAGCTTAGTAAATAAGGTAAAGCTTCACTTTGCAAAGAATACCCAATCACAAGCAAAGAAAATAAAAAAACAACACTTTTGCTTGCACATGATTGGATGATGGACGTCAGCAGAGCTTCTGCTCATTTATTAAGCTCTGGAGCAACTAAATGCACTTGCAGAGTCCACAAGGGTTTATTTACCAAAGGCAAATTGACTGTGCACTTTGCAAAGTGCAGTTGCACTCTGCAAGAGCAGGTGCTTCAGAGCTTAGTAAATGAGCAAAAGCTCTGATGACTTCCATCATCCAATCACGTGCAAGCAAAAATATTTTCCTTGCATGTGATTGGGCATTCTTTGCAAAGTGAAGCCTTACCTCATTTACTAAGCTCTGGAGCAACTGCACTTGCATTGCACTTTGCAAAGTGCACAGTCTAGTTGCCTTTAGTAAATCATCCCCCCAGTCTCTTTGCCTTTAGTAAATTAACACCTTAGTGTCTGCTAGTAATTTAGTGTAATAATAAAAAAGAGACTGGGGTTTATTTACTAAAGGCAAATCCACTTTGCACTACAAGTGTACTTGGCAGTGCAGTCGCTGTAGATCTGAGGGGGACATGCAAGGGAAATAAAAAACAGCATTTTTGCTTGTACATGAGTGGATGATAAAATCAGCAGAGCTTCCCCTCATTTCATATCTTCCCCTCAGATCTAAAGCGACTGCACTTCCAAGTGCACTTGTAGTGCAAAGTGGATTTGCCTTTAGTAAATCAACCGCATTGTAAGTAATATGGGCATAGGATTAGTTCCTCATGTTCTACTATGAGTGCTGTAAAAATTCTGATTTCCAAATTTACATTTTGTTTGCTACTTTTTCTCACAAAGTCTCTACTCAACATTTGTAATTCCACAAATTATTATCAAAGCACTGTATAAAAAAAATAAATTGCCCTCCAAAGTCAGACATAAACCCCCCACCACAGACTACCAGTATTTTCAAAAATAAATAAATTGTAATCAAGAACCCTTAAACCGTCATCATTATTATGTATTAATCATTTTTGAAAATTGATGTCTATGGGGTTGATCTAATAAAGGAAAATCCAGTTTGCACTACAAGTGCACTTGGATGTGCAGTCGCTATAAATCTGAGGGGAAGCTCTGAAATGAGGGGAAGCTCTGCTGATTTTATCATCCAATCATGTACAAGCAAAAATGCAGTTTTTTTATTTTCCTTGCATGTCCCCCTCAGATCTACAGCGACTGTAGTGCACTTGTAGTGCAAAGTGGATTTGCCTTTAGTAAATAACCCCCTATGTCTCTATGTGCAAGTTAAGGCTTTATATTAAAAGAGAAAAAAAAACAAAAACATTTATACTCACCTAGGTGGGCGCAGCATCGATCAATCGATTTCAATATCTTTAGAAAATGTGAGTGCTAAAACACTTCCCAGTAGCAGCAAAAAAAATGACAAAGGTACATAGGCGTGCGCACAGGGTGTGCCAGGTGTGCCTGGGCACACCCTAATCATGCTGTGCTGCACAGATTCCCCCTGCTGTTTGGCTGCAGTAGAAGGGACTGGGGAATCTCTGTCTTAAAAGTGAGATATCAGGGGTCTGTTTAGACCTCTGATATCAAACCAAAGCCCCCCCAATGGAGCTCCTAAAAATTTGTATAATAATAACAATATATTATTATATAAAATTGTAAAAAAAAGTTATGATAAAAAAAATAATAAAAAAATAATATAAATAAAAAATATAAATAATAAAAAAAAATTACTAATTTTTTTAATAAAAATAATAATAAAAAAAAATATGTATATATATATATATATATATATATATATATATATATATATATATATATATATATACATACATACACATACACACATGTGTTTGAGCTTTGGGTGCACACCCTAATGCCATGGTCTGCGCACGCCTATGCAAAGGTATCTTGTTTAGAAATGATTGTTGTGTTTATCATATAGCAGTTAATATGTAGACTCCATGGAACAAGTCATTTTTATTATTCAAGGACTGGTGTGGAGAAAACAAACTTTTAATTTTTTCAAAATGTTATAAAGTTCTGTTCTTGGTCCTGAAACCCATTGTAGAGTTTTGGGTGGGAGAGCCTGCATTCCTACATCCACATTTTACCTAGTAGTCAGACTTCATTATTAGATGCTGCTGTCCATAAGCCTTTATAGACAGGCTGAATGATGCACAGGGCTTTCTCTCTCACTCTTTCTGCTGTGGGAAACTGCTGCAAGATGAATGGCTAAGTGCTGATAGAGCACTAAAAAGGTACAACAAGGTGCCTGTTTGTTGTAGAAAACCCATTAACAGGGCATCCTGTTAGTCAGGAGCTGACCTTGGTGTAGTTAGCGGCTCTGATGAACAGATGTTAAGGACTTGTTGTACATGGCCCTCCTGCATTGAAAATCATGTTTATATGCAGTCTTGCTGAATGCAGGACAAACCTGCTTGGACTGTTACTGGGAGTCCCTGTCTTGTGCATGGTTTACCGCTGCCTCTACCAGTTGCCCATATAACATAATACACTATATTACCAAAAGTATTGGGACTCCTGCCTTTACACGCACATAAATTTTAATGGCATCCCAGTTTTAGTCCATAGGGTTATATATTAAGTTGGCCAACTTTTTGCAGCTATAACAGCTTCAACTCTTCTGGGAAGGCTGTCCACAAGGTTTAGGGTTGTGTCTATGGGAATGTTTGACCATTCTTCAAGAAGCGCATTTGTGAGGTCAGGCACTGATGTGTGATATGGCAATGTTTACCTACCTCACTTATATGCATAATGATACATAACATAAGTAATTAATACCTTTTATCTATATGAATCAACCCATGCGGTTGCAGCTATAACCCATGAAATCAATAAGGAATGATAACTGTGCAAAAAAGTATAACAATCACATTTATTTATACAGAAAAGAAAAGTTAGAATAATCAGAGATAACCAAATATAGTATAGAGATGTTACAAATGCAGTGTTGCCATTCTACAAAGATAGTTAATGCAAAAAGGAGATATGGTTACAATTGACATACACATGCTATCAAGTTTTTAAGACAAACCTAGGATAGAGAATAGTTAGAGAAAAGAAAAGAGACATATAGATACATAGACAACTCTTACGTGACCATCTTTCATCTAGACTGTGATACGGAGAGCTTTAGCATCCCCAGGCTTTGGTTTTTATGTTGTTAGAATAACCCATTCCTACCAATCAAAACTCAGGATCATCTCATTGGTTCATAAGTGGCATTGAATCCTAATTGGCTGAAATTTAAGCCATGCTTCCCACATAAACAAGAGGCTATCTCCGATGCCTCTGTGTCTGAAAACCTGAGTTCCTGTTTAAGCCTTATCTCTTGATTTACAACCATCAGCCCTCTTTGATATAACATATGTAGCACTTACCCCCGAAGGAGCGGCTGATTAATTGTTATATCCATAATTCACGTTTACCACCTGACCCATCGCAGCCCATACAACCAGACACAACCCATATTGCATTTTTCTCTTGCTTTTATTAAGTAACATGAACTGGGATAGGAGAAGGGTTCTCTGAGATGCTCTTTGGTTGCTCTGTCATTTCTTTCCTCTTTGCCTCTCATGCAAAAAAACCTAGGATCATTGCGCAAAATAAGAACTCTATGTGATTTCTTCATCAGGGAAGATGGAAGTAGATTTGATAGAGAATAATTGATAAAGAGTCACTCTGAATAACTTCATCTGCAGAACTTTTGAAGGACAGTCTGTATCTCTATGTATGTACTAGCAGCTTCACCGCCACCTCTTTACCACTACTTCCAATCTGCATGGTACTTCCAAGTTGAGCTAAAGAAAAGTCACTCTGAATAACTCCTCCCGCTTGACTGATTGGAATCCCGGGGCATTGTTGAACCCAAAGTCACAGGCCATCACCACCTGTCTCACTGACTTGCGTACCAACATCCCTCAGCCTCTGGCAGTACCCTTTCCTTGGGCTTTCACTCACATGATCAATAATCCATGTGCCACTCATAAACGATCGATCGCCCAGTTTCCTTTCTGCTTTGTTGCTACTTCTTCTGCAATGATTCTTTGTTCCCTTTCCGTTTTTTCTGGCACGCTCCCTTCCCCGCAAGGGCGGCCGTCGACTCCAGCGACTACATGCTGTACCGTGTCATCTACTCCTCTATGGGTGCCGGTTCCCCACCCTCCTCACAGGGGGGGGGCTCCGTTGGCTCCCCGGAGGGGGAACCTCTCCCCTCCGGGAACCAGGCTGGGCTTCTCTCCAAGCTCGAACAGGAAACTCACTCCCAGACCATGTGACCCAGCTTTTATATGAGAGTCCCGGGGCATCATCCAACAAATTAATGATTGGCCGGGACTCGCATACAAACTATCTGCCACTCAAATCCCAAATGAACAAAACAGGCCTGCTATAATGGCACGCCTGCCTAAAATTGCCTGCAACTATAAAATAGCAAAAAATCACATACTTAAAAGTAGGTGCCCGCTACACATAAATTAGCATTTCAAGGACTTGGGAGCCACAATGTCTGCCCCTCGTTCCAAACAACAATAGAATAACTTATTTACTATGCAAACAGCAGACCAAAAGATGTTGGTGTGTTTGAGATACCAAAAACAGTAAATAGGCCCACCTTCTAGTACACATGTTCCTATAAAACATATATATATATATATATATATATATATATATATATATATATATATATATATATATATATATATATATATATATATATAGATATATAGATAGATAGATATATAGATAGATATATATATATCTATATATATATATATATATAGATATATATATACACACAAAACGGGGCATTGTAATTTAATTAGAAAGTCCTCACAATGGTTCCCTTGAAGCTTCTTGATATAAATATTAATTTCAAAATATCCCCTGAAGTTCATTCTTGAACTTATGCCCTCCCTCAATGATCCTGTACCCACCCACAACAGTCCAGAAGCCCCGACCTTTCCCCACCACCACTGAGGCCTCCTCTTCCTTTCTTGAACACGCCGGAACCCATCAAGGTAGACTTGAGACAGCAAAGCAATCCTGGTGCCTTTGAGACTCCCAATCTGGACCATGAGTGCCTGTGCTGCGATGTCTCCATACTCCTCTGCCTTGGAAGAGCGAAACTCCAACATCGATGGCAGGATCCTGGCATATCTAGTCCTGTAACTTGGGAATATGGTGTAATGGTTGCACCGACTGGATCGGACCGCGAGACAGCACTTTTCAGCATGGTGAAGGAAAGTTCAGGAGAGTCTTATTCGTTGCACATTTGTGTCAAGAAATTACTTGGTTGTTGTTGCTTCTTCAGGTGGTGGTCGGCGGGCCTCCGGACAGTCGTGCATGAATACAAAAAAAAAGGAGAATGTCTGTGTACAGTTATTGGAGGAATGCCAGACAGGAGTGGTGGATTGGCCATTAAGACTAAATGCTTATAAGGGGTGTAATGTGGATGAGTATAGTGGGATCCCCACAGGGTACAGAGTCCGATCAACAGCCAGTATCATCCATGGCCCTTTATGGTAAGGATAGTCAACACTGCTTGCTATTGCCAGGTCCCTGGGTTCACCACACCTGCTCACGGGGCTCAGGTTAAAGCAGTAGGCAGATTGGGGGAGGTAGAATTACATTTGGGATTTAGAATTACATTAAGACATAAGACCTGGATGCCCAGGGATACTTTGGTTTCACTGGGTGTAAAATATGGTACTGGCGGGCAGGAATGCTTATGCCTCCTAATTTGTAAAAACAAAAATTATATGACTGGTGTCGTAGTTACATTATCTTGAGGAGATGGATGATAGAAACCAAAAGAAAAACATAGAGAGCATAATATTAAAGAAGGAAAAGGAACGGAAGAGAGGCGAGTAATGAAAATGAACAAGAAAAATAGTAGAAATAATAAAGGAAAAAAACAAAGAAAACAAAAAACTACAGATTAAATGCTGCTCCAACCAAGATTTTTAGTTTAGATTCTATTTTAGACTGTTAAAGAGCATTGAATCTGTATTAAAAAATTATTACATCGGTTGCACTGAAAAACTTTTGCTGTCTGTTAAAAAAATAAATAAATAAATAAAAAAATGTAAAAAAATAAAAAAATATAGTTTCTTTAAAAAAAAAAAAAGTCCTCTCCCATACTAGTAATTAGCAGTATTTTTGCAGGTCAGGTACACAGATATTAACAAAGAGGAGAAAAAAATGATTGAAACTTTTAGAATTTAGGTAAACCTGACTGCACGCTACTACTCAAATTGTTATAATCTTCTCCCCAAAACAACAAAAAAAAAGAAAAATATAGTTCTAGGGTCCTCTTTTAAATGCGCACAATACTCTTCCTCTTAATATTTACCTACATCGGGACAGCAACAGGGTGGAGTTTACTAAAGCTGTGGCCCTTAAATGTACCTGAATGAACTTTTCCCATTAAGAAACCTTAATTTGAGATATTTGGATTAACCTCATTTGATCTTGAGATCACCCAAATTGTCCATTTCACTCCTCCTAAGACATCCTGATTTCCATCTCCCTTGTTACCTCCTCCCATGTTCAACATCAGGACTGCTCCAGAACCTCTAGAACTCCCCAATATGTCCAGCCAGCTCCTGCCCTGTCCACCACTAGGTGATCCCTAAAAACTTCTTTATTCTGAGAAGCCTACCCCACCTCCACCTAAAATGTTGTAATGGTTCAAAACCTCAATCGGGTTTAAATTAGGTATCTGCTGCTGTTTCTAATTATAAAGTGGAGGTATTCGTGCACGCTGGAAGCAGTCACTCTGACACGTCTGTTCAGTACAATCACTTCCTTATCTCTGTTTATTGCAGGGCGGTGCTCAAGGTTTTATACACAAAGTACAATAAATCATACGTCACTATTAAGTAAATGTGGTCAGCAGTCTAAAAGGAGCATCTTATTGGCTGAAATACAGGAAGAATGCAGAAACTTGATGCTGAGGCTTGGTTGTTTCTGGCTCCCTCCTCATTTCCTTATTCTTCCAATGAGGGGGAGTGGGAGGTAGTTGCCATCTTCAGTTCCAAAGAAGAGCTAAGCTGTATACTATATACATAAGTAAGGAGTTGCATAAAAACATGTTTACACATAACTAAATAAGCATTTTCTGATTATCATTATCTACATTACATTCCTTCACAATTTTACCTCAGCCAGCTCCATATCAGATAATTCCCAGCAGCTATTATTTTTGTACCACCCTCCTCCCCTTAAATCATAAACTCATTGAGCAGGGCCCTTCTATTCATGCCCTGCATAAACTGTTGGCACTAAATCCTGTTGCCCAAACTACCCAACTTTTAACTCCTCCCCAAATCCCAATGGAAGTTTCAGTAGGTGTAAGGGGATGTCAGGTTTGCTATAAAACCTTTCTTCATGGGTGATCGGGGTACAACCCAGTGTTCCTGCTATATCCATGCCAAGGGCAAGAGGAGATGTACAATAGACCCCCCGAGGTAGTGTACCCTGCTGAGTACCATTTAACCTGATGCTGAAAATGGTGCATCATTAGACATGTGATACCAGCACCAGTACCCTGGTCTCAGGTCTCAAGTATTTTTAGGACCAGTTGGGACACTACCCCGGCATCTATTAGACATGACCCCTTCCTGTGCCAGCCTTGTTGTCTTTTCCCATAGCACAACACCTTCCTTTCTCCAGCACTCATCAGTACCAGTCATCTGAGGCTGTTGGGACTCAAACTATCAGAACAAGATGGACTCCAGGGTGTAACACAGTAGAGTCTGATATATGATAGTACCCAGATTGACCGTGATATCTGCACAATGTTCCATCCCTGCCATTAGGGATGAGAACAGTGCAAGTTAGATTTTGACGATCCTGGAACTGAGTCATCCACCAATCTATTACGACTCATAGGCAACCTGGATACTACCCTCATACAGCATGCCCACACATATAACCAAAGTGATGGTCAGTGTAAGAGGAGCTGGTAACACCCTACACAATCTTCCTGCCCAACTCTACACCAGACTCACCCAAAACTATACAATACGAGGCCAGACCTATACACTCTCAACTTGTATGCAATCAGGCAGACTGCACATCTGAAGGTAAATCTAAAAGAAATTGAATAACAAAAAAATTGCATAATGTGACAGATACGCCACAGACACATTAGACAATTGGTAACAAATAGCCACGTAAAAACCGTGACACTGGGCAGGAAGCAGGCTTGAAATACACTTGGGGACCCACAGACAGCTAAGGGACATTAACATACCTTAGCCTGAGGCAATGAGCAAAGCTGGAATAGCCAGGCATGGCTGGGCGTGTCACTAATTACAATAACACAGGGGGGTGAAGCAGTCTTAAACAAGTCTACACAAAAGTTAGCATAGCCACTGATTTTTGAGGATTGGATCCAACAAAAAAGAAAAAAAAAATTTGTATAAAGTTGTCTGTGGAGGCTGTGATTGAGATTTCCTTTTGTTCTGAAAGCCATGAAACCCAATTATCAAATCTGAGGGATAAAACACCAATAACATTTTAGTAATAAACATTAAATTTTTCCTCCTAAACACAAAATAAACCAATGGTTATATACCTGTAACAAGACATTAGCATATGAAACACAAACATATATTACATTCCTTAAAGAAAGTCTTTCTTGTTTGTTTTGGAACAGTGCACTTTTTAAAAATACCAAAAATTGTTGAGCTCAACTTTAATTCCACGTGGAAAAAAAAAATGTATTCACCATGGTGAGAAAAAAATTAGCAACACGTAATAAACCTTTTAGCGGTACCATTTATCTACAACTCAAAATACCTTACCACAAAGAACCTCTCACAGAACTGTCTCTGTGGAAAACAAGCACATTTTGGTAAATACACATTTCAATTTACTATTACAGATCTTTATCTTTTCTCAAGTAATTTGCATGTCAATACAGTTAGCTTTACACTCTCACCGACCTGGTCAGAAAGAAGGGGGGTCATTTAGGTGGGTTCTCAGCAGTTGAAGACAACAGACGTCAGAGTTAGATGACAAAACATATATTCCATATTCCACACACACACACTCACACAATTAGCTAGGTAAAAGATGAACTCTAAACATTACACATATCAGCATGTTTTCTAAAATAACCTGTACTTCTTCTTAAACCCGTAACATCTGTTTGGTAAGGTTGAAATTCTTTCAGAGATCCATCCCATTTCATTAGCCCCTTCTCAGCAGGTATGGATGCATTCTCAGGATTTTGGAACAAACGGCTTTGTTTTAGACGACTGAGAATGTTGGATGGCTACAACTGGATTAGTAGCTGGCTGTTTACAAGATATGGGGGCAATTAAAAAAAAAAAACTCTTACCTTCTAGGGATTTATTCTTGCAGTAACACCAGGGATGGAACATTGTTGGTACCTACCTTAGGTGTGGAGGATGCCCCCCTGTGTTCAGACATACCCAAATCCGTTGCTCTGTTATCGCCTCTATCAGAACTGTGTTGTGGCTCTCCCTTTTTGTCAGCCACTGAACACTCCGCTGACAAGGACTGCACAACTGATGTCATATGGCCGTGTCATCTTTGTGTGACGAGCACGGTACAGATCTTCCCATACTTTAAGTTTAACCTTTCTTAGAAAACCTCTTCCCCGTCCAACAATCCCAATCACAAATATCCTAGGGCCCATATTTAACCCATCCTTACGGACGCTTGGACCCTGACCTGATTTCCCAACCTTTTATAGGTTGATCCTCCAGAGGTAGCGACCCTCTGGACCGTGATTGGGTTGACAGGTACCGCCCCTGTCACCGTTGCTGCTTTTTTTTCACTATTTGTCAGCACAATTCCCTGTTCTGACTATAGTCCTTCAAAAAATTAGCCTGGAGATTTCCCAAACTATGATAGTTCAAACTCCCCCATGGACTTTTCAGAAGTATTCTAAAAAAATTGGCTTAAAGTAGGACTTATTACTTTTGTTATCTCAAGAATGATTAGAGCAGACTTGGATAACAAAAGAGAATATATGCATGATTCATTTGGGGTTTTAATTCAATCTTGTTTTATTGAGAAAAGAAGAATGTACAGTTAACAGTTAAGTCATTCATAACACAAAAATAGAAATAGACATCATTGCAATACTGGTAACATATCGTCTCATGGTTTAGACAATTTGTGAGCTTCGATTGATTTAGTTTGGTATATAAGCCTGTATAGCTATATCGTCTAATTTGACTTATTAAGGGTAGGTGAGCACCACTATCCACTCAATGAGTGGCGTCCACCTAATACAAACAAGCTAGGGCTTTTGTTGCTGTGCTAAATACGCTCTCTGAGGGGGAAGCTCCGTGTGTGCCACACTATCGGTCTGATTGGTCTAGAGATTATGATTCAGGTGATTGTGTAGCACTGCAACATATAGAGGGAAAGGAAAAAAGAAGAGTGGGGGTAGAGGGGACAAGGAAGTAAGGAATATAGATATTAAGTGAAAGACATTCCACTCTGGTTACACAGTTGCATTGGTGGAGTCCTCTGTAGCCCATAGAATATCATTTGGGGTTTTAAACGGGGTGTTAAACTTGGCAACATGTTGTGGTTGCTGATGTGTCTGCTGATAGATGACAATTCCTATCAGCTTTGGAGTATCTTGCCAAGGGCGATTGTATAAGGCCCCAATCCTGACAATTCCTCATCGTCCCCCTGTTCATCACTGTCACTACTCTGGGGATGTTGGTCTAGTGGCTGTCCCTGCTTGTCCCTACTCCTCAGCATCATTTGGTGCGTTTTCTCCCACCGTAAAAATATTCACATCCTCAGTTCTATGCATGGATACTACCATCCATGCACCCCAAGCAACTCTTTCATTTGTTCCCAAGCTTTTGGCTTAAAAGTACCTCTTCTTGAATACTTTTTTCCTGTCCAGCGATCCCAATCTTGAATATATTTCACCACCCAAGGCCCATATTTACAATGGACCTTCAACTGATTCCCCAACCTTTTTATAGGTTGCCTTTTTTCCAGTAGCTACTCTCTGGCCAAGAATTGGGTTGACAGGTACCACCCCTGTCACCGTTGCTGCTTTTTTTCACTACTTGTCAGAACAATTCCCTGTCCTGACTATTGTCCTTCAAAAAATTAGCCTGGAGATTTCCCAAACTCAATAGTTCAGTCCCCCCGTGGACTTTTCTGAAGTATTTTAAAAGAAATGCTTAAAGAAGGGCTATTACTTCTGTTATCTCAAGAACGATTAGCACACACTTGGATAATCAGAACCCTATGAGTGCTTGTAGTACAGAAGGAAGTCATCTGAGGCACACCTAATTTCAATATGATTTGTAGCAGTTATAATATAGCCAGTGTTTACAGGTCTAATTACAAAGCTCACAATCCCCAGTAGGTAGTTTACAAAGACTGATTCATACTAGGGCTGAAACAACTAATCAATTAATCGACAACTAATCGATTATGAAATCAATCGATTACTATTTTCACAATTGATTAATCAGCCAGTAACACAATGGGGTTAAAAAAAAAACAAAATGAGCCCTCTATAGTAGAAAAAGAGCAAACAATCAATACTGTAAATATTACTTTCGCAGTTCTACAGTAAAAAAATGAACCCCTTACAGTAGTGTCTATCTGCTCCTCCCCGGACCACAATGGGCCAACCCTAGCCTTCTCAACCCCATTATGTTAATAAACTTCTTAAACCTGGTTCACATCTATGTGTGTTTTTTTGTGCTTTTTGCAGAAATGCACTACAGTTCATTTACATGGTTACCTAAGAGACACGTTCACATCTATAAGAAAAACAAATAAAATTGCGCTTGGATTACAATAAAAAACAATAAAAAAAGATTTTGAGAAAAATTTTTTTGAAGTGAATCGAAATGTAAGTGAGAAAAATTGACTTTTGTTAAGTAAAAATAGTGACAAATTATTATGTACTGGAAAATTTTTTGAAAAATATTCTGAAAAATATTTCTATACAGCTGCAGCTATAAGTGGGGCACACCAAAACCAATATAGAACAAAGAAACTGCGCTAAAAATGTTAAACAATAATGAAATAAAAAGTCCAAATAAAGTCCAAAATAAATAATCATAGACTCCTCAGTGTGATAATGTTGAAAGAAGATGATTCACTTGGGATACAACTGTGTGGTGAAATGCTTACCAGAACGTAAGACTAATTCAGACAGGTGGCTTAAACCCAGCCAGGGCCTTTAGAGAGCGATTCCAATATGAGAAGATCAGTCGCACTCGTGTATCAAATCAGGTCCGCATAGGGTTTATCCAAAAAATATATGCAAAAAACATAGCGTGATACTGACATAGTAATAGGCAATAAACCAAAAAACAAAAGAAGGAAATATGCAACCTCCCAAAAACAAAAACAAAATCATGAGTATCATATAGACATCCTGTGTGCACAGCATACACAGGAATGTGAATTTGGTGACATGCAGCATGCAATGAGTAGTGCCCTTGGATATAAAAGCAAAAACACCAAATATATCTGCTTACCAGAGATCAGAGATAGGTGAGCATATAACTATCACCAAAATATCAGAAAACGCACCAAGTGCACAGACATATGAAGCAGCTTACCAGATGGCAAACCAGTGTACGCACACTCAGCTGAAAACCTTAATGTCTCAGCGTGACCCAGGGTTAACTTATGTGAACCAGTAGGGGTTCCTGCTTACCGGAAGGTGAAAAGAACACAAACAGAAATCCTGGCGGAGTGCCGCGATCCTGTCCTGGCAGGCCCGTCACGGGCTCGATGTGCATAAGATTCAAAAAAGGAACAACCAATAGCGTAATACCGTAGGAACTCCGATTTATTAAAAAGAATAACACTTACAATAAAAGCAACGATTACAGCAATGCCGGCCGGCACTCAAAACAGCTCCCGTCCACAGCAGGGCGACGTGGTGACGTCAGCACGTCCCTCCCAGACGCGTTTTGTCACAAGTTGACATTCTCAATGGGGAACGGGCAGCGTGCTGAGCCACCACAATATATGCACACACCAAGCCTCGCTCTGGTACCCAACAGGTGAAACACAGAGCGCCATCTTTGGTGTGGGCATAAACAACAAGTTACA
Organism: Lithobates clamitans; assembly: GCA_037952925.1. NCBI lineage: Eukaryota > Metazoa > Chordata > Amphibia > Anura > Ranidae > Lithobates > Lithobates clamitans. The sequence continues at coordinate 242,747 of JBBGZY010000418.1, forward strand.
GGAATAAGAGCAAAACGGCGGCGAAAACGCCAGCCGGTTTACATCCCTTCATGAAGTATATCTGGTACATAAGGACTAAAAGAACTTGGCATTACAAATGTATGATAATAAGAACTGATATTCTGAACGCCCTGTTTCTAAGAAGGTCTGACCTTAATAGCCAGATATAGATATCCAGGCAACAGTATTCATGATGACTGGATATTACATCAATAAAAACCCTGGACATTGTCCATAGGGGAACAAATGGCATACAATCACTAATTACAAAGCATAATAACACATGGCTACATTAAGCTACCATAATGAAAATATATAAACCATAAGATAAATAAATAAAATTAAAATTATCAGTGCTGTTAAGCATATACCTTTTAAATAAAAAACAGAATAAGAGACATAAATTTATATTTTATATTTTAAGCCCCATAAGATGCGGGTTATGTTCCTAGTCACATATTTATAACATGTTCAACCTCCTCAGATAGAGAAGGTGATTCAAAAAGACAAAAATAAAAACAAATAAATATATGTAAAACATGAACAAAGAGAAACCAGGTATATAACCTAAGGATTATAACCTATAGACTGTCCACTAAAATTATTAAAATATCATTGGGAGGCCTTACCCAAGATTCGATGAGAACAAAAATAATATGTTACCCATATGATATGTCTATATGACATTTAATTACAGAGTGTAATTGCAAGGACCAATCCCAACCATATCAAGGGCCCAACTCAGAGTATATCTCAACCAAAGTAACATCCGTAAGGGAGATTAAGTAAGAAAAAATTGACTCCATGTCCAAAAATAGGTATGTCAGTTCCACTTATAAGATGCCACACAAAAACTCAATAATCAGGAATTATCAATGAACGCATTGACATCCACATCTATGTTCAAACCGTGGGGCGTGTAGCTTTTGATCCTATGGATCCAGAACATTTTGGATTTGGAAATCTCTCTTACCATGGAGCTACCCCGCCAGTGGGGTTTATACCGGTCAATCCCTAAAAATAGGGTGTTGGAAGGGTCTCTATTATGTACCAACCGGTAATGTTTCGAAACCGAATGGTTTTTAAAGCCTGTTAGGATATTGGTAATATGCTCATTGAGCCTTACTTGGAGGGGGCGTTTGGTCCGCCCCACATATTGCAAGCCACAAGGGCATTGCAATAGGTAAACCACTCCAAAGGTGGAACAGGTGATAAATGGGGTAATGTGATGGGTTTGACCCGTCTTGGTGGAAACAAAGGATTGAGTCCTCCTATTCACACACAAGTTATAGGAGCAAACCTGACATTTATTACATCTATAGAAACCGGTTAGTTGATCCAAGAAAGTGGCTCTATTCTGAGGAGGGTCCAAAACCCCCGGGGCTAACCTGTTCTTAAATGAAGGGGCCCCTTTAAAAACAATTTTAGGTTTGGGTGGTAAAGCTTCCTTCAGAACACGGTCGTTGGTAACTATATGCCAGTGTTTGGAAACTAGTTGTTTTATTTCCTTGTGCTGGAGCGAATAGGTGGTAATAAAGGGAACCCCTATAGTGTTAACAGAAGTACCTGTTTGAGGTCTGTCTCTCAACAAGAGCTCCCTATCCATCTCTTGTATGTCTTTCAACACAGGTAACAAGTCCCCACTGGTATATCCTTTTTCGAGGAACCTCTCAGTGAGAACGTTACTTTGCGATAGAAATTTCTCAGGGTTCGAGCAATTTCTGCGCACTCTCATATATTGACTTTTGGGGATTCCATTAAGCCAGGGTCTATAGTGACAACTTTCTAATGGGATGTAGGAGTTCCTATCACTCTCCTTAAAAAAGGTAGATGTAGATAGAGTTCCCCCCTCTATAGACACAGTGAGATCCAAGAAGTGGATCTGAGTCTGACTTATCTCAAAATTCAAATGGATTCCGCGGTTGTTAGTATTGAGGGAAGACATGAACTGTTGAAGTTCCAGGCCATCTCCATCCCATAGGAGGAGGATGTCATCTATATATCTTGCCCACAGGACAAGATGGGGATTCCGATGGGCATAGATGACATCCTCCTCCCACTTGGCCATGAATAAATTGGCCAGGCTGGAGGCATACTTTGCCCCCATAGCCACGCCACGACTCCGGCGGTAAAATTGATTTGAAAACCAAAAATAATTAAGGGAGGCCGCAAAGACCAACAGCTCCATAATAAAAGAAATCTGGTCTGCAGGAAGGCCTGAGTCTCTCATTAGGGCTCCCTCTACCGCTTGTAGACCCATGTCATGGGGAATTATGGTGTATAGGGAAGTGACATCGGTGCTCACCAACCACATATCAGGTCTAATAGTAATACTAGAGAGAAGATTCAGCACATGGCGGGTGTCTTTGATGTATGAAGGCCTCTTTTGAACCAGGGGCTGAAGGAAAAAATCAATATATCTGCCCACCCGGGATGTGATAGAATCAATGCCACTCACAATGGGGTGTCCCGGGGGGCAGATAGGGTCCTTGTGGACCTTAGGTAGATAATAGATAATTGGGGTTCTGGGGGCCCTGGGAACTAAATATAGACTCTCCTTGTCCCCCAGAATACCCAATGAGGTACCCTTAGAAATGATTTTACGTAAATCCTTAATATAGCCATTTTTTGGATCAGAGGGGAGGGGGGTGTAGGTCTCTGTGTCACTAAGGATCCTGGCCATTTCAGCCAAGTAATCCTTTCGATCGAGCACCACTATCCCTCCCCCCTTATCCGCAGGGCGGATAACTAGATCCTTATTTTTACATAAAGAATCCAACCCTTCTTGTATGGCTTTAGAATTCTTTGCATTTTTTACCTCTAGCTCTTCAAGATCCCTTAACATTACATCCCTAAACACTTTCAATGTAGGGGCAAGTGTCCCAGGGGGATTGAAGAGAGATGCATTCGCCAATCCTGAATGTACGTATTTATCGATTGGTTGGGAGTTCCTTACAATAGGATTCCCTATCATATATCTCTTTATATTCAGTTTGCGAACAAACTTGTGGACATCCATATATGTTTGAAAACGATTTAGGCTTCTGGGAGGGGCAAACTTGAGACCTTTGTCCAAAACCAACTTTTCGGACTGCGTGAGCTCTACAGTACTCAAGTTAAAAATACCCTGCCCTATTAAATTCTGGCTTTTTTTTGCTCGCATGCGCCTCCCCCCTCTAGTTCCTCGCTTCTTTCTACCGGCCTTTTTAGTCCCTGGCCTGGTTTGGAAAAACCCCAAGTCCCTGCTCCTCTAGGAGGCGGAGCAGAGTAACTGGGTGTAATTGGATCCTGAGAAGGTGAAGGATATAGTGGGAACCTGGGTGTCCTGCTGGTATCCATATGGTACATGGGAAGCGGACATCCCCTCACATGGATTCATGTCGCTTATAGGGAAAAAACTATTTTGTGTGGGGAGATTATACTCCCAACCCGCAACATAAGGATCCTGATAGGGTGGTTTTTGATATGCATCATAATTATGGTTGGGTCTCCACCAATCCGGGTAGTCTCCACCGTAACTCTGACCTCTATTGGAATTGGACGGACCACGTCCTCTTTCACCCATAGGGTGACCTCCTCTCCATAAAGATGGAGGGATAAACCTCGACCCCCCTCCCCTTTGTGTATAGTTAGATCTAGGGGGCCCTAAATTATAGGGAGGGTGTGGGGGAATATTAGGTTTGTTAGCTCCTAATGGTCTTTGAGGGGATTGGTACCTTTGAGGACCCATACCCTTCTGGATTTTACCCAGGGGGCCTTTTTTGTTATTTTTAGGGGGTGACCTTCTTAGAAAGAGGGCGTTCAGAATATCAGTTCTTATTATCATACATTTGTAATGCCAAGTTCTTTTAGTCCTTATGTACCAGATATACTTCATGAAGGGATGTAAACCGGCTGGCGTTTTCGCCGCCGTTTTGCTCTTATTCCTGTAACTTGTTGTTTATGCCCACACCAAAGATGGCGCTCTGTGTTTCACCTGTTGGGTACCAGAGCAAGGCTTGGTGTGTGCATATATTGTGGTGGCTCAGCACGCTGCCCGTTCCCCATTGAGAACGTCAACTTGTGACGAAACGCGTCTGGGAGGGACGTGCTGACGTCACCACGTCGCCCTGCTGTGAACGGGAGCTGTTTTGAGTGCCGGCCGGCATTGCTGTATTCGTTGCTTTTATTGTAAGTGTTATTCTTTTTAATAAATCGGAGTTCCTACGGTATTACGCTATTGGCTGTTCCTTTTTTGAATCTTATGCACATCGAGCCCGTGACGGGCCTGCCAGGACAGGATCGCGGCACTCCGCCAGGATTTCTGTTTGTGTTCTTTTCACCTTCCGGTAAGCAGGAACCCCTACTGGTTCGCATAAGTTAACCCTGGGTCACGCTGAGACATTAAGGTTTTCAGCTGAGTGTGCGTACACTAGTTTGCCATCTGGTAAGCTGCTTCATATGTCTGTGCACTTGGTGCGTTTTCTGATATTTTGGTGATAGTTATATGCTCACCTATCTCTGATCTCTGGTAAGCAGATATATTTGGTGTTTTTGCTTTTATATCCAAGGGCACTACTCATTGCATGCTGCATGTCACCAAATTCACATTCCTGTGTATGCTGTGCACACAGGATGTCTGTATGATACTCATGATTTTGTTTTTGTTTTTGGGAGGTTGCATATTTCCTTCTTTTGTTTTTTGGTTTATTGCCTATTACTATGTCAGTATCACGCTATGTTTTTTGCATATATTTTTTGGATAAACCCTATGCGGACCTGATTTGATACACGAGTGCGACTGATCTTCTCATATTGGAATCGCTCTCTAAAGGCCCTGACTGGGTTTAAGCCACCTGTCTGAATTAGTCTTACGTTCTGGTAAGCATTTCACCACACAGTTGTATCCCAAGAATCATCTTCTTTCAACATTATCACACTGAGGAGTCTATGATTATTTATTTTGGACTTTATTTGGACTTTTTATTTCATTATTGTTTAACATTTTTAGCGCAGTTGCTACGTTCACATCTATGCTTTCTTTAGCCACGTATTTGGAAAGGGTCAGGGACTTTTTTTTTTTTAACGCAAAACGTTGCTTTTCTGGTTCAATATACTTCAATAGAGAAGCTGCAGAAAAGCATGTAATGCATTTTTGCCGCAACTTGTGTTTTTTAATCTGACCAACAACAAATTGGCCAAAAAAAAAAGAAAAAACACAAATCGCAGCAAAATCACTTGCGCAAATATCAAAACGCTCAGCAAAAAGCACTCCAGAAACAGATCAAAAGCAAACTGCATAGGTGTGTACCGAGCCTTATGCTGGCCACACGGATCAATTTTCAGGTAAGAATATTCAGATGAAAAAATGTTGTACATTCCCTGAATGAAAGAATTTTTGAAATTTTCACTTGTTTTTAACATTCTGTTTTTAAAATCAATGTAATTTCTGAATGAAAACCACATACACTGTCTGAAAATTCCTTTGACCAAGAAGTTTGCTATTGTTTCCAAATTTTCCCATCACTGTGGCTTGAAAATGAACGTCGATCTGACCCCACTAATGATTAGAAAATCGAAGGAATGTTCTTAAAATTACATTTTTTTTGGAGGAAGACATTGTTTTTTAAATAAAAAATTGACCTCTGAATCCGATGATATTTACCAGATTCACCCTTTAACCACTTGAGGTCCGGGCCATAGCCGAATGACGGCTACAGCGCGGACCTCAATTTCCGGGAGGCCGTCATAGGACGTCCTCCCCTGTGCACGCGCACCGCGCGCACCCTGCAGGGCGCGTGGTGTGCGCGCTGTGATCACCGAGTCACGGAGACTCGGATGATCACAGATCCGAGTAAGGGGCCGGTCCCGGCCCCTTACCATGTGATCAGCTGTCAGCCAATGACAGCTGATCACATGATGTAAACAAAACCTCGGTGTTCGGTTTCGTTTTCTCCTCACGCTGACAGCGTGAGGAGGAAAAAAAAGCCGATCACTGGCTTATGTCAAAGGGACATCAGTCCCGAAGAGGAAGGAGGCACATATGCCTCATCTGTGCCAACAAGATCAATCTGTCATTGCCACCTGCCAGTGCCCACAGTGCCCACAAGTGCCACCTATCAATGCCCACAAGTGCCACCTATCAAAGCCCACAAGTGCCACCTATCAATGCCTGCAAGTGCCACCTATCAATGCCCACCAGTGGTGCCAATTAGTGCCACCTAGCAGTGCTGCCATCAATCAGTGCCCCATCAGTGCCCATCACTGCCACCCATCAGTGCCCATCACCGCCACTCATGAGTGCCCATCACTCCACCTATCGGTGCCCATCAGTGCCGCCTCATCAGCGTACATTGACGAAGGAGAAAAATGACCTGTTTGCAAAATTTTATAACAAAATATAAAAAAAATATAATAAAAAAAAAAATTCTGTCTTTTTTAATTTTTTTAACAAAAACTAAAAACCGCAGAGGTGATCAAATACCATCAAAAGAAAGCTCTATTTGTGGGAAAAAAATGATAAAAATTTCATTTGGGTACAGAGTTGTATGACCGCGCAATTGTCATTCAAAGTGCGACAGCGCTGAAAGCTGAAAATTGGTCTGGACAGGAGGGGGGTTTAAGTGCCCAGTAAGCAAGTGGTTAATAGTATATACAGTATATAGCCTCTAACAGCATATACAGTATATCTCTCCTCTAATAGTTTATACAGTATATTTCTTCTAATAGGATATACAGTATATCTCTTCTAATAGTATATACAGTATATCTCTTCTGTCTGTTATTCTCAGAGTGGATTAGATAACCATAACCATATAGTTGGTTATTTATATTTACAACTGCATAGAGATATTTAAGAATAAATTGCCTTTACATATTGACTAAATTATACACCACACTTTTTTTAAGGTTATTAACCGATTAATCGAAACAATAATCGGCCAACTAATCGATTATGAAAATAATCGTTAGTTGCAGCCCTAATTCATACACATCAAGATCATTCAGTGTGACCTAGGCTCTGTCTCCACTAATGCAATTTGCCATGCAACATTGGACACAAAGATTGTGAAAATAAACTGCGCTTAGGGTACGTCTGTAGGGTCAGATGCCACAGGTTGCTGCCTCCCTTACACAAAGTACCCAATGAGGTGCTTTGCAGAACGTATTGAAAAATAATGATAAAATATGGGTGTAATGGCGCTACCTAAAAACTTGACTGGGATAGCCTTAAAGTGATAAACCCCTACTATTGGTTATATATCTATAAGGTATTAGACATCAAAGGGTAAGTCCCCCTTATATTATGAGTAGTACTTCAAATACATAAGTGTGTTTACAGTGATGTATGCTTTGGGAGAAATATAGTGCAACCAATCAAGTGTCGCACAGCAAGGAGTTGTCTTACAGCGTCTGGCGGTAGAGCCAGAGGCTGTATTACATAAAGTGCATTTATTGAGACCTTATTCCATATACTGTAAAATTAATTTTATACATAATTAGTGCCCGCATCAGCAGTTAGATGCATCATGGAGAATGTGTTATCCATAAAACAGTACACATGCTGTATATATAGGTCAAACCGCCTTGATCAAAAACTTTATGTGTGATAAATCATGGATTAAAATCGCATGCATTCAAGACAAAAAATGTTATCAAGAAAATTCCAGTAATTAAATCTCAAATAAAATATGACAGTCCCATAAGTTGGTACTATGTTGACTTTATGAAATTCCCAATGGTGACTTTGGTGCTGCAACAGTTGTCTGGTGACTCTAGTGCTCCCCCTTATGGTTGCCTACTCACCAGCTCCCGGAACCCCAACAGGGGTATTACACCTGTAGTATATTAGACTGGGTTGCTCTGCTTGCTGCTTCCTGCGATAGGTGCCTTTGATCTAATCAGCTCCCCAAGCCCCATACATGGGTAGTGCGCTTATGCTGGAATTGAAATAGACCACTGTGCGTGCTATATTCTGTGGTAGATGTCTCCTGTGCGTCCCGATCCGTGGAGATGTTGCATTTCCTCATGTGTTAAGAAAAAAGAGCTTCCATGGCGTAATAAAGTAAAATCACTTTATTTAAAAGCATATATGCCCACAAAAAAAGGGAATTGTGAACAAAAAAAATAAATAAAATAAAACAAAAAAATATATAAACACAAATAAGAAGTCCAAGCACTATTGTATTCCCACCCAGTGCAGATGGGATAGGATACCAATAGTCCCCAGGCAGTAAACGAATTTTAAAAAACCCTCCTAAAGAGCATAGAACGAGGTGGGGGGTGTATGTCCACCAGACGCTGAACAGCGTTCTACTCTCTCCTATGCCCTGGAGGTGACGTGTAGAGCATGGTGCCATTGTGCGCGCTTCGTCACATGATGTCCTCAGCAACGGTACCACACTCTTGCCTCTGTAAGATTTTATAGGGAGAGAGCGTCCATGCTAAGCTTGCCCCTTAGATTGCGGGGCTGGGAATTACATCACCCCATGGATAGTAATAATCCTGTAATCTAGCTGTACATACAATAGGGCAGTTACTGTATGCCCAAGCAACATTTCTGGCATTATGGTAATGTTTGGGCACGTAACTGCATTTTTAAGTTTGTGGTTAATTATGGTGCACAACTCTGTATGATGAACTGTGTGAATATCTCTTTTGTAGTGGTAGTATACTGAATCAACCCACTTGCTGTTTCCATGTAGGACCAGCAGGGGGAGCTCGGTTAACCATATATATTGTATATGAATTTCTTCGGTCTTAATGGAGAGCGCTTCCATGATTCTTATGCATAGTAATATGGGTATACAAATCGGACATATAGATTTTATATTGTGACAGATGGGAAACTAATCTGGATTACATCTAGTTACACATAATTCCCAGCCCCACAATCTAAGGGGCGGGCTTAGCATGGACGCTCTCTCCCTAAAAAATCTTACAGAGGCAAGAGTGTGGTACCGTTGCTGAGGACGTCATGTGACGAAGCGCGCACAACGGCACCACGCTCTACACGTCACCTCCAGGGCATACGAGAGAGTAGAACGCTGTTCAGCGTCTGGTGGACATACACCCCCCCACCTCGTTCTATGCTCTTTAGGAGGGTTTTTTAAAATTCGTTTACTGCCTGGGGACTATTGGTATCCTATCCCATCTGCACTGGGTGGGAATACAATAGTGCTTGGACTTCTTATTTGTGTTTATATATTTTTTTGTTTTATTTTATTTATTTTTTTTGTTCACAATTCCCTTTTTTTGTGGGCATATATGCTTTTAAATATAGTGATTTTACTTTATTACGCCATGGAAGCTCTTTTTTCTTAACACATGAGGAAATGCAACATCTCCACGGATCGGGACGCACAGGAGACATCTACCACAGAATATAGCACGCACAGTGGTCTATTTCAATTCCAGCATAAGCGCACTACCCATGTATGGGGCTTGGGGAGCTGATTACATCAAAGGCACCTATCGCATGAAGCAGCAAGCAGAGCAACCCAGTCTAATATACTACAGGCGTAATACCCCTGTTGGGGTTCCGGGAGCTGGTGAGTAGGCAACCATAAGGGGGAGCACTAGAGTCACCAGACAACTGTTGCAGCACCAAAGTCACCATTGGGAATTTCATAAAGTCAACATAGTACCAACTTATGGGACTGTCATATTTTATTTGAGATTTAATTACTGGAATTTTCTTGATAACATTTTTTGTCTTGAATGCATGCGATTTTAATCCATGATTTATCACACATAAGGTTTTTGATCAAGGCGGTTTGACCTATATATACAGCATGTGTACTGTTTTATGGATAACACATTCTCCATGATGCATCTAACTGCTGATGCGGGCACTAATTATGTATAAAATTAATTTTACAGTATATGGAATACGGTCTCAATAAATGCACTTTATGTAATATAGCCTCTGGCTCTACCACCAGACGCTGTAAGACAACTCCTTGCTGTGCGACACTTGATTGGTTGCACTATATTTCTCCCAAAGCATACATCACTGTAAACACACTTATGTATTTGAAGTACTACTCATAATATAAGGGGGACTTACCCTTTGATGTCTAATACCTTATAGATATATAACCAATAGTAGGGGTTTATCACTTTAAGGCTATCCCAGTCAAGTTTTTAGGTAGCGCCATTACACCCATATTTTATCATTATTTTTCAAAACATTGGACACAAAGTCACATTACAAGTCGCAGCCCATTGATTTCAATAGTACCAGTTCCAATCTATGCGACTCAAAGCTGCAGCGACTATGAAAAGGTACCTGCACCACTCTGATGTGACTCCAGATGCGACTCCGACCCAGAGTGTAAATTTGGATCAAAGTCGCATTCAAAGCCACACCACAGTCGCACTAAAGTCGCACCTCTGTCACACTCTCAATTGTGCGACCTTGGTGTACCATTAGAAACGCAACTCTATGCCCACAGGAGCGTTTCAATCACAACGATTGGTCTAATCTCATTCAAAGGGTCAACTGAAATTGCTTTTTGGCAGAGAAGCACATATCCTTTTCCACTGCCTCCAAGATTCCAAACAGAGCCCTCATCATTTACACTTACAATTTAATTTTATATATACACATTATTCAAAATCAGTCTCATCAAGGTATTAGTATAGACAAAAGGTAAAAAGGAAAGTTCTGAGAAGCTTTTTAGTCTGGGTATTCAGACGGGAGACATGTGAACACAAAAGACATAAGAAAAAAAATGCTTAGCGTTTCTGGGGTTAGGTATAAATCAGCTCTGTCTTCCATACAAGAAATCACATTCACCCAAACATTAAACTTCCTCACACAGGGGCACCATCTGATATGGCAATGTTTACCTACCTCACTTATATGCTTAATGATACATAACATAAGTGATTAAAACCTTTTATCTATATAAATCAACCCATGCATTTGCAGCTATAACCCATGAAATCAATAATGAATGATAACTGTGCAAAAAGAATAACAATCACATTTATTTATACAGAAAAGAAAGGTTAGAATAATCAGAGATGACCTAATATAGTATAGAGATGTTACAAATGCAGTGTTGCCAGTCTACAAAGATAGTTCATGTTCATAGACAACTCTTATGTGACTATCTTTCATCTAGACCATGAGCCAAAGAGATTTAGCATCCTCAGGCTTTGGTTTTTATGTTGTTAGAATAACCCATTCCTACCAATCAAAGCTCAGAATCACCTCATTGGTTCAGAAGTGGCATTGAATCCCGATTGGCTGAAATTTAAGTCATACTTCCCACATAAACAAGAGGCTATCTCCTGTGCCTCTGTGTCTGAAAACCTGAGTACCTGTTTAAGCCTTATCTCTTGATTTACAACCGTCTGCCCTCTTTGATATATCATAAATTAGCATCTCAAGGTCTTGGGAGCTGCAATGTCTGTCCCTCGTCCCAAACAACAATAGAATAACTTACGTTACATAACTGGGTGAACCCGCCCCCTCTGACATCACGGGGAAACCCATAGGGAAGTCCCCGTCAAGCCCCCATGCGTCAGAGGGGGGTGGGGTCACCGGGTGGCCCCATCCTCCGTTATTTAAGAAGTGTCAGAAGAAGAGAAGCGTCACACAGCAGGAGCCTCCCATGGATGTGGAGTGACCCAAGAACGAAGCGGAGAAGAAGACGCCACGGAGGAAGATGCCGGACGAGAACACCAGAGCATGAAGCAGAGGATCGGAGGAAGAACCAGAGGAAGAAGAAGATGGAGGAAGAAACCGAAGGAAGAAGGAAGACCCGAAGAAGATGGAAAGAAGAAGACTTTAAATAAAGGAATTGTCAAAAACTATCTTGTCATTTTTATCATTTTTGACACTTTTTTTGTGAAATGGTAGGGGTACTTTTGTACCCCATTACCATTTCACACGGGGGGGGCGGGATCTGGGGGTCACCTTGTTAAAGGGAGCTTCCAGATTCTGATAAGCCCCCCGCCTGCAGACCCCCACAACCACCGGCCAAGGGTTGTGGGGATGAGGCCCTTGTCCTCATCAACATGGGGACAAGGTGCTTTGGGGGGCCGCTACCCCAAAGCACCCTCCCAATGTTGAGGGCATGTGGCCTGGTATGGTTCAGGAGGGAGGGGTGCTCTCTCATCCCCCCTCTTTTCCTGCGGCCTGCCAGGTTGCGTGCTCGGATAAGAGTCTGGTATGGATTTGGGGGGACCCCAAGCCATTTTTTAAAAAAATGTTGGCGCAGGGTTCCCCTTAAAATCCATACCAGACAGGTCTGGTATGATTTTGAGAGGGGCCCCCACGCCATTTAAAAAAAAATTTGTCGAGGGGTTCCCCTTAATATCTATACCAGACCTGAAGTGCCTGGTATGAAATTTAGGGGGACCCCCACGCCTTTTTTTTTTAAATTTTGGTTCGGGGTTCCCCTGTGGGGAAATCCCATGCCGTTTTTATCAATGAACTTTTATGTGTATTGTCGGACCGACAATTCATTAATAGCCGCGAGTAGTTTTAAATGACTTTTTTTCCTTTGAAATGTCATTTTGCTGTCAGACTATTCTAAACATGGGAAACATGCGCCCCTTTACAGGCATACTATAGACACCCCCCAGGTATGAAATTTAAAGGAATGTTACACTTTTATTGTTTCACTTTAAGCATTATTAAAATCACTGCTCCAGAAAAAACGGCCGTTTTTAAAACTTTTTTTTGCATTGATACATGTCCCCTGGGGCAGGACCCAGGTCCCCAAACACTTTTTATGACAATACCATGCATATAAGCCTTTAAAATTAGCACTTTTGATTTCTCCCATAGACTTTTAAAAGGTGTTCCGCGGCTTTCGAATTTGCTGCAAACACCCCAAATTGTTCGCTGTTCGGCAAACTGGCAAACAGCCGGGGGGTCATTTACTAAAGAGCTGCGGCGCTAATTAGCGCTAATTGCCGGTAGTTGCGCTAATTAGCGCTAAAACGGTATTCACTATAGCGCTGGTGAGAAAATACTTCCAAAATCGAATTTACTATAGTTCCCTGAAACCAAATAGTGCTCAAACCCTTACTCTGCTAAAACCTGGAATAGTGCACATGGAAATAATGTTTAGAGCATAATATAATTGCCTAAATGGTACTGAAATATGCAGTATATTATTTAAAGATAATCTGCTTTTAAACTGTGTGAAAAAGTGATTTCTACACTGAAATATCTTTGTAAGTCTGAGAAGTGAAAAATTCCCCGTTTTGGACAACTAGGTGCTAACACAACTGAGCATGCTCAGACCTGAAAATAACTCTCATTTTAACTCAAGTGTCTTTTTTACCCGGCGCTATAGTAAATACCAAAATGAGAGCTAATTAGAGAGCATTTTTTTGAAGTGAAAATCTACTCTATTCTAGTCCAAATCAAGTATTAGCCATTGATTCTAATGGAACAATTCTAACTTTCACAAAAAAAAAACTTTTAATGTTGAGATGAAATGTATCTTTCTCTGAAATAAATTTTCCTTTGCATTGTTGCTTCTACTTAAAATATTTTGTTTTTAAGAATACTAGAATGTGGAATGTTTTGATGTTTTGGTAAAATATATTTTTCTCTGTCACTTTCACTTGTTACTCTTCATCTCACAACAATCTTTACCCAAACTCACACAGGTGTCTTTATAATCCACAAACAATACCATTGCTGATGCAAATTTAAAATGAATCACAATTTTTTGTGGTTTTTATTATTTCCAAATATTCATAATTTGAGCCCAAAAAATGTGATATGTGTACCAACATCAGAAATCAAAATGTAATTCCCAAAAATCTGAGGGTAATATTCTACTCTCACCCACAAAAAAACACCAAATATCACAGAATAAATCAAGAAGAATAACTCTTGAGTAATGTAATTCCATCACTTGTATGTCCAAAGAAATGCAGTTTTTATGTGTATTTATGTGTAGTTATGTGTAGGAGGCTTTCACAAGTGGCAGCTCCGTGGCCTAGAGGTTAGAACTTCTGCTGAGTGTCTGGGTTCAAATCCCAACCATGTTGCTTCATGTAGAGAAGTTGTCTCATCTCCCAGGTCCTATAACTATGTCTAAATGTAGTATTTTTGTGTAGGAGGGTTCCACCACCATTGTAAGTCTTTTCCAGATACACTATTTAGCCAAAAGTATTGGGACGCCTGCCTTTACACACACGTGAACTTTAATGGCAACCCGGTCTTAGTCCGTAGGGTCAAAATTTGATTTGGCCCACCCTTTGCAGCTAGAACAGCTTCTGGGAAGGCTGTCCACAAGGTTTAGTGTGTCTATGGGAATGTTTGATCATTCTTCCAGAAGTGCATTTGTGAAGCCAGGCACTGATGTTAGATGAGAAGGCCTGGCTCGCAGTCTCTACTCTAATTCAGCCAAAGGGTGTTCTATCGGGTTGAGGCCAGGACTTTGTGCAGGCCAGTCAAGTTTCTCCACCCCAAACTTGCTCATCCATGTCTTTATGGACCTTGCTTTGTGCACTGGTGTGCAGTCATGTTGGAACAGGAAGGGGCTTTCCCCAAACTGTTCCCACAAAGTTGGGAGCATGAAATTGTCCAAAATGTCTTGGTATGCTGACGCCTTAAGAGTTCCCTTAACTGGAACTAAGAGGCTAAGCCCAACCCCTGAAAAACAACCCCACATCATAATCCCCCCTCCACCAAATCATTTGGACCAGTGCACAAAGCAAGGTCCATAAAGACATGGATGAGTGATTTTGGGGTGGAGGAACTTGATTGGCCTGGACAGAGTCCTGACCTCAACACAACAGAACACCCTGGGGATGAATTAGAGAGGAGACTGTAGGTCAGGCCTTCTCGTCCAACATCAGTGCCTGACCTCACAAATGCACTTGGAAGAATGGTCAAACATTCCCATAGACACACTCCTAAACCTTGTGGACAGCCTTCCCAGAGGAGTTGAAGCTGTTATAGCTGCAAAGGGTGGGCCAAATGAGTTTTGAACCCAATACTAATACTTGGATGCCATTACAGTTTATGTGCGTTTAAAGGCAGGCGTCCCAATACTTATATACAATATATTGTATATTGCTTGTGACACTGAGCATGGCTATGGACTTAGGGCTGGTTCACACCACAGAGATGCAGAGAACATGTGTGAGGCTGCCTGGTGGCTAAGTGGGTAGCAGTTCTGTCTAGCAGCACCTGGGATGTTGGTTCAATTCTCCAACATGCTAATACTTGTGTTGAAGTTTATATGTTCTCCCTGTGTGGGTTTCTCACCATTATTATTATTATTATTCAGGATTTATATAGCGCCAACAGTTTACGCAGCGCTTTACAATATAAAAGGGAGACAATACAGTTATAATACAATACAATAGGATTAAGAGGGCCCTGCTCAGAAGAGCTTACAATCTAATAGGGTGGGGCAGGTGGTACAAAAGGTTGTAACTGTGGGGAATGAGCTGGTGGAAGTGGTAGGAGATTAGTTGGAGACGTGATAGGCTTTCCTGAAGAGATGAGTTTTCAGGGATTGCCTGAAGGTAGCAAGAGTAGGGGATAGCCGGATAGATGGAGGTAGCGAGTTCCAGAGGATGGGAGAGGCTCTGGAGAAATCCTGGAGACGAGCATGGGAGGAGGAGATGAGAGAGCTTAAAAGCAGGAGGTCTTGAGAAGAGCGGAGAGGTCGATTTGGGTGATATTTGGAGACAAGATTAGTGATGTAGCTTGGGGCAGAGTTGTGAATGGCTTTGTATGTTGTGGTTAGAATTTTGAATTTAATTCGCTGGGTGATTGGGAGCCAGTGTAGGGATTGAAGTAGAGGGTTGGCAGATCCAGATCCACCACAATCCAAAGACATGCTGGCACCCTATTTGTCTCCTGTCAAAATAGGTTCTAATGTAAGAAAGTTAATTTTGGACTTTATATTGGATGCTCATTGCAGCCAGGGACTGATGTTAATGTTTATTAGCACTAATCATGCCCAGGGACTTGGACATTTCAAATTTTATGGTTTACACTGCACAGGTACATATGCTTAGAAAACTGTTTCTTTGTTTATGTGGATGCAAATGGACTTTGATCTTTGGCCTGTAGGTGGAGATTTGATGCACATAGTCAAGGCTAACACAGTTGCGAATAGTATTATGTGTTCCTGCTCATCAGGTGCAATCACTTTAGACATACATGAAGAGATAGATTGAAAGATACTGGTGGGCGTGTACTTGTATCGGGTGTGTCAGTGTGCTAACAATACAACCTCTCTTATATAAAGGCCTGCAGTAGGGGGGTTTGTTTGGCCTGAGAAGGTCAGGTTTTTTGCTGTGATTTCTGGGGGAGAAGGAATGATATTGTGCATATTGACAAATGCCCAACTAGAGATATTTGATGAATTTCTTGTGCATTTTTTCAATCAAAAGGGGGTTTATGTGGCCATGCTGTCAATGTCGTGTGTGTATTGTTCCTGTCTGATCATGCAAACATCGTTTGGAAGCATCTGCTGACTTTCTACCCTTTTTGATCTTGTTTAATCGTGTACACCGAAATGCAGCTTCCAGCAGAACATGATCACCAATGTATGTATGTGTGGATTGTGGGCTGGTGGTGGGTGTTTTGAATAAGTCTTTTGTAATATCATGTTGGAATGCTTTGTAAGAATAACTGTTAAGTATGTTTCTATAATCTTGCAGATAAAAATGTGATGTGTTGCCCATTATACACTGAAATTAAAGCTGTCCCCTCTAAGGTTTTGTCAAATTTTAGATTGTAAGCTCCTATTAGCAGGGCCCCTAAAATCCCATTGCTAAATGTAATTCCGTTCCTCCGTGTAAACAATACTCCTCTCCTTCAGTGTGGCTTACAGCGCTATGCGTCACGTCTCACAGCCACGCCCCCGACATCTTTCGTCATAGGTTGACTTACTCATGGGATAGCCATGGAGGACAACCAAGGGAGGGGTGAGATTGGAAGCTCGGCACCAGCACACCTCGGGTCCGCCATGACTGCTTGTTATATTTGGTTTCACTGAATTGAGCTTGATGTGATCTGCACTTTAGTTTGGCTGATTTTATCGTTTTAAATGTGAGTGTATTGATAGAAGATTGCAGTGTTTTTAATAAATGTGTGATACTGGTTTACACTATTGGAGCACATATTTCTTTCATGTGGACCTTATTTAAAACATTCACTGTGGAACAACGATCGATCCAATTACCCTTGTGTGTGGTAAACAAGCAATTATTGCCTTGCATGAAAGTGCTGGCAAAATAAGTCGGTGAGTGTAATTCTTAAGGGAGTGGAAGCACTGTTCACGAGGGGAGAGGTGGAAGAGACACAGTATCACCTTTGTCTTTATCAAGATGTATTACTACCCTTTTGGACACTTTTTTATCACGTGTGATGTCATGTCTTTTTTGGACTGATTTATTTTTAAAACATGTTATATAATATGTTTTTTTGCATGTGCAGCATGGTATGAAATGATTGCACAAAATATATCACTGGAGATGTATTGTAATTTATGTTTCTGGTAAGAGTACACTTTATGTGAGTGTTTAATACACATGAAGAGGGTCACACCATCACTGTGTTAAAGACACTTGAACACTTATATAGTTTGTTTATGTACATATATACTTTTCAGTTGGTAGATCTGTTCAGAGCAAGATTTTACTTTGTGTTAGTGTGTAGTACACATGCAGAGGGTCACACCATCATTGTGTTAAAGGCACTTGGACACTTTTTGAAGCGCCTCTTATTTTTTCCTGGAGGCCTGTAGGAGGATTGTGGTAGTTACAGGCATCTTTGATTAAATATTTAGTATATACATTATAATTTAAAGGGGCGGCTTTACACTGTTTGTGGGGAGTAATTTCACCACGTAGTTTATTATTTTCACATATAGTTTGTGGAGTACAGGGGGCGCGGTGGAGGTATTTTTTGTTTGAAGGGCGGTTTATCATTCAGAATACCATAATATAATTGCACTGTTTTAATTGGTGCGACTTTGGGGTGCAATTTGTATTGCTATCAGTGCAGAAACCTGCACAGATGTCTCTGAAATTCCCCCTGCAGCCGGGACTGACATGCGGGAATGAAATTGTGTGATTTCAGCTGAACGATTTCCTCCCTCTGTCAGTGTGAACCAGGGCTCAAACTGGGCCTTTTGTTTTTGTCATTCACCTGCTGCTAACCCAGGGACACCATTTTTTATTAAACGCCTTTAAATATCATAAGTAGAAGTACAAATTTGCATATCTGCAAATAAACAAAAATAATACAATTTGAATTGTGGTTGCGATCAAATATTAGCAGCAGTGATCAAAAGAGTGTGGTTTTGCCTTCTGACCCAGAAATAAGTCATTGTAATCACCCGGAAGTTCCTGTGCTGGTCAGGAGCTCCATCTAGGTGGACATGGCGAGGTCCCTCTTTAGCAAAGAGGAGGTGCTTCTCATTTTCCAGATAAGGGTATGATATGTACTTGTGCTTAATCAGTGTGGGGTGGATGTGGTATTTAGATTTGGTGTGGGTGGGGTTCATTGATTTGTTTGGCATCCCCACACATTTGCTTCTGGCCCATGTGCACCAGGGATGAGCTGAACACCCCCCAGGTTCGGTTCGCACCAAAAGGGTGAGAACGGGCCAAAAATTTGTGCGAACACCATTAAATTCTATGGGACTTGAGCATGAATAATCAAAAGTGCTAATTTTAAAGGCTTATATGCAAGTTATTGTCATAAAGTCATTTAAAAGTACTTGCGGCTATATGAATTGTCGGTCCGACAATACACATAAAAGTTCATTTATAAAAACGCATGGGATTTCCCCACAAGGGAACCCCAAACCAATTTTTTTTTTAAAAATGGCGTGGGGGTTCCCCTAAATTTCATATCAGGCCCTTCAGGTCTGGCATGGATATTAAGGGGAACCCCCCTCAAAATCCTGAAGGGTCTGGTATGGATTTTAAGGGGAACCCCGCAACAAAAAAACACAAAAAAAATGGCACGGGGGGCCGGGATCTGGGGGACATCAGAGGGGGCGGACAAGGAAGTAAGTCATCGTGCATCAGAGGGGGGCGGGGTCACCAGGTGGTCCCGCCCTCCCTTATTTAAGAACCATCAGAAGACAAGAATCATCACACAGTGGGAGCCTCCCATCATGGATGCGGAGCGGCCCGAGCACGAAGAAGGGAAGAAGACGCCACAGAGGAAGATGCCGGACAAGAACATTGAAGCAAGAAGCAGAGGATCGGAGGAAGAAGAAGAAGAAGATGGAGGAAGAAACCGAAGGACGATAGAAGATAGAAGAAAGAAGATAGAAGAAAGAAGAAGCATTTAAATAAACGAATTGTCAAATCTTTCTGGCCTTTTTTGAGAGCAATTTTTTGGTACTGCAGGATAATTTTTTGGCGCTATAGTAAATGACCCCCCCGTTGTTCAAGTCGAACATGAGTTCGACTCGAACTCGAAGCTCATCCCTAATTACCACATTTAACTAAGCTGGAATCAATTAGTCCACATCTAACAACATGTTCTCAACTATTCAATTTAATTATTTCAAGTGGTTGGAGCGACTTATCGGTCACAGGTGTACATGATTCCTCACTAAACGAAAACAAAAAGAGTTTTTTTTTAAACTTTTTTCAAAACTTTTTTTAACACATCTACAGGAAAGAAGAAGCGATCCATCGTCCAATAACATCGTTCATCACTATAATGTAAACTTATTCATACTAGATAGAACATTCTTTACATTATCTGATGATATATAGAAAAACATCTGTGTATACTTCTAAAGAAACAGATACAAGTCAAAATCAATATTTAACCCTTTGGGCTGCAAAGTGTTCAAATAGTTAATCCAATGAACCTCACGTTTTTTCAAAGCTAATTCCCTATTCCCCCCTCGTCTGTTTATGGGTACTCCATCAATGACCATATACCTTAATTGAGACACTGTATGCTTTTTTCTACAAAGTGTCTAGATAATGGTAATTTTTCTAATTTGTCCCGAACCGAATACTTGTGTCTTTCAATTTTGTCCTTTACTTTTTGAGTTGTTTCTCGTAAACCAGTCCACACGGACATTTAATAATGTATATAACGTAGGATGATTGACACATAAAATGATCTTTAATATTAATATTATATCCTTTGTGCGGATGACAAAAACTTTTTCTCTTTATCATACTAGTGCATTGAGTACAAGAAAGGCACGAGAAAGAACCATGATTAGGGGGACCCAGAAACGTCATGTGGGGGATGGGGGTGCTGTATTGATCTGATTTAACCAGTCTGTCAAGTAACGTTCTTCCTCTATGATACGGGGGTAGTGGAGGATGGTAGAATTCAGGAATAGTAGGATAATTTTTATTCAGTATAGACCAATGTTTTCTGATTACATTATTGATCTGGTTTAAAAAATGGGTTAAACTGTCAGATGAAAGGCAGCCTGCGAGCTACATCCTTCTTTCTATCATGGTGTAAGTTGATACGTTCTTGATGAACCATATCACTTGGGTATCCTCTCTGGCATAATCTGTCTTCCATCTCATTCAGCCGTTCTTCTCTTGTATATGTTTTGTTTACAATTCTAGACACCCATTTCAATTGGCTGCTGGGTATAGACTTAAATATCCCGGGCGGGTGGAAACTAGAATAATGCAACAATTGATTCCGATCTGTGGGTTTTCGATACAAGTCCCTCACAATGTGATTGTCTTGTATATACAACAATGTGTCTAAAAAAGGAATAGTTGTGTCAGAAATAGACATGTTAAATTTTAAACCAGGGACTAAATTATTCAGATAAAAGTCAAATAGAAGCAATGACTCTCGGTCGCCCACCCATATACCAAACACGTCGTCTATAAATCTGAACCACGCTATACAATTGTCAGCAAACAATCTACAATGATAGATAAAGGCCTGCTCAAGCATGTTCATGAACAAGTTGGCATATGGGGAGGTGACATTCGAACCCATCGCTTTACCGGTGCACTGCAGATGTCTCTTGTAATCCTTTGAGAAAATGGTGTGTCCCTTCACTATACAGGTAAGTGAATAAATAAGTGGTGTTGTCATGACTCTGCAGTACTGTTCATGTCTGTTTGCTCACCTTTTTGTTGTGTTCAGCTTAGAGGTCAGTCGCTGTTCACCTGTATGCTTAAGTAATCTTCCCTCAAGCATGGCTCCACCCTAGCCTCTAACTAGGAACACTATATTAACCTGTGCACTGCAAGCCAAGACTTGCTGATCAATATTGTGTATTTGGCTTCCTGTGTGTTTCTTGCCCTGTGCTCTACAGCTGTTTCTGTTCACCGATCTTGGCTTGTTCTTTGACTATCCCTGCCTGCTTGTTACCCTGACCTTTGGCGTGTCCTTTGTCTAATTCATGTCTGCTAGTTGCCCTGACCTTTGGCTCTTGTTGCCCTGGAATGCTGCTTCCTCTCTATCCCCCAGTAGCCTACCCTGAGCGTGAGCTGGGAGACCCTGGGGGCCGCGACCTGGAGTCAGTTGCAGCGCAGTCAATCCTCACCGCTAGAGGCTCTGGTGAACACCTGCTGGCTCTTAGACTCTGCGCCCTGGGGAATCTTATGCTCTAGCTCTCAGTGGGATCCATGTTGGTGCTCCAGTGGTCCTGCTTTCCTGAACCACCCAGATCTCCATCCGCACCATTTAGCCGTAGGGTCAACTACCTTAGTGGTGCACTCCTGACTCCAACGGTGTGCATCTGTCACCTGGCCTCAGGTGACCTGACAGTTTGATCAACCATGGACCCAGCTGATGTGCCGCTACCTGCTGTTGATCCGTTGCAGGGCATAGTCCGCAGACTCGGGACCCAGGAATCTAATCAGACTCAGGTGATGCAATTCCTCCAGGATTTGGCTTCCCACTTCGAGCAGATTCAGGCCTCCTTAGGAACCTCGATTCAGCAACCTCAATCCCAACCGGCGGCTGTACCTATTCCAGTTGCAGTCGCAGCCACACATTCGCTGCGACTGCCAGCTCCGTCCCATTTTTCTGGGGACTCCAAGGCCTGCAGGGGATTCCTCAGTCAGTGCACCATTCACTTCGAGCTCCAGCCTCAAAACTTCTCATCTGATTGGGCAAAGGTAGATTATATTTCCCTCCTCTCTAGTGAGGCTTTAGCCTGGGCTGCTCCCCTATGGGAGAAGAATGATCTAGTGGTTTCTAGCCTGTCTGACGTCTTATAACTCGTTCGGAATATGTTCGAGAAACTGGGTCAGGCTTCTTCAGAGGCTAGTGCCCTTTTACGTCTTTGCCAAGAGTCTTCCTCAGTGGGACAGTATGTTATTCAATTTTGTATACTAACAGCTGAGTTGAGCTGGAACAATGAGGCCTTAGTTGCAACCTTTTTACATGGCCTCTCTGACCGAGTGAAGGATGAATTAGCGGGAAGAACCACCCCCGCTGGTCTGGACGATGCCCTCTCCTTGTGTAACCAGGTCAATATTCGCTTTCAGGAGAGGTCCCTAGAAAAAAGACGCCAGCACTCCCTGGTCCCTAGTCAGCCTGGGTTCCCCTCCCTTCATCCTGTGGACCATCTTCTGCCAGCTGAGGAGCCTATGCAGCTGAACTGGACCAGGCTGACCCCTGAGGAACTGTGCCTCTATTGTGGGGGCAGGGGTCATTTTTGTGACTTCTGTTTGTTTCGTCCAGGAAACGCTTGGGTCTGAAACATCTGAAAGGTGGAGTATTGGACCCAAAAATATCACTGTCTCGTCTTCTTCTTTCTGTATTTCTTCATGTAGGCACGTCCTCTCAATTGGTCTTGGCATATCTGGATTCCGGGGCTGCTGGCAATTTTATGGACTGGAGAACTGCATCTTCCATGAAGCTTACCCTTTCGCCCCTCACCATGTCACTGGCAGTCTAGGCAATTAATGGCACTGTTCTTCCAAGAGGCCCTATCCACTTCCAGACTCTCCCTGTTACGATGTCGATAGGCATACTCCACCAGGTGTGGATATCCATCTTTATCCTACTTAAGGTCTCAACCTCCATCGTATTGGGCCTTCCTTGGCTACAGCTCCACTCTCCACATGTGGACTGGGCAGATCCTGGCTTGGGGTTCCTCCTGCTTCTCGTTTTTCCTACTTAAGGTTGCCCCAAAGGAGAGATTTACGGTTGCAACCACATCTGTATCTTCTGCTCTTACCAATGCATACAGCATGGCTCCACCCCAGCCTCTAACTATGAACACTATATTAACCTGTGCACTGCAAGCCAAGCCTTGCTGATCAATATTGTGTGTTTGGCTTCCTGTGTGTTTCTTGCCGTGTGCTCTATGTCTGTTTCTGTTCACTGATCTTGGCTTGATCTTTGACTGTCCCTGCCTGCTTGTTACCCTGACCTTTGGCATGTTCTTTGTCTAATCCTTGACTGCTAGTTGCCCCGACCTTTGACTTATCTCCTGAATATCCCTTGTTGTCCTGGACTGCTGGTTCCTCTCTATCCTTGTTATACTTGCGTCTATCTATTAAAGGTTCTTGCAGTAAAACCAAGGAAATGTAGACCTCTGTGGTATATCAATGTGCTTTTACTAAACAAAAATGCTTTACATACAAAACTATTACAATATTAGGAAAATAATACAAAGCTGACAGATATACCTATAACAAGAAAAATGTTAACTACTTCCTAGAAAAAACTATGGTCTGCATACAATAAGAATACACAAAAAGGTTACTTAGCTCTTAATGAAAATTCACGGTCTCCTTGGCAATGGGGACCCTTTGAGGATTGCAGGAAATTGGGCGAAAATGCGTATTCAGGTTCTGACGAGACTTTCCTTGATGTTACCTCACTAAAGTCCTAATAGAGTCCTGTGTTCTTGCCTTTTATTTGGAAAGTTTTAAGAAGCCAATCCTATTCGGGCATATCCTTTTCTGCCCCTTTACCCTGATGTCGAAAAAAGCAAAAACTCAAACTATATAATTATAGTTGGCCAGAACACATGTATAAACAATGGTAGCAGAGAGGGTAGCATGTGTAAGCACTCCAGGACATCTGTTGAATAGGAATGAACTTTGAGTTCAAGTCGAACTCATATTCGACTCGAACATCGGCTGTTTGCCAGTTCGCTGAACAGCGAACAATTTGGGGTGTTCGCGGCAAATTCGAAAGCCGCGGGACACCCTTTAAAAGTCTATGGGGGAAATTAAAAGTGCTAATTTTAAAGGCTTATATGCAAGTTATTGTCATAAAAAGTGTTTGGGGACCTGGGTCCTGCCCCAGGGGACATGGATCAATGCAAAAAAAGTTTTAAAAATGTCAGTTTTTTCAGGAGCAGTGATTTTAATAATGCTTAAAGTGAAACAATAAAAGTGTAATATTCCTTTAAATTTCATACCTGGGGGGTGTCTATAGTATGCCTGTAAAGGGGCGCATGTTTCCCGTGTTTAGAACAGTCTGACAGCAAAATGACATTTCAAAGGAAAAAAAGTCATTTAAAACTACTCGTGGCTATTAATGAATTGCCGGTCCGACAATACACATAAAAGTTCATTGATAAAAACGGCATGGGAATTCCCCACAGGGGAACCCCGAACCAAAATTAAAAAAAAAAATGGTGTGGGGGTCCCCCTAAATTCCATACCAGGCCCTTCAAGATTGGTATGGATTTTAAGGGGAACCCCGGCCAAAATTTTTTTAAAAATGGCGTGGGGTCCCCCCAAAAATCCATACAGACCCTTATCTGAGCACGCAACCTGGCAGGCCGCAGGAAAAGAGGGGGGGCGAGAGAGCGCCTCCCCCCCTCCTGAACCGTACCAGGCCACATGTCCTCAACATTGGGAGGCCGCTTTGGGGTAGCCCCCCAAAACACCTTGTCCCCATGTTGATGTGGACAAGGACCTCACCCCCACAACCCTTGCCCGGTGGTTGTGGGGGTCTGCGGGTGGGGGGCTTATCGGAATCTGGAGGCCCCCTTTAACAAGGGGACCCCCAGATCCCGGCCCTGTTAAAAATGTTAAAAATGTTAAAAATGACAAGAGACAGTTTTTGACAATTCCTTTATTTAAATGCTTCTTCTTTCTTCTATCTTCTATCTTCTTTCTTCTATCTTCTATCTTCCTTCGGTTTCTTCCTCCATCTTCTTCTTCTTCTGGTTCTTCTGGTTCTTCCTCAGCTGTTCTCGTCCGGCATCTTCCTCCGGAAGAAGAGGAGAAGCATCACACAGTGGGAGCCTCCCATCATGGTGGATGCGGAGCGGCCCGAGAAGAAGAAGGGAAGAAGATGCCGGAGCCGCGGAGGAAGATGCCGGACGAGAACACCGGAGGAAGAACCAGAAGAACCAAAAGAAGAAGAAGATGGAGGAAGAAACCGAAGGAAGATAGAAGATAGAAGAAAGAAGATAGAAGATGGAAGAAAGAAGAAACATTTAAATAAAGGAATTGTCAAAAACTGTCTCTTGTCATTTTTAACATTTTTGACACTTTTTTTGTGAAATGGTAGAGGTACTTTTGTACCCCCTTACCATTTCACACAGGGGGGAGGGTCGGGATCTGGGGGTCCCCTTGTTAAAGGGGGCTTTCAGATTCCGATAAGCCCCCCACCCGCAGACCCCCACAACCACCGGGCAAGGGTTGTGGGGATGAGGCCCTTGTCCCCATCAACATGGGGACAAGGTGCTTTGGGGGGCTACCCCAAAGCACCCTCCCAATGTTGAGGGCATGTGGTCTGGTACTGTTCAGGAGGGGGGGCACTCTCTCGTCTACCCATCTTTTCCTGAGGTCTGCCAGGTTACGTGCTTGGATAGGGTTTGGTATGGATTTTTGGGGGGACCCCACGCCATTTTTTAAAAAATTTTGGCGCGGGGTTCCCCTTAAAATCCATACCAGACCTGAAGGGTCTGGTATGATTTTGAGGGGAATCCCACGCCATTTTTTTTTACATTTTGGCCGGGGTTCCCCTTAATATCCATACCAGACCTGAAGGGCCTGGTATGGAATTTAGGGGGACCGCTCACGTCATTTTTTTTTATTTTGGTTCGGGTTCCCCTGTGGGGAATTCCCATGCCGTTTTTAATCAATGAACTTTTATGTGTATTGTCAGACCTACAATTCGTAAATAGCCGTGAATAGTTTTAAATGACTTTTTTTCCTTTGAAATGTCATTTTGCTGTTAGACTGTTCTAAACACAGGAAACATGCGCCCCTTTACAGGCATACTATAGACACCCCCCAGGTACGAAATTTAAAGGAATATTACACTTTTATTGTTTCACTTTAAGCATTATTAAAATCACTGCTCCCGGAAAAACGTCCGTTTTTAAAACTTTTTTTTGCATTGATCCATGTCCCCTGATGCAGGACCCAGGTCCCCAAACACTTTTTATGACAATAACTTGCATATAAGCCTTTAAAATTAGCACTTTTGATTATTCATGTTCATGTCCCATAGACTTTAACGGTGTTCGCGTGTTCGAACAAATTTTTTGCCTGATTGCATGTTCTGGTGCAAACCGAACAGGGGGGTGTTTGGCTATCCCTACTGTTGAACAAATGTCCCACTACTAGAAAAGCCTAAGCAAACACAGCAAATGTTTTTGTGTGAGGCTGGGATAGTCACGATATAACATATATATATATACACATAAAAACACATCAGGTGCAATACATTCCACCCTTGACTCTCCCAGACTACTCATAGAAATATACTTAATTTCTAACAGCACTCATTCATTAGCCATGAGTATAACCCCCTCCGATTTTACGCCACTGAGAAGGTGTTTAGCAAAATTTCAGTAGAAGCAAGTCCAGGCATGTAACCCAACACCCAAGGTGTTTTAGTCTTTAGCAAAAGTTCATTAGAAACAAGCTCTTGTAAGCGTCTGTCATTCTTTCCATCATGAAGTCACTTTTCTCTGGTCTTCCTATGGCTCAAATATCTGTGCCTTCCAATAATACATAAACAGTAGACCCTGGCCCTTCTACTACAATTTCTCCTCTAACTGGCTTCTTGCCCGGATCTCTGACTAACACTTTGCCACCTGCCTGTATCCACTTCTGATCCTCCCAAAGAACATTAATAGGGAGGAGAGGAAATATACAGATATTTCCCAGAAGATCATTGCTGTTTATTTTGGAAGGTTTGATGTTATACAGCCTCATTTTCCACTCTTGCTGAGAAGTGTCCACTAACCAGTCAGAGTCCCAGCCACTGCCCTGAAGCTCAGCTGCCAATGCAAATATAACTTCAAACCTTCCTGCCAGATTCCCTCTCATTCCTAGATAAGCTTCAGCTTCAGATACATTACTTCTGTGATGGAAAGCAGTAACATGGTACCTGCTAAACCCTGTTCTTTCAGGAATCTTATGTAAATACTGAACTCTGCACTCCAGCTGTGGAATCTGCACCTCAGCCCCAACCATCCTCTCATATGGTGTGCTCTTGGATATTGGCCTGGAATTTAACAACATGACTGCCTGTGTGAAGACCCAATCCCACCCCCTTAGTGTATGTGTGGGTGTAAATTTGCGTATCTTGTGCTTCAATAGTCTGTTGTATCTTTTTATTTCAAACCAGCTGCCTCTGGATGGTATGGAATGTGGCACAACCAGTACACTCTGGAATCTTTGGCCCACTGCTGTACTGTTGATCCGGTGAAGTGTGAGCCGTTATCACTTTGAACTTGTTTGGGACAACCATAAGCAATGACAAAATTCTGGAGCAGTTGAAGCGTTGCAGCTTAATCTGCACGTTTGCAAGGATGAACAAGCAAAAGTCCTGAATAGTTGTCTACTGCAGTACAACAATATCTCAGTCCATTGTTTCCCCGGGGCAGGGGACCGATTAAGTCAATCTGCCAAATCTCAGCAGGCCTCTCACCCCTCTTAATCGACCCAGTGGAGTACTTTTGCAATGGCCATTGTCACACTTCTCCAAACACTGTACAGTTCCCTATAACAGTCTTTATCATGTCCATGGATATGGAAAATCCTCTCTGCTGTGCCCATTCATATGTCGCTTTCTGCTCCAAATGTCCAGATTGCTTGTGGGCCCAGTTGCCCAAGTTCATCAAGACAGGATCAATTAGCACAACTGCATTCACCTTGGCAATGCCTTCTGCCACTCTGTTATAGTTGTTAAAGTCTGGGATCAGGGACACATGTGCATCAACATGCGCCACTTTTATGGTGGGGAGTGAGCCACTTCCAGATGTAGTCCCAGACTTCCTTGCCTCCCTACACCACCTTTCCATGAATCGTCCATTCACTGGACTTCCAAGTGGGCTTCCAAGTTGTCAGTTCTTTAAAAACTGCCTAGCTTTCAGTGTAGACAGTGACATGGGAAGAAGGATCCTCCTGAAGAGTCATCACTATGGCTTTCAACTCTGCATACTGCCTGGATCCTCCATTTCCGGTCTCCTGCACCAGTACTCGGGTTGTACGCTGCTTCTGTCCATTTAAGCCCAGACGAGGTGACTATGGCTGAATCATCAGTGAACCATGCTGACTCCTTTATGTCTTCTGACAGAGACTCAAAGGGTGGAGCCTCGTGAATGGAGGATGACTGCAGCACAGGAATTTCTTCTTCTGGCTGGGTGCTGGTGAAAGTAACAAGCCCTGCCAACTGTTTTAAAATGTCTCTGACTTCCCCGGCTGCAATACCCCCTCTTTCTTGAAGGTACCACTTCCATTTCATCAGTGCCTGGTTCTGGGCTACAGGTGCCCTAGTGGTAAGTCCATTATCTCTGGCTATTGGCAATGCAGTATGGATGATGACTGTGTCCTTTCCTGTAATGGTCTCAACGTGTTGAAATGCTGTGTAGGCTGCAAACAGGTACTTCTCTAGGGGCATGTATCTCTTCTGTGCCCCTGTCAGATACTTGGACCAAAATCCAATGGGTATTGCTCTCGGTCCTTTCTTTTTGTTTGGCTGCCACAGACTCCAAGATATGGTACCATCCTGCTCCACTACATCCAGCTGAAATGATACTCCTTGTCTCACGGGTCCCAATCTCTGATTCTGCAAAATGGCTTCTTTAGCAGCAAGGAATGCGGTCTTCTGAGAATGAGAACTCAGTCTTTTTTCTGGTGACATTGTATATAGGCCTCACGATTAGTCCAAGATATGGGATGAACGATCTCCAGAATTCCACAACTCCAATGAACTTCTGTACCTTCTTTTTGTTAGTAGGGGCGACAGTGACTGGATAGTTTGCACAACTGTCTCTGGAATTTTCCTTTGCAGCCCAGTCCACATCATTCCTGGGAATTTCACCTCTGTAGCAGGTCGTTAGACATTGTCTCTGTTGATAGCCCACCCTCTGTTCTCCATGTGCTGTATCAACAGGTGCAGTGCTTCAGCTACATATTCTTTTGCCCCAGAGATCATGATGTCATCAATGTAGTGAAACACAGCGACTTTCAAATTCAGGGTACTTAAATCAGTCTATGACAAATCGTTGGAGAGTGAAGATAACTGAAGGACAGTGAAAGTGTACTGGCGGCCGTCCCACACCATAGCAAACTGGTCTTGACACATCTGGGTCTATCAAAATTGAAAAGAAAGCATCCCAAGAATATTTTAGGTAACTCTTGATACCAAAACATTTGTCATAAATCCCGATCCCTTGCCAATAGCCAATTTCACCCATATTCTAACTGCTGGTGTGGGTTTCCCTCCCAAACCTTCTACAATGCATAAATCAATTCTCCTTTGTGATGGGAAGGATTTCCTTGCAAAAGTATAACTTCAGCTCCTGTATCAACTAAAGCCATTACATATGTAGGAGAAGATGACTTCCCCCATCATACAGTGACAGGTGCATATGGGCGTAGGTCTCCTGTTGTCACTGCCCCCACTGCTATTACAGGAGACCCACCTTCCCTTCATAAAGGATAAGGAACCTCCCAATCCCCTTTATTGATTCTCTCTAACTCCTCCCCAGGATAAAGGGATTTGGGTTTAGGTTCATGTTCAGTTTTGGGAATTGGTATGGGGCTAATAGGAGGAGTCTGTTCTGTTTTCTCTAAGTCTAGGCTGATGTTATCTTTACTAGGAGTAGTGTTTCTAATGCTGACAGTTTTCCCAACTAAATGTTTCCACCTCTTCAGCATTTCTGCAGTAAAAATCCCATCTATCTCATCTTTAGGTACTCTTGCCTTTAATAGATCCACCCACATTTCTTTCCTAGAGATAACTAGCCTGGTTTTCTCTTTACCTCCTGTCTTCTCTACCCCATTCCCATTCTGTTCTGCTTGTATTCTTCCTGTCTGGCCTTGACCTTATCTACTGCCCTGACAGGTTTTGTTTTAGTCTCCTCTACCTCACCCAACTCGCTTAAAAGGGTAGTGGCTTCATGAATCTTGCTGTTTAATCCCAGACCTCCCAGCAAGGACAATAAAGGAGTTCTGAGTTTAAATGGCGCAGACTTTATCAGCTTAGAGCTCAGAGCAGACGTAAAGGGTTCCATATCTGGACCCATCCATTCTGGAAATGTATTTAATCCTGTTATACAACCCATCTTACGTAACCTGGAAATACCTTCTCCAATCATTCTCCAGGAGTAGGTATTTTCCAGGTCATTAGGACTAGCGTATACTCTGACTATTCCATCTCTTACGAGGTCTGAAGAATTCACACTAAACTCTCGGGCTTGCCTGACGCAATTGTGGATCATGGGTTAACAATCCCATAGCCACTGCTTCCTTACCTGACAAAACAACACTGTCCGCCCCTTCATCTCACAAGCGTAGGAGCCAACTCAATAGGGGCTCCTTGGACCTTTGTTTGTATTGTTTTGCCAGCTTATGGAGTTCAGTTTGTGTAAACTCCCGTTCTTCTTCAAATTCCACATCTCTGGGGTTGTGATAATGTACCTCCCCATCTGCCATATCCTCTCTATCATGTTGCCTTTTCCTATGCTTAGTAATGAGAGGTATGGCACACTTTTTCTTTCCCATTGGGTGATCATCATCTGAAATATCAAACTCTATCTCCTCATCCTCATTATCATTTGAGGAGAGCACATCCTCACAATCCCAGTTTTGGGATGTGACAATGGCACGTACCCTGGATTTACTAACAGGTTCAGGGCCCTTCTTTTTCCTTAAGGCATTCATTGATTTGGTCATGAGGGCTGCACACTGCTCTTGCAAATCATCAGCCCGACTAGCAGTTGAACGAACACACTCTGAAGCAACTGCTAGCTGGTCTTTTAATACCTTAACTTCTGCCTTATCCCTCCTTTGTGATTCAGTATAGAGAGCATGGTGGAAGTACCAACCCATTGTGGACACTGTCCTTTTCTCTGCTTTACTTAGGTAAAACTCTTCAAGTCTACAAAATCATCCGAGACTTTATCACCCCAAGTCTTATTCAAGGAAGAAGCATACTTTGCAAATTCTTTAGCAAGAGGCTCGGCCCCCACTCATTGTCTCTGGCCTAGATAGGTAAGCTGCACACTTCCTTCTGGCCACCAGAAACCTCTGCCTTGCTTTTCCTAAACAGTTTATGCAGCATTTTTACCTAACACAAGCTACACAACACACCACAGAAAAACAAGTCTGCTTCAGTTAAATTTTTAGCGCAAATCCAGGCCACGAGACCCCAATTGTTATGCTTGCATCTATCTATTAAAGGTTTTTGCAGTAAAACCAAGGAAACTTAGACCTATGTGGTATATCAATGTGCTTTTACAAAACAAAAATAGTTTACATACAAAACTATTACAATATTAGGAATATAATACAAAGCTGACAGATATACCTAAAACAAGAAAAATGCTAACTACTTCCTAACAAAACTATTTGTCTGCATACAATAAGAATACACAAAAAGGTTACTTGGCTCCGCTTATAGAAACTTCATGATCTCCTTGGCAATGAGGACCCTTTGAGGATTGCAGGAAATAAGGCAAAAACGCGTCTTTAGGTTCTGCAGAAACCTTCCTTGATGTTACCTCATTACAAAGTCCTAATAGAGTCCTGTGTTCTTGCCTTTTATTTGGAAAGTTTTTTAAGAAGCCAATCCCATTTGGGCATATCCTTTTCTGCCCCATTACACTGATGTCAAAATTAGCAAAAACTCAAGCTATATAATTATAGTTGACCAGAAAACCTGTATAAACAATGGTAACAGAGAGGGTATCTTGTGTAAGCACTGTAATTATATACACAAAAACACATCAGATGCAATACAATAATCCAGTCGCCTACCCTAAGTGTGAGCTGGGAGACCCTGGGGGTCGCAACCTGGAGCCAGTTGCAGTGCAGTCTATCCTCACCACTAAAGGCTCTGGTAAACACCTGCTGGCTTTTAGACTCCGCGCCCTGGGAAATCTTATGCTCTAGCTCCCAGTGGGATCCATGTTGGTGCTCCAGTGGACCTGCTTTCCTGAACCACCCAGATCTCCATCCGCAGCAGTCAGCCATAGGGTCGACTACCTTAGCGGTGCATTCCTGACTCCAATGGTGTGCATCTGGCACTTGGCCTCAGGTGACCTGACAGGTGTCTTCTCCTTCCAGTATTGTGACACTTCTGTGATCCCTAGCCTCTCACCTTACTGCTGTAAGGTTACATATGATAGTGTCTTAATTTGGTGGTCCATGTATCTCTGCTCACCTCTAGAAGTCCTCCCAGCTAATGAATATCTATGTTGGGTAAGTCTCCTCTATGGTGATCCTGGGTGCTCTCCCTCGGTATCATCCATAATTAGATGCATGTATAAAAGAAACTCCCCATAGTGTAATAATGTTCTCCAGGGGTTTATTCAAGGTAAAAAAATTGCTATTTACTCACAATAAAACAAAGTGACAGTGCATATACTCCAC
This sequence comes from Lithobates clamitans, assembly GCA_037952925.1. NCBI lineage: Eukaryota > Metazoa > Chordata > Amphibia > Anura > Ranidae > Lithobates > Lithobates clamitans. The sequence continues at coordinate 275,498 of JBBGZY010000418.1, forward strand.
AAGTGCCAAATTACCGCATGCTTTAATTTTTCTTTTCATGGAAATAGCAGTTTTTTTACACCTTATTTTTATTGCAGACTGAACCTTGCAGAGAGAAGTGAAACATTTAGCAGTGGTATTACCATTACTGCCATGTGTGGCATCTCCTGCTCAGTCATACTAGATTTCAGGAAGCCCGTGTCCTAACAACTAGTGACTCATCTCTGCCTGACTCATTCAGCTGTCAGCCGGGGATTCCCCACAAAGACTGAGCCAGGGTTGTGGTGAAGAGGCTCTTGTTCTCATCAACATGGGGACAAGGTGATTTGCCAGGGGGTTATCCCCAATGTTGAGAGTATGGTTCAGGGGGATGGGAGGTGCACGGTCATACCCTTTACTTTCTTGCATGCTGGAATAAGGATCTGGTATGGGATTTTTTTGAGTTGGGTCCTCCTTCAGGTCTGGTTGGGATTCTGGAGGAACCCCTAAGCTTTTTTTGGGGGGGGGGGGGGGTTGTTAAAAACACTGTCCATGTTACTTTTTTACATTCACCTGTCAGCTGGGAATTCCCAGCTGATAGCTAAAAGAGCAGGGTAGGGATTAGTCACTACTGTAGTTGTGAGGACGCCGATGAATGCCCTCTTCCTCAAAATCAGCATCCTTGAGGTGAAGGTGTCACATTTAGCAGTGGTAGTAATACTGCAGCTAAATCTTTCACCTCTTATTTTATACATTTGTTAAAAATAGTGAGTGACTAGAGAATGAGATCATTATCAAATGTATTTTTATTCTTAGTGAACTGACTTTAATGTAATATTGTGTGTTTTTGCAATATTTACTGCAGGAAGTTATAAAATTTGCGGTATTTTCAACAAAAGTGGTATTTAAAGAGTAACTCCACTTTTGTTGAGAAAAAAAACATTCCCCTCTGGGTGATCTATGTACATTGCAAGGATTTTATCAAACTTTGTCAGAGTCCTACCTTTTGTTATTCTGAAGAAATCCCTGTGTGTTTGTCTGCAAAGGTCTAGGAAACACAAAATTTCAGTAAAAATTTTAGGGCAAACAAAATAAATTACCCAACTTTTTGGTAAAGTATAAAAGATGAGGTCGCACTTAGTAAATAGATACCCAACATACCAAACTTTAATTTTTTTGTGCGCGTGTGAAATGGCGTAAAACTTGAGTACCCTATATTTTCTATAGGCGGCACTTCAAAAGCCCCCTTTAGGTATAAGTTTAGTATTACAGAGCAGTTGTTAGAATAATTGCACTCCGGCATCCACAGCGATATGTAGCATGTGTATCGCAATCAACGTTTTCACGTGTAGGTGCCTGATGTATGTGTTTATGTTTGTGGGTGTGTATAAGTGATGGTGCCCTAAAAAAAAAATTTGGAGGGGGATTTTATGTGCTTGGGTGTAACTTTTTCTTTACTTAATTTTTTATTTTTATTTTTTATCACATAGGGGACAAAAAGTCCTATGTGATTTTTTTTGGTAAAAGGTTCTCTTTATTGAGATATGCAGGGTCAAAAATACCCCCAATGTTTCCCCTGTGCTCCACTAAATATTTTGCAATGAAGATCGCATTGCAAAACATTATTTCCCGGCTGAACTAGCTGGGGACACGGAGAGCTTGACCCGGATGTGATGTCAGAGATGTAGCTTTCATAAAACGAAGGGAAGGAGAACGGACGTGTGTCCGCTTTTCTTCTTCCTCTCCAGCCACTGGCACCCACCATGGAGCTCCGGGGCCTGCAGATGGGCAAGTGGAGCCCAGTAAGCATGGCAGGGAGTGGCGGCAGGGTGGTGGAGCCGGTACCTGGAGTGTGTGCGAGCGATCGAGTCTGCCTGTCAGTTTTACACACAATCCCGGTGGCAGCAGCCACCGGATTGTGTGTAATACTCCCCGCTGTCAGGTCCATATGAAGTACAGACAAGGCGGCAAAAGGGTTAAAAATCAGCAGCTATTGCATTTGTAGCTGTTGACTTTTAATCTTTTGGGGGGAGCCTGGAGCGCCTCTTTAAGAACCTCCCAATTCCTGTGGAAGTGTAAACACTGGTAGACAGGCAACAATCTCTGCTAGCTCTTGAAATACAGATAAGGTAAGAATTACACAGCCAGGACAGCTGCAGGCTAAATTGTGACATTTTCCATTCCCTGTTCATTATTATGACATAATGATCCCATTTAAAAAAATTACCATGCAAGTAGTAGTAACATGATTATGTAATCCATCCAATAACGTAGTAAGGAAAAAAAGCACTTTGTTTTTTTTTGTTTTGTTTTTTCATTTTAGTAGTAGACAAAATTGTATATCTAAAACCACTCTAATGGCTAGCATATGATAAAAGAATAATCTTTTCCTAGCACAGACAGAAAATATTTGATACTGGGCTAACAAGATGAGATAACAAACACAACAGATTATGTTAATTTGTCAAGTCAAAGTCTGTCAAAGTCTGCCTCCTTTTGGCAAATACATTTTTTTTTTAAATCATATCATTTTTGTTAGTTTTTCAGATTATACAGTATTCATTATAAGAATTATACAAACAAGGAAAAGCCGTTATTTCGTATATTATCCATATAACAATAGAAAAAGAATGAAAATATCGAGCCCATTATACTTCCCCTTTTTATCCCCCCCCCCTCCCAGCCCTCTCCCCAATCACCCCCATTACCCTCCCCCCTCCCCCACAGTTGCTTCCAATAAAAGAGTAATATCTTAAATTTAACCATCCTTATTACCTAACTAAGTGCATACTACTGATATCTATACCCTCAAATATCTATTCCTAGATACTGATGGTCCTACCTGTATTAAAAATTTATATATTTCTACCCTGACACCACAAACCCCAAATCTTTGTAAATTTCCTATAACTTCCCCTTCTAATATAAATTGTCCTCTCTGTTCCGACCAATGAGTTCATTGTGCTAACCCATTCTTCCGGAGTAGGAGGCACTGCTGATAACCATGATTTCGCGATCAATTTCCTCGCCTGATATAGACCCCGCACAATTGCCGTACCTCTGTGGTCTTCCCCTTTGTTCTTACTAATTAGCCCCAGTACACACGCCTTAGCCTCGTATTCCACTCTTATCCCAAATCTAGCTTCTATGATGTTTAGAATCTCAGTCCAATACCTAGCTAATTTCGGGCATCTCCACATTATATGTATAAGATCGCCCGTCTCCAAACATCTGGGGCATTTGTTGTCTGGTCTTCGACCAAATCTATGCAGCCTCTTGGGGGTATAGTAGGCTCTGTGTACCAGCAAAAGGTGCGACGCCCGCTGCGACGGGGAAAGAGACACCAGTGGGCCAAGCTCCAATATTCTCTCCCATTGGTCATCACTCAGCTCCCCCACATCTGCCCCCCACCCTTCCCTTAGACGCGAAAGTGGCGCCAACCTAATTGCCCTTGCCGTTAGCTGATCATAGATCCCTGATATTAACCCTTTAAAACTAGATACCCTCACCACCTTACTGAGCAGAGGTACACTACACCAGTCCAGTGCTTTGATCTTAAATTGCTTCTCTAATGCGTGTCTAATCTGGAGATAAAAATAGAATGTTTCTTTAGGAATTCCAAACTCCTGTCTCAGGTCCACAAAGGATTTTAATGTATTGCCATCAAATATATGCTTCAGCCTATTTATACCCGCCCTTTCCCAGGTCCTGTTCACTCCTATAGTCTTCAGCTCTTGCAGCTGTCATTCTGCCATATAGGTGAGAACTCCGTAAGCCCCTTATAGCCCATTTCGATCTTCACTGACCGCCAAACTTTTATAACCAATTTGTATGGTGGAAATACGCTACCTAATGTTCCGGCTTCCAGTGCCCCTATCAGGGAGTTATGCGGGTTCCCTGACAACATAATTTTTGTACTGGAATTCACCTCTCCCCCGCACTCACACCCCCCCAGGTGCTGCAGTTGGGCCGCCAGAAAGTACCTATATGGGTGGGGCACCGCCAATCCCCCCTCCCTATTAGGGTGCTGCAAGGTCTGAAGACTGATCCTGGCCTGACCCTTCTTCCAGATTAACTCGCGAAAGATGGAATTTATTTTTACAAACCATTCCCTCCCAATCCAAACCGGTGAGTAATATGTACATTAATTGTGGCATCCAGATCATCTTTATCAAGTTTACGCGCCCTGCCATAGATAAAGGGAGCCGGCACCAGATATCTTTTTTCCTTTTAAAATTTTCCAAAAGCGGGACTAGATTGTCTCTAATATACTGAGTTGGGGTATTGGTTATTACTATACCCAAATATTTAAAGTTCTCCACCACCCTAAGACGAGTTATTTCCTGCGGAGGGGAGCCGGTAGTCGAGTCAAGCGGTAGAAGTGTAGACTTCTCCCAGTTGACTATTAACCCTGAGATCTTTCCGAACTCTTCCACCAACTGCATCGCCCCTACTAATGACGGCCCCATGTCCCCCAGAAACAACAGCACATCATCAGCATAAAGTGCTATTCTCTCCTCACCCCCTTTCTTTTATAACCCTGCAGGCCTAGAGAGCTTCTTATTACCTCCGCGAACGGCTCCATTGCTAGGGCGAACAACAGGGGCGACAAAGGACACCCCTGCCTAGTCCCCCTCTCAAGGGAGATCCGCTCTGAATATGTATTATTTATTTTTAACCTAGCACTGGGGTGGTTAAAAAGTATCTTAAGCCACTTTATGAATCGAGGGCCGAACCCAAATTTCCCCAATACCCACCATAAATAGTCCCATTCCAGGGAGTCAAATGCCCTGGCGATATCCAGGGACAGGACCACCCTGGAGCCTGCATTCTCTACCGGCGTCTGGAGATTCAAAAAGGTTCTTCTTATGTTTTTACTAGTGGACCTATTCTGCATAAAGCCAGACTGATCCGGGTGAATCAGACCGGATATGCATTTATTGAGCCTGGTAGCCAAGACCTTTGCCAGGATCTTGGCATCCGTGCCCAACAACGAGATCGGTCTGTATGACGATGTTTCTAATTGATTTTTCCCCTCTTTCTGGATCAGTACTATAATAGCCTCAGACATAGACAAAGGTAGGCTCCCAGCTGCAGCTGACCAATTATATGCCTTCAGAAGTTCCGGGGCCATCACCTCCCCAAATTGTTTGTAGACCTCGACTGGCAGTCCATCGGGGCCTGGGGACTTTTGGCTCTGCATATTCTTTATTGCTTGCACAATTTCTTCCAATGTTATTGGTACTTCCAGACTATTCATGTCTGCATCCGAGAGCACCGGCAAGACAGTACCTCCCAAAAATTCCTCCATCTCTATTTGTTCAGGACAGTGACGTGACCTATACAGATCCCTATAGAATTCTACAAATGTATCGTTAATTATCCCCGGATCTGATGAAATGTCCCCTTTCTTTGTTTTAATCATAGGAATTATTGAAGAGGGAGAGCTGGTTTTGGCCAGCATAGCCAGCGTCCGACCAACTCTTTCCCCCTCGTCAAAATTCCTCTGCCTCTGAAAAACCTTCCTGTTCTCTGCTCTCCTAATTTCTTCGTTTTTATATTCTTGTTGCTTCATTACCCATAGGTCTCGGTTTTCCATCGTCGGATCTAGCACATACTTTCTTTCTGATTCCCGAACCTCTTCCCTAATACTCTCTGCCCTTGCCCTTGTTTGCTTCTTTAACTTGGATATCTGTTGGGTCAAAAGCCCTCTGAGGAATGCTTTCAAAGAGTCCCATATCACTCCTCCCGATGCAGTACCTGTATTAAAATCTATAAATTCTCTCAGTCTTACATTAATTTCCTCCCTATTTCCCATCAGTTCCAACCATGTTGGATTTAATGACCATAACCTCAAGCCACCTTTTTCCCGCATGGTTAATGTCAATATCAGTGGTGAGTGGTCAGACACTCCCCTTGGGCGATATTCAATTCTATGGATTAGGGATTGTGCTTCTTTGTTACCTATGGCCATATCAATACGGGAGAGCGTTTGGTGGGTTCCTGAGAAGCAAGAGTACTGTTAAACAGTAGGGTTACGAGCCCTCCACATATCACACCACCCTACCTCCTCCAGGAACTGTGCCAGCCTTCCCTCCTCCCCTCTACCTCGACTAACCCCTGGCGGAAATCTGTCGATCCTGCTATCAAGAACGGCGTTAAAATCCCCAACTATCACCACTGGGACCTCTCTCTTATCCTCGAGGAACCCTAATAACGAGACCAAAATCTCCATTTTAAAAGGTGGGGGAATGTACACATTTACTATAACAAAAGGCCTTCCCTCAATTAAACAATACAAAAAAATAAAACATCCCAATTTATCAATACTGACATCCCTGCAGGAAAACATCAGACCGTTTCTAATCAGGATACTCACTCCCCTCGAGTAGGAGGAGTACACTGAGTGATATTGCAACTGAAATTTTTTATTTCTAATTGATAACTTGGTCTCGTCGGTCAGATGGGTTTCCTGCAGGCATATCACCTCAGTAGCACATGATTCTATTTCCTGGAACACAGTAGCTTTTTTCATAGGCTCGCTCATACCTCTGATGTTCCAGGAACTTATCCCAAATGATCTAGGCTGCATTCAATATATACTTCAACAAAGTGCTGTACCAGTTATACAAGTTAAGCAAGTACCGGGATAAATCTAACCTTCCACTAATATGTTGATAAGTCGAAGCCATACCCTTATGCTGTTTTAACCCGGCACTTTTTTGAAAAGAATTACAAAAAAGAAATCTCCAACATCTAAACTGATAATACCAATTCACCACATGTGCCCTTATTCCCCCAGGCCTTTTGGCCTTCTGTTTCAACTCAACAATACCCCCTCTGATCATACCCAGTGCTATTATTATGGGGAGGGGACCAAGCGGGTTGAGAGGAAGATTACCCCCATACCCCCCACCCCTCCTATCCAAAACTGTGTTTCCTATTATTTTAAATCTCATAAAGTTTAAATAATTATAAAAAAATGTTTTAACCGTGCAGTGTATATTTTAACCATAATTGATGCAACTGTGCTATCCCCTATTTTAAATAATCCCTTCTGCCCCCTCCCTTGCCTCACTGGGCGTGCCCTGGGGGCCTTCCTTGTGACCACTCTTCTCCCCTCATCCCACCTCGTCCACCCCCCCTCTCCCCATACTCCCCCCTCCTCCCCCCTCCCCCCCAGTAGCCCCATTGACCCAAGGGTTGCAAGAAACCCCATCACCACTCTAAGCAATGCTCTCAACCCACACATCATCCACCCATCCCTCCCCCTCCCAACCCCTGATGCTGCAAAAAAAAAAAAAAACACCAGGCAACATTGGATGCACAGAGCATTTGTATATATAGGAAAGCAAACTAACAGGTGGGTTAGGAAGTGATGGAAGGGAAAGGGAATATAAACACACAGAATAGCAGTCAATGCCCATAGGTGAGTCCAGAAGCCAACAACATGTTTGAAAGGAATCTGAGGACTAGGAGAATCACTGCAGGAAGGAGGTAAGAATTACACAGCCAGGACAGCTGCAGGCTAAATTGTGACATTTTCCATTCCCTGTTCATTATTATGACATAATGATCCCATTTAAAAAAATTACCATGCAAGTAGTAGTAACATGATTATGTAATCCATCCAATAACGTAGTAAGGAAAAAAAGCACTTTGTTTTTTTTTTGTTTTGTTTTTTCATTTTAGTAGTAGACAAAATTGTATATCTAAAACCACTCTAATGGCTAGCATATGATAAAAGAATAATCTTTTCCTAGCACAGACAGAAAATATTTGATACTGGGCTAACAAGATGAGATAACAAACACAACAGATTATGTTAATTTGTCAAGTCAAAGTCTGTCAAAGTCCGCCTCCTTTTGGCAAATACATTGCTTCAATTTATATGTCACTTACAGCCTTGTGAGATAAAAAGTCGTCATGAATATAATGGAAATATCTTTTTTAGTATTAGCATCTGCTTCAAAAGATGTGTATATGCTGGAAATATTTATTTAGTAAACTATCACATTGCTCTGCACCTGCCAGGTGTTATAGTTAACTGGAATTTCACTGAAAAATGTTGTAAAAGCAGAATGAATAAAAGTGTGCTATCACCCACATAAAGAACTTAATATATTTTTATATAGTTATTTCCTTACTTTTTTCATATGTGTTTAATAAGAAATGATGTTTACTGACTTATGCCTATGACATTGTAAGGCGTGCTTACATAATCTTACATAGGTGGTTCTGTTTTCTGATTGGAGGAAATATTCCTTCTATCAAGATAAAGGATTCTATGTGCTGGATGAAAAAGATCACTTTGCTGGCAGTTGAAGAAAAAATACCTTTTGCTGTAAACTAGATACACTCAGGCCAGCCATGAAAACTTTCAATGGAGTTGGGATTGGGGATTTTGGAATGGTAAGACCCTCTGTTAAGTTTTTAATGGTTATTATATCCTTACTCTCTATTTCTCCTGGTGGCCAATGTCATTGGGACAAAGGGTAATGGTAAATTCAAAACTTTAGAGTTGTTTCCAGAGCAAGAGATGAGAGAAAACCATCCAATGGGAACAAATCTTCCGATGACAACTGTCTAAGACAGGAATTCACCTCACTTTGGTAAAATGTCTTTTCATTTTCTTTGTCTTCAAAAAGGAAGTGAAAGGAAATCTCCTTAGCTGGAGTCAGAGAAAAAAAAACCTGATTGGGTTTGAACCCTTCCCCACCCTTTTCAAAGTTAAAAAAAGGTTTGGGCTACAAATACATCTTAGCATAAGTAGCAAAATTTAATGAGAACAAGATTCCATTATTTTGTAAGCCTAATTTCAGTTATGAGAGATTCCTGTTCACAAAAAGGTGAACAAATATTTTTGTTCCCCTGAGAATTTTCTTACAACTTTGTATGCAACAAAAGAGTGCTATGTCACAGGATGATTTTTGATGGCCTAACCCCTTTGAGCCAGCGCCTGCTGGTCTTTCAAGGGATTTAGAATGCTGATTGGCGGGGCAGGGGCTTATGGTCATTTGACCAAACTGATTGGCTGTCCAATGATCGGAAAGCTGATGATCACAAGCAGCGAACGGGAGCTTTCTGTTCGCCACCGGTAACTGTGCCTGGAGCGCACAGGTCACGCGCTCTCAACACAGTTTTATCGGCGCTATTGCACGCAAATATGCTGCCGCTTGACTTGACGCGAAGAGGTTAGATTGAAGTTAGCTCTTGTTCTTGATTCATGCAGAGCTTATGTAACAGCTTTGCCAAAGCACTCTTATTTCAGGGGAAAATTTCTGTTTTCATCTTTTATATCTATCCAGAGTTTCCGCAGACTGTCTAGAAATCAAATGAAATATGCTAGAACCAAAGCTTCTTTTATTTGTCTTGATTACATACATTTTTTCTTAATGAATACCATGAACCTTATCATTTCAATATCTATTCTAACACAGAGAACTTGACCAACCTGTAAAATCTGCACTCCGACAGAACCTTAGAACATTTATTTATTTACTACAAGTACTTACATAGCACTGTTATTTAACACAGCATTACATATATGTTATACATTCACATCAGTCCCTGCCCTCAAGGAGCTTACAGTCTAAGGTCCCTAACTCACATTCATACATACACATACTAGGGCCAATTAACCTACCAGCATGTCTTTGGGATGTAAGAGTAAACCAGAGTAACCAGAGGGCTGTGGTTGGAATTTGAACTGATGACCCTAGTCTGCTAGGCTAACACTAACCACTTAGCCACTGTGCTGCCCATAATGAACATCATGAAAACCAACACGCCTGTTTATTTATAGAGCTGCAGCTGTGTCATATTATCATAACCCCATTGCAGCTGGTGCGTGCTATCTGCAGGCAAACTAAGAAAAAATTGCTTTCAATTTCAGCTGAGAAAGCATATTTTCCATCATAACACTTCACATGAATTAGTGATTATACATTCTTACTTATACCTTTTGAAGTGACAAGTCTCAGGTGATAGAAACATTTCACATAAAAAAAGTGGATGTAAATTCTTACATATTCCCACTGAAATGACAATAAGTTGTACCTGTTTCTCTGTAGCCTCCTAAAACACATTATACACAGCATGTCTGAGCTTCCAGAGGCAGGGGTGGGAATCTGATGTCACACACTGCACAGTACAGAAAGGAGTGCTAAGTGTAATCTGAGACCTGAGTGGAAGGAAAGGACACGCCCCTCTACACAGGGAAACATGCAGAACTGAGGCTGCCAATCACCCGCTGTGTGCTGGAGGGGGGTGGGGCCATTGTGACAAACGTGGGTATCAGATCCCTGCCCTCCTCACTAACTCGTAATGAAGGATCGGCAAATCTCACACCACACTGTCACTTACGTAACAATGCCACTCTCAGCTGCACCCAGCACAAAGATTTTTCAGCTTCCGGGACCACAATCTAGGTGCCAGCAGCCCAAGAGCGATTGTCACTGGACTAATTAACCAATTAACCCTTTAACTGGCACCACTTCCTCTTTTGGACAGAGCAGGGGGAGACTCATAATTTTTGCAATACCAATTATGATTTTAGAATAATCGTCTGTAACACACACTGTCACTACAGACGGGTATGCTCAGAAAGTTTATCCTATACAGCAGCACTCTTCAAGAGACAGGATCTTGGTTAGCTTGCATTAAGAGCTTAGGGACAAGGTTAACACTTTTCTAAATAAGGTTTTAATAATTAAAAGGTCAAAAACTGGTGCAAATAAAATGAAAATGATGTTTCAAAAAAATAAAGACAATATACAGCTACAACGAAATAAGTTAGAATTGAGGAGGAAGGATACTTGCAATCAATGTCCTTGAGGTGATCAGAGTTCGGCCGATAAGCCAGGTGTAATTCGGTTCTCAAGCTTGGCAGATGTTCTTGATTTGATGGTAAAGGAGAACTGTCAAACTGTCCTGGCATCTCCCTTTTCTTTGGGATCAAAGGGGTGTTGACAGATGCCAATGACCAATCATCTGGTCATCTCATTTAGGGGTTAATTGCTGGGAGGTCTCTACATTCATGACCATGTCCCAGGTACAGTTTGTGATAAATATTCATATCTCTGCATCTCTACTGTTTACAGACTGCTAAAATCCATATTATGGTCCAGCGTGACATTTGTTTCAAAACAAATATAAACATGGCAGGTTTCAAATGTTTAGTTTACCTAGGAGAAAGAAGGGGTACCAGGGGTTCCCCATATGATCTGACATAGGAATGTTTGGACTTGAAACGTTATAAATAATCTGAGGAAACTAAATATGTCAATATTATGGCTGTACTATTATTAATTTGGAAGTTATAAAACATGCAGAAGTTTCAGAACTATACTATACGGTCTGCACTCTATGTGGATTAAGGTATTTATGACAGGTATCTGTTGGTTCTCAGGATTTGGGGGGGGTGACAGTTTTATTAGGGTTTCCAGCCTTAGATTGTAAATTGGGTAATGGAAAGTCTGAGTGTCTCATCACTGGACTGATAAGGTCCTGGCCTCAGTCAACAGTTTGTGGATTGGACAACCTAAAGTAAAGGTGGGGGTAAAGTCACGGTGTTGTGCTCTTCACTGGACAACATGGCTGGGATGAGCTGCACAATGACAAAATGGCTTCTAACCACACAGCTATGCATTAGCCCGGTACGCATGACCATTACAGCCATCTCTTGGGATTCTATGGCATTGGCATAGACTTTCAGAAGTGACTCATGCAGATAGCACAGGGAGAGCTGAGCAGAGCTTTGGATTTAGGCGAAGCTCTATATAAGGATATGCTTTGCCATCTCTTGGGATTCTATGGAATTGGCATAGACTCTCAGAAGTGACTCATGCAGATAGCACAGGGAGGGCAGAGCAGAGCTTTGGATTTAGGCAAAGCTTTATATGAGGATATGCTTTGCCATCTCTTGGGATTCTATGGAATTGGCATAGACTCTCAGAAGTGATTCATGCAGATAGCACAGGGAGGACAGAGCAGAGCTTTGGATTTAGGCGAAGCTCTATATAAGGATATGCTTTGCTGATTTTTCACTTCAGAGGGTGGCAACCATTTTAATAGGGCACATATAATTTATACCAAATCACATTATTCATATGGGCTACAGAATATATCACCTTAACCATCAATAAAATACTGCTGCTTCAGAACCCCTGATGAGACCTAAACCTAGACAGCCCAGTCTCTGCTTCCAGCATTGTGTTTTTCATGTCAATAAATATTGCGGGCCATACATTACACAATTTTCTTGTACAATGTTCATTAGGATTTACCAAAACCATATAATATGAAATCAATCCTAAACACTTAAAAAATGTGTAAACAACCAGGCACGGCCTTGCACTACATAGTTGAAGATAAATCTAGAGAAAATTGAATAAGAAAATTGTATATTATATGGCCAGTTAAGAATAGTAATAAAAATGAGAAACTTAACAGATTACAAATATAGCATTCTCTCGAGGGCTAAATTTGCAGACGTCACTAAAGGCTGCTGCTGACAGCCCCAGGCAGGTGTGAACTGGTCAAATACTACAAAAAGTGATGACAACAGCTGCTCAGTTTTTTTTCTAAATCTAGGAATTACCCAGAATGTTAATACAAGAGCTGGTTCACATCTGTGCAGTGTGTTTTTTTTATGCATTGAGTTTTAGGCATGTTTTACATTATTTAAGGCATGTTACCACTGAACTCTATAGAACATGTGTTTTGATGAAAGCGCAATAAAGATGCAGCATCCAGGGGGTGATTTACTAAAGCTGGGGAGTGCACAATCTGGTGAAGCTGTGCATGGTAGCCAATCAGCTTCTAATTTCAGCTTGCTCAAGTAAGCTTTGACAAAATGAACTGGAAGCTGATTGGCTACCATGCACAGCTGAAGTAGATTTTTGTGCTCAATAAAAAAACTTTTAAATGAAAAGTTTTTGCAATTTCCAGTTTTAGTAAATCAACCCCACTGCACCTAAAATACACAGGTGTGAACAGGGCCCAGCACTGATCTGATCAGAGCAGCTATTGCTAAATTTGTGGCTTTGTATTAGGCAAAGATTGTTGCTCTGTGAACTCTATTTTTGCAATCCAAGATAAAAAAAAATTATGAAGATTATTTATTAACCAGCTGTCACACTTTGAATGACAATTGCACAGTCATGCAACACTGTACCCAAACTAAATTTTTATCATTTTCTTCCCACAAATAGAGCTTTCTTTTTGGTGGTATTTGATGACCACTGGGGTTTTTATTTTTTGCTAAACAAACTAAAAAAGACCTGCTTTTTTCAGTACTGCTTGGACCTTGAAGAAGGGGACATACCCCGAAAGCTTGTCCTGAAAAATTGTATGTTAGTGCAAATAAAAAGCATCATGCACAGTACTCAATTTTCTCTGTAAAAAAGACTGAAATTTTTGAAAAAAAAATAAACCTGAGGGGCACTGACGGCACTGATAGGCGGCACTGGATAAGCAGCTCTGATGAGGGGCTACTGTCTGGCATTACTGAGTGGCATCTGAAGGACACTGGCAGGCATTACTGATGGGGCACTGATTGGCACTTTTATGGGCACTGATTGGCACATTTATGGGCACTGAGCTCTTTATGGGGCACAGGCTGGCAGCTGATGGACAGTGATTTGCAGCTTATGAGGCTGTGCTGATACCGATTGTCTCTCCCTGTCAGCGTGAACTGAGGAAAGCTGTTTACCGGATTTTCTGCTACTCTGCAATCAACTCCCCTACAAGCACCAGGATGGACCTTGCCGCTACTATCCAGTGGTTTGAGGAAGAAGGCGCCCGCTCAGAGTCGAGCATGGTGATCGAACTCCCTGGGGAGGCCTGGGCTGGGGAACAAATCAGCCAAGCTGTGAAGACACTGTCCCCAGATGGGAAGGTGTGGATGATTGCTGTCAAAACAGATTGTGGGACCGCCCACATCTATGCACTGTTAGAGTGGAGACACGGAGTCCCAGAATGCTTCAAAAGGTGCCAGTTTGCAATTGGCCAACAAGACGGAGCTTTGTATAATCCATCTGAAAGTTCAAGATGAGGGTCCTACCAGCTCCAGTCAAGCTGAGTCAACTACGGAAGTTCTCTCCCCATCACTCCTGGCCATGATTGGGCCAGAATTTTTCACCGCCATGGGAGAATCAAAATACTAAAGAGGGCAATCCAGTGTGTTCTGGGGCTGGATACCGGAAGCTGAGGATCTTCTCTGGAAAACAGTCTGTGCCCACTGGAGAGGAAGAATATGAAGTCTGGATGAAACAGGCTATGCAGGTACTAGAAGAGTGGGACCTGCCAGAGGCTCAAAAGAAGCAACGCATCAGTGAGAGTTTGCGAGGAGCCACTGCTGAGGCTATCAGCAACTTGATATTTAGTAACACAACCTGTATGGCTCATGATTACCTGGCTATGTTACAGAGAAAGCAAATGACCTGATCTATCTATTTGAACATGCTCTTTAATGCCAAGGTGAACTAAAGTCTGAATACATCAGATGACCGAACAAGATGCTATACCAGATTGTGCTAAAAATGGATGATGCCTTCTGCCATAGACCAGGCCAGAGTACAGCAAATCCTAAAAGGGGCCCTACGGTCCGACACAGTCGGACTTTAGCTGAAGACCTCTGCGGGTGTTATGTCCCTAAAATACCCTGATCTCATCACAGTAGTGAGAAAAGAAGAGGCCATGTTCGATGACAAGCGAGTAGCTGTTCATCCAGCCTCTACACCTCTGGCTGAAGTCAGGTCTGTGAGGGAAGTGGAGCAAAACACTGTAATAGCCACCCTGAAGTCTCAATGGCACAGATAATGGAGATGACCTTGTTGGCAGCAAAATTTACCAAAACAACTGATGAGGATGTCACAGAGACAGGAATGCCTCTGACTCCATCTACTGCCTCTGGCCAGAGGCCGATAAATAATGAAGTCTGCTTCAACTGCAGAGGAGTTGGATATTATTGACGAGTATGCCCAAGCACTCTGAAGCCTGAAGCACAGTGCCAAAAGCTGGCGGGAAACTCCATAGATGGACACCCGGTTGACTCCTTCACCAGGGCGGTGAAGGAGTCAACCGGGTGCCCATCTACATTAGCTAGCTCCAGAAAAACCCAATGACGCAAAGAAACCACAGCAGAAGTCCAAACCCTTGCAGAGGGCTCCTGTTGTTGCCTCCGAATGACCCAGTGTCCGACTCCATTTGACCAATGCTACCCAGTGTCGGAGAGTCAATACACACCAGACTCCCAGAGCTCAACAGAGACTCAAGCCAGATCAGAACTTCCGTAAGAAAGGAGTGCGGATAAAAGCCACTGAACAGGCCAAGCCTGCCACTTCCCACAAATTCCCTGCCAAGCTAGCGGAACCTTCTCTGGTTGTCTCCATCCAAGTGGAGGGAATCTACACCAAGGCCCTCCTAAACACTAAGATCCTGGCCACCATGGATACCTGTTGATCCTTTGTGGAAAATGCCTGGGCATACCGAGTGAAGTGGTCAGTCACTACCAGGATATTTCCCTGTCCACTCAGATCGGTCTCCAAGCACAGAAAGTCAATGCACACCAGCTCCATGGGTCCCTGACTTGAAGATGGCCCATTGGGGCTGCTCGGTGAGGCAAATTATTTCTTTGGATACATCTGATGCAGGAGTGGGAATAGCCCTCGAATTCAGCCCGCATGCAGGGCCAGTAGAATCGGTCCCTCACCAGGTGGAAAGTCCTCTCGCGCCCTAGGTGTCCATGGTTGTCGTGAAGGGAAGTTAATACTGTCTTCCTATGTTTCTCCGGTAAAAATAACTGCTATTTTTCTTCGAGAGCACCAGAGGGGCCCCTTTGGTAGACCACCCCTTGATGCAGCTGCAAACGATCCCACTCTTGGTGCAGTAGATGGGCCTCCTTCAGGGAATCAGTGAGGAGCATGTCAGGGCATTGACTCTCCAAGGCCTTCAATACCAAGCTGCAGAGAGGATCTTCCAACTGGTCCCTTTGCAAGTCCTTCTTAAAAAGCTTTGGCAGACCTTCATCCCTGACTTGGTTGATATTACAATAACATTTGGGGACACCAGCAACTGAAACTCCAATATCTTCAGCCCTGGATCCTCCTCCAGCTTGGTTTTCTGCTCCTTGACACAAGGCTCGTACCCCTTCAGGTGTCAGCTGGCCCATTCTTTTGGAGGGTCACTGGAGCAATGGGGCCTTCTTGAAAGAGCATCCACATCTGTGTTCTCGATACTTCAGGCTGAAAGTAAACCCTGATATGGCAGCCAACCATTTGCGACCTGTGGCATCCAACTTGGCAGTGGTGAGGACGTAGGTGAGAGGATTATTGTCGGTCTTAATCACAAACTCCGCTCCATATAGATAATCCCTCAGTTTATCGACTACTGCCCACTTCAAAGCCAGAAACTTGAGTTTGTGTGTGGGTTAGTTCTTATCGGTGGGTGCCAAGCTCCAACTCACATAGGCAACAGGTCGTAGGTGGCTGTCGGGCTCTTGATACAGCACCCGCCACCCCGCCTACATGTTGACTGGCGTCAACATGTAGTTCATATGGCTTGGTTGTATCTTCATAGGCCAGGACTGGAGCAGTTGTTAGGCTCCATTTCAGCTGCCTAAAGGCCTCTTCACATTGGGCAGTCCACTGTTCCTGAATGGACTCTCTGGGTTTTCTGGGGCCTCCAGCTGGTCTGACAGGCTTTGTAACAGGATTGGTAAGGAGGCCCTTGCCCGGGAATCTCGTTGCCTTTTATAAATTACACATTTTAACACTGTGGACAGACATCTGTTACCCGGATCGTGTAGAGGAGTGTTATATCACAAGGCAGCTATCTTACCCTGTTTCTTATCACTCTGTTACATCAAAGGACCTTTGTTCTTAGAGCTCCAACGTGTCGGCGAAGATATTGTGAGGCCTCATTCTTAGGACACTGTTATTTGCTGCTCCTAAAGGGTACACGCCACTGATACCTATAGTGTATTATTCGAAATAGACTCTGAGGTATTATAGGTTGGCCTAGGTTTCCCCATTAGTGATATCAATAGCTACAATTATCCTTAGCTTGCTTAAAGATTTGCTTATTACTGTTTAATACTGTACTCACTGGTGTTACTTTTGTTGTTGCTAATTGCCATTTATTGTTTTAACATAAATTGTTTCAACCAAGCCCTGGCTACATATACAGGACTTGGCTGACTAATATCACTTTAAACCTTTCTCTGGTCCAAGTAAATTTGAGAGAGCAGAACTGTGTCTGTGTGTTATTACTGTGTTATTCCATTATTCACATTGCTAGGTGCGCCAGTGGGGCTGGACAGTTCTTTGGGGTTGAGAGGCAGCGTAACGGACTGAATAAACAAAAGCAGCTCCTTCGGGGGTATCGCTACATACTAATGTTTGGCCAGCTTCATTCAGAGCAAACCGTAAGGCGCCTTTCACACGGACGGCTATTCTGCCACAGTTAAAAGCATGTTTTTTTTCTGTGAAATTCAAGACACCAGGCACTGCGATCAGCTGCATTTGTACAGTGCGATTAGCTGTGGTTGCGTTTAGCTGCGATTTGCCATTTCCATAGCAACCCAACAGGGTACCAACTCAAATTGAACAGGGACTTGGATCCCCGCCAATACCAGGCACTGTGTTTGGTATGAATGTTGAGGGGGAACTCCACGCCAAATGTAAATAAAAAACCGGCATGGGTTCCCCTCCAAGAGCATACCATGGATTCCAAGGGGCACCCCCCTACGCCGAAAAAATGGCATGGGGGTCCCCCCAAAATCCATACCAGACCCTTATCCAAGCACACAGCCCGGTTAGTCAGGAAAGGGGGTGGGGACGAGCGAGCACCCCCCCGAACAGTACCAGGCCGCATGCCCTCAACATGGGGGGTTTGGTGCTTTGGGGCAAGGGGGGCGCTCTGCGGGCCCCCCCACACCAAAGCACCTCGTCCCCATGTTGATGAGGGCAAGGGCCTCTTCCCGACAACCCTGGCTGTTGGTTGTCGGGGTCTGCGGGCGGGGGGCTTATCAGAATCCAGAAGCCCCTTTAATAAGGGGGCCCCCAGATCTCGGCCCCCCACCCTATGTGAATGAGTATGGGGTACATCGTACCCCTACCCATTCACCTGGCGAAAAAAAGTGTCAATAAAAAAACACACTACACGGGTTTTAAAAGTAATTTATTAGGCAGCTCCGGGGGGTCTTCTTCTCACTTCGGGGGTCTTCTTCCGACTTTGGGGGTCTTCTGCCGACTTTGGGGGTCTCTCAGGCCTCTGCCTAATAAAAGTAATTTATTAGGCAGCTCCGGGGGGTCTTCTTCTCACTTCGGGGGTCTTCTTCCAACTTTAGGGGTCTTCTGCCGACTTTGGGGGTCTCTCAGGCCTCTTCTTCCTCTCTCCGGAGTCGTCTCTGCGCTCTCTGGTTCTTCTCCGATGTCTTCTTCCTTCTGCCGGGCTCCTACGCTATCTTCTGCTCTTTTACCGCTCTTTTGCTAGCAGAGGAGCCCAGTCTTCTGAGATGTCGTCTTCCCTCTTCTCTTCCAGAGATGTTGACGGGACGCTCCCTCTCGCTGTAATTCCGTAAGCGAGGTCTGCAACCAATTATATAGGCATGGGGCGTGGCCACCGGGAGATGTCACCCGGTGGCCATGCCCCATGCCTATATAATTGGTTGCGGACCACGCTCGGGTCCCCACCCCCTTTCCTGACCGACCGGACTGCGTGCTCGGATAAGGGTCTGGTATGGATTTTGGGGGGACCCCCACGCTGTTTTTTCGGCGTAGGGGGTGCCCCTTGGAATCCATACCAGACCGAAGGGCCTGGTATGCTCTTGGAGGGGAACCCATGCCGTTTTTTATTTAAAATTTGGCGTGGAGTTCCCCCTCAAGATTCATACCAAACAGTGCCTGGCACTAACGGGGATCCGAGTCGGATCCCCGTGCTTGCTGTTCATTGGGAAAGAAAAAAACATTTTTCCTTTCCCAATGAGCGAGCCAGCTCGGCGCTGCTATCCGCAGCTGTCACAGTGCACTGCGATTACTTGCGGTTATGTGCGGATAGCTGCGCTAAATCGCTCCTGGACGCAGTCAATTCTATTTTTTATTGGATATGTTTTATAGCATAATGTAAATTTTTAAATTTTTTTTCAAAATTGTCGGTCTTTTTTTATCCATAGCGCGAAAAATAAAAACTGCAGAGGTGATCAAATACCACCAAAAGAAAGCTCTATTTGTTGGAAGAAAAGCACATCAATTTTATTTTGTGTACAGCGTCGAAGCGTCATTAAGGGGTGTAAACGTTCTGGGGCTGAAGTGGTTAACTGAACTGAATTTATACACCCATACACCCGTAGCAAGAGGTAATTATGAGGGAATAGGATCACCTTGCATAAATTCATAAATGGTCCATACAGTACACTTGATGGAAAATTGCTCATTTTAAAGTCATTGCAAAAGACACAAAGAAGCACTCTTTGTGCCTGGAGAAATGTACTATAACATATCTTCTAAAGTTTTGCTTTTAACTGTCACACATTTTCTGCTAAACATAATCTCTTTTTCCTAAATATAATCATGAATGACAACTGAGAAGCATTACAAACCTATTGTAGAGTTTGCAGACAGAATTCGATTGATTTGATTTGATTAAAGCGGAGTTCCACCCAAAAATGGAACTTCTGCTTTAAGTGATGGTGAACCCTGACTTGCCACATTTGGCATGTCATTTTTTTGGGGGGGAGCAGATACACTCTCTTTAGAGGTATCCAGCTCCCACTTCCTCCCGGGGCTCCGCGGCACCAGTAGGAAGTTCACCTCTCCCCCCTCCCTCCCTGCAATCTTCTGGGATCCCGTCACAGGTCCCAGAAGATTGCCTGGCCATTCACAGCGCACAGCACAGCTCATGCGTGCATGCCGGCGCCATGGGGAGGAGGGGGAGGGGAGAGGAGCAAGGCTTCGTATGCCCGCATTGCTGGACCGAGGGACAGGTGAGTGTCTGATTATTAAAAGTCAGCAGCTACACAGTGGCTGCTGACTTTTTATTTTTTTAGGCGGAACTCCACTTTAAGTGAGAACTTTCAGTGAATTAGTAACAGAGACCTGCTGGAAACGTTTGGTAGTATCAGACTTTCCTTGTAGAGTTATACAGATTTATTTTCCCCTGTCCACAAACCGCAACCGCAGTTTGACTTTCTGGCAAAGAAATAAAACATGTTAGACATTACATTAATGGCTGGGATTTTGCTTTGGAAAGATTCAATAGACACCATGCTTTATCTAAACCAGTTCCTCGTCCACTTGCACAGTTAATGTTGCTTTTACTTAGACTGGGAAATGTGTAGTCATTCATTAAGTAGGTTAGAATTTAGAAGTTCCAGTAATACAAATAATGCCTTATTAAAATGACAATGCTGTCATTTAAAACAATGGAAATTGCACTGATGCTTGTGACACAGCACAATGGATGGTATTATTTCTATCTTAGCTGTTATGTGTAGTTATATTCACTCATATGTAAAATTCCTGGGGACAATGGGTATGTACAGTACATATCTTTTTTACTTAAGGCGCCTTTCACACGGACGGCTATTCTGCCGCAGTTAAAAGCATGTTTTTTTTTTCTGTGAAATTCAAGACACCAGGCACTGCGATTAGCTGCATTTGTACAGTGCGATTAGCTGCGGTTGCGTTTAGCTGCGGTTTGCCATTTCCATAGCAACCCAACAGGGTACCGACTCATATTGAACGGGGATCAGACTTGGATCCCAGCCAATACCAGGCACTGTGTTTGGTATGACTCTTGAGGGGGAACTCCATGCCAAATTTTAAATAAAAGTCCGGCATGGGTTCCCCTCCAAGAGCATACCAGGCCCTTCAGTCTGGTATGGATTCCAAGGAGCACCCCCTACGCCGAACAAACGGCATGGGAGTCCCCCCAAAATCCATACCAGACCCTTATCCAAGCACGCAGCCCGGACGGTCAGGAAAGGAAGTGGGGACGAACGAGTGCCCCCCCTCAACCGTACCAGGCCGCATGCCCTCAACATGGGGGGGTGGTGCTTTGGGGCAGGGGGCGCCCTGCGCCCCCCCCCAAAGCACCTCATCCCCTTATACACCCCACACTATATAAGGCCGCCTGCACGGCGGCCCTGTGTAGTGTGTGTTCCGGCATTGAAAGAGATATACAGAGAGACAGTGTTTGATTTGAGTTAGATAGATTAGGCAGAACAGTCAGTCAGTTAGCTGCACTTACAGTGTATTGTGTATATATATGCATCCCAGGTGTTGCATATATATATATATACACTGTATTCAGTTTAGCTAGATCCGTTCCTGTTATCTTCCTACTGACAGGCAGGCTTGTCTTGTTACAGTATTTATAGCTACCTGAAGAAAATTACTGGTGTTCTTTTGATCATATTAGTACCACAGTCAGGCAGCTAGACTATTTACAGTTAGTGCAGTGCGTCCTGCTCACAGTGTTCAGCTAGATCCGTTCCTGTTATCTTCTTACTGACAGGCAGGCTTGTCTTGTTACAGTATATACAGCTACCTGAAGAAAATTGCTGGTGTTCTTTTGATCCTATTAGTACCACAGTCAGGCAGCTAGACTATTTACAGTTAGTGCAGTGCGTCCTGCTCACAGTGTTTAGCTAAAACTACAAGTTAATGGGGTGCGTCCTGCTCACAGTGTTCAGCTAAACCTACAAGTTAGTGGGGTGCGTCCTGCTCACAGTGTTCAGCTAAACCTACAAGTTAGTGGGGTGCGTCCTGCTCACAGTGTTCAGCTAAACCTACAAGTTAGTGCGGTGCATCCTGCTCACAGTGTTCAGCTAGATCCGTTCCTGTTATCTTCTTACTGACAGGCAGGCTTGTCTTGTTACAGTATATACAGCTACCTGAAGAAAATTACTGGTGTTCTTTTGATCCTATTAGTACCACAGTCAGGCAGCTAGACTATTTAAAGTTAGTGCAGTGCGTCCTGCTCACAGTGTTCAGCTAAAACTACAAGTTAGTGGGGTGCGTTCTGCTCACAGTGTTCAGCTAAACCTACAAGTTAGTGGGGTGCGTCCTGCTCACAGTGTTCAGCTAAACCTACAAGTTAGTGTGATGCGTCCACCTCACAGTGTTCAGCTAAACCTACAAGTTAGTGGGGTGCGTCCTGCTCACAGTGTTCAGCTAAACATACGAGTTAGTGTGGTGCGTCCACCTCACAGTGTTCAGCTAAACCTACAAGTTAGTGGGGTGCGTCATGCTCACAGTGTTCAGCTAAACCTACAAGTTAGTGTAGTGAGACCTCTGCACAGTGTTCATCTAAAGCTACAAGTTAGTGCAGTGCGTCCTGCTCACAGTGTTCAGCTAGATCCGTTCCTGTTATCTTCTTACTGACAGGCAGGCTTGTCTTGTTACAGTATTTACAGCTACCTGAAGAAAATTGCTGGTGTTCTTTTGATCCTATTAGTACCACAGTCAGGCAGCTAGACTATTTACAGTTAGTGCAGTGCGTCCTGCTCACAGTGTTCAGCTAAACCTACAAGTTAGTGGGGTGCGTCCTGCTCACAGTGTTCAGCTAAAACTACAAGTTAGTGTGGTGTGTCCACCTCACAGTGTTCAGCTAAACCTACAAGTTAGTGCGGTGCGTCCTGCTCACAGTGTTCAGCTAAAACTACAAGTTAGTGCTGTGCGTCCTGCTCACAGTGTTCAGCTAAACCTACAAGTTGGTGTAGTGAGACCTCTGCACAGTGTTCATCTAAAGCTACAAGCTAGTGCAGTGCGTCCTGCTCACAGTGTTCAGCTAAAACTACAAGTTAGTGTGGTGCGTCCACCTCACAGTGTTCAGCTAAACCTACAAGTTATTTTTTTGCGAGCTCTGCACAGTGTTCACCTAAAGCTACCTGTAGAAGGTTGGTGGTGTTTTCCTGATCCTATCACTACCGCAGGCAGCTTAAAAAGCTACAAGTTAGTTTTTTGCGAGCTCTGCACAGTGTTCAGCTAAAGCTACCTGTAGAAGGTTGGTGATGCTCTCATACTACAGGCAGGCAGTTGATTTTGCTAGCTGCAGTATCAGTATATATATATATATATATATATATATATATATATATATATATACCCCAGCTTAGTGCAGCTACAGGCCATTAGTATGGCTGGAAGGCCAAGAAGGAGAGGCAGACAGTCACAAGCCAATAAGAGAGGGCAAGCAGGCTCTGTGTCTAGTGCTGGTCGTGGAGACAGTGCATCCTCATCAGCACGTGGCCGTGGGACACGCTTGGCCTTTTTTTCGGCAGCTGGCCGTGTTGAGCTGCAACATGCGGAAGACTTGGTCGAGTGGATGACCAAGCCGTCCTCATCCTCCTCATCCTCTCTCACCCATGCCCAGGGTACTTTGTCTGGCAAAGCAGCGGCCTCTTCCCTCAGCTCAATGTCATCAGTGACTCCTTCCCTAGCCCCACCATGTCCTCCTGAGGAGTCCCTCGAACTGTTTGACCACAGTGTTGGGTACATGCTCCAGGAGGATGCCCAGCGTTTGGAAGGCTCTGATGATGATACTGAGCTAGATGAAGGCAGTAACGTGAGCACGGACAGAGGGGGTGCCCAAGAAGGACAGCAATCTGGCAGTCATGCTCCCCCTGCTGCAGCATACTGCCAGGTTTGCTCCAGTGATGAGGAGGGAGGGGATGATGAGGTCACTGACTCAATGTGGGTGCCTGATAGGAGAGAGGAGGAGGAGGAGGTGGCACATCTCCAACGAGGCAGGATGCCCTCCAGGGGCCAGCCTAAGGGCAGCACATTGACTGCATCACACACCAAAGCTCCACATGTGCAGGGCGCTGCAGTCTCTGCGCGTTATTCAAAAAGTTCTTTGGTGTGGGCCTTTTTTGAGACGAGTGCATCAGATCGCACCGCTGCTATTTGCAACATATGTCTCAAGCGTATCTCGCGTGGCCAAAACATCTCCTGCTTGGGTACCACATGCTTGACCAGACATATGATGACCTGCCATGCAGTTCGTTGGCAAGCGTATCTAAAAGACCCACACCAAAGAACAAAGAGGACCTCTCCTTGCTCCTCATCAGCTGAGATCTCCAACCCCACTATACCTTCAGTCCTCTCTGAGACCTGCACTGAGAGGAATGAAGGTGTAGAATTAGGTGTGTCACAGCCAAGTACTTGTGCGCTATCTGCTTTTGGTACACCGACATCAGATTGTACCAGGCAAATTTGCCCTCAGCTGCTGCACCGCCGAAAGAAGTTTGCTCCCAGCCATCCACATGCTCAGCGGTTGAATGCTAGCTTGGCAAAATTGCTAGAACTTCAACTGCTGCCTTTTCAGTTGGTAGACTCTGCCCCCTTCCGTAAGTTTGTGGAATGTGCGGTTCCTCAGTGGCAGGTACCCAAACGCCACTTTTTCTCACGGAAGGCGATTCCGGCTCTATACCGGCATGTGGAAGGCAATGTCCATGCCTCGCTGGACAGGGCGGTCAGCAGTAAGGTGCATATTACCGCTGACTCATGGTCCAGCAGGCATGGACAGGGACGTTACCTAATTTTTTACGGCGCATTGGGTGACTCTGCTGGCAGCTGGGAAGGATGCAGGACAAGGTGCAATAGTGTTGGAGGTTGTTCCGCCACCATGCCTCCAAAATGCTAATGATTGTGACACACCTCTCTCCTCCACCCCCTCCTCTTCTTCTTCCTCCATGGCCTCTTCCTGTGCTTTGTCTTTGGAACCAGCGGTGCTCCGTAGCCGTTCAAGGGGCTACGCAAGTATGCAGGCCAAAAGATGCCATGCGGTGCTTGAGCTGGTGTGCTTGGGGAACAGGAGCCACACTGGGGCAGAGGTTCTGTCAGCTCTGCAGGGGCAGGTTCAGAGGTGGTTGACGCCACGCCAACTTAAGGCAGGAATGGTGGTTTGCGACAATGGCACCAACCTTCTCTCTGCCCTCCGACAGGGACAAATGACCCATGTGCCCTGTTTGGCTCACGTCCTTAACTTGGTGGTGCAGCAGTTCTTGGGCAGGTACCCAGGCTTACAGGATGTCCTGAGGCAGGCCAGGAAAGTCTGTGTGCATTTCCGCCGGTCATATAATGCCAGTGCTCGGCTGACGGACCTCCAAAAGGAGTTTAACCTGCCCAAGAACCGCCTAATCTGTGACATGCCCACCAGGTGGAACTCAACGTTGGCCATGCTGCAGCGGCTGCACATGCAGCAGAGGGCCATCAATGAGTACCTGTGCGACTATGGCACCAGGACAGGGTCAGGGGAGCTTGGTTTTTTCCCCACGTCAGTGGGCCATGATCAGGGATGCATGCACTGTCCTGTCACCATTTGAGGAGGCCACGAGGATGGTGAGCAGTGACAGTACATGCATCAGTGACACTGTCCCCCTTGTCCACCTGTTGGAGCACACGCTGCATGGAATAATGGACAGGGCACTTGAGGCAGAACAGAGGCAGGAAGAGGAGGACTTAGCTCTCAAGGCCCCCTTTATCCAGACAGTGTTCCTGCGTCCCCGCCGATCACACAGGAAGAGGATGAGGAGGAGGAGGAGGAGGAGGAAGATTGTGTCAGTATGGAGGTGGAGCCTGGCACTCAGCATCAGCAGCAGTCTTTAAGGGATCAGTCCCAAGAAACACATGGACTTGTACGTGGCTGGGAGGAGGTGGCTGCGGACCATGTCGTCCTTAGTGACCCAGAGGACTCAGGACCGAATGCCTCAGCAAACCTACGCTGCATGGCCTCCCTGATCCTGCAAAGCCTGCGTAAGGATCCTCGTATTCGTGGTATCAAGGAGAAGGACCAATACTGGCTGGCAACCCTCCTTGATCCATGTTACAAGGGTAAGGTTGCGGACCTTATCTTGCCATCGCAGAGGGAGCAGAGGATGAAACATCTTCGGGAGGCCTTGCAGAAAGGTCTGTGCAATGCGTTCCCAGAGACTGGGAGGTTACAAACTCCTGTTTCTGGACAACGTGTTGCTGAGG
Source organism: Lithobates clamitans (assembly GCA_037952925.1). NCBI lineage: Eukaryota > Metazoa > Chordata > Amphibia > Anura > Ranidae > Lithobates > Lithobates clamitans. The sequence continues at coordinate 301,441 of JBBGZY010000418.1, forward strand.
CTTCGGTCAGTCAAAGAAGGAGCGGTGGAGAAGGTGGCCGTCTGACCGATGCGTTCAGACAATTTTTTGGTCCGCAGCCCCAAGGTATGATCGGTTCCAGCAACCATCGCCAGCGTCTGTTTTACATGGTGCAGGAATACCTAGGGGCAAGATCAGACTTGGACACCTTTCCCACCAAAAATCCTCTGGGTTACTGGGTCTTGAAGATGGATCACTGACCAGAGCTTGCACAGTATGCAATTGAGCTACTGGCCTGTCCTGCATCCAGCGTTCTTTCGGAACGCACATTCAGTGCTGCTGGAGGCGTGGTAACTGATCACAGGGTGCGTCTGTCCACCGACTCGGTCGATCGACTGACCTTCATAAAAATGAATCAGTCTTGGATCACCACCAGCTACCAAGCACCTGATGCTGATGTAACCGAATAATTTTTTTTGAAATCTCAGATCCCTTCAAAGACTGCCTATGCTGATGCTGAGTGACTATCCCTGAGTAATTATCCTCTTCCTCCTCAATGATCACGCTGATAGCTTGTAAGAACATTTTTGGTTCTGGGCACCACCACCAGTGCCTAAGGCACAATTTTTCAGCCCCTGTTTAACAGGGGCGTGTAATTACAATTTTTGATGCCATACTTTGCAGCAGGGCTCATTTCAGCATTCCAACTAGAGTATCTGTGAAGGGTTGCAGTGTTGTGGCACCAGCACCAGTGCCTAAGGCCCAATTTTTCAGCCCTTGTTTAACAGGGGCGTGTAACTACAATTTTTGATGCAATACTTTGCAGCAGGGCTCGTTCCTGCGTTCCAACTAGAGTGTCTGTGAGGGGTTGCAGTGTTGTGGCACCACCACCACCAAAGGCCCAATTTTTCTGCCCTTGTTCAACAGGGGCATGTAATTACAATTCTTGATCTAATATTTCACAGCAGGGCCCATTTATGCACCCACCAAGAGCGAGTGAGGACTTACAGTGTTGGGGCATCAGCAGCACCACCACCACCACCAAAGGCCCAGTTTTTCTGCCCCTGTTCAACAGGGGAATGTAATTACAATTCTTGATCTAATATTTCACAGCAGGGCCCTGTGAGGGCTTACAGTGTTGTGGCCACAACAACACCTAAGGCCCAAATTTCTGCTGAGTATATAGGGCAGGCCCCTACTTTGAAACATCTAACTTACAAACGACTCCTACTTGCAAACAGAAGGAGACAACAGGAAGTGAGATGAAATCTACCCCTAGGAAGGGAAATTCTCTCCTGTAAGAGTTAATATGGGAAAAACATTTCTCCTTTCCACTGATGCTTTCCAATCCTTGTTCCACAAAAAAACCCAAATTTTCAAAAAACATTTGTCATTGGGACAAAAAGTGAGGTGAAATCTTCTGAAGAGGAGGAAAGACAGCAAAACAAATGTCACAGGGGTGATAACCCTTCCCTATGTTTTCCAAAAAGCTTAAAAAAGATTTTTTGGCTGGAGCTAAACACGTTAAAAATGTACCCGTTCAAAATTACAAACAGATTCTACTTAACAACAAACCTACAGTCCCTGTCTTGTTTGCACCACCTGTATACTGCTGTTAAGAGTATATAGGGCCTTGCAGTGCATTATGGAGCGTACCACGGTGCTCAAATTTACGGCGAATGCCTCATATGTTTGGTTCATTTGCAAACAAACGAACACCAAAAGTTCAAGTCGAACTTACGTTTGACTCGAACCGCTGGCTCATCCTTAATGACTGTCTGTTTGAGTGGTAGTAGAATGGAAGAATCTCTACAGAAATGTATAGCCTAGCTGAATAATCTAGTATGGAATCTGGAATTCAGTATCATGTTTAGTAAGGTTAAGGCGAATTTTCTGAATCTGGTCTTTAAAATAGTAGATGGAAAAGTGGAAGCACAGCTATACCATAAAAAGACTGACTGCAATGGATTTGTCCCTGCAAAACATTGTCACCATTGCCCATGGATAGAGGTTATTCCTAAAAGACAATTCCTAAGATACAGGTGGATCTGCACTAGGAAGGAGATTTTTGCACAACAATCTGAAAGTCTGAAACAGAAACAATTTACACTAAAAATAGGAGAACAGATACTGTTCATGGCAGCTACCATTGGTGAGTAGTTTGTGAAAGTTCCATTCCAAAGTTTTTCATCCTGGAACTAGCTTCACTACCTTGTGAGTCAATGACATTTCCAAAAGCATGCAGTTTGTGCAGCTTTAAAAGTCTGCACTCTCATCCTGCATGCTTGTTCCAGGTTTACCAAGCCTCAGAGCTTGCAGGTTTAAATATGGGTCAGCAATGGTAGCTCCCACATTTCTGTTGTTACAAATTACCTTTGACCTAGGTCATGGATATACTGACAGCCAGTGGCGTCACAAGGGGGTGGCTATTGAGGCTGGAGCCCCGAATCTGGGGCCCATAGCCCCGAGTTCAGGGCCAGCCCTACCGTGAGAGTGTCGCCGGCTGCCTGACACTGCGCTGTCCCACATAGCCACGGCACTCTCACTGAGTCTGCACTCCAGAGTGCTTCAGAGCCAGGAGATCAGTGTGTGTGAGAGTGAGTCTCCTCCTTGCTCCGCCCATATCATAGAGTCGGGAGGAACTTTCTCACACGATCTCCTAAGCAGGTAAGTGCAGACCATGGGGGAGGGGGGAACTGTACTAGCCAGCCTCTCTGTATACACCTGCCTCTCTGTATACCCAGTCTCTCTGTATATATAACAGCCTCTCTGTATATACACCAGCCTCTCTGTATACACCAGCCTCTCTTCTATATACTCTAGCCTCTCTGTATGCAACAATCCGCATCTGGTGACATGTGACGTGGCAAGCTCTCTGGGGACCTTGATGTAATGGGGGGGCTTTGGGGACCCTGATGTAATGATACTATATAATGTGTTTTATATATATATATATATATATATATATATATATATATATATATATATATATATATATATACATATACACACACACACACACACACACACGGGCTTTAGCCCCAGATCTTTTGTAGACCTAGCAATGCCCCTGCTGACAGCAGAGGCAGCTCTAGACTTTGTGAGGCTTTAAGCAAATCTTAGACATGAGGCCACAATCATGCCCATAATGGGAAAAAATAAATAAATCGATAGAAATTAACTGTATAAATTGCATATATTAAGAGCCTTAAATCATATTAACTATGTATTCACAGTTTCTAGAATTTTCTCTAACCAATTGCTCTTCAATCAAATATCATTAAACATAGGGCATATTAGCAATGTGTTTAAGTTATAGCAAAAGTGTCAAAAAACATATTTCTCCATTTAACATCAAGGTCAGGTTAATATAACCCAGCCAGCACAGAGTTCTCCCTTACATCAGAGTCTGCAGGAGCACCTCTTACAGTGAAAGGGGAAATTTGATGCAAGGGGGAATGCTGCAGACTTTGGTGTAAAGGGGAATACTGATGTAACGGTGGGGGGTGGGGGTTACTGATATAAGGGGGAACCTTTATATCAGTGCCCCCTCACCTTACTCTATTCACTGCCCCCTTACATCAGTGACCCTCCCCCCTCAGACAGGCCTGGCGGCTCTGTCACTGACCTCCTCTTAGGTGCACTGTGCAGAGCTCAGTCAGACAGTTCTCTCTGAACTCCAATGTGGTGACTCTGGTCTCATCCAATATTCTCCTCTCCACAGTCCATACACACACCTGACTCCTCTCATGACCCCTGTCCTAGCAGCGTTCCCACTCTTGACTCCTCTGTAGGCTTCCCCCCAAAAACTGTAGACATGATACAAGAGATGGTCTTTTTATGGTAATGACAAGCAAAACTCTCACCCGGCTAACACGGTAACACCACATTGTTGCAGCAGCCACCAAACACTAGAGCCACAACCACACATCATCCCGTCACAGACAGGGTACTGACAGATGATCCCTCTATACACTTCTCCATTCCCTACTGCAAGCAAGAGAAACCAAGACATTCACTTTGAGCGCCCAACAGTGCATTTTGGGAGGTGTAGTCTCTGCAGAGCGCAGGCACCAGCTGACTAGTATGTGGTATGGAGAACTACAACTTGGGAGAAGGCTAGGATGGCATTAGAGCCTGCTATTGGCTGCAGCTGATGAGATGTTCTCAGTGTGTGGGGGGGTTACAGCTGGCTGGAACCTACATGGCTTTACCCCAGTGTGTGGCAGCCCACTCACCCCACCAGCCCAGGGACACCCAGGGGCATCTTTAATATTGATTTGACCCTGGGCAAACATTTTCCTGGGCCCCCACCCCTAGAAATTTCACTCTCCACCCCAACATCCCAAAAAACAAACACACACATAGACTTATCTAAAAACAACTTTAATAATGTAAACATAGACATCTGGTTCATACTCACTGATTGCTCCAGGCTCGCTGATTCGTTGCTAGGTTACTGCACATCATAACCACTCACTGATTAATTGCTAGAAGTTACTGCACAATATTACCACTCAATGATTGGTTGCTTCAGGTTACTGCACATCATTACAGCTCACTGATTAGTTGCTGAAGGTTACTGCGCATTATTACTACTCATTGATTGGTTGCTAGATGTTACTACATATCATTATCACTCACTGATTGGTTGTTAGAGGTTACTGAACATTATTACTGCTCACTAATTGGTTGCTATGGGTTACTGCTTATTACCCAGGGCGTGGGGTGGTAGGAAGTTGGCAGGGGGGTACAGGTGGGATGATGATGACGGGGTGAGGTGGTAGAAAGCTGGCAGAGGGGTAGAGGTGGGATGAAGATGATGGGGGTGGGGTGGTAGGAAGCTGACAGAGGGGTACAGGTGGGAGGAAGATGACAGGGGGTGGTAGGAAGCTGGCAGAAGTGTACTGATGGGATGAAGATGGCAGGGGGGTGGTAGGAAGCTGACAGTGGGGTACAAGTGGGATGATGATGACCAGGGTGGGGGTGGTAGGAAACTGGCAATGGAGTACAGGTGGGATGAACATGACAGGGGAGTGGTAGGAAGCTGGCAGGGGGGTACATGTGGGATGATGATGACCGGGGTGGTAGGAAATTGGCAATGGAGTACAGGTGGGATGAACATGACAGGGAGGTGGTAGGAAGCTGGCAGTGGGGTACAGGTGGGATGATGGTGGGGTGGAGGTGGTAGGAAGTTGGCAATGGGGTACAGGTGGGATGATGATGGGAGTGGGGGTGGTAGGAAGCTGGCAGAGGGGTACAGGTGGGATGAATGTATGACTGGTGGTCAGTAGGTGGCATCATATTCTGGATGATATACAGATCATGGCTGTGTGTGTGGGGTGGCTGGCAGCAGTTATTTTCGGGACACCCTCGTTCAGGGGGGTAATGTCACGGGATGTGTCTGTGTCGGGCAGGACTGTCCGTCATGCTGTACCTTGAGTGGCAGACAGGTTCCCAGATGATCGTCAGGCACAGCTCTGGCAGGTTCCTCCATTACAGAGACCATCCAGCATCCGTCCTGGAGAGTGGATCAGGGAGCTGCTCAGCTGCCGCGCTCTGCACATTGCAGGAGATCTGCAGAGCGTGGCAGAAGGGGAGAAGCTGGAGGAGGGAGATACATGGAGCTGCAACACGCTGACCCTGGGACCTCATGAAGTGATTAAGTGGTCAGTCCACCCCTTGGCTGGGAAAAACGATTTGCAACCATAAACACGGCCCTGGGGACACCGACCGGGGGACATTCGCTCCCACTCGCACACACACATTAGGCAAATTAGGCAGCCGCGAGGCCCCTGGGAGCGCAAGGCCTTAGGCGACCGCCTAAATTGCCTAATTAGAGAGCCGCCTCTGACTGACAGTCTTTTGGTGACTGACAACCCTGCAGCAAAAAAAACTGAAGCCAAAATGGGCTGTTATAAAAAAAGTTTCTTTGCTCCAGATTCTGTAAACCTATTCAATGCTGTTTACTGAGGAGCATGGAGAGATTTGCATTACTATATGAATGGGTCTGAAGCAAGAATCTACTTTTCAGTGAATTCTTCTGTGCATCTCTTTTCTGCCATCTAACTTTTTCATTATTACCTTTTTCTCTGTACATTATTATCTAGCATGGCATCTAAACGGTAATGACCACAAATACACCCACAGAAAACTGACACCACAAAACATTCCAGTTTGTCGGCTTATACTCCTGAGTCATATTTCTGTAACTGCTATCATCATATGGTTTATTGTAAACAGTTATTTTCCATTCCATTTTATTTTCCAAAATCCTGTCAAACATGCACTGTATTTCATATTTTATTTTACATTTTAAATGGTTGTTGATTTACATCAAATATTACTAGCAACTGAAATGAAACTAAGCATAAAGTGATACTAAACACACATTGTTTAATTTACATTATCCTTTCTCTTTATGTACAGTATCTCACAAAATGAGTACACCCCTAAACTTTTTGTAAATATTTTTAATATATCTTTTCATGTGGCAACACTGAAGAAAGGACACTTTTCTACAACGTAATGTAGTGAGTGTACAGCTTGTATAACAGTGTAAATTTGCTGTCCCCTCAAAATAACCCAACACAGCCATTAATGTCCAAACCACTGGCAACAAAAGTGAGTACACCCCTAAGTGAAAATGTTCAAAGTGGGCCCAATTAGTAATTGTTCCTCCCGGTGTCATGTGAATCGTTAGGCGTCATGGCAAAGAACTCACTGAAGATCTGAAAATAATAATTGTTGCTCTACATGAAGATGGCCCAAGCTATAAGAAGTTTGCCAAGACACTGAAACTGAGCTGCAGCACGGTGGTCAAGACCATACAGCGGTTTAACAGGACAGGTTCCACTCAGAACAGGCCTTGCCATGGCCAACCAAAGAAGTTGAGTGGACGTGCTCAGCGTCATATCCAGAGGTTGTCTTTTTAAAATAGACGTATGAGTGCTGCCAGCATTGCTGCAGAGGTTGAAGGGGTGGGAGGGTCAGCCTGTCAGTGCTCAGACCATATGCCACACACTGCATCAAATTGGTCTGCATGGCTGTCATCCCAGAAGGAAGCCTCTTTTAAAGATAATGCATAAGAAAGCCCGCAGTTTGCTAAAGACAAGCAGACTAAGGACATGGATTACTGGAACCAGTGTCTTGTGGCCTGATGAGACCAAGATAAACGCATTTGGAAGAGGATAGAATTGGGTCTTGTATAAGGGGGCATGATAATCCGGAATCCTGGGCTGGAATGCATAGTCTAATTAAATAGAAATAAGGGTAAAGGCCTCAGAGGTAAACAAGTGAAGTGTCTCAAACTTCTCATATACAGTCAGGTCCATAAATATTGGGACATCAACACAATTCTAATCTTTTTGGCTCTATACACCACCACAATGGATTTGAAATGAAACGTACAAGATGTGCTTTAACCGCAGACTTTCAGCTTTAATTTGAGTGTATTTACATCCAAATCAGGTGAACGGTGTAGGAATTACAACAGTTTGTATATGTGCCTCCCACTTTTTAAGGGACCAAAAGTAATGGGACAGATTAACAATCATCCATCAAATTTTCACTTTTTAATACTTGGTTGCAAATCCTTTGCAGTCAATTACAGCCTGAAGTCTGGAATGCATAGACATCACCAGACGCTGGGTTTCATCCCTGGTGATGCTCAGCCAGGCCTCTACTGCAACTGTCTTCAGTTCCTGCTTGTTCTTGGGGCATTTTCCCTACAGTTTTGTCTTCAGCAAGTGAAATGCATGCTCAATCGGATTCAGGTCAGGTGATTGACTTGGCCATCGCATAACATTCCTCTTCTTTCCCTTAAAAAACTCTTTGGTTGCTTCCGCAGTATGCTTCAGGTCATTGTCCATCTGCTCTGTGAAGCGCTGTCCAATGAGTTCTGAAGCATTTTGCTGAATATGAGCAGATAATATTGCCCGAAACATTTCAGAATTCATTCTGCTGCTTTTGTCAGCAGTCACATCATCAATAAATACAAGAGAACCAGTTCCATTGGCAGCCATACATGCCCACGCCATGACACTACCACCACCATGCTTCACTAATGAGGTGGTATGCTTTGGATCATGAGCAGTTCCTTTCCTTCTCCATACACTTCTCTTCCCATCACTCTCATACAAGTTGATCTTGGTCTCATCTGTCCATAGGATGTTGTTCCAGAACTGTGAAGGCTTTTTTAGATGTTGTTTGGCAAACTCTAATCTGGCCTTCCTGTTTTTGAGGCTCACCAATGGTTTACATATTGTGGTGAACCCTCTGTATTCACTCTGGTGAAGTTTTCTCTTGATTGTTGACTTTGACACACATACACCTACCTCCTGGACAGTGTTCTTGATCTGGTCAATTGTTGTGAAGGGTGTTTTCTTCAACAGGGAAAGAATTCTTTGGTCACCCACCACAGTTGTTTTCCGTGGTCTTCCGGGTCTTTTGGTGTTGCTGAGCTCACCAGTGCATTCTTTCTTTTTAAGGATGTTCCAAACAGTTGATTTGGCCACACCTACTGTTTTTGCTATCTCTCTGATGGGTTTGTTTTGTTTTTTCAACCTAATGATGGCTTGCTTCACTGAGAGTGACAGCTCTTTGGACCTCATATTGAGAGTTGACAGCAAAAGATTCCAAATAGCACACTTGAAATGAACTCTGGACCTTTTATCTGCTCCTTGTAAATGGGATAATTAGGGAATAACACACACCTGGCCATGGAACAGCTGAGCAGCCAATTTTGGTCCCTTAAAAAGTGGGAGGCACATATATAAACTGTTGTAATTCCTACACCTTTCACCTGATTTGGATGTAAATACCCTCAAATTAAAGCTGAAAGTCTGCAGTTAAAGGGGTTGTAAAGGTAATTAACAAAAAAAAAAAAATAACAAACATAGTTACATAGTTACATAGTTACATAGTCAGTAAGGTTGAATAAAGACACTAGTCCATCCAGTCCAACCTCAGTGAGTTTTGGTGTGTGTCTACAATTGTCCCTAACCCTGTACATCCCAAACTTCACATCAGTCCCTACCCTCAATCCAAGGTCCCCATTCATATAGTAGGGCCAATTTTGGACAGAAGCCAATTAACCTACCAGCATGTCTTTGGAGTGTGGGAGGAAACCGGAGTACCCGGAGGAAACCCACGCAGGCACAGGGAGAACATGAAAACTCCAGGCAGGTAGTGTCGTGGTTGGGATTTGAACCAGCGACCCTTTTTACTGCTAGGTGAGAGTGCTACCCACTACACCACTGTGCTGCCCTTAACATGTTATACTTACCTTCACTGTGCAGGTCGTTTTGCACAGAGTGGCCCCGAACCTGGTCTTCTGGGGTCCCTCGGCGGCTGTTTCAGCTCCTCCCCGCAAGAACTAACCACCTTAATGCGAGCTCCCTCGCATGGTGGTTAGTTCTTGCGGGCGCGCTCCCGTGATGCAGCTGGCGGCTATAGCTGCTCACTGTATCACTCGGCCCCGCCCCCTAGCGCGCCACGTCATTTGATGTGATTGACAGCAGCGCGAGCCAATGGCTGCGCTGCTTTCAATCCATCCACTGTAGCCAATCAGCGGCCAGGCTAAGCGGCAAAATGGATGTCGGGAGCGAGCGGCTGACTTTCGAGGGGTCAGGTAAGTAAAACAGGAGGGGCTGGGGGCGGCGGTATTGTCAGAAGTTTTTTCACCTTAATGCATAGAATGCATTAAGGTGAAGAAATTTTTACCTTTACAACCCCTTTAAAGCTTGTTCGTTTCATTTCAAATCCATTGTGGTGGTGTATAGAGCCAAAAAGATTAGAATTGTGTTGATGTCCCAATATTTATGGACCTGACTGTATATGAGTAAGAGATAAATTCAAAAATCATTAATGAAACAGTTCAAATCAAACTCTATATTCAATCCATGGGGTGTGAGGGTATCCATTAGGAATATCCATTTTGATTCCAATTGGCTAAGGGTTCTTATTTTGTGACTTCCACGCCAGTGTTTTATATAGGGTTCAATACCCCAAAATTTCAGATGAATAGGGTCCCTATTGTAGACTCTGGCAAAATGTTTGGCTACGCTGTGTTCGTTGTATCCTTTTCGCATATTTTGGACATGCTCTTTAATGCAAATTCTTAGAGGTCAAATTCTTTTTGATTTGAAAACAGAACTTTTTTTGGGACGTTTGGTTCGTGTGCACGCATAGCATCTTTTGCACGGGTAGAAACCTTTTCCCATGAAGAAGGTGACACCTAATAAACCTCAAATTTATAGATAAATTTGAGGTTTATTAGGTAATATAGAATGGAGGTGTCGGTCTATCTGCAATGTATGCCAATGGTGCTGTATATTCCTTTCTATTTTTTTATATTGTATGTTATAGTCCAGGATGATGGGTACTTGATCGGTATATAGTTCCCGATGTTTATTTTTCTTGACCAATGCCATTCTGTCCATTTATGCTACTTCTGTTATTTTGCCTTCTATGAATTCTTTATCATATCCTTTACTAATGAATCTGTGTCCTATTTTTTTTAGCTTGTTCTGGGTAATCACCTATTTTAGTGCAGTTACATCTTAATTGCATAAGTTGGCCTTTAGGTATATTGTAGAGTAAATTATTGTGATGGCAGCTTTGCATAGGGAGATAGCCGTTTCGATCTACATTTTTGTGTATTGTAGATTTATGTAAAAATGTATTTTGGTAATTATCTTGTTATCTTTTTCTATAATTTCCGAATCTCCTTCACTGATGTGCGCTGATATGGCTGCACTGATGGGCACTGATAGGATACACTGATGGGCACTGATGGGGGGGCACTGATGAGATGGCACTAATATGCAGCACTGATGGAGACTGATACACGGCAATGATATGCAGCACTGATGGGCACTGAAACCTGGCACTGAAAGGTGGCACTGATGGGCACTGATAGGCGAAACAGTTAGGTGGCACTGATGGGCACTGATTGGCAGCACTGATGGGTGGCAATAATGGGCTCTGATAGGCAGCACTGATGAGCAGGCACTAATCGACACTGAAAAGCAGCACTGACAGGCATCACTGATGGGCACTGATTGGCATCACTGATGGGCACTGATTGGCATCACTGGGCACTAATTGGCACTACTGATAGGGACTTAATGGCATTACTGCTGGGCACTGATGGGGCTGCACTGATAATCAGGGCACTGATGATCAGTGCCCTGATTATCTGTGCAGATATCCCCTGTGAGGAAATCCTGCTGATCGGTTCTTCTCTCCTCACATGCTGTCAGTGTGAGTTGAGGAATGCCTATAATTGACATTTCCTTGTTTACATGTGATCAGCTGTGATTGGACACAGCTGCTCACATGAGTAAAGTGCCTCGTCATTGGCTCTTTACCAGAATCAGTGATGCTCTGTGTCCCAGGGACAGAGCACACCACTGATCACCGCGAGAGTGGGGAGATATCATATGATGTTGTCCCAGAAAGAGAGTGCTCCTGCCCGTCATTTGACAATACAGCGGGTGAGAAGCAGTTATATTCTAACAATGAACGTCTCTTAATTAATACGGTTTTGCTCTTACTGTTCTTATGGGAGCCATACACTGTATAAATTTAGCTGGTTCTTGTGGAATAGACACCAGGAGATTTGCCCATGGACTACAGATTAATTAGTCTTAATGTTGTGGAAATGTAGGAATGGTTATGTAGCTTAGCAAAAGTCACTGGGCAGAGCTGACAACACTCCACAAAAGGCTGTGTGCTGTCAGTGCACAACTGGGCTTAAGGGCTTAGTTCACCTTTACAGAAAAACTGTAAAAGAGACCTAATACCTGATACCCTCCCTATGTCCCTGCTCCACCAGTTCAGGGATTTGAAATCCCCTCTGCTCTCTCTGCTCCGCCCAGTGCTGCCAGGATGTACTAGATGAATTCTGATTGGTCATTGCCATCACATTGACTGCGGAAGCCCTGTCAACTGAGGATGACTATAGGCAAGTACAGCAAGGACCAGAGATGGAGGGTGGGGAGGGAGTCTGGTGTTAGGTCACCTTTACAGTTTTTCTGTAAAGGTAAACTAAGCCTTTAAGAGCTGAGGCCATATCTGGCAGATTAATATTTGTATTTGTATCAGTTTTCATTTTAGAGACTCTGTTACTTTAACCTCTTTGCAGCGGCCGTACGCAAATATGCGGCCTCTCAGTGCCTAGTTCTTTATTCCCGAGGGGCTGCATATTGGCATGAATTGCTGTGAATACACCTGTGCCAAGAGGGTGCACGCTGCACTCTCCAAGCACAGATACCGTTACCTAACGGAAAGCTCCAGATTGCTCATTGCGATCCTAGGGTTTTGGACTACATGACCGCCGTGACAGCCAATCAGGCCGGTCACGTAATCTTAAGCCGCGTCACAGCTCCTGGCCTCATAAACCTCCTAAAGGGCCGGGAGGCACCGACGCTAAGAGGGTAAAGGTTAATTCACCTTTAGAAGCATGCTAAGGTGTAACATGTAATATGTCCTATACACCCACCTGAATGAACTGCAAGCACTGCTGTCCACTGCAGCAGACAGCTTGTAGTTCTCAATGAACTGCAAGGGTGCTGGTGAGCACTCTCTTGTAGTTCATTGATTCTTCCTGCAGATCAGTAACTGAAGTGCCTGGAAGCACTGGTGCCAGTTGAGCAAAGGTACAGCTGGTTGTACACCCAGTGGCATCACTAGAGTTGGTGTCACCTGGTGCTGTAACCCCCACCATCACCCCCATAGCCCCTCCCTCATCGGACTCTCTCCTGTCTACCCACCGCCCCCCAATTGGGCTCTCTCTTATCCGCAGGACGCAGAGCAGGCTAGTTTTGGGCCAATGTGTACCCCAAACCAGCCCCTGTAGATGATTGTGTCACCCCTCTGGCAGGTGGCACCTGGGGCCGAACTCCCATAGCAATGGCACTGTGTGCACCATGGATACAACAAGTTTAGTTGTAAGGAGAGTCGATTCATAAGGCGGGTCCGGTAATAGCTGAGCAAGAAGGCATCGGATTGGAGTGAGGAATAAGTAGAAGTCCGCAATGTGCAGGCAATGAGATACAAGGTCAATGGGCAAAATCTTGGTCAGAAGTTCAGGATGAGGTTGGTAACAGAGATGGTCAGCAAACACTGGCAGACAAGGGTAATCAGAAAAGTCAGGTGGAAGACAGGCCAACAACAAGCTCAGTATAAGGATCAGGAACATAGGCGAAAAGACTAAAATTCCATTCAGCAAAAATCCTGTGCAGAGCTCAAGCCTAAATAGCCAGCTTGGCGCCAGTAGATGTGCCCATGTGCCTGCTCATACATTGTGGTGGGCACTTGTTTGTGCATGTACATGTGCGCAACAATGCTCATGTAGTTAGGGTTCAATGCGTACACACATTAGCCTGATGGCTGGCTCGATATTCCTGATAATTATCTGTACATCATCAAAACATTTACATATTATTTTGTGATGTTCTGTTGTTTAGCTGCTGCCATAACAATGATATTCCTCTTCAAAGTTAGGACGTATATTGGCGTGCGGTGGTCCAGAAGTGGTTATAATAGGGGCTTATGCATTTCGGCAGAAAGTCTTGATCACATCACATAATAAAATGAGACACAAAGTATATAGTATATAACACAAGCTCCACCTCTCCATTATTTAATTCATCAATTATACACGTAAAAATCAATGGCAGGTGTAACACTGAGAATGCAGTACTGAGACAACCAGTAAATTGATGTAAATGTAAAAGATTCAACAAACACAGAATAAAGGGATATAAGGAATTATAAACCTATGTTACAGATAGAAAAAATGACATAAAATCAACCGGTACCCGGTTCTTTTATAGAGAAAGATCCACATCATATTGATAGTTCAAACCAGCAGGTATTCTGGTGTGAAGGTTAAAGATCCACCTCCTTCTCAAAAAGTTTACGGTGGATATTACTTCCACAGGGGGATCGTTTAAATCTGTCCAAACCACAAAAATTAAATGACTTCATGTTACCAGAATGAATATATTTAAAATGTTTGGAAACATTAGACAAATTTTTGTCATTAGTATAGGAAGCTCCACCCCACCACATATATAACATTGCTGGAACAGCAATCAATAAAGTCACAAATTCCATGCCCGTAGCACAGGAGATAACAGCCTTGTGATTCCTAGAGTGTCAGAAGGGTCATGTGTTTAAGCCACAACTATAAGACCCATTAGTGTATAACCAGGTCCTTCTGTGACAGGCTGACTGGAATAAATTAGGAGGCAAGATACTGCCGAAGGTATTTGCCCAATGACTTGAGAATCTGCATCCCGCAGGCAACACAAGAACAAGCTCCTTATCTGCGAATAGAATGGGCAGATATTTAGAAATCATATTCTTTACATTATTATATTTCTTTGAAAAGTAGTTACATAAGTGACAGGATTATGTCCGACTGGTGAAAGAGTCAAGTAAAAGGTTTGAGCCGGCAACTCTGTAGTCCATATAGCGATTTTAATGGTTGGTTATAAAAAGTGACAAGCAGAACAGCTGATGCGTTTCGGGAACAGCCTTAGACGTAGCATGTTGAATATAAAAATGGCAATACATTTATACTCATATAAGCTTCACCCCAAAATCAGTTTGCATGGTAAATTGGAGCAATTACCTGAGCAATTGAGAGGTTAATATCAAGGTGACAAAATGCTGGAAAAGGATTAAGACAAAAGATATATATCACGTGACATGTTTCAAAAGATATAAAAGCACAGTGAAGTACTATACATGATCATCCTACACACACATGGTTCACAAAGAAAAAACATATCAATAAATCATAGAAGAAAAAAAGAGTCTGTATGCTGGTGCATGTAGCCCATGTGTAAGGGTCCATATGGCATCATTGTAAACCACTGTGTATAAGACAGGAGAGACAAAAGACCTCATACATGTTTCAACAAATGTAAAAAATAATAAGTAGTTGGTGAGGACTAAAAGTTTAGGAACTGAGACAGAGAAGCATAATGTCGGAAAAGAATGGGGGAAGTGGATTGCATTATTTAATGAATAAACCCATATCCCATCTGTAATTCATTCCAGCAGGGATCCATGTCCCCAAGGAAAGGCTCCATCTCGCTTCCTGTTCTAGAATTCTTCTGTGTATCCCCTCCACGTGCTGCGTGTTTATTTTTTTGCACTACACAGAAGGAAAATGAGGCCATATTGCCATCGTGCATTGTTTTAAAGTATTGTAGTGCATCCTACATACTGTAACCTGCAGAGGCTGCAATCAATAACTCATATCACATATTGTGTACTGCAATTAATAAAATGCTTAATAGGAAATGTTTTGCCCTTGTGCTATGACATAGCGTACTTATGGTTATTATTATGTTTACTGCAATATCTACAGGTGTTTAGACCACAGCTGTATGAGCCTGTGGTACTAATCCAGGTTTTGGGAGGTAAGGCAGACCTTTATAGGTTGGGGGACAGCAAATTACCCAGGGTGCATGCCGGCAGAAGAAAAAACTGCAGCCTTTAGTCAAAACCTTTGCCAAATGGCCATCTCCATTTAAAACAGCGAGATATTAATTAATTATTTGTTTAATTTGATCGTATTCCTTGAAGAAGGTAGTTATAAATTGTTACAGGGCGATCACCATTGCCTCTCATATATTTAGTCTTAGAATTACTGTATTTATTCGGCGTATAACACGCACTGGTGTATAACATGCACCCCAAGTTAAGGAGGGAATTTTAAGGAAAAAAACTTTTTAAGGAAAAAAACTTACATTTAAAAGCCCATTAATGCAGCCTTATCAGTGTCCATCTGCAGCCTTGTCAGTGTCCATCTGCATGCTTGTCCAGTGTCATTTGCAGCCTTGTCAGTGTCCACCTGCAGCCTTGACACTGACATTTGCAGCCTTATCAGTTAAACTGCAGTGACTTGTCAGACCCTCCAGTTTGAAAATGGCAACGCCAGACTAGGCGTGACTGTGAGCGGAGCCGAGCGCCGCCCATATACATAGATAGCCGAGTGTACTCGGCTAGGTTCGGCTAACTCCGCTCACAGTCACTCCCACTCCCCGTGTTACGTCCATCATAGGGTGGGACTGGGCGTGACTGTGAGCGAAGCTAGCCGAACCTAGCCGAGTACACTCGGCTATCTATGTATATCGGCGGCCTGCTCACTCTGCTTACAAACAGCGGGGGGGATCGGCGGTGATCAGCGTATAACACGCACCCACGATTTTCCCCTGATTTTATGGAGAAAAAAGTGCGTGTTATACGCTGATAAATATGGTATTTCTATTGGAGATCAAATTGTCTCTATTCTTATTGGAGGCAACAGCAATGGCTCTATCTAGATGCCACTGTTGGTAGCCATGATTTCTAAGATGTTTAGAAATATTTTGACACTCATCATAGAAGCTATCCAAGGTGGAGCAGTTTCTCCTGGCCCTAATAAATTCCCCAACTGGGATTGAGTGAATAGTGTGGAAGAGGTGACAACTGGTAGCCAGGAGCAGGGTATTTCCTGCACTTGGTTTTCAAAAGGGTCTAGTATAAATACTTCCTGTTTCCTGGCTGCCTATAAGTGTGATGTCTAAAAGGTTTATGGTGTTCCTACTCTGTTCGTATGTAAATTCAAGATTGAGAGTATTGTCATTCAAATACGTCACAATTGAACATAGAGCAGCATCTGTGTGAATCCATATACCTCCCATACCAAAAGATATGGGAGGCATATAGATTTTGACACAAAAAAGAAAACACTCCTCCCACAAGCCCATATAGAGGTTGGCCAACGACAGGGAAGCCCCACAGCACTGCAGACAGTATATTCCATTGAAAATGAAATAATGGTGTAAAAGCAAAAATGCCACTGATAAAGAAATTAACCTCTATTATTCCTATTGTTCCCACAAGATGTGCAGTTTAGAAGGGTGGATCTACCCTTTCTAGAGGCCATGGACCGGTCTGTCAATATGCCAGTTATTGTACACTCGTGCTCTGAAACTAGAGGTGATAATATCACACTCTATAGAGAAATTCTGTGTACTAGCTCAATTTTAACAGGCCCTAGTGTATTCCCCTACAGGTATTGAGCGTATGGTATAGGCTGGTTGACAGCTGGTTGGGAAGAGTAAAGAATTTCCAGCACACTCCTTACAGAAGGTATGAGAGTGTACAGTGCCACTAGCACTGTCTCCCACAAGAGTGATGTCCAAACAATTAATGTTTCTGAAATGGCTGTCAAAACTGTACCCTAATTTAAGGCATTATTATTATTGTGCGAAATGAAAAACATGAGGTCCATAACAGTGCTGTCCCAAACAAGAATTAAATTGTCTATGTACTGCACATACCCTTTTATGGCACTCACACATGGTGTGGGAAAACAAAAACATTTCCTCTCATCAGCCTATGTACAGTTTCGCCAAGAAGGGAGAAAACTTGGCACCCATGGAGGTACCTCTACATTGTAGATAATATGTTTGATCAAAGATGAAATAATTATGATCCAAGAGAAAACCTACTGCCATTACAATAAAAAGTAGTTACCCAAAGGTAAGTATCCTGCCATTTAACATCTTGTATATGTGTCAAAACTGCAGAAGTGTCTCTGATATATCCTGGTAGACTTAAAACCAATGGTTGTAAATATTGATTGATCCACTGGCCCAGTCTTTCAAACAGAGACCATATGCACTCAACAATCGGGTGACCTTGTACCAGAAACAAGAAAAGTATCGTTTAATTGACGTAGTTTCACTTCTAAGAATAAAAAAAAGAAGGGGATATTTGCGCTAACCAATCAATGTATACAAAAAATATGTGCACAAGTGATATAACTAAATAAAGCGTGATTAAATGCTGCACCTCTATAGGTCAAATACCAAAACCTAAAACCAATATTAAAAAAGATGCGCAAAGAAACCACAAATAACAATAAATATTGCTGTGAACAAATTCTCTAAAACATGATAATATGAAAAATTGAGTGGTGTATCAAAAAACAAATAGTCCATGTGATATAAAAAATGAATGAATAAAACCAAAAGTGAATTTATCAAAAACAGAATATCCCAAAATGATCCTTCAAAACTTAGGAGATGCAAAAGTTCTTCACTTAATCTTGAAAAGCAGGACACATATTCATTCGAATCATCTGGAATACGGAGCATAAAATGCAAATACAAACTGCTTACCAGATCTGTTGGATCTCAAATGATAGAGATCAGAAGCACTTGTGCATTAGCCTGCCGGCAGGTGAACTCACGGTGATTGAAAGCAGAGAGGAATCCACCTGTTTATCCAGGAACCAGCAAGGACAAAACTTCACTCTCCGGGACACTCCCATAAAAGCCAGGATCTGGGTATTCTCATGTAAGGAGGAATACAAGAGGGCTTCATGGTGCAGTATGTTCCAGCAAAGGTATTTATTTAAAAAACAAATCATACAAAGTCCATAAATTCAAGCAGGTAAGAAAAGCAGGTTTGAATCAGCCGCAGTGTCTAACAGTCAGCTGTTCAGCGTGGTGATGTCACAGGCTCATGCTCCACCCGACATGTTTCCCCTTAACAGGCATCCACTGAGATCTCCGTTTCCAGTGGATGCCTGTTAAGGGGAAACATGCGGCTGATTCAAACGTTCACATCATCTAAAGCCAAATCTCCCAAAATGATGTAGACCTCAGGTAGATGGAAAACCGGGGCTGGATGGGCCGATGTGGATGTCAGTCAGCGTTGCTGGGGTTCTAGGGGTGCTGCACCTCATGGACCTGGGTGACCTGGTCGCTGTGGTGGTTGCCTGGACAACACGATTCGCACTTTTTCAAAGGACTTTGAATCGCAACCACCACAGCGAACAGGTCACCCAGGTCCATGAGGTGCTCCAATGACCAGCACCCCTAGAACCCCAGCAATGCTAACTGACATCCACATCGGCCCATCCAGCTCTGGTTTTTCATCTCCTTGAGGGTTACATCATTTTGGGACACTCCCACATCCATTTGGCTTTAGATGCTGTGAACGTATAGCGTCATCCACACTGCAGCAACGTGGCTCTCTCCCTTCCACCTGTCAGTACACCAGCGGACTTGGCATCCCAGCCACGTGCAGCTTACAGTTAGGGTCTCCACCTTCCCACTGTTAATCATCTTCGCTTTCTCCTCCAGGACATCCAGCCCTTCCCAACACGCTGGTGAGCATGTTCCACATTCGGACGCAGCCAGCAGGGGTATTGTTCTTTTACATGCGTTACTGAATAAACTAGGACTAATCATGTTCAACTGTTTGCTGTGAGGCTGTGTTTACTCCTCAACCCATTGAGCGCTGGTCCATTTGTTTTGTTGTACACTGTTTAGCCATACCCTCCAGCGATGGCTGCCGTCCAGCTGCACTGGGTTCAGATCCCATGTCATTAAATATGCCCTTTCCTTCCCATCCACAGATGGCGATGTTTTAGCGCTGGTGTTACTTGTTGTATATCACTTATACTGATATGGTTTAGGGCAGCACAGTGGATAAGTGGTTAGCATTACCTCCTAGCAGCACAAGGTTTGCTGGTTCAAATCTCAACCATGACACTACCTGCTTGGAGTTTCCACGTTCTCCCTTTGCCTATGTGGGTTTCCTACCACACTCCAAAGACATGCTGGTAGGTTAATTGGCTCCCGTCTAAACTGGTCATGATAGGTGTATTTATGAAAGTGGGTTATGTACCTTAGATTGTAAGCTCCTTGAGGACAGGGACTGATGTGAATGTATAATATACTGTATATGTAAAGAGCTGTGTAAATTGATGGGGGTTTATAAGCACCTATAATAAATAAAATATGGGTGTGTTCTGCTGCTTTGAAGAAGCACACAAAGCCTACATTAGGGCCATTATTAATGGGCTTTTATTTCCTTAAAGTTCAATTGAAGGCAAAAGGTTTTTTTTTTTCATTTTGGATAGAGAAAGGGAGGGTTTATAACCCCTGTTAGTTTTTTTTTTTACTATCTGTTTCCGATTAGGGAGATCTCTCTTCACTTTCTTTCTGTAGTCAAAACTGGAAGTGAGAGAAAAACCCTCCAAAGTGAGGTAATCTCTGGTAGTCACAGGGGTCACTAGAACTAGTGTCCCCATTGGAAGATTTCCCCTCTATTCCTTTTCTGTTGACACCCTAAAATTTGGGATTTTCTTTTAATTTTGGTATTAATAATAAACAGGACAAATAGAGCAGATAAATCTTCCTAAGGCTGCATTCACACCTATGCATTTTTAGTGCTTTTTGCATTTTGCAGATTTACACTACAGAACATGTTCCATAGGAAACCATGTTAAATGGACTGTAGTGCAAATCTGCAAAATGCAAAAATCACTAAAACTGCACAGGTGTGAATCCAGGCTAAGAGAGAGAAATAAAAAAAAACCTGGCAGGTGTTTTATTCCCTCTCCACTCTATCCAAAAGGTTAAAAAAAGTTTGTACTTTAAGAACTGCTTCTCCCTCCATAGAAGTCTATAGGAATATTAAAGTAAAAGCAGTCTGGATCAGGCCAAATGCTGGTCAGAAGGATATCAACTGCAGGTCAAATGTGCCTGCTATGAATTTATAATACTTTCAGAAGTGTCTCAAAATGTCAAGCGTATGCTACATTACTACTTGTCAAACCAATTCTATCACAGAAATCATGCTAAAGTCAGAAAATGTATTCAGTTTACTTTAATCTGATTTTCATACATATTGATTATGGACAGATTTAGAAAGATTATTACAGGCCTTCTGCCCTCTCTTTATAATAGATTTATCAGCAAGACGTGGTTTCTGCATAGCCAATATAGGCCACAGCCTTGGGTAACAAAGATGCTAGGGGGTGGCACACAGCATTTCATGCAACATTTGCAGGAATTGTATAACCCAAAAACTGTACTCAATAGTTGCTAGAAAACAAATACTAATTGTATAAAAAAAATAGTTGTGCTGTTCCTTTGAAAATATATCAAGTGACACAAATAAACAAATTCATGAAAACCACACCAAATTTGCATCTAAATATGCAAAGTGCAACTATAGGAGGAACCTGAAAGGTAAATTGTGGGGAAAGGAGAAGTCCAACTGCACATCCTTTTTGTCGCTAGATCTGGGTGAGTGAGTCCAGTGGAGGCCAACATGAGTTTCTCTTAGATTGTGAGCTGTAACAAGCAGGGCCCACTGGTTCCTACTGTATTAAACTGTATTGTATTTGTTCTGTCTTTCCTTATATTGTAAAGTGCTGTGTAAACTGTTGGGGCTATATTAATCCTGTATAGTAATAATGTGAAAAAAGGACAGCTGGAGAGGCAGTGTCGGATTCCTGGAGCCAGATTTCAGTAATAGCGAGCAGGTTGATGGTATTGGAGAGAAAAAGGTAATTAACAGAGGCAAGTTTGTTTGAGACATTCCAGAGGGCACAAAAGAGTGTGTGTGTGTGTGTGTGTGGGGGGGGGGGGGGAGGCGACTGGCTTGTGGAAACAGGGGGATTGAAATGAGAGAGAGAGGATTGCGACTCCTGCCAGAGAAGGGAGACTGCTGGTTCCAGGGGTGAGAGTTAGATGGTAGAGGGCCAGGGTTAGTGCCAATAATCCAAGAAGAGTAGTAAGAAGGTGAGGAGGTTGAGAATTGAGGTGGGAGCAGGATTTGTACAAGGGCAAATGCTAATTTGGAAGTGGTAACACTGTATGGGCTCAGAATGAGTAGGCGATGATAAGCACAGTGATATTGAGAGTGCAAAAATTAGGGTTTTATATATATATATATATATATATATATATAGGGAGTGGAGTGGAAAGGAGGGGTAAAGCAATGAGAGTTTGAGGAGAGTGGGCATTATTGCAAAAAGAAAGGTTAGTGAGAGCATGATGGATGATGAAAAGGGGGAAAAGCAGGCCGAGGGAAAGAGATAAAAGATGAAAAGGCATTTGCAGACTGTTAGGAGTGGGGCAATAATGTTTGTACTTGCCTTTATTGATGTGCCCTAGGTAAAGTGCTGTGTTCCAAAGTTCCAAACACTGAATGCAGAAAGTGGCACTTCACACAAAAAATGGCCATGCCTAACCAGTTGTCTCCAAGAATCGTACCGTATTTATACATGATTAGTGTGGGGAAGGTTTGGGCAATTCATCAATTAAGGGCTCATAAAAAGACACATTGTAAAAGTGGAATTTTTCTGCCCTAAACATATTGCAAATCAGGATTGGGACAACAAGATAAGGCTAGATGTTTGATCGTGGGCAAGGCACCATGAAAATAAGTCTAATTCAATATAGACAAGTAAACAGCAGTTAGCAAGGCAAATGTCACTTAGAGTCATGCACAGTAGATTGGGGTTTAAAAAATGAATGGGGTCAGTGGTTACCGATGGCAACAGCAAGGCAGATGTCGCTTTTCATCATGTAAAGTAGCTTAGTGTTTCAGAGATGAGAAGAGTCAGTGGTTACCTGAGGGAGCAGAGTAGAGAAGACATGATGAGAGGATGATGAGTTGTTTCTTGTGTTAAAAGTGCCAAACGTTTAACGCAGAAAATGGCACTTTAAGCAAAAATAGCCATTCCTAACCCCTTGCCATATGTACAAAGCCTTATCTTGACACTGAATAATTCAAGATAAAACCATACGATATCCTTTAAACAGTATTATACAGAATGGAGCTTAAGCCTCTGCTCAGCTAGTTCAGTTTATACACAAATTCTGTAAGGCAAAGATCCTCAGCTATGCATTTAAGTTGCCTTCCTTCTTGCAGCTGGCCGAACCTGAATCTGAACCATGTTATTTCAAACACTGCCTCTCTCAACTGAATGTTTCACTAATTCAAAGCAGAAACTCAGGAGACCTTAGACCTACATTGAATTGTCTAACAGCTCAGTGACTCAGCTGCAAATTTCAGTACCATGCGTGGAGACCAATATGAGGTAATCGGTGTGGGTGGGTCAGTAGACATGAGGAATGGTAGCACTGTGAGGTCACTGGGAGATTTGCTGCCAGAAGTATAGCTCCCTCTTAGCATCAACTAGCATTTCCTGCTGGATAATACATTCTTTAATTAACCCACTGAAGGCTCTGTGCCCCCTTTACTATACAGAAAACCTCATATTAAAAAGTTTGTTTATCTCAGATACCAATCCAATGTATATCCGCTTTGGAATTCTGAATATGAATTTTGGGCTGGGAAGCATCCTCGCACAATTCCAGTTACTGCACATAATAGCCTGTTGCAGAAAATAACAGAGAAACCAGATTATAGTAAATTTTGAAATTTCAAGGACAAGTGCAATGTTTGTAATAATATTTGCAACTCATTGATTCATGTCATGTATTGTTTGGAATTGCTATTTTGCTCAATTTAGTAGATTATGATTGAAAGAGGGTGTGAAAAAATTAGCTATACATAGGAGAATATATAGGAGAAAGAATTGCTCCACATTTACTGTATTCTTGCTCATATAGCCAAAAGCCTACGTATGTATTCATCTGATCTTTTCTAAAAAAAGAAAAGTATTTCAGCTGTTCTTACTTTTCATCGTTCCCATTAGTTTGTAGCTTTAATTTCACATATGATTATAGGCCATCTGTAATAATTATTGTTTGGTGAGCTTAATACTAAGTGAACGCAGCATGTTTGCTATTCAGTAACTACTACTATTTCCAGTCTGACATAGGCAATGGTTAATTTGTTATTGGAATTTATGTTCACACTTCAATGTCAATATTCATGCTGTAATGTACCTTATTGTATTCTCTTATAAACACACTTGATTTACTCAAATCAAGGTTATTGAAACTAAAAAAAGATACTCACTTTCACTGTTTTGCTCTGCTGAAATGTCAAATTTGCAAAACAATTACTATATGAGTGTTGTGCATGAATCACTAAAATAGCTTAGTGCTGTGCTGGTTATTTCTCTTCAGATAAAAGACTGATAGTGTTTTCAGATTATTACTAAAGGTTAAAATTACACGTAGGCAGCTGTGGTGCAGGGCAGTCTAGTTGGCTGCAAGAGGTAGTGGGTCCCCCCCCCCCCCCTTGCAGCATGCCGCGTAATAAGTCTTTGACCTCTTGGAAAAGAGTCGGGGTATATTACAATACCTTTCCCGAATAGGAGCTGTGTCTCCAGTGTGGATAGAATGATCCAAAGCATTAGTACAGCTGTAGTCTTCAGGGCCTTGAGAGAATGCCATCAAATGTCTGTGAACTAGTTGCTGGAGCTTGTTGCTTTGTTCCGGGGTCATCTCCTGCACCGGAAGTGCCAGTTGTGTTAACAATTTCGGGAGCTGGGAGTTATTCATCAACTGATTATCCCTCAATTGGAGGCCTTAGAGGTTTGTCATGTCTTTCACCATATTGAAGGACACTTCTGTGCAGAACGGACGAAGGCCTTTATTCGTAAGTACGTATTTTGCCTGGAGATATCCAAGTGGGTGCAGAAGGCATGTCAGAGGTGTAAGAGTTGTGCCATCCACAAAGGAAGAACAGAGAAAACTACCCCTTTGGTGGTGAGCACAGGAGAACCCTTTGAATTACTGATCATGGACTTTCTGACAGTGGCTGACACCTCTTCAGGGTATCGCTATGCCTTGGTGTTTGTGGACCACTTCTCTAAGTTCGCCATCGTGGTGCCAACTAAAGATCAGACTGCCGCCACCACAACTAAACTGTTCTGGACCCATGTAGTCCAGCCCTATGGGTGCCCAAAAAGGATTCTGTCCGACCAAGGGCCGAACTTTGAGTCTAGCGTGTTTTCTGAACTGTGTCGTCTTAGTGGTATTCGGAAGTCTCATACTACTTCTTACCACCCCCAGGGAAATGGGGCCTGTGAATGCTTTAATCGCACAATGTTGGGATTAATTTGCACATTAGAGCAAGAGCATCGAGAACGTTGGCCGCAGTATGTAGGAGATGTTGTTTGGGCTTACAATCAGACTGTGCATCGGGCCACTGGTTATACTCCCCATTTTCTGATGTTTGGGCATTGTGGCTGTTTACCGTGGATTTACTCTTGGAAACTCCAGAGCCTATTATGTCAAAGACACCAGAGGAATGGGTCCAAGATCACTGGCACCGCCTGGACCAAGCCAAACAGATTACTACTAGTACTGGGAAAGCACCAGAATTTAGCCGAGGAAAGTACTGTTCAATTGTTGCCACTTACACCGGGAGACAGAGTCTTGGTGATGAATCCTAAACACCTGAGGGGCAGCAAGTGGGAGCCTTGTCCATATCAAGTCAAGCAACAATCTTTCCCTGGGCAGCCTGTGTATGATCTGGTTTCAGAGAAGCCGGATGGACCTCACAAGAGACTGCATCGTAATCTTCTTCGTCCCTGTGTGTTCAGTGGTGATTCACAAATGGATAATCCTATTCCTGTCTTTCCCCCATCTGCTAGATAGGAAGATGGGACAACAGCCAGGATGTCCTCAACGGTGACTGTGCAACCTGGTTACTGCCCCCTCTGCCGGTCGTAGAGACCTTATCCCTAGCTGGAGGAGTTACAGAGAACCAGGCTGCTGCTACTGAATGGGACTTATCTGTGAAGGAGCCAGATGTGCACGGTGCCCCCACTCTGGAGCAGGATGAGCCTCTTGTGGAAGAAATAGCACCTACCGATCCTGTTGCCTCAGATGGAGATAGACATTTGGAAGACCCGGAGCCTCGCTTGCCTAAGCGTATTACCAGGGGACTGAAACCTGTCAAGTATTCTGACTATGTGACTTGAACTGTTATGTATTGCTTGTTTTCTTGCTTGCTATATTATTGCACTGTGTTAATTACCTCTCCCTAGGTGCATGCAAGGGATTGCAATTCTTAAGGGGGGGATGTAGGCAACTATAGTGCAGGGCAGCCTAGCTGGCTGCAAGAGGTAGTGGGTTAGCAAGTGTATATTCTCATTTTCAATGCCTATTTGATATGTTTATGTGTACATATGTTCAGAGCTGTCTGGCCTCTATATTGTTTCCAGCACCATTTTGGAGAAGCCTGGTGTCCTGATAGGACAAGAAAATCTTGAGAGATTTGGTCGACCATTTTTGGGTGGTTACTTGATATAAGAAAGCCCAGCCACGTTTTTAGTTCAGTTCACGTGTGTGTATAGACAGGGACAGAGACCCCCCGCTTATCAGGGAGAGTTAGGAGAAGATAGGGTTAGCTCAGGGTTCCTACGGAGTCCTGTATCAACAATCCTGGTCGGATGAAAGACTCCCCATTGCAGATAATAAATCTGGTGTCCTCGCTGTAAGGGAGGGACAAGTGTATCAGATGCCTATATCCATCTGCTGAAGGAATACCGCTGTTACCGGTAACTAAGGATGAGCTGAACACCCCCCCGGTTCGGTTCGCACCAGAACTTGCGAACAGACCAAAACTTCGCACGAACGTTAGAACCCCATTGAAGTCTATGGGACTCGAACGTTCGAAATCAAAAGCGCTCATTTTAAAGGCTAATTTGCATGGTATTGTCCTAAAAAGTGTTTGGGGACCCGGGTCCTGCCCCAGGTGACATGTATCAATGCAAAAAAAAGTTTTAAAAACGGCCGTTTTTTCGGGAGCAGTGATTTTAATAATGCTTAAAGTCAAACAATAAAAGTGTAATATTCCTTTAAATTTCGTACCTGGGGGGTGTCTATAGTATGCCTGTTTAGAACAGTCTGACAGCAAAATGACATTTCAAAGGAAAAAAGTCATTTAAAACTACTCGCGGATATACTGAATTGCTGGCCCGACAATACACATAAAAGTTCATTGATAAAAACGGCATGGGAATTCCCCACAAGGGAACCCCGAACCAAAATTTAAAAAAAAAATGACGTGGGGGTCCCCCTAAATTCCATACCAGGCCCTTCAGGTCTGGTATGGATATTAAAGGGAACCCCGCGCCAAAATTTAAAAAAAAATGGCGTGGGGTACCCCCAAAAATCCATACCAGACCCTTATCCGAGCACGCAACCTGGCAGGCCGCAGGAAAAGAGGGGGGGGATGAGAGAGCATCCCCCTCCTGAACCGTACCAGGCCACATGCCCTCAACATTGGGTGGGTGCTTTGGGGGTAGCCCCCCAAAGCACCTTGTCCCCATGTTGATGAGGACAGGGGCCTCATCCCCACAACCCTGGCCCGGTGGTTGTGGGGGTCTGCGGGCAGGGGGCTTATCGGAATCTGGAAGCCCCCTTTAACAAGGGGACCCACAGATCCCGGCCCTCCTCCCTGTGTGAAATGGTAAGGGGGTACAAAAGTACCCCTACCATTTCACAAAAAAAATGTCAAAAATGTTAAAAATGACAAGAGACAGTTTTTGACAATTCCTTTATGTAAATGCTTCTTCTTTCTTCTATTTTCTATCTTCTTTTTTCTATCTTCCTTCGGTTTCTTCCTCCATCTTCTTGTTCTTCTGGTTCTTCTGGTTCTTCTTGTTCTTCTGGTTCTTCTGGTTCTTTATCCAGTCTTTTCGTCCGGCATCTTCCTCAGCGGTGCCGTCTTCCCTGTGGCATTCCCCGTGACGTCAGAGGGGGGCGAGGACACCCGCCCTGCGTCAGAGGGGGCGGGGTCACCCGCCCTCCGTTATTTAAGAACTGTCAGAAGGAGAAGCATCACACAGCGGGAGCCTCCCATCCAATCGTGGATGCGGAGCGGTACGAGGAAAGAAGATGAAGTGAAGACGGCGCCGCTGAGGAAGATGCCGGATGAGAAGACCGGATGAAGAACCAGAAGAACAAGAAGAACCAGAAGAACAAGAACCAGAAGAAGATGGAGGAAGAAACCGAAAAAGAAGAACCAGAAGAAGAAGAAGATGGAGGAAGAAACCTACTTGCATTACTGCTGTAAATACTCTTTCTACTACCGTCCCTCCAGTAATAAACGTTGCCTAGTTTATAAAGTCAGTACATGTGATTCCCTCTGTGAAGCCGCCCTATCCCTATCCCCACTTACATTTACGATTAGTCAAACCTACCTATCTCAACACATATTGCTTGATATGTTTCTTAACTATTATTGCAGACAGTGAATGCCCTGTACACACGATCGCACATTCCGACAAGAAAATCCATATTTATTTTCCGACAGATGTTGGCTCAAACTTGTCTTGCATACACACGCTCACACAAAGTTGGTTGGAAATGGCAAACATCAAGAATGCGGTGACGTACAACACGTACGATGAACCGAGAAAAATGAAGTTCAATAGTCAGTGCGGCTCTTCTGCTTGATTCCGAGCATGCGTGGAACTTTGTGCGTCGGAATTGTGTACACGATCGGAATTTCCGACAACGGATTTTGTTGTCGGAAAATTTGAGAACCAGCTCCCAAATTTTGTGTGACGGAAATTCAGATGGAAAATGTCCGATGAAGCCTACACATGGTTAGAATTTCCGACAAAAAGCTCCCATCAAACATTTTCCATCGGAAAATCCGACCATGTGTACGGGGTATAACAGTGTTTAATTTATGTGGCACCCAGCCTAAAAGTAAAATTACATGGATGATCCAAATCTCATATTACTGAGTGATTAAACTACTTGTTAGCTATTATATCCCCTGTAGCAGATTAAATTACAAATGAGGTTAATGACAAGAAAATAAATGACTCAGCTCCACAAGAATAAAACCACCCATGAAGTTTAGCTTGAAAGAGATTGTGTTTTTCATTTTGAAGTTTTGTAAAGTAAAAAGTGCTGCCTAAAGCTGACACCACAAGATGCCTGGTATAACCTTTATTACCCAGAAAAGATACTTTTGTGCACCACTCAAATTTGGTTTCTATAGCCTGACTTCCACTGACATAATGGTTGAGCCCTCCCTACTTCCATTCCAGTGGTCAATGAGGGTGTTTCAGTGGCCAGTAAAGGCACACCCACTAGTCAGGGGATAGCAGTTGATAGAGATTAGGTATAATCACTAGACCTCCAGAAGATTTACCCCCCTTCCTGACCAGGCCATTTTTTGCAATATGGCACTGCGATACTTTAACTGATAATTGTACTGTCGTGAGATGCTGTACCCAAACATAATGTATTACCTTTTTTCGCACAAATAGAGCTTTCTTTTGGTGGTATTTGATCACCTGTGCATTTTTTAGTTTTTGCGCTATAAACAAAAAAATACTGACAATTGTGAAAAAAAAAAAAAACTTTCTGCTATAAAACATATCCAATAAAAAATTAACAAAAAATAATTTCTTCATCAATTTAGGATATTGATTGGTTTGCGCAAAAGTTATAGCGTCGACAAACTATAGGATCTTTTTTTTTTTTTTTTTACTAGTAATGGCGGCAAACAGGGACATTCTGACACTAACTGACACTTTTGACACTTTTTTGGGGACCAGTGACACAAATCAATACTAAAAGATATGCACTGTCATTGTACTGATGAAACTGGCTGGGAAGGGGTTAACATCAGATACAGCGTATCACTTGTCACCACAGATACAGCGTGTCACTTGTCACCATGGATGCAGCTTGCCGCTTGTCACCATAGATACCGCGCTCGCTTGACACCACAGATGCAGCGTGTCACTTTGTCACCACAGATACAGCGCACTTGTCAGCACAGATACCGCGTGTCACTTTGTCACCACAGATACAGTGCACTTGTCACCACAGATACAGCGTGTCACTTGTCACCACAGATACAGCACACTTGTCACCACAGAAACAGCGTGTCACTTGTCACCACAGATGCAGCGCACTTGTCACCACAGATACAGCGTGTCACTTGTCACCACAGATACAGCGTGTCACTTTGTCACCACAGATACAGCGTGTCACTTGTCACCACAGATGCAGCGCACTTGTCACCACAGATACATCAAGTCACTTGTCACCACAGATACAGCGCACTTGTCACCACAGATACAGCGCACTTGTCACCACAGATACAGCGTGTCACTTGTCACCACAGATAAAGCGCACTTGTCACCACAGATACAGCGCGTCACTTGTCACCATAGATACAGCGCACTTGTCACCACAGATACAGCGTGTCACTTGTCACCACAGATGCAGCGCACTTGTCACAACAGATACAGCGTGTCACTTTGTCACCACTGATACAGCACACTTGTCACCAGAGATACAGCGTGTCACTTGTCACCACAGATCTATCTTTAGCGCAGCAAAATTTAGTTTATTTTGTTGATTGCACAGTGTGTCTGACTGTCTTTTAAAGGTCACCTAGATTTTGAGAGGAAGGAAACTGTACCAAATAAAGGGGACAAAAGAAGAAAATTTTAAAGAGATATATAGAGGACTTTGAAATGCAGGACATTTTTATTTTTCAAAAACTTCTGTTTGGAAAAGGGTTAATATCCATTTGGTGGTGGCAATTGCTCAGCGTGGTCAAGCATTGAAAAAAATGGAAGTAATATCAAATGTGAACAGGGCAGGGAAAGTTTTAAAATAATACATCAAGAAGTAATTCTTGAATTTCTTAGAACAAAGAAACTGTTAATTTAACTGTGAGAACACCATATATCCCTACTAAGAAGAGGGTTGATTTTTTGCCCTTCTCAGGTGGGACAAGAAATTTACAGTTTATAGCGACATAAGAATGTTTTTGAGGCAAGTACAATTGAAAAAGTGGCACACGATAAAAAGGAGGAGGCGATACAGACATGGTTATGGATTATAATGGGGAATAATTTGATATTGATTATTTAGATCAGTTGGAGTGGGAAATTGAAGAGATGGAAGCTGAAATGGGAGATTTTCCTAGTTATACAGCATTGAGAACCAAAACTTCGACTTTACCTCATCTGTCCTGATAAAAACATAGCCCCTGTTAATGGAAAGGGTAGAGAGAGATTTAAAAGAGTTGGATTGGTCCTTTTACAGTGCTAACACATTGAAAGCAGAAGAGAGAAGAATATTGAGGGAATTAAAACGGATGGTGGATGTAGTAATAAGATCAAGTGATAAAGGAGGTAATGTGTGTTAATGTACGAGGAACAATACAAAAATTAAGTGTTATGCCTTTTAAATATTTGTAGTAAGAGTGGATATCCTTTCCCTGGAATAATATGGGATTTGAATAGAAGGTTGGAGTGGGGAAAGCTGGAGGAAGTAATATTTGAGAGAGAAAATATACAGAATATACCATTCCAACCTACTACATAATTCCCAAGATTCACAAATATCCAACTCAGCCCCCAGGACATCCTATTGTTTTGGGGGTGGAAGGTCCAATAGAATAGTAAAAAAATTTTGTAAAAATTACAGCAAATAGAAATTAAGGGGGATTTCATTTTAGTGGGAGTGGAAAAGGTTTGTATACTTCCATCCCACATAATTTAGGGTTAGAAGCTTGCAATACCTTGTTAAATAAAGTGTATAAAGACACAGAGACACACAATAAATATCTAATGATTTAATTAGGTTTGAGGTGAATAACAATTTTTTGGTGTTTGTTTCGGATGTTCAACCATTAAAAACATGGTGTGGCTATGGGAAAGGCATTTGCACAAGAATATGAATGTATCAACCTAGTATGGTGGAAGGAGATATGTGTTTTTACATCAGCCAAATATAGTACACGTTGCCCTTTAAATGAGTTATGTGGATGTGCTGTTGGCTTAGAGGCAGGAGGTATTAGAGTTGGAAGAATTTGTGAAAGAGTTAAAGGAAGTAAATCGTCATGCATAATTTGTACCTATAGGTAAGCCTATAATAAGGCTTACCTATAGCTACTGTAAATATCTCCTAAATGTGCGCCTTTTAGGAAATATTTACTGTAAACTGCGTAGATGACGTCATCGGCGCATGCGCTCTGAAGGAATGGCCGCCCGTGCCGTTCCTTCAGAAGCCTGTGCAGTGACCGGCGGCTCCCGCACGACTCCAGGCAATCACACAGCCGAAGTCTGCTGACCCGGAAGGAAGACGGGTGAAGATGGATGCGGTCTCCAGTGGGGACAACGAGGGTTTCGTTTGCTGGTAATGGAAAAAGTTTGGGACTTTGAGTGAGGCATGGGGCTGTGCCTCCATCTCGAGTACAAGAAAAAAGGGGGGGCTGAATGGGACTTTAAATGAGGCAGTAGACAGATTGGGGTAAGGTAAAAAATTGTGTGTTCAAGTTTATTGTATAGAAAAATCCTGGTATATAACACATGTGAAGGGTTACGTGTGCATGTGCACAGGACATAGCCTACATAAATACATGTGTATAAAGACAGTCATCATAAAGTCTAACAATAAATAGCTGTTACAAATATAATGTACAAATTATACATATATACTGGGAAGCACAAAACACATGATATAGAAGATGAGTATAAAAAATATAATACATAAAATGGATCAAGAAGTTAATCAGGGTAAGATCCTATTTAAAGCCCAGTGGCTGCATCCATGGTGCCCAACGCGTTTCTGTGAATACGCTTCTGCTACAGGATTTCTGAAATTACAAGGTATAAAACCATCAAAAAGTAGAAATAGATACAACCAGAAAGGACAATGTGTTAGTTTCTGGGTACTAACGATGTAACCAAGCTGTGGTATAGGGCAAGGACTGGGCGAGGAAAAGTGCCCTCCCCGGAGTTGAGGTGGCAAGCAATCCAACGCAAAACAGGCGCACACCGGCATCATCCCCAGAGCGCAAACATCTCCTCCATAGCATAGCCAATGATAGGTCAGGGTGGTGGACAAGTATCTGAAATGGATAAATAGATCCATAGAGATAACCAAGGATACTATGACTTAAGAGTAAACGGAGTTGGGAAATAAAATTAAATCGTGGATGTTGCGTTAGAAGTGCTTTGAACAAGAGCTCACCAGCGCTGTGGCATCTGCACTTGTGTGGGAGAGAGAGGACTGTGCCCGAGGCGATGCCTGATAAGCGACAGAGAGCTTTTATGGTAAAGAATTGCACAACGTGCAATAGAAGGCTTATGGATGGTAAAAGAAAATGATGGACATCTCACTTATCTTGTTAACTTGTTAAAACAAGTGTCTAGATCAGGGGATTTACCCTTTCATGCTGTAGTGATTCGGGAATGTAACAAAATAAGTTACTAACGATCAAAAATGAAGTCAACATCTAGATCCATGCAGTATCCAAGTCAATGCTACTATGTTGCAAATATGAACAGATAACTGATGAAACATTCACACTTAAGCCCGGTTCACACTGGTACTACATGCGCTCCAACTTTAGGAGCACATGTCTCATGACAAGTCACGCCCTATTAAGTGCAATGGAACCATTCTAATAGGAGCGTCTTGAGTTGCTCCGACATAGAAAAAGGTTCCTGCACTACTTTTGGAGCGACGTCTGTTAAAGAAGTCGCATACAAGTCGTGCTGAAGTCGTGCTGGGATCTCGGCTTCAAAGTCGCTCTGAAGTCACGGCAGTGTGAACCGGGCCTTAGTTTTAATTGACGTAGGCACAGGAACAACCCTGTTCAGAGATCTTAGGCCCCTTTCACACTGTCGGACCGTTCAGGTCCGCCTGTCAGTTTTGTCGGCGGACCTAAACAGGCGCTCCATGTTAGTCTATGGAGCGATGGATGTCAGCGGTGACATGTCCGCTGACATCCGACCCGATCTGATCCACTAAAATCAGACGGATGGCCCTACGTTCGCATCCGTCCCTGGCGGATCGGATCTGGTGAGATCTGATGAACATGGACATGCTGTCGATTTTCATCGGATCTCTCCATAGCAACCATCGGCGCTCGACAAGCCCCTCCCCGTTCACTGAGCAGAGAGGCACCTGTCATCCGCAAGCTCAGCGGAGATCAATGGAGAGATCTCCCGCTGAGCTGGCGGACAGAGGCGGACCGGCTGTCAAATGCCTCTGAAAAGTGATCTGAGCATGGATTGCTTTTCAGAGGAACAGCATTTTGTTGCTGGTACTTTGAACGAGCAAGAAAAAAAAATCAGTCCTGATTGTACACATATAGGGTGTCAGGATTAAACGTGCATACATAAAACGTGCATTCATACATCTAAACAGTGGCGGCTGGTGCTCAAAATTTTTTGGGGGGCGCAAACATTTTTTGAAAAAAAATCATCAAATGCTGCCACTGTGCCATCAATTGCAGCCACTGTGCCACTTAAATGCTGCCAGTGTGCCATCAAACGCTGCCAGTGTGCCCATCAAACGCTGCCAGTGTGCCCATCAAACGCTGCCAGTGTGCCCATCAAACGCTGCCACTGTGCCACTTAAATGCTGCCAGTGTGCCATCAAACGCAGCCACTGTGCCATCAATCGCTGCCACTGTGCCCATCAAATGCTGCCACTGTGCCACTTAAATGCTGCCAGTGTGCCATCAAACGCAGCCACTGTGCCATCAATTGCAGCCACTGTGCCAATCGCTGCCACTATGCCCATCAAACGCTGCCAGTGTGCCCATCAAATGCTGCTAGTGTGCCCGTCAAATGCTGCCACTGTGCCATCAAACGCTGCCACTGTGCCCATTAAATGCTGCCAGTGTTCCATCAAACGCAGCCACTGTGCCATCAATTGCAGCCACTGTGCCCATCAAACGCAGCCAGAGTGCCCATCAAACGCAGCCAGTGTGCCTATAAAATGCTGCCCATGTGCCCATTAAATGCTGCCAGTGTGCCCTTGAATGCCCCCAGTGTGACACCTGACTGCTCATCGGCACTTACCCTGTCTTGGTGGGGCAGCGGGTAACTGCGACGAGTGGGGTCCTCCATGCGTCTCCTGCTGTCCTCATCTCCCGTCCTCTCCTCCTGATAGGCGTCCAATAGTGGCGCCTGTCGTTTCAGCTAATCAGGTGACGGGTAACAGACAAGAGCACCTGATTGGCGGAGAGGCAATTTAGTGTTAGGAAAGCGAATAGTCATTCGCTTTTCTAACACAGCTGAGTGACCTGTGAGGTCACCTTTTTTGATGCCTGTTTGAGCCTATGGCTCTAATCCGGTGCTTCAAAAACACCCCCCGCTGCTGTACTTTAGGTTACCTGCGCCCAAAAAGGGGCTGGGCACCTGTATAGGGGGTGGCAGCGGCGGCCACAGATAGATTCATGCAATGCAAGAATCTATCTATTGGTGATAGAGGGGTGGCTGGAGAGAGAGGGCGGCGCCCGTGCGCCTTTAATGCGTGGGCCACCACTGCATCTAAACACACACACATAGATAAACAAACACATAATATACACACACATATACTGTATATACACACACAAACACATATACATATATAAATACACACATAAACACATGCAAACACATACATGAACACACATATAAACACATATAAGAACACACACATACACATACATGAACACACATATAAACACACATACAGAAAGCCTTTTCAAAAATGGCAGTGCTTTACCTTACCTCTTCCTTCTCGGGTACTGCACTGTAGGGGGAGACAAAGAGCACAGCACACACTGCTTTCACTTTAGATTAGTGTGACAAGCTCCCTGCACAGTGCCGATTACAGTTCGGCTGATCAATCGATCTCAGCCGCTCCTCCGATCAAGATAAACAGGGGGGCCCTCAAGGGCGCCCTGCAGCATGGGGCCCAGTCGCCATGGCGACCTCAGCAACCCCTATACTTCCGCCACTGCTGTATATCCTAATTAAGAATACATAACTAAATACCAAAGGCAAGATTTTAGTATCAAACCAAATCGCTTCTGCCTCTAATCTGGTGGTGTATAGATCAATGATGATCCAGACATACCTATACATGCAAATTAAAAACTTCTAGAAATTAAAATGCATATAAAATGAATTAAAATATAAATAACAGTAATGGCTTAAATCAGAATATTTCTAAAAGTTCACTAAAGCAGTTTTGTCACTAAAGCAAATTTGATCAATATTCAAACCCACTAGTGCCAATGTATTTAAAATATATATAATTTAGTCTCTGCGATACTTGTTTCTTTTTATTTTCTTCTCTCCAATGGCCTTCCACTTTATCGATCCCATAGAACACCAAATCACTTGCGTTTCTATTATGGTATTCTCTGAAATGTCTAGATACACTGTGCTTAGTACAGTCTTTTTTTTTCTATTAATTATATGCTTCACAATTTTTTTACTCAACTGTCTTGTTCCACCTATATATTGGGGCCCGCAGGGGCATTTAAGTATGTAGGTAACATGGGTTCTCCTACACAAAATTAACAATTTGACTTCATATATTCTTCTACTACTATCAGATTGAAAAATCATCTTTTTCCTTTCCAGACTTCTGCTAGTTTTACACGTTATACATATTCTGGCATAAAACCCCTTCAATCACCTTACCCTAAAAGCAATCAGGTTAGGTCCCCATATGCAGCATTGACAAACTCTTTGTATTCTACCCTGTCTGCATATGTCCGATTTAATGGAATTCTCTCTGAGCCTTTCCTCATTAGAAACAGGACCTGTTGTGGCTGCCCACTCTGCCCACTAGTATTCATATTAAACCTAGAGCCTTTGCTATGTCATGTGCTGGTAAATCCTAACAAGTGTAGTATAGCAAAGTTATAGCATCTACAAACTATGAGATCTTTTTATTCATTTATTTTATTTTTTACTAGTAATGGCGGTGATCTGAGACTTATAGACTTATAGCGGGACTGAGACATTGCGGCGGACAAATCGGACACTAACTGACTTTCTTACTGTGGAGGAGGTGCTTGTACTAGGGGAACACAAATCATAGGCCTTGTGGATATATGGTCAAAAAACCCCACTGAGTACAGAGAATATGTGACCCATCAGTCACATACCAGAACCACAATGGGATTTGTCTACAGCAGGGATATGCAATTAGTGGACCTCTAGCTATTGCAGAACTACAAGTCCCATGAGGCATTGCAAGACTCTTACAGCCACAAGCATGACACTCAGAGGCAGAGGCATGATGGGACTTGTAGTTTTGCAACAGCTGGAGGTCCGTTAATTGCATATCCCTGATCTACAGTATATAATACCCAGAGCTAAATGGGGAAATTTGGTAAATGCAGTTAAGGTATCTGGCTCAGCAAATTTCTGCTTTTCATACTGTATAATTTTAAACCTGTTGCCTTCTTTTGTACATTGTGCTGTGGCAAATTATTACTATTGGGCATGCTTGGTATATAGTTGAACTCAATTTTAGTGGTGCTTTATACACGCTGTACTATACATAGAGTATGCTGTTGTGATTTAGGCAATGCTAGACATGTTTTGCTGTATTGGTTGCTCAATGACTACTTAACACAATCATTTAACTTGCTCTTTATTTTGAAAATATAGGAAAAGCACTTTTACTAATGCCTCTTTGTTCTGTATCGCCACCTCCGCTTTCTCTATAGGTGTCTCCCTTTTTCCTTGTCAAAAGTTTTTATTGATCATACAACAAATTAAAAGTGTATTAATTACATATTCAAGGATATATAGGGTAAGCTCTTTGTTATACAGTAATATTTATATAAATGTTTAACATGAAATTTTAAACAGTAATAATCAGGTACACATGACCTAAAATAAAGGTGAAAAGCAATACATTAACTTCTTTTAAAGGTATTTAATATATCTGTGCCACCTATAATTATTAAATGTTAGTTATATGTGTACAGATCAGATGTACTCTGATAAAGAGCTATGATAGTAAAGTGGGGGAAAGAGAAAGAAAGAGAAGAAAAGGGATAGAAAGACAAAGAAAAAGAAAAAGTCTACAAGGTCGATCCACATATTAGTTTATCGTCCATTTGCTTCTCCATGTAACAAATAAATGAATAATTCTGTGAGTCAATTAACCCGTTACCATGGCAAAAGGACTGTGTCATTGAAATTTGATGGAAATTGATGCTTTATCCAGAGATGCCATAATTTTTCAAATTTTTGGAGTTTGTTACGATCAATAGCCACCATCTCAGGATGTGATATTGTGTTTATCATTCTATGAATTGTTTCGGCCAGTACTAATATAGGGTACCTCCATGCCTTGGCCACTGTTTGCTTTGCAGCTGTTAGTAATTGAACCATAAATTTGTATTGATAAAATGTTAACCATTCCGGTTTCAAGTTAAGAAAAGCTATGAATGGGTCTGGTTGTATCAATTTTTTGAATATTTTGGATGCAATCACAAATTTCCTTCCAGAAAATTTGTACTATTGGGTATGTCCACCATATGTGTAAATGTGTGCCTATGTCTGGATAGCCTTGAAAACAAAGGGCTGAGGAAGCAGGTGAATATTTAGCCACTCTGGCAGGTACAAGGTACCATCGGGTGAGGACTTTGTAATTTGCTTCCAATGCTATAATATTGGGCAAAGATGATTTAGTTGTGAGCCATATACTTGACCATTCCATGTCCTCTAAAGTTCGCCCCAGGTCCTCCTCCCATTTCTGAACGTAAGTTGGTTTGTCGAAGTTTGTGATTACTGATAGTTGATTGTGAAAAGTGATGATATTATTCCTTTAGCAAGTGGGTCTTTTTTACAAATTGATCCAAAATGGGATAATTGACACAGGGGTATTTCCATATTTAGAAATGGTGCAAAGAAATTTTTAATTTGGAGATATCTAAATACCTCAGAGTGTGGTAAATCATAGTTTTCTCTAAGCGTTGGTAAGAAATGATTTAGATGCAACAAAATTGTGTAGTGTCTGAATACCTGAAGTTATCCAAGCTTTAAATGATTTCGGGTAAATCCATGCCGGATAAAAGGGCGGATTTCTAATAAAAGATAAGAGGGGATTGTGTAGTGATTGTAATTGGTATTTGATTTTTAGTTTATCCCAGAGTGATAAAAAGTGCTTAGTTATGGGATTGTAGAGTTTGGAACGATCTTTGGGTTCAAGCCATAACAAGTTTGATATTGATAATGGGTCACATTCTGAAGCTTCTATGAGTACCCATAATGGGATTTCTTGTTTTGCGTGATACTTGGAGAGACTGGCCAAGTGAGCTGCTTTATAATAACTAGTAAAGTTAGGACACCCCAGACCTCCTTTAGTTTTGGGAAGATGTAACATGTGTATAGGTATACGTGGTTTGGAAGAACCCCATATGAATGACGTTGTCCTTTTTTGCACTAGTCTCAAGAAATTGGAATAGGAAGAACTCTAGTAATTTTGGCAGAATAGTCATTTTAGTTGCATTGATCTTTCCTATCTAGGATAATGGAAGTTGTGACCATTGTTTTAATAAATGTGTGATCTGTCTCAATAAAGGAGGATAATTGGCTGAAAATAAGTCTGAATGAGATGCTGTCAGTTAAATTCCAAGGTATGGGATTGATTTCCCATTTCCCAGGTAAATGAGAGTGCAACCTTCACTGGAATTAGTTCTGTGTTGGAAAGTGAAATATTGAGCGCTAGGCATTTCTTAGGGTTAATCATAAGGCCAGAGAAGGCTGCAAACCTATCAAGAATAGGCAATAGATTGGGGACTGAAACTTGTGGTGATGATAGGAAAAGCAAAATATCATCTGCAAACATACAGAGTTTGTGTGGAAGACCTCCTACTTTAATGCCAGTTATTGTACGGTTTGTTCTAATATGTTGGGCTAATGCCGCGTACACACGACCGGACTTTACGGCATACTTGGTTTGGCGGACCGGAGTCCGCCGCACAATCTGATCGTGTGTAGGCTCCCGCAGACTTTTTTTTCCTAAAAGTCCGCCGGACCTAGAAATGAAACATGTTTCAAATCTTCCTGTCACAAGTCCGCTGGACTCAGTTCCTGACGGAAAGCCTGTTCGTCTGTATGCTGGTCTGACGGACCAGATACGACGCAAGGGCAGGGTATTGCATCTCGCGCTCGCTGCAATAGGAAAAAACAATTTTCCTATTGCGGCGAGCGCGGGGCATACCAGGGGACGAGCGAGCGGCCCCCCTCCTAAGCCGTACCATGTTGATGAGGATGAGGGCCTCTTCCCGTCAACCCTGGCCGTTGGTTGTCTTGGTCTGCAGGTGGGGAGGCTTATCGGAATCGGGAGCCCCCTTTAATAAGAGGGCCCCCAGATCCCAGCCCCCCACTCTATGTGAATGAGTATGGGGTACATGGTACCCCTACCCATTCACCTGGGGGAAAAAGTGTCAATAAAAAAAAAAAACACACTACACAGCTCTGGGGGTCTTCTTCCGACTTCGGGGGTCTTCTTCCGACTGCGGGGGTCTCTCCGGTTCTTCTCCGCCCTCTTCTCCCATTGTTTGACCTCTTCTCCGCGCTCTCCGGGTCTTCTGCCGGGCTCCTCCGCTATCTTCTGCTCTTTTGTCACTCTTTTGCTAGCAGTGGCCCGGTCTTCTGCCTTCTTGTCTTCCTCCCTCTTCTCTTCTTGCGATGTTGACACAACGCTCTCTCCGGCTGGAATGCTCTCTGAGCTCTCCGATGTGACTTATATAGGCGGTGACCCCGCCCCCTTATGCCGTCACAGTCCCTGGGCATGCTGGGACTGTGATGGCATAAGGGGGCGGGGTCACCGGTGATGTCGACCACGCCCCCTAAACCGTCACAGTCCCAGCATGCCCAGAGACTGTTACGGCATAAGGGGGCGGGGTCACAGCCTATATAAGTCACATCGGAGCGCTCAGGGAGCATACCAGCTGGAGAGAGCGTCGTGTCAACATCGCAAGAATAGAGGAAGAGAAGAAGGCAGAAGGCAGAAGTCCAGGCCCCTGCTAGCAAAAGAGCGGCAAAAGAGCAGAAGATAGTGGAGGAGCCCGGCAGAAGACCCGGAGAGCGCGGAGAAGAACCGGAGAGACCCCCGAAGCCGGAAGAAGACCCCCGAAGCTGAAAGAAGACCCCCGGAGCTGTCTAATAAATTACTTTAAAAACCTGTGCAGTGTGTTTTTTTTATTGACACTTTTTCCCTAGGTAAATGGGTAGGGGTACCATGTATCCCATACTCATTCACATAGGGTGGGGGGCCGGGATCTGGTGGCCCCCTTATTAAAGGGGGCTCCCAGATTCCAATAAGCCCCCCGCCCACAGACCCCGACAACCAACGGCCAGGGTTGTCGGGAAGAGGCCCTTGTCCTCATCAACATGGGGACAAGGTGCTTTGGGGTGGGGGGGCTGCAGGGTGCCCCCCCTCCCCAAAGCACCCACCCCCCATGTTGTGGGCATGTGGACTGGTACGGTACAGGAGGGGGGGCACTCGCTCGTCCCCACCCCCTTTCCTGAATGGCCGGGCTGTGTGCTCAGATCGGGGTCTGGTATGGAATTTTGGGGGGACCCATGCCGTTTTTTCAGCGTAGGGGGTTCCCCTTAAAATCCATACCAGACCTAAGGGCCTGGTATGCCCTGCGACGGGGCTCGCAAGGTGTCAATCTTGCCGAAAAAAACGGCGAGATTGACTTCCTTTTCTAGTCCCGTCGTACTCGAGTCACGTTCAAAATGAACGGACTTGTCCGTGTAAAGTCCGCTATAACTCCGGCGAAAGTCCGTCTGGAAGACCGACGGACCTAGTCTGCCGGCAAGTCCGGTCGTGTGTAGGCAAGTCCGTCTGTTCAGAAAGTCCAGCGGTAGTCCGCCGGAAGTCTGGCAGGAAGAACGTCAGAACTAGTTTCCCAGAAAGTCTGGTCGTGTGTACGCGGCATAAGAGTTCAAGTAAAAGGGCAAATAAGAGGGGAGATAATGGACAAGCCTGTCGGTGCCTCTTTCGTTACTAAAAGAATCCAATTTGTATCCAGCATATTTTATATATTCTTTAGGTTTATTATAGATTGCTTAATTCCATTTTATAAAATTGGGGCCGAAGCCCCATTTTTGTAAAGAGTAATGCATATATTGCCAGGATACTGTATCGAATGCCCTCTTAATATCAAGAGATAAAAAGCAGGAAGGGATTCTTCGCTTTTTAGCAATATGTGCTAGAAGCACTGCCCTGCGTACATTATCGCCCGCTTGTCTGTTTGGCATAAAGCCAACTTGATCTCTATGTATTAGATTACCTATGATACTATTAAGGCGTTTTGCTAAAATTTTTTCTAAAAGTTTGATATCAAGGTTTAAAAGGGAAATGGGGCGATAATTTACGCAGGAAGTATCATCAGAGAGAGGTTTTGGGATCATACATACTATTGCCATTAGTGTTTCCTGTCTAAAAGAATGTCCTTCCAAAAGTATGTTGAAGGCTTCAGCTAGAATAGGGGAAAAAATGTTTATAAATATAATGCCGACTATGCGCCTGGGCCAGGTCTTTTGTTAACTTTTAGGTCTTTAATAGCGTTAGCAACTTCTTCTATAGTTATAGATTCTTCCAATGTGTTTTTTGGGTCTGAGATAACTCAGGTAAGGTAATCTGGAAGAAGAAAGATTCAGCTTCTGTGGGGTTAAATTCTTTGTTTGACTTATATAAGGAAGCGAGATGTAAATGAAATTTGTGAACAATTTTGACTGGGTTGCTAGTATAGATGTCTTTTGGTAATTTCAAACGTATAGGTTTGAAAGACTTATTAGTTGAGTTCAATGCTCGTGCCAAATATGTGCCTGGTTTGTTTGTATTTATATAGAAATTGTGTCTAGAGCATTTGAGGGATTTGTCTACGGATTCTGTGAGAAATAGATCGTATTCTAATCTGTTTTTTTCCAAATGAGATTTTGTACTCTGAGTTGGATTATCTTGGAATGATATGGAGGCTGCATTAAAATTTGATTCTAGTTTCCGTGCAAAAAGTTTGCGTTCCCGTTTAAGTAATGCCATTTGTCTCTGTAGAACACCACGCAAAACAGGTTTGTGAGCTTTCCATAATGTTAGGGGGGAATGTCTGGACTAGTATTATTTGACAAGTATTCCTTTAAAGCTTGTTCAACTATCATGTGGTGAGATGGGTGTTTGAGCATTATGTCTATACCAAGTTGGGTCATGAGCTTTCGGTATGGTGGAAGCTATTCCTATTGTTAGAAAAATATGGTCAATTCTGGTAAAGGATTGGTGTGGATGTGAAAAATAAGTGAATCTCTTTTTTATCGGATTACTTTCTCTCCATGAGTCTACCAGATTGTATTTGGACAGAAGTTGGGAGAAAGGTAATTTAGAAACTGCTCTGGATGGGATAAAGAGTGATTTATCGAGAAATGGGAGGAGGACCTGGTTCGAATCACCGCACATATTTACAGTTCCCATTTTATGCGTATTAACCACTTGTAGTAAGTGTAAGAGGAAAGATGTAGGTTGTTTATTAGGAGCGTAGTAGGAAATTACTGTGACTGCTGTATCCATTATGTAACCCATGAGTATTAGGTAACGACCTTCTGGGTCTTTTTTATTTCTGATCATAGAGTGAATGGTGCAGACTGGTGGAATGCAATTGGAGTTCTCTTTGTTTAGTACTGGCAGAAGCTGTAAAAATTTGTGGATAAAAGGGGGACAAATATTTAGGTGTAGAGTTACTAATAAAGTGTGTTTCTTGTAGGCACACAATGTGGGCCTTTCTGTTATGGAAAGTACGGAATGCTTTGGTCCTTTTCTGAGGAACATTTATACCAGAGATATGCTATTAGCAGAACTCCAGCTGTTGCAAAACTACAAGTCCCATCATGCATGTACCTCTGGGTGTCATGCTTGTGGCTGTCAGAGTCT
This sequence comes from Lithobates clamitans, assembly GCA_037952925.1. NCBI lineage: Eukaryota > Metazoa > Chordata > Amphibia > Anura > Ranidae > Lithobates > Lithobates clamitans. The sequence continues at coordinate 344,871 of JBBGZY010000418.1, forward strand.
TGCTATGCCTCATGGGACTTGTAGTTCTGCAACAGCTGGAGGTCCGCTAATTGCATATCCCTGATTTATACCCTTTACATTCAGGGATAGGATATTCAATGGTGCCGTGGAAACAGATCAAATAGGTTTGACTCACCGATTATTATACAATACTGACTGTGCGGATTGACCTGTGTGGACTTAGAAAATGAAAAGGTAGAGAAGAATCCAGTGGAGTCTGGAGTGAAGAAGAAACAAAAAACATATAATGTTAGATGATACATTTTTTGAATCTATATATATAAGTAATCGCAAGTAGCCCGTGATAGAGAATATAGATCTTTATCAGGGGAAAAAATGCCTTCGTCAGACTCTCACATATTATGGGTAGTAGAAAGAGGAAGGCTAACGGAGGCACACGGATCTTCCGCTTGCAGGAGAGAAGTGCTATAATAAAAAGCATCAAAAGGATGCCTCATTGGTTGGAGTGCAGGTTACCTAATATTTGTAGTATTAGTTGTTCCGTGGTGATTGTGCAGTGTTTTCATCACCTTAGGTTGAATAATTCGGTCAATGATGTACCATTTAGAACTTTGGTAGGGATAATGGTTATTGTTTAGAATATTTTGAAATTTGACCTATTGGAATTCTGAACTGGAACAGATTCTCTAATAAATTGGAGATTAAGAAACTATAAAGTTGCTTATGTACTTTTTATGTACATATTTAAAGTAATTACTGTTTCTTTTATATTTAAGTTTAATAACCTAGAACAATCAAAAATAAACTGTCACATATTTCAAGCATATGTTCTTGCATAAGTATGATAATTCAGAAATTTGAGAGAATGTTGAAATTAATTGGATCAGTACGAATTCAAAAGAAAAAGGGGTAATCGAGTAATAATATATTTAGTTTGTAGAAATCCCCTGTTACTTTTGGATCCTTTTCTGCACTTATGCAGCTGTTAATAATTCATCTATTATTAAAGATAGAAATAAATGACTGAATAAGAAATTATCTCTCTTGTGTTGTTAGGGTCTAAGTGTTTTGCTCTGTTGACAATACGTATTTTGTTCACATCTTAAAGGAAGCTGAATGATATTCATATTACTTTGTGGTGATATACTGGTATTTATTTAATATTATGTTTAGGTTGGTCTATGCCAATGTAACAGCCATATTATTTGGCTCCGAAAATATTTGATCATTTATAACTCCCAGACAGAAAGAATAAGGTGTTACGGTAAATCTTGTCCCGTAAAGGCACTCCAATCTTTGAGATTTTTCTCCTATTTCAGAAAACCGTCCCTTCAAATGTTTGATGAGAACAGCTAGGCACATGCAGATCTTGATGTTTGCCAATCCTTAAACATTATTTTTGTGTTGGTTTTCAGTGGTCTAAGGTGTAATTCAATACATTCTAATTAATACATTGATGTGTAGATAGATATTTGCACTTTAGTGTTTTATTTTTCTTTAAGTACATTTTTATTTACTGTTCATACATGAACTGAAAGCAGCTCAGAAATTAAACCTACAGTAGATCTAAACCTACTCAATTAAATCTCATATATGCTTGCTTTAATGTGTTAATGTAATTTTAAAATACTTCAAAAAGAATACCCGATGATCCTGCCAAGCCAAGTTTTTTTTACTGAGTGCAATGGTTAACAAAGTGCTAATAAATTCTAACCTAGAGGTGCCCCAGACCTGATTTATTAAAGGAATAGAACATTTTGACTATGAGTCATCATGTGCCAGCAAAATTGCTTTTTTGCCTGTAGTTGATTCAGTGAACACTATCTCATTTTATTTGCTAAGTGAACATTCTGCTTCACTAAATAAATCCGAATATCTCTTTGATAATCAATGTACTCTGTGTGGATGTGATTAATAAACCCTTATTTGCTACTCACCCATCATTAAATGCTAGTGAGTAGTTAGTCACAATATATTTTTATATTAGGTTTTAGACAGATATCAGGAGATATAGGTGTGTTGAATGTCATTGCGAATAATGAATATACACAATATTAAAGAGGAAGTAAAGCCTGATGGGTTTTACTTCCACTTTATTTCCCTACAAAGGTAAAGCACTTACCTGACACAGAAGCCTGCAATGTCACCGCTGTCCCCTCTTCCACGAAGCGTCCATATTCCTTCCGGGTATCGCGGCTCCGGCACTGTGATTGGCCGAAGCTGCAATGACGTCACTCCCGCGCGTGCGCACGGGTGCTGCCACTAACGGCATGATCGCCGTTAGAAACGGCACACTCAGTGCGCCTGCGCACCATTATCTATGGCACATGCGCCATAGACATCGGTGCCTGTCTTTTGCAAATATCTCCTAAACCGTGTCCACAGTGTGTTAACACTCCCGGCCGCTGCCTCTGCAGCTAAAGGGGGAGTGGTTGGGAGGTGGTAAGAGGGGGTTTTACTGCCACCCAATCACTAGGGTGAACAAGCCCTAATGCACAAACCACTTCGCAATGTACCACCAAAATTACCCCCTCAGCTCAGTGATTTCCCCTAACATCCCTTATCCTCCCTCCCAGCCTACTCCATCAGTACAGACTCCCTGTGCAGCACAGAGCAAGCAGCTTTACAACACAAATCCCCTTAACCATCCCCCCCCCCCCCCCCAGGGTACAGGACTTCAAGAATAGAAGACACCAAGCTCAGAGTGAGAAGTCTGGAGTAGGGGAGGAGACTTTCTCTGGCACTGAGCTACCTCTCTAAGGCCCCTTTCACACTGGGGCGGTTTGCAGGCGTTATTGCGCTAAAAATAGCGCCTGCAAACCACCCCTAAACAGCCTCCACTGTTTGTTCAACGGTGCGGTGTGGTGCGGTGCGCTGGCAGGAGAAGAAAAAATCTCCTGTCAGCCGCATCTTTGGAATGGTGAAGGAGCGGTGTATTCACCGCTCCTAAACCGCTCCTGCCCATTGAAATCAATGGGCCGCGCTATACGAGGGGTTTTAACCCTTTTTCGCCCGCCAGCGGGGGGTTAAAACCGCACCGCTAGTGGCCGAATACCGCGGTAAAACAACGCTAAAAATAGCGCTGTTTTACCGCCGACGCCCCCCTACCGCCCCAGTGTGAAAGGGGCCTAACTGAAGCAGCAGCACAACAGGTATGGGCTCACTGGGGCTGCTGTGGCCACCTCGCAGTTTTTTCTTTGTATTACACAGTGCTAAAGAAACGTTGGCAGCTGCAGCAGCCCCAGTGAGCCCACACTTGCTGCTTCAGTGACAGAGGTAGCTCAGTGCCAGAGAAGGTCTCTCCACTGCTCTGCCCGCCAGGCTCTCTCCTCACCTGCTCCAGCTGCCCAGCTCTCTCCTCCCCTGATTCGCCCCACCTGCTCTCTCCATTGCTGCTCTGCCCACCCGGCTCTCACCCCCCCTGCTCCGCCCCTCCAGCTCTCTCCTTTCCTGCTCCGCCCCCCGGCTCTCTCCTCACTTGCTCTGCCCTCCTGGCTTTTTTCTCACTTGCTCCGCCTGCTGGGTTCTCTCCTCCTTCCCTGACCTGCCCGCCTGGTCCTTTCCTCCCCTGCTCCGCCTGCCCGGCTCTCTCCTTCCCTGCTCCACCTGCCCAAGGTCGGCAATGCAGAGACGTGATCTACCCGTCACCTGGCTGTAATCGACGGGTAGATCGTGATCGTCAGCTTCCCGACCCCAGCTCTAAAGGTATGATAAGATTTAGTATAAAGAAGGCTCAAAGGTAATATAAGATATATACACTACTGTGCAAAAGTTTTAGGCAGGTGTGAAAAATGCTGTAAATTACCACTTTCCATCCCGCCCATTATCATATGATGTCCGCAGGAGGGATCTCCCATCCGCGTCACTCGGAAGCCGATGAGCATGCCCGGCGGCCGCGATGTCTGCCAGGCACCCGCGATTGCCCGTTAACAGAGTCTTGTCAGGTGAGAGGAGACCGATCATGTGTTCCCAGTACAGAGGAACACTGATCGGTCTCCTTCCCTTGTAAGTCCCCTCCCCCTACAGTTAAAATCACTCCCTAGGTAACAAAATTAACCCCTTGATCGCCCCCTAGTGTTAGCCCCTTCCCTGCCAGTGACATTTATACAGTAATCAATGCATTTGTATAGCACTGATCGCTGTATAAATGTGAATGGTCCCAAAATGGTGTCAAAAATGTCCAATATGTCTGCCGCAATGTCGCAGTCAGGATAAAAATTGCAGATCGCCGACATTACTAGTAAAAAAAATAGATAAATAATAAAAATGCCATAAAACTATCCCCTATTTTGTAGACACTATAACTTTTGTGCAAACCAATCAATATACGCTTATTGTGATTTTTTTACCAAAAATATGTAGAAGAATACATATCGGCCTAAACTGAGGAAAAACATTTTTTTTTTTAATTGGGATATTTATTATAGCAAAAAATAAAAAATATTGTGTTTTTTTTTTTTTCTTTTTAAAACTTGTCGCTATTCTTCTGTTTATAGCGCAAAAAATAAAAAATGCAGAGATGATCAAATACCACCAAAAGAAAACTGAAAATTGGCTTTGACAGGAATGGGGTGATGCTTTCAGAAAAAGAAGTTTTAATATCTTATTTTTATCAATTAACAAAATGGGAAGTAAATGGACAGAAGAGAAATCAAATCAATATGTAGTGTGACCACCCTTTGCCTTCAAAACAGCATCTTCTCTTCTAGGTACACTTGCACACAGTTTTTGTCAGGTAGGTTGTTTCAACATCCTAGAGAACTGACCACAGATCTTCTGTGGATATAGGCTGCCTCAAATCCTTCTGTCTCTTCATGTAATCCCAGACAGACTCAATGATGTTAAGATCAGGGCTCTGTGGGGGTAAACCATCACTTCCACGACTCCTTGTTCTTCTTTATGCTGAAGATAGTTCTTAAGGACATTGGCTGTATGTTTGGGGTTGTTGTCCTGCTGCAAAAAAAATTTGGGGACAATCACATGCCTTTCTGCTGGTATGGCATGGTGGGTAAGTATCTGCCTGTATTTGTCAACATCGAGGATACTATTGATCCTGACCAAATCTCCAACTCCATTTGCAGAAATGCAGCCCCAAACTTGCAAGGAGCCTCCACCATGCTTTACTGTTGCTTGCAGACACTCTTTATTGTACCGTTCTCCCGCCCTTCAGCAAACAAACTGCCTCCGCTTCCTGCTACAGCCAAATATTTCAAATTCAGTCCAGATCACCTGCTGCTGTACATAGCTTTCTGAAAAAGCAGACTGCAATAGGTAGCACGCACATGTGTTGGTGAATATACATGAAAGAACTGAAGTCCAATGAACGAATTGGGTGGGGGGGGGGGGGGTCATCCATCAGCCAGGAAAGGAGGCAGGCTCTATCTGACTTTCTGCAACTTCTAATGCACACTATGAGAAGATCACAATGTACAGTGCAATAAGAGTAAGCATATTCAGTAAGGGAGAAAAGCCTGCAAAACTGTGGTAAGGCTAGAATTCAGCTTTAAAGTGTCTGTTACCTCAACACTTTGCATTTCTGATACAGTATGTACCTTCTGTACCATGTACTTGTATGAGAAAGTATCCTGTTCTCTTTGTATTGCTTCCTTTACGTGAAACCCCTAGTGTTCCTGCTAGTACCTCTGCTTTCCGATTAAAAATTGACCATACTAAGCAGGAGAGGATTGACCATACTAAGCAGGAGAGCACACCATGGTCAGGGTCAGCTGTGCTGGGAACTCAGCGTACTCTCCTCCAATGATCAGAGTTGTCCTGACACGCCCCGGCTACACAGCCATTCACTGGGAAGCTCAGTGTGCTGCTGTTTCTCCTCCCCCAGCTCTTATGCAGATGAGAACAGAGGGAATGTGATCACTTATAACAAATGGAAAAAGAGTGTTTATAATGTTTTTTTTTAATATCTATACAAAAGTGTTTTCCCTTTCATTTCTCTTTCAAACTAAATGGGTTGTTTTACAAGGTGATCGTTTACAATCACTTTAACTTCACAGGTTTACTTTAACTATCAAACATCAATCTCCTTTTTATCTACTGAATGCTGTATTATAAACTGTATAATTAATGTATAGTTTCCTGAATCACATAGCATATCATAATTCTTATAGTCATATAGATACAGTATAACACGGTAAGTGATGAAAGAGGATAAGGCTGGTATCACATCTAAGCAGCATGCGGCTCACAGCAGGGGTCCGATTTCAGCCCAAATTTTTGGCTGAATGTGGACCTGAAACGGACCCAAAGACGCACAGGACCCCTGTGCAAATTCGCACTGGAGCCGCAGTGGGGATATGTGAACCGGCTCCATAGAGAGCCAGTCACAATCTCCTGCTATTGGGAATTGGATGCAGGGAACCCAATATGGACCCAATATGGACTTGTACTTCTAACATACTGTATGGCACAGTGTGTTGCTGTTTTCTCACACATGTACTTGTTGGTTCACTATGCAATTTAGTGTTATAAGGTCATATATACCTTGTTAGGTGGTTGGTTGTTTAAAGAGATATGTGCAGATTTCCTAGTACCAAGCATCTTTAATTTGATTCTTTTTAGACTATTTATTATATCTTTACACGTTGGGACGTACTAAACTGCATATTGGGATGATGGGATGTTTGGATTATTGAGTACACTCTGCACATATGAATTTCTATTTACAGGAGACTTTACACTTCATTACCTGTATTGGATGGATTTAAGACATGTGATGTGATGGATTTAAGACATGTGATTTATCTTATTGCCACACCCTTGCTTTCATTTATGAATTTATATATGATTTACTCATAGAATCAGATTTCTATTTGGTGTTCTGATTTATCAATTTCATCACTTAGCACGTTTTTTAAAAGGGGCAGTGCATGGCCCAAGCGCTCTTATTATACCCTGTTTCCCCGACAATAAGACCTAGCGTGATTGTCGGTGATGGCTGCAATATAATCCCTACCCTGTTTCCCCGAAAATAAGCCCTACCCTGAAAATAAGACCTACAAGGACTTTAACTAGGGCTTATTTGGGGGGTAGGGCTTATATTGCAGCCACCACCAACAATCACGCTAGGTCTTATTTTCAGGGAAACAGGGTATACCAATATCAGGCAGTGCCATCCATACCTCTTTCTATCCATTTTTATTAAATTACAAGGTAATTAAATAGCATTTTTGGCTTGTGGCGCTCAGATGCAGCGTAGTTGCTCTTTACTTCCCAAGAAATGATTTTTATGTTGACTGAGCCACACAAAAGCATTCGGATATGGGAGTTTTGCAAAAAGTGTTACACAAACAAATGATTGACCTTTAAACCATAGTTTTTCTGTTTGGAATGTGTAGCTAACCTTTTGCTGACCAGCACAATTCTATTCCCCCCCCGTGGAAAAACACCTCAAGGGGTTTCTGCACAGCAAAACCTAAATCAAGCTATTTATAATCGCTATATGTTTTTTATTCTTGACCTAGTTTGAAGTGAGACATCCATTGCAGGTTTGTCTCTGACATCAAAGAGCCCACAAATAGGATCAGTGTGGTCACTAATGGTTGTAGCGCTATTTTTAACACAAACCTACACTGTTTTACTGAGTTTCTAATTGGTTCCATCCCCATATCATAGGATTGTCAGTAACTGATCAGAAATACGTAAACAGCACTTTCCAAATGACTTTATCTTTGCTTATCAGACCACAATGCAAACCAAAATACACTAAATGTCCCTGATTGTAAAACCACAATGTGAACAAAAATAAAAACAAAAAATAATATAACGAAAAATAATCTGATGTTAAATTAGCAAAAAAACTATGAAAAATGTCATTATATAGTACTGTAGGTGTATTCTTAAGGGAAGGGTTTATGGGACAGTGGTTCAATAACAACTTTGCAAGGCTATTACCATTTTAAACACCCAGGATTAGACTGCAAAGCAGTAGTCTTATGTGAAGGGTTGAAGTGTCTGGTATTTATGGGCTGCTGAGCTTCTTTCAGCGACTTAGTAGACATGTGCGGTTCGTTTCGTACAAATCGAAAATTCGTACGAATTTCCGAAAATTCCTTCATTCGGAAGCAACCGAAATACGAATTTCTATGCTTCCAAATTGTATACGAAATACGAAATTTCCTTGACGAATTTCGGATTCAAATTCCGTTACAACGGAAATGTGACTGGTGTTTTGTTGACCAATTAGAGGTTTTCTTCTGCTGCTGAGTGAGGGTTGGGAAAATTACCTTTTTTAATATGGAACTGGTACTGGTAGTCGATGGGAGATTCAGAATCGGACAAAATAAGAATGTTCGTTAATATTGTTTTATTATTGTCATAATATTTACGATTATTCGTTATGATGAAGTTAAAAACCCAGGAAGTTAGCACAGCACAGGGATGGTGGGAGCCCCTCATAATGAGCACAGCAGGGGTACAGCCCCAGGAGGAAGTCAGCCCAGCACAGGGATGGTGGGAGCCCCTCATAATGAGCACAGCAGGGGTACAGCCCCAGGAGGAAGTCAGTACAGCACAGGGATGTTGGGAGCCCCTCATAATGAGCACAGCACAGGGATGGTGGGAGCCCCTCATAATGAGCACAGCAGGGGTACAGCCCCAGGAGTAAGTCAGCACAGCACAGGGATGGTGGGAGCTCCTCATAATGAGCACAGCAGGGGTACAGCCCCAGGAGGAAGTCAGCACAGCACAGAGATGTTGGGAGCCCCTCATAATGAGCACAGTAGTGGTACAGCCCCAGGAGGAAGTCAGCACAGCACAGGGATGGTCGGAGCCCCTCATAATGAGCATAATGAGACGACAACTGCCATATTGAGAAAGGTATTTTTTGCTTTTTAAATTCATCATAATGAAAATGAAAATTCATATTTCGTACAAATCCAAATTAAATTTCAGACACGAATTACGAAATATACGAATTAACGGCTAATATGAAACGGAACAAAACTAAATGTCTACTACTTAGCTTAAAGTAGTTGTAAACCTCAGTCATGGAATCTGAGCAAAGCACATACTGTATATCTGTAGTGTTTACTGATATCTCCCCAAAGCTCTAAGTGTTGTTTTTCTCTGGCACTTCATTTCTCTGTAATCAGCATAAGTCACATCTGAGAAGTTTTCCGACACATGAGATAAATTTGTGTTGCGAGAGGGAGGAGGGAGAGCTCAACAGATAGCTTGTTCGGTGTTGGGACACTTACTTTTTAATATCTTTATAAATAATATAGGGTCTGGGATTAAAATTACAATTGCAGTCTTTGCAGATGACACCAAGCTATGCAGTGGAATATCATCCTTACAGGATGTCTCCAACTTACAAACCGACCTCAGTGCACTGTTTAATTGGGCAACTATGCAACATCTTCTGGAAGGGGCTCCCAAGCCTTTTTCTATCCTGACCGAGCCTAAAAACCTGCTGTATCTTCAGACTGTTAAATGTTTGAATTCACGTCAAGCTCATGGGTTTTGTTCTTCTCCCACTTTAATTTTCTTCTTTCTGACTGAATGAATGAAAAATGTAATTTGTGAAACCTTGGAAGACAGCAGGGGCGGTACAGAGTCCAAATGGCATACCCAGCTATTCAAAATGTCTATTGCGGGTGTTGAATGCTTTCTTCCACTCGTCTCCCTCTCTAATTCAAATCAGATTATAAGCCTCTCGGAGGTCCAGCTTTGTCACCGGCATTGTCACTGTGGGCACCCAGCTGTGTCTTCACAGCTGTGCACATACTGCGCATTCATGACCTGCGCTGCACACTGTGATTGGCCGGGCAATCATTTGGGACATGTGATGTGTCCCAAATGATTACCGAGAGGGAGGGGGGAGAGGTGAACTTCTTTCCGACGCAGCGGTGCCCCGGGAGGAAGTGGGAGCTGGGAGCTGGATCCCTCTAAAAAGAGGGTATTGCTCCCCCCCCAAAAAAAATGACATTCCTAATGTGGCATGTCAGGGGGTCACCTGCACTTAAAGCGGAAGTTCCATTTTTGGGTGGAACTCCGCTTTAACAGTGAAATTACAAAAGTCACTTTGGCAGAGGAAGTGCTGAAAGTCCCAGGGTTGTTGCTGAAATGCAAATGGCAAATGTTTAAAAAATCTCTGCAGTCCTCAGTAAAACCGCCACATTTTTCAGGCAAGGGAAGTTTGGGTGGCACAGAAGAGGTGGGTTGGATTGGAGCAGGACTAGGAGCTGGAGTCTGGACAGGTGCAGAGGAATCAGGCAAACAAGACTTAAGCATAGTACAAAGTTCATCTAGCTTAGCGTCCAGAGAAGAAAGATGCTGTTCATGAGCTCCAATCAATTGTCCCTGTTGCAAAATCACTGTAACAATCTCAGCAGGGTGCACTGCCATTGCAGCCCGTTTATAATGTAAGGTACCATAGTTGCCAACTGTCCCGGATTTCCCGGGACATTCCCGGGACTTACACTCCATTCCCAAATTTTTGGTGTCCCGGGAAATGTCCCGAGAAATCCGGTTCTCGATTTTTGCCGCCGCCACTAGAGGTCTGCGGCCGGTGGAGACATTGTCTCCGCTGGCCGCCATCTTAAAGAAGCTCAAGAAGACGGCTGGGGGGGCTAGACAGAGCTCCTCCGTCGCCGCCCACCCTCCGCCCCGCTCCGCCCCGCCTACCCCCGCCCCGCTGCCAGTCTGTTATGGAAAGGGGAGGGGGTGGGGGGGAGGGCGCCGGGGACTCCTGATATGAGGGGGGGCTCTGCCGGGGACACCTGATGTGAGGGGGGCTCCGCAGGGGACACCTGATGTGAGGGGGGGCTCCGCCGGGGACTCATGATGTGAGGGGGGCTTCGCCGGGGACACCTGATATGTGGGGGGGCTCCGCCGGGGACTCCTGATGTGAGGGTGGGCTCTGCCGGGGACACCTGATGTGAGGGGGGGCTCTGCCGGGGACACCTGATGTGAGGGGGGGCTCTGCCGGGGACTCCTGGTGTGAGGGGGGCTCCGCCGGGAACTCCTGGTGTGAGGGGGGCTCCACCGGGGACTCCTGGTGTGAGGGGGGCTCCGCTGGGGACTCCTGGTGTGAGGGGGGCTCCGCTGGGGACATCTGATGTAAGGGGGGGCTCCGCTGGGGGCACCTGATGTGAGGGGGGCTCCGCCGGGAACTCCTGGTGTGAGGGGGGCTCCGCTGGGGACTCCTGGTGTGAGGGGGGCTCCGCTGAGGACATCTGATGTAAGGGGGGCTCCGCTGGGGGCACCTGAGCCTGATGAGAGCCTGATGCAAGGACGGACTCTGCTGGGACACCTGATGCAAGGACGGATGGCTGGTGGCAGGCGACATGGCTAGTGACACGCTCAGGGATCCCACTGATTCTGCATTATGGTGAGTTGAATGATTTCATTTTATATTACAATGTAATAGTAGAAATAATGCACTTCAATCATCCTGACACCATAACAACCATGGTGCCGGGATGATTGAAGTGCTAACACCAGGTGTTTGGAGTATCTTTATCTGCTGATTGTTAAACTTTCTAGAATACGCATATTTTTATTGTGTTGGATCTGGGGCTGCTGTCCCGTCATTCCCCTCTCCCCCTCTCTCCCTCTCCCCCTTTCCCTCTCCATCCCTCATTCATCTCAGACTCTAATCACACCCTCTTGAGCCATGCCCATTTAAGCCATGCCCACTATGACGCGTAAACCACGCCCATTTTTCGCTGCGACACGCTTCGCGCGCCGCACTTGTAAATTTTTCCTAAGCCACGCCTACAAATGAATGCCCCTCCCCCTAATTATTGTACGGCTCCGCCTGCAGCCACAAAAGTGTCCCACATTTTTTTTTTAAATGTTGGCAACTATGAGGTACCTGTGATAGGTAGTGTCTGAAGTGGAGCTTGTGTGTTGAGGATTCAGGCGAGGACGTTGTCAGGCAGGTCAGGTCGGCAACAGATCAGACAAAGCGGTACACAATCCAGAGAATGGTCAGGCAGGCAGAGGTCACACATGAGCTGTCAGTGAAGTACAAAATCAGCAGGGTAGAGAGTGGTCAAGAATTCAGGCAGAAGTTCATACACAGTAATCACAAAGCTATCAATACAGCCAGGGAGCTAATCCACACAAACAGCACTGAGTACTGTATGGAACCAGGAACAATAGGATTTTTATAAAAGCTTACCTGTAAAATCCTTTTCTTTGACTTACATCACGAGACACAGAGCCATAGTAGTTACTATGTGGGTTATAGGCCACCTTTAGGTGATTGACACTGGCACACCCTAAGACAGGAAGTCCACTCCCTATATAACCCCTCCCACTACTGGGAGTACCTCAGTTTTTGTAGCAAAGCAATACACGTGTATACAAGAAAGAGGTGCGGGACCTCTGTGTCCCGTGATGTACAGATTTGAACCATGGAAGCTTGGTGCACCCCCACGAAACACTAACAGCCCTAGTGAGGTGTGCTTTAATATGAAAAGGTGGAACTTTCCTCCTTAAACCATAAGCTTGAACAATCACTTGTGGAATCCATTAGAGATAGTAGATTTCAATGCTGCCTGTCCTCTTTTGGGGCCTTAAGACAACACAAACAAAACATCAGTTTTTTTAATCTGAACAGTCGTTTTTAAATAGATTTTGACTGCTCTCACCACATCAAGAGAATGTAGTGACCTTTCTTCCGCAGAATGGGGTTCTGGTAAAAAATTAAGGTAGAACAATATCCTCATTTAAATGAAAACCTGAGACTACCTTAGGTAGAAAATTAGGATGAGGACACAATACAACCTTATCCTTGTGAATAATTAAATATGGCTCTTTACAAGAAAGAGCAGCCAACTCTGATACCGTTCTTGCAGAAGATATGGCTACCAGTAAAACTAGATTCCTTGTCAAAAAAGATCAAGGGAATATGTCGTATCGGCTCAAAAGGCTGTTTCTGTCATGCCAACAGGACTAAATTCAAGTCCCAAGGGTTCAGGGGTGACTTAACCGGAGGTTTTAAGCCACGTTACCCCCCAAATAAAGCTACGAACCAAAGAGTGTGAAGCAAGTGGTCGCTGAAAAAATACAGATAAGGCCGAAACCTGGTCCTTGATAGTACTCAAGACCGGCTTTATTTCTAATACCATCTGTAGAAAGTCAAGGATTCTACCTATGATATATTTCCTGGGGTGCCAACCTCTGAATTCACACCAGGAGACATATGCCTTCCAGACTCTATAATATATGACTTTGGAGGCTGGGTTCCTTGCATTGACCAGAGTAGACTCCACTGAACCTGACAGCCCACGCTTCTCCAGAATGTGGATCTCAATAGCCAAACCGTTAAATTTAGAGTTTGTAACGTAGGATGGAATACCGGACCTTGCGAGAGAAGGTCTGGCCGTGGCGGTAGGGTCCATGAGTCCCCTAGCACCATCTTTACGATCTCTGCATACCAAGATTTCCTGGGCCACGCTGGAGGCCACAAGAATCACTGACTTCCCTTCCTGCTTGATCCTGCGAAGAAGTCATGGACGCAGGCAGAATAGGAGGGAATGCATAAATCAGTGAGAACCGATTCCATGGGAATAGCAAGGCATCTGTTCTGCATGTTAGTGGATTCTTTGTTCTTTACACAAAGTTGTTCATTTCTTTGTTAAACCTGGACGCAAACAGATCTACGACTGGGATCCCCCATCTTTGACATATTGATATGAAGATATCAGGGTGAAGAAACCATTCTCCCGGGAACAACTGCTGGCAACTGCTAGTCTGCCTGCCAATTTTCTATTCCTAGAATGAAGACTGCCGATAGGCAAAGTACATTGTTTTCTGCCCAAGATAGGATATGATTCACCTTTCTCTTGGCCGCACAACTTCTTGTGCCCTCTTGGTGATTAATATAGGCCATTGCTGTGGCATTGTTGGATTGAATCCTGGCAGGATAATTCTGTAAACTGAATATTCAGGCCCTCAGGACCAAGTGCTCTGCCTGAATTTCTAGAATGTTAATGGGCAAGGCCATTTCTGATCTGGGCCACTTCTCTTGGACAGTTGCCTCTTCCAGGACTGCTCCCCAACCCAAAAAAGGTTGGCAGATGTTGTTACCACTTCCCAGGTAACTGAAGAAAGGATTTTCCCTTTGCAAATTTTTGGTTATTAACCATAAACTGGTATTTCCAGGCTGTCTTCCATCCAGGCACTAACCAGGCCTGACCCTGCTTAGCCTCCAAGATCCGACGAGATTGGGCGCTTTCAGGGCCATAGGCTTTGGAGTCAGACACATTGGGAATCAAGCTTGAACCCTTTTGTTTCAAGCCGATAGGATACTGTTTTGCAGAAGTCTCGAATGCAACTGAGCATAAGGAAAGGCCTCGAATGAAGCCACCTTCTTTCCCAACAGCCTCATGCAAAGCTGAATAGAAGAATTCATCTTGCTTCGACCACCTGAATCAGTTCCTTTTATGGCGCTGATCTTTGCCTGGGGCAAGAATACCCTTTTCTGGGTGTATCTATGATTAGACCCAAGTAATTTAGCCTTCTTCATGGTTTTAAAGAAGATTTCTTCTAGGTTGAGAATCCGACCTAGATATTCTAGGTAGTTGAATGTGATGACCATACTTTGGACTAAGCGGGCTACCAACTGGTCTATCAAGAACAGATCGTCTAGATAAACCATGATCGTTATACCTTGGACCCTTAATCTGGCTAGAAGAGGGGCCAGAACCTTTGTAAACACTCAAGGTGCAGTAGCTAGATCGAAAAGCAGAGCTACACACTGAAAATGAAGATTTTCCACCTTGAAAAGTAGATATTACTAGTGAGCGAGGAAATAGGCACATGGAGGTATGAATCTTTGCTGTTGATTGACACCAGAAGTTCTCCTCCTTGTAGGATGGAGATAACTGATTGAATTGACTGCATGCGGAAAAAAAGAGTGGTTATATTCAGGAATTGAATTTAGATTTTTGAGATCCAGAATGTCCATTTGGTTTTGGAAAAAAAGGTTTAAACCAAACCCCAACCTCTGCTCTTACATGGGGACCACCATGACCATTTTTTGCCAAAAGATGGTCCAGTGCTTGAGAGAAAGACCTCTTTTTCTCTGGATCCTTAGGAACATTTGATCTGAGAGAACGAGAAGACGTGAACTCTCGGAACTCCAATTTGTACCTTGGAGCTATTGAGGAAGTCCCCCATCTGTTTCGACACTCTTCCTACCAGATCCTTGAGAACTGCAGAAAAATTCCCCCTATTCCAGCGAGCGTGGGTGCCTCCTAATAAGGAGGCGCCCTCCTAAAAACCTCTTTTGTCCCTGGGTTTGACCCTAAGGATTACCTTTTGAACTACATGAACCGTCATGACGGTTCCAGGACATTCCATACAAAGTAGATAGACGACGTTGCTGGAAGTGGCAGCAGAGGAGTGATAAGGACCCAGCTGACCAGGACATCCGTTTAGGTTTTTGGGAGACCCAATTCCCTGGGCTTAGTGTGACCGCCATTGCGGTCATCCCTGCGGGTAAGGAGACTACATACTCACTCTGGGTGCTTAATTTGTTTGGAAGAAGGGTCTCCACTTTTCTCTTCACGGCGTCAAGCTGTTTCACTTACATAGACTTTTTTATTTATTTTGTCATTAAATTTTGGGACTTTATTTGTTGAATTGCTTTTGTAAATTACACATTCTATATAAGTGATTTTTGTGATCACCACTATATATACATATATATTTGGGTGTTTTTTTGATTTTTTCTGATGCTTTGCCGTTCCATTTTCTGTGACATTTCGCTTCCAGATTTATGATTCATACTACTTTAGTCATTTATAGGTATTACACAATTTTCTCTTTTTTTTTATTTTTGTTTATATGATTGTCATTTTTCCTATTTTGAGGTCTAGGGACTTTGCCTTAGTTTTCTTCATACACACATTTTTTTCACCACTACTGAATGTTCATTCATTTGGTCTTTGTTCCTTTTTTTCTTTTTTTCTTGTTTTTGTGGTATAGGGACTTTGTCTTAATTTCCAATTTTTTATTTTGTTTTTCACCATTACTGATTATTCACTTTATTCAGTTTTTTATTTCTGGATTAACACATTCAGCGCTGCACCCACCCCACGTTTATATTGATTTGAGTTTTTGTATTTAAGACTTTTGGTGATGGCAGCTTTATACATATCATTTTTTTTCACTTTTTACTTTCAAGCGCAGCGTTAACCTTTTTGGTTCTTTTACTTTCATGAACCGTCATGACTGCTTGGAGTTCTTAAAATGAAAATACATTTACTCCTTTTCTTAAATGGCAAAGGGGTACTTTTTCCACCAGAATTTCTTTGGATGTATTACCCAAATCATCCCCAAATAACTACCGCAAAAGGAAGACTAGCGAGGAGCTTCTTGCATGGTGCTTAACGAAGGGCGCAAGGCCTGAAGGATAGAATCTCTCATAGCAACTATTGTAAACATAAAGCTGCTAGTAGCTTGCCAGATCCTGAGCCTGCTGAACAGGATAACCTTGAACATCTGTTTAAACTGGTCTCTCAATGATTAACCAATTACTATCAGTGCAGGCTGAGACACTCAATCTGCCAGAGAAAAAGTTTTTGTTTTTTTTTTAATAATAGGAATTCCAACTTTTTAACTGTTGGATCCCTAAGCATTTGAGCATTGTCTGCCGGACAAGTCAAACTTTAATTCCCAGAGGATATAGCAGCGTTAATTGCTGGTATACCCCACTTTTAGTGAATTTTCACCACCATAAGATAAAGTGTGAAAAAACTTTTTAGGAGGGAAAAAATGCTTATCTGGGTGAACCACTAAGATACAAAAAAGCTTTTCCAGCAATGAATGGACAGGAAAGGTATGCACAGCTTGAGGAGGCTTTAACGAACTCAAATACTCAGTAAAGGGTACATACATGTGGAGCGGACCATTCAGCAACAAATTGCACCATCAATCTTACAGATTGTGAAAGCTGATCCACCCGCATTTGACACCTCAGAAGAGGAGTCATCAGCCTCACCATGGTCCCCTGAGGGAAGTCATCTTCTCCTGCCCCTAGTTCCTCAGTTTGAGGGTCCTGGGTAATGGAAGAGAACCTGCTGCATTTTGTCCCACACTGGAATGCGATTAAGCTGCTAACCTTTTTTCTTTTTCAATCCTATCGTGGCTGAGGAAAAAAGACCTTTTACCATAGGGTTTTCTATGGTAAAAACCAACAGACCTAATTTTCATCCTTCAGGGTGGGTTCCGTTAACAAACCTTCAGGAACCGGGGACCCTCGGGGAACCCACACTCCTGGCCCTGTAATAGCACCCCGCAGTAAAACTTTATGGCTCTAAAATACCCAAGTACTGGATCCCAGGGTCCAGCTCTCTAAAAAGAGAAGCGTTACAGGTAAAACCTTGTTTCTTCGGACACGAGGCCCGGGTACCATTTAATTTGGCCTAAAAGACACTTTGAATGGATCCAGTTGCATAGATAGCCACAGCAAGAATTGCTCCAGTGGAGCTCAGCACAGCACATCTTTACTCGTGACCAACACCTTAGACACTGGCGAAAAAACTGAGGTACCCCAGTAGTGGGAGGGGTTATATAGGGAGTGGACTTCCTATCTTAGGGTGTGCCAGTGTCCATCAGCTGAAGGTGGCCTATAACCCACATAGTAACTACTATGGCTCTGTGTCCCCTTGATGTACGATAAGAAATCCCGGTTCCACTCCCAGGTACATGACGGGTCCAACATGACTGTGCATCAGTGCACAAAGCAAGGTCCATAAAGAGATGGATAAGCGAGCCTGTTATAGCTGCATAGGGTGGGCCAACTCAATATTGAACACTACGGACTAAGACTGGGATGCCATTAAATTTCATGTGCGTGTAAAAGCAGGTGTCCCAATACTTTTGACAATGTAGGATATATTATATATTTTGCACTCTCCACAACAGACCGTATCAAGTAAATCTCAAAGGGAGCACAATATATAGTATACACAGTATATATAGTGTATATACATAGTTCTTTGTCTATGTGAATTCCTGTTAGCAATCTATTGGAGGGTACAAGTCTTATGCCCCGTACACACGGTCGGACATTGATCGGACATTCCGACAACAAAATCCTCAGATTTTTTCCTACGGATGTTGGCTCAAACTTGTTTTGCCTACACACGGTCGCACAAAGTTGTCGGAATTTCCGATCGCCAAGAACGCGGTGACGTCAAGCATGTACGACGAGACTAGAAAAGGCCGGTTCAGAACCAAGCGCAGCACCCTTTGGGCTCCTTTTGCTAATCTCGTGTTAGTAAAAGTTTGGTGAGAGACGATTCGCACTTTTTCAGACTCGTGGCTTTCAGATCGTTTTATGCCGTTCAGTTTGTGCTTGTGGGTTTGTATCTGCTCTTCAGTGCGTGCAAGCAAGTTCCGCGTGACTTTAGTCACTGTATTCTTGTTCGTTCGTTACTGGTTTTCAGGTCGCTCTTCACAGGCCTTGCTGTTCTTCAGTGCGTTCTGTTACTTCGTTCTGAGCAGCCGACCGTTTTATAGCCATGTTTCGTATGCGTACTCCTCGTAGAGTTTGTGCTGTGCGGGGGCTTGGTGTTGGGGTCCTGACCTTGACACAAGTCCAGTCCATGAACAGGGTGGGGAGGAGTTCATGGACCAAGAATTGGTTGCTTCAGCGTGACCAGTTCTGTCATATGCCTTTGCTCCGTGAGATCCGTGAGAATAATCCTGATGATTTCAGGAACTTTCTCAGGATGACGGACCCCGTGTTTCACCGTTTGTTGGCTTCGCTGACCCCCTATATCAGCAGGCAGGATACCTGCATGAGGCAAGCCATCACTCCGGAGCAGAGGTTGGTCGCTACCTTGCGGTATTTGGCCACAGGGAGAAGCCTGCAGGACCTCAAGTTCTCGACAGGCATCTCCCCCCAGGCTCTGGGGATCATTATCCCAGAGACCTGTTCTGCCATCATACAGGTCCTGCAGAAGGAGTATATGAAGGTAAGATTTTTATCCTTTAATATCACACTTTATTGTATTGAATGTTTGCTAATATATTGTATTTCTTTCCTCATTCCCCAATTACCATGATTGTAATATGCTGTGAATGTTCCCTTTGTCCTCATGCATGCTGGATTTTTATGTAATTATTATTTTATGTCCTTCATACATATTTGCCCTTCAATAACCTCTCCAGCATGGTGTCCCCTGCCCTATATTCACCTCATGTAGTCACTTAACAATGTATTTTATCAGCTCCATAGTAGTGCTTTACCCCAAACACCCCCTAAAATGTTTGGAAATGTTATTTTGGATTTAAATTCAGGCAGAGGGCCAGAGGCTTTTTTTTGTGGTGTCCCCAAATTTTTGGTAACCCTCCCTTCCCCAACTGCTAAGTCAGCTGATCCCAATTCTCTATCCTCAATCATCTATCTGCTGACTTTGCCAAACCCATACACACTATACCCATCTCTTTACTGGTCAGATTTATGGATGAATTCCCCAAAGCATGTAGTGCAAGGGCCTGCCTGTATACTTTCCAATGGTACTGTTTAAAGTTCTTCTATCCTATTATGATCTTGATAGGTAATAGCAGAATGTCCAAATGTCCTCAAATGTGTACAGTGTGTATTTATATCTTTGTATTATGACACTTCTTACCTGTCCAGTGGGCTGCCAATAGTGTAACTAAGGAGGGGCTGTTCCAAGTAATACCCTGTATTTAGGCATTCATCTCTCAATGAAGTGAAGAGGGTTACCTGTCCAAGAGTCCCCCCCCTATAATGTTCGAAATGGCCCATGAGAGGGGGGAGGGGGAATATGATAGGTGTACCTTATACTTTGTTGTTGTTAAATTCCCCTTAATAAATGCTATCTGGAGGTTGACCCATAATGTTTGTGTCTAATCTGCTTGCCAGGTTTCTGTGAAAAAATAGTAATGTTTATTGTTTTTTCCTCAACAGTTTCCTTCCACGCCACAGGAATGGCAGACTGTGGCCTCCCACTTTGCCCAGCGGTGGGACTTTCCTAACTGCGGAGGGGCAATTGATGGGAAACACGTCCACATCGTCCCACCACCCAACTCGGGGTCGTACTATTATAACTACAAGGGGTTTAATAGTATAGTGATGTTGGCGGTGGTGTCGGCTAATTACGAGTTCTTGTATGTGGACGTGGGGAAGAATGGCCGGATGTCCGATGGTGGAGTCATCGCCCAGACGGAGTTCTACAGGCGTCTCCAGAATGGCAGTTTGGACTTGCCACCTCCAGAGGACAATGTTGAAGGTTTCCCATTTGTGTTCGTTGCTGATGAAGCATTTGCGCTGGGGGACCACCTGATGCGGCCATTCCCGATGAGGACCCTCACCCCGGAACAGAGGGTTTTTAATTACCGGCTGGCCAGAGCCCGAAGAGTGGTGGAGAACACATTTGGAATCCTGGCCAGCCGGTTCTGACTATTTCTGACACCCATCCATATGGCGGAGTATAAACTGAACCATATTATACTGGCGTGCTGTGTTCTCCATAATTTTTTAAGAAAACATTCAGCCAACTATGCTGGCTCAGTTGGGCCTGAGGCCGGAATCCCAAATACTTCCACAATGACGGCACTTGAAAGCGGCCATCCTGGCTTGCCCTCCCTGAATGCCCGTGATGTCCGGTTACGATACCTGGAGTTCTTTGCAGGTAGGGGGGCTATCAATATGCCAGACAATATGTGACACCTTTTTCAAATAAAAAACAACCAAAAGCAATTCTTGGTGGACATTTACTGCTTGTGTTTGTTTTAGCTGACCCTGACAGAAATGTGTTGAGTGCAGAAAATGTCGTGATTGTGTAACCTTATACAAAGCACTGTTGGCTGGTACTTCCTAAATGCAAAAACACATTTCACTACAAGTGCACTTGCAACTGCACTGAACCTTCACTTGTAGTGCAAAGTGTATTTGCCCTTAGGAAATAACCCCCATTTGTGCATAAAACAACAATTACATCACCCCAAAAGTGTTGTAGTGTTGAGACAATAATCCACACATTCTTGAGTAAGGCACTTTTTTATACCTGCACAATCACATGTGCATTTACCAAAGGTTTTTAAAACAAACCAACATGTTTGTTGTATAAAATGTTTGCAGTAGCATTATGAAAAATCAAAATATCCATTTCAGATAAAACAGGCCTGTGTAAAACCAACAAGAAAGCCAAAAAACTTGAACTTACAAAGTTCACATTAGGTAAAACCTGAAGGCTATATCAGACATCAGTATTTAGGAACTGGGTTTGATATAGCGTTCAGATGGGGGGAAATCACCCCTGGAAAAGCCAAATTTGGAAGATGCACACCAATTTACGAATGTCAACATGTGCTATCTGCCATCATGGGGGATCAAGGGACGTGTTTTGGGGGAGCAAGCCCTTCCTCAACGCTACTTTATAATTGAGGAAGGGGTTGCACCCCCAAAACGCGTCCATTGATCTCCCGTGATGGCAGATAGCACATGTTGGCACACTGTGTGCATCCTCCAAATTTGGCTTTTCAAAACATTGTAAAAATTTTAATTACATAAAAAAGGTCATTTTGTGGGGTTTAAATTCGCCCCAAAACATCAATGATGTTATTATTTTTTTTAATAACATCACGTATTTGTTGCTGGATGTTTTGCAATTGGGGATTACATCCCATGATCTCCCCTATCAGTATCTGGGCACTTTCTGATGTAAAGCGTTCTCTCTCCCTCACATCACGATCACCTAAAAAGAGATAAAGAACAAAAAAAACAGGTCTCAAAAATCTGCCACCAGCCATCTCTTTTACCTGAGTCTGTGGTCGCAGACACTCACCTGTTGTGGTGCCAATCTCCACCACATCTTCTTCTTCCTCCTGCTCAGCATCTTGTGTTTGGGGTAGTTCCCCTTCTTCCAGAGGGGGGGGTCTGTGTTCTCCTGGGATGAGGAGTGTCCGAGTCTTTTCTCCCCTATGTAAAACAAAAATGGTATAATTAGCACACAGATATTTGATGGCAGAACTAGAAATAGGAAACATTGCTTGGAAGTGGGGTACAATTGTCTATTTTAGCAGAGTTCCAAGATGTCTTTTTTTTATTGCCCTTTGTCAAGCTGCAATACTTTACCTGTTTGGTACAAGCTTCACACATGTAACCCCCCCTATAGTATACACTGGAGCACCCGTGTGCCCCCCCTAATAAAAATGGTGTTCTGGGGTCCCACACTAGTGCTCCAGTGTCCAGATGTGAAAACAGCTGCTCAGTGTCCTCTCCTTACACACAATCTAGTTTGCATTTCATTCTAGTAACAAACCCATCTACCTAAACAAATATTTGGCATCGAAGTAGGCCCCAAAAAAATGTGGGAAAATGCATATGGCCTAAACAATGGTGTTCTAGAGGCCGAACGAAAAATGTTTGATACGAACGAATAATGGGCCCATGAACATTAAAGTTGACCTTTTTAAACGTTACAATTACTAAAATCATATGGAGCAGAATGAACGGAATAAAGCCAGAAAGAATAGAAACACAGCACAACTACTTACTTTTTTGCAGCACTCTCCGGATCTTTCGGTACTGCTCCGGCTCTCTCAACTTCAGGTCCGACCACCGCTTCCTGAGCTGATCTTTTGATCTTCGTACCCCGAAATTCCGCTCGAGACTCCTGACCACTTTCGCCATGATCTTGGCCTTTCGGATGTTCGGGTTGGGGTAAGGCCCATATTTTCCATCATAGTCGGACTTCCTCATGATGTCGACCATCTCCAACATCTCCCCAAACGACATATTTGTGGCCTTAAAACGTCTCCTTCTGGATCGGGACGTGCCTGGATCCGGGCTTTCCTCCTCCTCCTCATTGCTACAATTAGCACGCACCTGGTGTAACTCCGCCATCATGCTCTTCCCCCACTGCGCCGAACGAAAAGGGGCGGGGAATAGAATAGAAAGAACGTCAGGGGCGGGCGGAGTTACACACATGCGCAGTGTGTATAAAGCGTAACACGCGTGCGTATTACGTACGATCTGTGAGCGGAGGAAGGAGCATTGGACGCGCTGATCGTAAGAACGAAGGTAAGAGACAAACTTGGGCCTATACTGCTTCTAGATTGAGGCCTATATTGTAACAAGATTAGGAGAGTTTGGTCTGACATTAGGCTTTGTCTTGTGTTGTGTCTTGCAGTGAACATGGATATCTTAATGAGAGATACTGACTTCATGTCACTATTCATTGATATGCTAAGGGAGCTGCCATGTCTGTGGGAGATTACCCACCCCCATTTCAAAAACCAAGCAAAGAGGAAGGCAGCACTGGAGCAATTGTGTGAAATTGTGAAGCAGGTGATCCCCACGGCAGACATCACTTATTTAAAGATCTTAATTGGTTGCCTGAGGAGTACATATCTGAGGGAGCGCAAGAAAGTCCTGGATTCACAGAGATCCAGGGCAGCAGATGACATCTATGTCCCCAGGATGTGCACTACGACAGGCTGCACTTTCTGGCAGGCCAGACTGAACCCAGGCCATCCCTCTCCAGTCTTCCTTCCACGCTTCCTTCCCCCTGGCTGAGACTTCTGATGCCCAACCTGGGCCTTCCAGGCCATATGTGGAGGAGCCCAGATTTAGCCAGGTATAGGATTCCTCTAAATATTTCTGCTTGTACAATCAATGATGTTAACTAGATGTTAGTTGGGAGTACTAATTTATGATTGTGATTGATGATGCAAAAACTAAAACCATGTCCTTTTTTCATACACAGGGAAGTCTCAGCCAGGAGGTGGCTGATCTGCAGGTCCCTCCACCCACCCTGAAAACAGAAAGTGGCAGCAGGAGGAGTAGCCTAGAGGAGGCTGCTATCAGATTTTTTTGGAGGGCTACAGAGGTCCTGGGAGCACCACACACCAGGCAGGAGAACCTTGCGGCATTCATTGCCTATAAAATGCAGAGGATGGAGGAGGGCCAACAAGCCATGTGTCAGGCCCTCATATCAGAGGCTCTGGAGAAAGGTGTGAGGGGACAACTTACACCTCACACACAGCTTTGGGATGGTCCTCCTCCTCCTCCTCCTCCCTCTCCTCCAGGTCCTCCCAGTCCTCCTCCAGGTCCTCCCAGTCCTCCTCCTCCTCCAGGTCCTACTCCTCCTCCTGCCACATCTCCTACTGCACAGCCACAGCCGGGAAGGAAGTGTGAAAGGAAGACCAGAGAGTGATTGCCCTGGATCCAGTCTGGTCGGCCAAAAGATGCAGCCTCTTGTGGTACCACAGCCTGGGGACACTGATGTCATCTGCTGCTATCCGAGTCTCTGTGAATCCCGGACCAGACTGCCCTCCCTTATATATGGACTCCTCAGGCCACCAATTTTGAGGTTTAAGAATTGATGTCTGCCGTGGGGGTCCCAGGCTTCACTAATTTCTGCTGTTGATCCAGTGTTGCCTTCCTCTTTGTTTGGTTCTGATACCTTAATAAAGGATTTTTGTTTTGAATTATACTCTCCTATGTGTTTTACTTCAAAAATGATGGTTTGTTTGTGAGGATTCAGGTACATTGCAAATATACAATGTGAAATGAACAAGGGACACCAACAACAAAAAATCTCATGGAGATTAAATAATAAAAGATATCAATGGTGTTGGGGTAACTTGCCACACAAAACACACACAAAAATATTCTGGAGTAAAAATAAAAATAACATTAAACAAAGATCAGCCTTGGAAAAAATCCAAACATTAAAGAAAAAAAAAGGCTTAAAAACCAAAAAAAAAAATCCAAAAAAAATATAAAACTGTCAGATGTGACAACTAATAACAATATATTGAGGGAATCCCACTAAAAAAAACACAAGTCAAACTTTGTGAGAAG
The DNA here is from genome assembly GCA_037952925.1 of Lithobates clamitans. Classification (NCBI taxonomy): domain Eukaryota; kingdom Metazoa; phylum Chordata; class Amphibia; order Anura; family Ranidae; genus Lithobates; species Lithobates clamitans. Next base: position 369,649 of record JBBGZY010000418.1, read on the forward strand.
TGTGTGTGAATATGAGCAGCAAAACGACTTAATTCTTGTCACATTATAAAGAAGAAGAGAGTGCGCTGTATTAAACCATTTTTAACATTGCAGCGTGACGAAAGTGCTGTATCCATTGCGAACGCTAAGTTTACCAGAACGAGCTGTCCCGTGTCGGAATTTCTTCTGAGCATGCGTGGCACTTTGTGCGTCGGAACAGGCCACACACGGTCGGAATTGACGCGATCGGATTTTGTTGTCGGAAAATTTTATCTCCTGCTGTCCAACTTTGTGTGTCGGAAAATCCGATGGAAAATGTCCGATGGCGCCCACACACGGTCGGAATTTCCGACAACACGCTCCGATCGGACATTTTCCATCGGAAAATCCGACCGTGTGTACGGGGCATTACCCTTGTCCAGAAAAAAATCATTCATTAACAGCATCCCATTGCCTATTCACACGCTTATTGTAAAGTCTCTTGACAAAGGAGGGACCACTCTTCTATCTACATTATTGATCTTCGCTGTCAGTCCCTCAAGCATCTGCAATGGAAAGCAATAATAATAATGATAAATGTGATATCATGCAACATAAATGATGAAGGAAAATTCAGTTCTGAAGTGTGTTTCAGTTGGAACTTCCATCATGATGGCTAAGTTGCTGACACTCAAAACTTACAGCTTTAACCACTTCAGCCCCGGAAGGATTTACCCCCTTCCTGACCAGAGCATTTTTTTTGCGATTCTGTACTGCGTCGCTTTAGTTCACAATTGCGCGGTCATGCGTCTTTGTACCCGAACAAGATTTTCCACAAATAGAGCTCTATTTTGGTGGTATTTGATCACCTCTGCGGGTTTAATTTTTTGCGCTATAAACAAACAAAAAAGGAGCAATATTTTTTACTTTTTGCTATAATAAATATCCCCAAAAAATATATATGAAAACAAATTTATTCCACAGTTTAGGCCGATATATATTATTCTACATAATTTTGTTAAAAAAAAAATCGCAATAAGTGTATATTGATTGATTTGTGCAAAAGTTATAGCGTCTACAAAATAGGGGATAGATTTATGGCATTTTTATTATCATTTTTTTTACTAGTAATTGCGGCGATCTGCGATTTTTTTTTTGGGACTACGACATTATGGCGGACACATCGGACACTTGTGACACTATTTTGGGACCATTGTCATTTATACAGCTATCAGAGTTACAAATAGCCACTGATTACTGTATAAATGACACTGGCAGGGAAGGGGTTAAACACTAGGGGGTGATCAAGGGGTTAAGTGTGTCCTAGGGAGTGATTCTAACTGTGGTGGGGATGGGCTCACTATAACATGACAGAGATCACTGCTCCCGATGACAGGGAGCAGTAGATCCCTATCATGTTGCTAGGCAGAACAGGGAAATGCCTTGTTTGCATTTCCCCGTTCTGCCTCTCCTCGCCGCATTTGCGGGCCGCCGGCGAAAATTGTGTTTGCGGGACCCGCGGGAACGCTCCCGCGGCGCACGGCGGACGCGCACCCGGTAGGCGGCAGATTAAAAGGGACGTACAAATACTCCCATTTGCCTGCCCTTGCCGTTCTGCTGACATATATGTGTGTGCGGCTTTCGGCAAGTGGTTAAATATGGGTGTGAAACTCGCCAGGGACTAGGGATGGACCGATACCAGTTTCTTCAGAGCAAGGACGAATACTAATTTGTTTCCTCAAGTACTCGCCGATAGTAATTACTGATATATATTGTTTTGTGCATTGTGGTGCAACTTGAGCCCATACAAAATGAATGAGCTCTAATTGCATTGCAAAGAATCACATGTGATTTGAACAGGAATGTGGTGCAATTCCTGTCTGAATCACATGCAGTTTCCTGTTTTCTGTGTGAACCCAGGCTGAAGTCACTATGACAAACCTGGGTTCACACAAGGGCAGTGCAGGAAACCACATGTGATTCAGACAGGAATTGCACCACATTCCTGTTCAAATCACATATGATTCTTTGCAGTGCAATTAGAGCTCATTCATTTTGTATGGGCTCAAACCGCACCGCACAAAAAAGGTAACAGTTTTAGGTTTACGAGTACAAGTACTTGTGCAAATGTTTAGTATTGGCACGAATACCGGTATCGGTGCAACACTACCAGTGTTTTCTGTAATTACTTGAGTTTCCTCCCACAATTCCAGACATGCTGGTAGGTTAATTAGCTCCTACCCAAACAGACCTTATAGAATATATACAGTACATAGGCTAGGCATATTAAATCACAAGCTTCTTCAGATGACAGGGATGGATCTATATATCCTGTAAAGCACTGTATAATATGTCACTATCGTAAAAAAGATTTGTTGAATGCTCTCTATGGACCCAATGGGGAGGTTTTCCCTCACTTCCTGTCTTCTTGGTAGAGGCAGGGCTTTGCATCCTCTTGTTAGTGACTCCAACAAGCAAAACAGTGAACAGTACAATAGTGGTATCAAACAGTACAATAGTGGTATCACCAAATCTCACTATATACAGTATTTCCTGAGACCAGTATTCAGAGGCATGAGTGGCTGAGATTCACAATGCAGAAATGCAGCTATAAGGCTGAAGACACAGGTGTGCTTAGGCACACTTATGCAGGCCATACATGGGTCAAATTCCATATGAATTCTCTTTCGAACAGCGGCAGCCCGCCACCACTGCTTTTGAAAATCAGAAATTTAGTGCGTTTTGTGATTCAATGATGCCACCATTTCGAAATTCGACCAACCAAGCCTTCAATTTCCCCTCATGTTGCTACAGAAATGAATTTCTGTGGCTGGGAATCTTCTTTTCCTGACATCAATACATGGCAGCATACATATGATATAGCTCCGCCCCTATCTCCACCCACAGGACCTGTTTAGCGCTATAAAATTCTGACTGAGAGCTACCTCCCCCATTATACTTTTTGTCCTCAAAAGATCAACACCTACAGACCGTCACTCAGGATAAGCTCTTACCTGCTGACTGTCGGAGTCCGTCTGGGTTCAAGCCTCTCCCAGCACGCAGTCCCACATCTTAGGCTGCTAAACGCACCAACAAGGTGGGGAGCCCCTTCTGGTGGACTTTTGGGTTCAAGGTATTCTCTAATCGGAGATGACAAATCTCTTGTGGCATGCCTGCTTTGGAGTCCAGATCCAGCAGCTGGGACTGCATGATGTCTTCTCTTCTATGGAACTCTTTCCAGGTCTGTCATTTTCTATAAAACTTTTTATTTTTCTTGCTCTCATGTCTCTAAAGACCCCATACACACTGTGCAGCTTTTGTTGTCTGATTTCCTTCAGATTTGCTGGGACCATGTGGTGCAGGGGCCTGCCTGATTGCATACAAATCGAGGCTCTTAGGGTCGGTTCACACTACAACGACTTGGGATCCAACTTGTCAGCCCTCAAGTCGTCCCAAGTCGCTTGACATTGGGAATTGCATTATAGTCAATGAGAGCCTTCTTAATGTACACTACTGAAGTCGCTCCGACTTCAGAAAAGGTTCCTGTACTACTTTAAGGCGACTTCTAGGCAACCTGTACCCATAGAATTTAATGGAAGTCGCCTCCAAGTCGGATCTCCATCTGTATTGAAACGAGGCAAGGCAAACCCCTCCCTCCCAGAGAGCTGATTATTCTGTGATTGGCCAAAGTCGCCTGTCCTGGAGGCGACTTGAAGTCACGTTGTAAGTTGCTTAAAGTCGCGTTGAAATCGCCTTGCGCGCTGAAGTCGTGTTGCTCCTGTGTGAATCAGCACTAAAGGTTTGACCTCATATTGTGTGGTTTTGGTAAATCAGAGGGAAAAAAATCTGCAGATTGTATGATGTGTAGTCAGCTTGAAAGTGTCCTTTTTGTGTCGATGGGCGTTGGCTTCCCTCCAAATTGTACTTGCCCTTTTTTGATTAGAACAGAGGTGTGATAGAGGGCTGAGTCTCTCTCTCTCAGGTGCTCTATTTACAGAGAACAAATGGCCAGGTAATGGATGCCTTTGCGATTCAGGCATGCAGAGAGACAGCATCTCATTCTGAGGAACAGTCAATGACAGGTAAGTCTTGCTATCCTAGTAATGGGGAGATGGAGCAATGTATTACTAGAGGATGGGGGGGGGGGGGGGCGTTGCCCAGATTTCTTTTTTTTACATTTGTTACTCTTTGCCAAAAAGGGGGTATATATGTAATTTTTTTTTTCTCTCGCTTCGCTTATTTCTCTGTTGCCATGCAGTCTACCTTCCACCTTTTGGTTCTTCCGCCAGCATGAGCTTAACACCACATGACCAAGACCACTGCAATACCAGGTAAGGGCCAACTTTGGGTAAGTAAGAAGATGCAGGAAAGAGTGCGTTCTGCCCTGACGGCTTCCTGTCTATTGCAGTCTGGGCCGCTCACACTCCCGCTCTAGGAGGTCCAGAGGCCCTCTGGATCGTCAACATTTTTCCAGGGCAGAAAGTGACTCCTTCAGTCCTGGCAGACCCCAGTACAAAGGACGCTTAAGAGAGCTCACACAGCTTCTCCTCCGAGGGCTCAGCACCCGAAAGGCAAATGTTGGGCATATGGAGATGACCCTATGACTGGAAAGCTACTTTGCAGCAACTGCTTCAGGCAGTTTGCCAGAGACCAGGAGTATAAGAGTCAGAAGGTGTCAACCTTACTCAAGAAAGTAGTCCCCAACTCCCTGCCAGAATTTTCCAGTTGTCTCAACCAGGGACAGAAGCGGACGAACAGTGTGGGCCCTGCACCAGGTCTAAACCAAGCCATTCAACCCTCTCTAACTAGAGGGGTACCAGGCACTTCAGGAGTGACTCCAGCCAAGCAGATTAGACAGACTGATTCCCCAGACCCAGTATTACAGCCCACCTTCCAGGCAGAGGGAGAAGATAGCTCCTCCTCAGCAGAGGATCCTGAAGGTTCAGGCTTTGATTTTGCACTAATACCACCATTCATTAAGGCAGTAAAAGCTGCACTGGAATGGGAGGATCCGGAACCTCCTCCAAAGAAGGAGAAAACCTATTATCACACACCCTACAATCTGATTTTAAATTGTGTGGCAATCGCTGCACAACACGCATTAGGTGCCTTTATCCTTTCAGGGCAGGAACACTTGTCCCCTCTATGTGGTAATATCAAATGCCTCTGAAAAGTGACCTAAGCACAGATCGCTTTTCAGCGCAATAGCAGAGCCTGCTGCAAGTGTGAACAAGCCTTTGGGTTCCATAGGAGGAACCTTAAGAAACGGGTATCTACCTTTCCTCTTATGACAGAAATAAGAGGCCTGTTTCAGGAGGAATGGGAAAGGGGGGAGAGAAAATCATCCTCAACCAATAGATTGCAGAAGTTGTATCCACTAACGGAGGAGGATGCGACTCCTTTATCTAACCACACGGTGGATCCGGCAGTCACCAGACTGGCCAAGAATGTAACATTTCCGATGGGAGACTCTTCCTTTTTTCACAATATTCTTGATTGACGCTATGACATGGACTTAAGGTTTTACCTCGCGGTAGGTGGTGCTTGTAAACCCACCGTTGCTTTAACATCCGTAGCAAGTGCTATGCCAGTGTGGTCGCAGAACTTGGAGTATGCGATCAAAAACCAGCTGCCAAAAGAAAAAAATCAAGGCTCTTGAGATAAAATTCTCGGCGGACTTCACAGGTGAGGCAGCTATAGACATCATTTGATGGTCCTCCAGAGCCATGCTAAGCTCAGCCACAGCCAAAAGACTGCTGTGGCTAAAACCCTGGGCGGCTGACCCATATTCAAAGCAGAATTGCTATAAACTGCCTTTTGATGGGAAGGCGCTGTTTGGCCAAAAAACTGGAGACTGCCATCTCTAGGGTTACAGGAGGAAAATCAGGTTTTCTGCCCCAAGATCGAAGGTCCAAACGCCAGAGGGAGCAACCATCCAGAGGAGCGCCAAACAGGTACTGGGATTTCAGTGGCTTTCGCCCACCCAAATACTTTGAAAGGCGTTGGAGGGGCACAGAGTCAACCTTCGTAAGATCGTAGAGAGCTAAGACCCCCTGCGGCTCCCTCAGATACCTAGAAGCCCTTTTAATGCCAGGCCCACCTAAGAGGTAGTTGGAGCCAGGTGGCACAAAGTGACCCAGTTCTGGCAAGACCACTGCCAAAAAATGGTGGATTCAGTCCACAGTGGCGCAAGGCCATTTTTGGCTGTTTAAACGGCAGCCTCCAGAACTACCTCAAGAGGCTGAATCAATTTATCCGCATAGACTCAAGATGGAGTCTCTCCATACCATAATCCAGGTTATTCAACCAGGAGACTGGAGGATTTCAGTGGACTTGCAGTATGCCTACCAGCATGTCCCAATCCTTCAGTCACACCAGCAGTTCCTCAGATTTGCATTGAGGGACAAGCATTACCAGAGCCATCTGAAGCCTACACAGAATATGGTCTACCTAGGGACCCAATTCAATACTCAGATGGCCACAGTTTCTTTGCCACCTCAAACTCCCCAAAATCAGGGAGAAGTTCCAACAGGCATTGGCTGCACCAGTGATGTCAGCATCCCAGTGCATGAGTCCTTTCAGAACAATGGCTTCATGTATTCCGATGACCCCCTGGGCTCACTGGAAACTCAGAGTTTTCCAACGAGGCTTCCTGATGCAATGGAAGAGTTCATCTAGCCCAGCCAATCATGATCACCAGCCGGAGGCGCCGGAGTCTCTGGTAGTAGACGAAACAAACACTAAACGGCATTGTCCATTAGGGTCACATCCATGGATCATTGTTACCACAGATGCCAGCGCAGCAGGGTGGGGAGCCACCTGTGAACAACTCTAGATCCAGGGCAGAGGTGAATTTCCCACTCGGGGCCTAGTTTCCAATATTCTGGAACTTCAAGCAGCATTCATGGTGTTGGCCACTTTGCTGCCTCACATACAGGGTCACCCAGTCCTGCTCCATCTGGACAACACGGCAGCAAAGTCCTACATACAGCAACAAGGCGGGATGCACAGCCAATCCCTCTTGAGAGAGGTGGAACCAATTATGACATTGGCACAATATTGCCCAGATTTGAGGGCCATATCTTCCAGACTGTCAGAACTTTGAAGCAGATCGCCTATCCAGACAATTCATGGACCCCAACTTATGGTCCCTTCCCCCCCGACGTGTTCAAACAGATCATCAATGAGTGGGGGTGTCCGCAAGATGGATATGTTTGGCTCATCAACCATCTGCAAGGTGAGCCGGTTCCTCTCACGCTACCCTCATCCATTAGCCGAGGGGTCGGATGCCTTCACCCATTCTTGGGTTGGGCAACTGGCCTATGCCTTCCCTCCAATTTATTTAATCCTGAAATTTCTGAGGAGATTGTTGACAGAGAATTTTACAGTCATCACAGTATTTCCTTACTGGCCCCACAGACCATGGGTCTCTCTGGCAATGGATCTCAGCGTGTACACAACAATCACTCTGCCGGTGTCTCATCTCCTGTCTGAAGGAGATACCCTACATCCACAACCATCATGACTGGCCTTAGCAGCCTGGAGATTGTAAGGCAGGGGCTACAAGACTTAGGATGTTCTCCAGAGGGTATTAGAACTTTACAGAGCTCCAGAAAGGGGTCAACCAATGCCATCTACTCCAGAATATGGAATAGGTTCACAAACTTTGCAGTTTGACCCTAGTGACCCAAATGTATCTCAAATGTTTGTCTTTCCTGCAATCCGGATTGGATTTGGGTCTCAGGTCGCTTAATGTGCAAATTTCAGCAATCTAAGTTTTTACCCAAAAGAAATCGGCAGCAAACCTGCTGGTGGAGCACTTCATGAGACCGGTACTTGGACTACACCCTCTCAAAAGAAATGGGTTCCCTCAATGGGACCTGGCAGTAGTCCTCAACTTTCTAGCAAACCCTCCTCGTACTCCGACCGAAGACTGTTCATTATGGGATATCGCCTTAAACACAGTTTTCCTATTGGCCATAACTTCAGGGGGAAGGTTGTCGGATGTTCTTCCCAGACAGGGTTGTGCTGAGACCATTTGTTCATTTTGTCCCAAAAGTGGCATCGATTATTTAATCTCACCAGTGAATGGGTGCTTCCAGCCTTCCCAGCGGAATCCGATGCTGATCTGCACAAGTTGGACATTCCAAAAGTCCTCAAGCCTATCTCCAGGCTACTTCTACATTTCAGATGTTCTGACAGACTTTTTCATCATGAAAATTTAAAAGGAAAGAGGAAAGAGGCCTCGGCCTGAACCACCTCAGCCTAGATAGTAAAAAATTACTATAAAAAGTAATCAAGTGTTGCGCAAATAAACTTGGTGACTCTCCACTGCGCTTATGTGAAAATGAATGACTGCAGCTGCCAACTTAAAAAAATAAACCAATATCACAGTATTCCAAAATAAATAAAATGGTGCTGTATAAAACTCAAATATACCTTAAACCTGAATAGTGATTAATTGTGATTTATTATTCACAATTAAGCACTTATTTAGGTTTAAGGTATATTTGAGTTTTATACAGCGCCACTATTTCATTTTATTTTGGAATACTGTGATATTAGTAAAAATTATTCACCAGGCGTATAGAGCAGCTGGGAAGGATCCTCCAGAGGTGGTTAGCGCTCACTCAACCAGGACAATGTCTTCTTTTTGGATGGCACGAGCAGGATTGTCTCTCTGGAGACAACATTGATTAGAAAATCATTCGTTTCTCAAAAAATTTCCAACATTCCTGACCACTCAAATTCAATGGCCGCACGAAAATCGGTTGTTGCTGCGGCCCACTAATGGTGTAAAATTTGAACGAAAATTCTTGAGAAAATTTAGAAAGAAAATTCTTTCGGAATTCGACCCATGTATGGCTGGTCCACTAAAAGAGGTTCAGTGTGCGTTGTGGATAATGCTAGTTACAGTGCATCGGGAGAGGATGGGGTAGTGAATAATGATCTGTGCTGAGGGAGGTAATGTAAAAATGTCAGTTGTGCTTACAAGCACAGAATGATAGAAGTACTTTGTCTAGATTTGCTTCTTTACACAGGGCCATCTGTTTGTAGACCACCTCTTCTATAAAAAGAAAATGTTGACATCTGTATTCCATATTAGGGAATTGGTGGCATCACTTACTGCAAATATGAGAGCTTATTAGTTGTTTTGTAGGTATTCACAGGTTCCATTGAAAGCCACAGCCACAAAAACAAAGCTTGCAGACACACGCACACATAAGAAGCATCAATTCTCTAGAAACTGTCACACCTAGGGAAAAGGGCATATTGGTTTCAACCAAGTGGCAGACTTCCAGGCCACAAGTTTCAGTCAGATGAGATTAATTTCCCCTTTTTATTTAAAACAAAATAAAGTCAGGTGACTTTCTTTAGTTAGGGCAACGAATATAGGGGATTTTAGCTCAAGGACTGTTCAGATGTAATCACCTCAGTTCTTTTTTTGTTTGCATCAAAGTTATATTTATGACCTTGTTCACAAGATAAAGAGCTACCTAAATTAGCAAAGTTGCATTTTGCTGCAATTTTATTGAATAGCTTAAACATTTTCACAGAACAGTTACAATACATTTCAATACAGAGAAATCGGAGGACTCAAAGAAAGGGTCAAGTGATACAAAAAGTAATAACTGTTAGGGATAAGCTGAGAGATAAAGTAAATGTTTTTTTGTTTTTTTTTTTCAAATAAGAAATAGCGTTTATTAAAGCAAGCATATCCTAAAATACAACCATAAAAAAGTTACTATCAGAGAGGGCTGGTGGGTTTTTTGCTCGGAGGTGTGGCAAACAGCCCCTTGGCGGCACTAACAACCCCCCCGGTGCGTCTGCTGGTTGGTCCGGCGCTTACCTGGTTTGATCCAGATAGATGGGAGGGGGGGGGTGTCATCCAGTGGGGTGCAGGGAGCAGCTCAAGGCTAGCGGGTTTTGGGCAGCGGCTCCAAGCTAGCGGTGTCCAGGCAGCGGCTTCAGGCTAGCGGGTGCGGGGTCTGGGCAGTGGCTTCAGGCTAGCGTGTGCGGGGTCCGAGCAGCGGCTCTAGGCTAGCAGATGCAGGGTCTGAGCAGCAGCTCCAGGGTGGCGGGCTTCCTCCCTGGCTCCACGTCAGGCATCCAATAGGATCGCATGATGTTTTGGCTAGGAATGAGCCGAACACCCCCCGGTTCGGTTCGCACCAGAACCTGCAAACGGATCAAAAATTCGCACAAACGTTAGAACCCCATTGACGTCTATGGGACTCGAACGTTCGAAATCAAAAGTGCTCATTTTAAAGGCTAATTTGCATGGTATTGTCCTAAAAAAGGTTTTGGGGACCCGGGTCCTGCCCCAGCGGACATGTATCAATGCAAAAAAAACTTTTAAAAACGGCCATTTTTTCGGGAGCTGTGATTTTAGTGATGCTTAAAGTAAAAAAAAAAGGGAAATATTCCTTTAAATATCGTACCTGGGGGGGGGGGTGTCTGTAGTATACCTGTAAAGTGGCGTGTGTTTCCCGTGCTTAGAACAGTCCCTGCACAATGTCATTTATTTATTTTTTTTTAAGGAAAAAAAGTCATTTAAAACTGCTTGCGGCTTTAATGTAATGTCAGGTCCTGGCAATATGGATGAAAATCAGTGAGACAAACGGCATGGGTACCTCTCAGTCCATTACCAGGCCCTTTGGGTCTTGTATGGATATTAAGAGGAACCCCGCACCCAAATTTAAAAAGAAACGGCAGTATACAGGCTCTGTACTCTGAACAGCAGTATACAGGCGGTGCAAACAAGACAGGGACTGTAGGTTTGTTGTTAAGTAGAATCTGTTTGTAATTTTGAACTGGTACATTTTTAACATGTTTAGCTCCAGCCAAAAGATCTATTTTAAGCTATCACCCCTGTGACATTTGTTTTGCTGTCTTTGCTCCTTCAGAAGATTTCACCTCACTTTTTGTCCCAATGACAAATGTTTTTTAAAAATTTGGGTTTTTTTGTGAAACAAGGATTGGTGATAAAGCATCAGTGGAAAGGAGAAATGTTTTTCCCATATTAACTCTTACAGGAGAGAATTTCCCTTCCTAGGGGTGGGGTAGATTTCATCTCACTTCCTGTTGTGTCCTTCCGTTTGCAAGTAGGAGTCGTTTGAAAGTAGGGGCCTGCCCTATATACTCAGCAGAAATTTGGGCCTTAGGTGTTGTTGTGGCCACAACACTGTAAGCCCTCACAGTGCCCTGCTGTGAAATATTAGATCAAGAATTGTAATTACATGCCCCTGTTGAACAGGGGCTGAAAAATTGGGCCTCTGGTGCTGGTGCCACAACACTGCAACCCCTTACAGATACTCTAGCTGGAATGCAGGAATGAGCCCTGCTGCAAAGTATTGCATCAAAAATTGTAATTACACGCCCCTGTTAGACAGGAGCTGAAAAATTGGGCCTTAGGCACTGGTGGCGGTGCCCAGAACAAAAAATGTCAAGTTATCAACATATCATTGAGGAGGAAGAGGATAATTACTCAGGATAGTCACTCAGCATCAGCATAGGCAGTCTTTGAAGGGATCTGAGATTTAAAAAAAAATTATTCGGTTACATCAGCATCAGGTGCTTGGTAGCTGGTGGTGATCCAAGACTGATTCATTTTTTTGAAGGTCAGTTGATCGACCGAGTCGGTGGACAGACGCACCCTGTGATCAGTCACAAAGCCTCCAGCAGCACTGAATGTGCGTTCCGAAAGAACGCTGAATGCAGGACAGGCCAGTAGCTCAATTGCATACTGTACAAGCTCTGGCCAGTGATCCATCCTCAAGACCCAGTAACCCAGAGGATTTTCGGTGGGGAAGGTGTCCAAGTCAGATCTTGCCCCTAGGTTTTCCTGCACCATGTAAAACTGACGCTGGCGATGGTTGCTGGAACCGATCATACTTTGGGGCTGCGGACTAAAAAATTGTCTGAACGCATCGGTCAGACAGCCACCTTCTCCACCGCTCCTCCTTTGACTGACCAAAGCCTCAGCAACACGTTGTCCAGAAACAGGAGTTTGTAACCTTCCAATCTCTGGGAACGCGTTGCACAGACTTTTCTGCAAGGCCTCCCAAAGATGTTTCATCCTCTGCGTTGGCAAGATAAGGTCCGCAACCTTACCCTTGTAACATGGATCAAGGAGGGTTGCCAGCCAGTATTGGTACTTCTCCTTGATACCACGAATACGAGGATCCTTCCGCAGGCTTTGCATGATCAGGGAGGCCATGCAGAGTAGGTTTGCTGAGGCATTCGGTCCGGAGTCCTCTGGGTCACTAAGGACAACATGGTCGGCAGCCACTTCCTCCCAGCCACGTACAAGTCCACGTGTTTCTTGGGACTGATCCCTTAAAGACCGCTGCTGATGCTGAGTGCCAGGCTCCACCTCCATACTGACACAATCCTCCTCCTCCTCCTGTGTGATCGGCGGGCACGCAGGAACACTGTCTGGATAAAGGGGGCCTTGAGAGCTAAGGAAGTCCTCCTCTTCCTGCCTCTGTTCAGCCTCAAGTGCCCTGTCCATTATTCCACGCAGCGTGTGCTCCAACAGGTGGACAAGGGGGAGAGTGTCACTGATGCATGCACTGTCACTGCTCACCATCCTCGTGGCCTCCTCAAATGGTGACAGGACAGTGCATGCATCCCTGATCATGGCCCACTGGCGTGGGGGGAAAAAAAAAACAAGCTCCCCCTGATCCTGTCCTGGTGCCATAGTCACACAGGTACTCATTGATGGCCCTCTGCTGCGTGCGCAGCCGCTGCAGCATGGCCAATGTTGAGTTCCACCTGGTGGGCATGTCACAGATTAGGCGGTTCTTGGGCAGGTTAAACTCCTCCTTTTTGGAGGTCTGCCAGCCGAGCACTGGCATTATATGACTGGCGGAAATACACCCAGACTTTCCTGGCCTGCCTCAGGGCATCCTGTAAGCCCGGGTACCTGCCCAAGAACCACTGCACCACCAAGTTAAGGATGTGAGCCAAACAGGGCACATGGGTCATTTGTCCCTGTTGTAGGGCAGAGAGGAGGCTGGTGCCATTGTTGCAAACCAATATTCCTGCCTTAAGTTGGCATGGCATCAACCACCTCTGAACCTGCCCCTGCAGAGCTGACAGAACCTCTGCCCCAGTGTGGCTCCTGTCCCCCAAGCACACCAGCTCAAGCACCGCATGGCATCTTTTGGCCTGCATACCTGCGTAGCCCCTTGAACGGCTACGGAGCACCGCTGGTTCCGAGAACAAAGCAAAGGAAGAGGCCATGGAGGAAGAAGAGGGGGTGGAGGAGAGAGGTGTGTCACCATCATTAGTAGTGGCATTTTGGAGGCATGGTGGCGGAACAACCTCCAACACTACTGCACCTTGTCCTGCATCCTTCCCAGCTGCCAGCAGAGTCACCCAATGCGCGGTGAAACTTGGGTAAGGTCCCTGTCCATGCCTGCTGGACGATGAGTCAGCGGTAATATGCACCTTACCGCTGACCGCCCTGTCCAGCGAGGCATGGACATTGCCTTCCACATGCCGGTAGAGAGCCTGAATCGCCTTCCGTGTAAAAAAGTAGCGTTTGGGTACCTGCCACTGAGGAACCGCACATTCCACAAACTCACGGAAGGGGACAGAGTCTACCAACTGAAAAGGCAGCAGTTGAAGTGCTAGCAATTTTGCCAAGCTAGCATTCAACCACTGGGCATGTGGATGGCTGGGAGCAAACTTCTTTCGGCGGTGCAGCAGCTGGGGCAGGGAAATTTGCCTGGTACAATCTGACGTCGGTGTACCGAAAGCAGATTGCCCACAAGTACTTGGCTGTGACACACCTAATTCTACCCCTTCATTCCTCAGTGCGGGTCTCAGAGGACTGAAGGTATAGTGGGGTTGGAGATCTCAGCTGATGAGGAGCAAGGAGAGGTCCTCTTTGTTCTTTGGTGTGGGTCTTTTATATACGTTTGCCAACAAACTGTATGGCAGGTCAACATGCCTGGTCAAGCATGTGGTGCCCAAGCGGGAGATGTTTTGGCCATGCGAGATACACTTGAGACATGTTGCAAATGGCAGCGGTGCGATCTGATGCACTCGTCTCAAAAAAGGCCCACACCAAAGAACTTTTGGAATAACGCGCAGAGACAGCAGCGCCCTGCACATGCGGAGCTTTGGGGTGTGATGCAGTCAGTGTGCTGCCCTTAGGCTGGCCCCTGGAGGGCATGCTGCCTCGTTGATGTGCCTCCTCCTCTCTCCTATCAGGCACACGTTGAGTCGGTGACCTAATCATCCCCTCCCTCCTCATCACTGGAGCAAACCTGGCAGCAGGGGGAGCATGACTGCCAGATTGCTGTCCTCCTTGAGCACCCCCTCTGTCCGTGCTCACGTTACTGCCTTCATCTAGCTTAGTATCATCATCAGAGCCTTCTAAACACTGGGCATCCTCCTGGAGCATGTACCCAACACTGTGGTCAAACAGTTCGAGGGACTCCTCAGGAGAACATGGTGGGGCTAGGGAAGGAGTCACTGATGCCATTGAGCCGAGGGAAGAGGCCACGTTGGCAGCTGCTTTGCCAGACAAAGTACCCTAAGCATGGGTGAGGGAGGATGAGGACGGCTTGGTCATCCACTGAACCAAGTCTTCCACATGTTGCAGCTCAACAAGGCCAGCTGCCGAAAAAAAGGCCAAGCGTGTCACGCGGCCACTCGCTGATGAGGATGCACCGTCTCCACGACCAGCACTGTTGCCTCTAGACACAGAGCCTGCTTGCCCTCTTTTATTGGCTTGTGATTGGCCTTCCAGACATACTAATGGCCTGTAGCTGCACTAAGCTGGGATATCCTGCAGCTAGCAAAATCAACTGCCTGCCTGTAGTCTGAGAACACCACCAACCTTCTACAGGTAGCTTTCGGTGAACACTTTGCAGAGCTCGCAAAAAAAATAACTTGTAGCTTATTTAGCTGCCTGCGGTAGTGATAGGATCAGGAAAACACCACCAACCTTCTACAGGTAGCTTTAGGTGAACACTGTGCAGAGCTCGCAAAAAAAGCCGGGGTTAGGAAATTTGCCTGCTACAATCAGATGTTGGTGTAGCGATAGCAGATTGCCCGCAAGTACTTGGCACACCCAGGGCCGATCCTAGGGTCACAGACGCCTGGGTGCAGAAATATTTCTGGCGCCCCCACGTGGGCGTGGTCATCTTACCAACTCCTCCCCTTTAAAAATGTTTCTATGTCAACGCTTCAAACAGATGTTCCCTTAGGAACTCTACGTTACCCTGGGATCCTTCCATGATCTTTTAACAATAAAGAAAATACAGGAAGAGGGTACACTAATGAGACCTGGAGGTTAGTCTCTCTGATGCATACAGAGAGGGCTTCTGTTAGAGAGTCTGTTAGAGCCCCCAGACATAGTACAGGAGATGGTCAGAGACTGCAGACATAATACAAGAGATGGTCAGAGACTGTGGACATACTACAGGAAATGATCAGAGACTGGAAATATAATACAGGAGATGGTCAGAGACTGCAGTCATAGTACAGGAGACGGTCAGACTGCAGAGATCCTACAGGAGACAGTCAGAGACTGCAGATATGATACAAGAGATGGTCAGACTGCAGTTCCTATGGACATTAGTAAATATTGGCTGATCGGCCCTCTCACCTGACCCAGCGATACAGCAACAACGGTTCCTCTGATCAGGAGTCAGCTCACTCTGAATTGCCTGTGGCGACTCCGCTGGGTAGAGCCCAGATCTGTATTCCTGCAATGACTCCATTCCTTTCTCCACCAGGGATGGCACTAGGCTGTGTGGCTTTCCCTCTGGTGGCGCAGGTCAGCGGGGTTCTCTCTGATGGTGTTCCCTCAGCACTGTCCTCTCCCTCTGGAGTCCTGGGTGCACTTCCCTGAAAGCTTTCCCAGTCTCCTGGCTCTCTCTCTCCCATTCAGCTGAGCATGCTGTGTGGGCTGCAGTTTCTGTGTTACAGTGGGGCTGCCAGTCCTTGGACTTGGTGTCACCCGGTGCGGTAAAACATGGTATCACCCCCTCCACCAACTATAGTCACCCCTCCCTCAGTATTGACCCCCAGGACAAAACACCCCCCTTTATCAGAATAGACCCCCCTCAGGACGAACCACCCCCTCCATTAGTACAGAACCCCCCCCCCCCGAACAAACCACCCTCCTACATTAGTACATACCCCCCTCAGGACAAACCACCCTCCTACATTATTAGACCCCCAGGACAAACCATCCCCCTCCATTAGTACAAACCACCCCCTCCATTAGTTTAGACCCCCCCAGGACAAATTACGCCCTCTACATTAGTACAGACCCCCAGGACAAATCACTCCCCCTACATTAGTATAGACCCCACCAGGACAAACCAACCCCCTCTACATTAGTACAGATCCCCCAGGACAAATCACCTCCCCTACATTAGTATAGACCCCCCGGGACAAATCGCCTCCCCTACATTAGTATAGATACCCTCCCCAGGACAAACCACCCCCTCCATTAGTTTAGACCCCTCCATTAGGTCAGACCCCCCCCCCAGGACAAATCACCCCCACTATATTAGTGTAGACCCCCCAGGACAAACCACCCCCTACATTAGTTTAGACCCCCCCCAGGACAAACCACCCCCCTTCATTAGTACAGACCCCCCGGGGAAAATCACCCCCTTACATTAGTATAGACCCCCAGGACAAACCACCCCCCCACATTAGTACAGATCCCCCAGGACAAATCACCTCCCCTACATTAGTACAGATCCCCCCAGGACAAACCACCCCCTCACATTAGTAGTGTAGACCCCCCCAGGACAAATCCCCTCCCCCTACATCAGTACAGACCCCCAGGGCAATTCACCCCCCTACATTAGTTTAGACCTCCAGGACAAATCACCCCCCACATTAGTTTAGACCTCCAGGACAAATCGCCCCCCTACATTAGTATAGACCCCCCAGGACAAACCACATCCCCCAGGACAAATCATCCCCCTACATTAGTATAGACCCCCCTACATTAGGACAAACCACCCCCCCACATTAGTAGTATAGACCCCCCCCATTACAGATCACCTCCCCCTACATTAGTACAGACCCCCCCTCCATTAGGCTAATTAAAAACGCCTGAGGAGGCAGCTGGAGAGGAGAGGACAGTGTGCAGCCGCGCCTCCTGGGTGGATAACAGAACGTGTCAGGCTTGGGCAGCAGGCAGGAGTTGCACACAGGAGGAGAAGTGGACTGCACCCCCCCCCCCATGACATCACTGCGCGGCCATGGCTGGTCTCTCTCTGCACACAGACAGCCGCTCCGGTCTCCGACTGTTTCGCTCTCCTCCTCTGACAGGAAGAGGGAGGGGGGATGGGCACAGTGGCGGCGGTGACCAGCGGAGAGAGAGCCGCCTATGGACAAGGAGAGGAGGAGGGGGGGGAGCACTCTGGTTCTTCAGCGCCCCCACCTCTGTGGCGCCTGGGTGCACTGCACCCCGGCCAGGATCGGCCCTGGGCACACCTAATTCTACACCTTCATTCCTCTCAGTGCAGGTTTCTGAGAGGACTGAAGGTGTGGTGGGGTTGGAGATCCCAGCTGATGAGGACCTTGTTCTTTGGTGTGGGTCTTTTAAGTACTATTGCCAATGGACTGCATGGGAGGTCGACATATGTCTGGTCAAGCATGTGGTGCCCAAGTGGCTGCTGTTTTGGCCACGCTTGATACGCTTCAGACATATGTTGCAAACAGCAACGGTGCGATCTGCTGCACACGTATCAAAAAAATACTTCTTTCTGGTCCTTCTTGGGCACCCCCTCTCTCTGGGCTCACGTTACTGCCTTCCTCAACCCGGGTACCATCATTAGAGCCTTCAAAACGCTGCGCATCCTCATGCAACATGTATCAGACACTGTGGTTGAGCAGTTCGGGGGACTCCTCCGTGCATGATGGGGCTGGGGAAGGAGTGACTGATGACATTGAGCCGATGGAATAGGCTGCTTTGGCAGCTGCATTGGCAGGCAAACTACTCTGAGCCTGGGTGACAGGATGAGGAGGGTGAGGACAGCTTGGTTATCCATTCTACCAACTCTTCTGCATGTTGTGGATCAACACGGCCAGCTGTCGGAAAAAAGGACAAGCATGCCCCACGGCCACGTGCTGAGGGTGCCCATGTCCACGACCAGCACTGTTGGCTGTAGACAGAGTCTGCTTGCCCTCTTTTAGTGGCCTGTGAGCGTCTGCCTCTCCTTGGTGGCCTTCCAGACATGCTGTAAAATGTTAGCAAAACACCGCCTGAAGTTTACTAGAAAAAGTACACCAGGAATGCCCTGCAGTCAGATATAGGCTTGGCTAGACGGGAATGCAGTGGATATATATATAGGGGGCGTGGACTTAACCCCCCTGAGCCATAATTGGCCAAAGGCACCCTGCCTTTGGCCAATTATGGCTCTCTTTGCTGACGGCGCTGTGATTGGCCAAAGCATGCAGGTCATAGTGCATGCTTGGCCAATTATCAGATGGCAATGCACTGCGATGTCGCAGTGCATTATAGGGCATGCCACGCTGCTCGAATTTCGCGCGAATGCCCCATAATGTTCGTACTTCGAACACTTAAAGCCAATGTTCGAGTCAAACTCATGTTCGACCCGAACATAAAGCTCATCTCTATTTCTCACCAATGGAGGGGAATTCAGCAGTGTGGGGAGTGGGAGAAGTATCCACCGTTTTCTTTGAAGAAAGACCATTTATTTAAAGTTGCAGTTTAGCAACAGAGTCCCTTTAGAACTCTTCTTTGTTTTTTGATTGGGCAAGAACCTGTTACAATACTTCTGTACCAATTATTCACAGCTCAGAACTAGTTACAACTCATCCCAAATCAGTTCTGTAATGCAGAATATTGGTTAGCAGCTCTCTCGAACAACTGTCAGTGCAGCCTACTACTATTTATATAATTCTATTTTTAAGTATGCAAATTCGTACTTTCAAGTCCTTTAAGTTCAATTCACAAAAGTCTAACACTTTTTTTTTTTTTCATTTCTGTGTGCTAATTTAATTTTTTTCTTTTTTTTTCACAATCGAAACCAAATTTTTCAGTTCCCAGGAGACATTAGGGCACGGATCAGCTTAATTCACTGCTTACTTTTTATTGATTTACTGTTTTTTAAAACACAAAGGTTAATGCATGGGTGCCCATTTCTTAAAACAATGGGACACAGATGGTGAAAAGAAAATCTGTTTGGGATTTTAACTCCCCCTTGCTCTATCCAAAGTGAAGAAAAAAAAAGTTGTGCCTATAGTTCTACTTTAATCTCTACATTTCCTTTTACGCTTGCTTTTATTCATCAGTCCACCACATGTCAGTGAAGGAACATTGAGCCCAGGTTCACACTGCTGCGGGATTGAAGTCGTGCAAGTGCATACCCACATATCAGTCCGACTTCGGGGGCAATTTCAGAGACATCTGTGCAGGTTCCTGCACAGATGTCTATTGAAATAGCACCCGAAGTCATCAAAAGTAGTACAGAAACTACTTTTGGGAATCAGTGCGACGTTGCACTGATTTGGACGGTGCCATTGCCGGCAATAGCCGCTGATTTGGCATGCGATTTGACATGTCTGTATTTTATTCTTATTTAGGATTGAGGGGTTAAATAATTTAATGTATTCCTGATTAAAGCAATTACCTGCATTTCTTTTTTTACTAACCTGTCACTTCACATAACTAATAAAACGGAATGCATGTAAACCCAACACTGCGGGGTGCTTTGGAGACCCAGGGCACATGCAGTACACAAATCCTAAACTTTGGAAAACTTGGCATTAATGCATGCTCCATGCACAGTGTAGAGCCTCAATGACCTATTAAGCAGTGTTCTGCATTGCATTTGTGGATGCACTGGGGAAGTTGCAAGTTGAACAATTCCTAGGAAAGCCTCAGGGTGATCTACAGTGACAAGTCTAATTGTACAGTATCCAGTCTTCTGTAGGCTTAGTTTAGCTTATATGAAACTACAGGATTTACAGGGAAGCTAACTAAAGATGTTCAGCATCTGGTGCACTACCAGGTGTATTGGATGCTTGGTGCCCCATTGTACTCTGTGGTTCCTGCCAATGGCCCTTTCACACTACTGTAATCTATGTGGACAAGCCCCTGTTGAGCAAATGTATTCATGCTTCTTCTTAAGACAAAAAATGTTTGGAAATTTATCCAACAGGAGAACAAAGCAATAAAAAAAATTTTTTTTTTTTAATACAAATAGGATGAGAAAGGGTTAGAACGGCTGACAAAATGTTTATTGCCTTCCTGCCAAGTGATGCCTGATAAACTATAATGTAATATAAACTGTTTTGCAGCTGCCAGGTCGTTTCAGGTTTTAAAAATCCTGACAAGTGGCTTTAAGTAACTAGTGCTATTCTTTTTTTTAAGATGTGGAGGAAGTGTTAATACTGAAACTTCTGTAAGAAGACAATACATTCTTTTGCAGCACTTAAAGAGGTTGGGTGTTTGGTTCCTTTTGGCCCACCAAACCATAACCTCAATAACTTTTTTTATTTCAGAGCAGTTCCCTAAATTGCTTTTGAACTTTCAGATACCAAATAAAGGTCACATAACCTCTGTTTTCGTCATGCAACATACTGTATAAAGTATTGTACATTGTGTCCCATGTTTGATCATTGTTTTTAAAATTAGAGTGTTGAACCCGTTTCTTCTGTGTGGGTTGATATCACCCTTTTATCTTGCAAAGAGTACAGGAAAAGTCACACACTATCATTGACATATTTTTTTCATAATTGGCTGCATGTTCTATAACTTTATTTTTATTTTTCCTTTTCTTGTGAAACAGCCCACATCGACAAAACAATTTGTCAGGACAGATATGCAGTCTGGTAAGTAGCACAATTTATTTATTTTTTTTTTTACATAATTTTTCCCAGGATTCTTGTAAATTATTACCATCCTCCTTACTTGTTTTCCACTACTATCAACCCTTTGCTATGCACCTGATTTGTAAACTGTTATGCCGCATACACACGATCGGACTTTCCGCCAACAAAACCGTGGAAATTTGTTCGAAGGTTGTTAGTCTAAACTTGTCTTGCATTCACACAAATGTTGGCCAACAATTACGAATGTGGGAACGTGGTGACGTACAAGACGTGCGACGAGACGGGAAAAAGAACTGCTTGATTCCGACCATGCGTGGACTTTTGTGCGACGGACGGTTTTGTTGGCGGAAAATTTGAGAACCTGCTATCAAACATTTGTTGGCGGAAAGTCAGACGGCAAATGTTCGATGGAGCATACACACGGTCAGACTTTCTAAAACCAGCTCACATTCAACATTTCCCGTCGAAAATCCAACTGTGTGTACGCAGCATTTGATGTGATGAAGTTCAGTGAAAAAAAGGTAGTGGGATTCATTTACTAAAACTGGAGAGTGCAAAATCTGGTGCAGCTCTGCACAGAAACCAATCAGCTTCCTGATTTTCTTTGTTGAAGCTTAATTGAACAAGCTGGCTACCATGCTCAGCTGCACCAGATTTTGAACTCATTAGTTTTAGTAAATCAACTTCAATTTGTTTATTGCAAATATTTATTTACATGTGGGAGTTTTCTTTATTAATTTCCATGACTGAAATTTTGAAGTGAACATTGGTTTACAACAAGGGGAATATGTATAAAACATTCATTGAGCGGATGTGATAAACATTTGTACAATGAGGGCAAAAATTGCCGTATTTTCTCTGTGTGATTCCTATATTGTCAGTGCAACCTAGTGGCCATTATGCTTTTTTTTTTTTTTTTTTTTAATTTTGAATCTGTTCAACAGGACTCTTTAAAATGTCTTGCCTTTGTTCCTTTGTGTAATATTTGTGAAGGGACAACTCCAGGCAACCAGATAAATACATGGATGAGATACATATGAGAGCTGTTTAATCTGGGATTTGTATCTGTCCATCCAGTCCTTATATTTACACAGCTCTGCTACACAGCACAGTTCTACCCAGCAGGGGAGGGCTCTGTTCATTCTGTTTCAGATTTACGTTTGCTTACAGGTCTCCTCCCCATCCCCACCCTGTGACTGAAAAGTGAACGTAAAAGCAGCACACTGGGAGCTCATATCTGTCGCTCAGCCACTTCCCCCTATCAGGATCATTTCTTGCACTGCAGAACATCTCATTGGCTCTTTGTACTGCCCCCACCCCAAACTCTGCTATACAGGAACTGCAAAAGGCTAATTTAAAAATAATAAACATGTTATACTACCTGCTCTGTGCAGTGGTTTTGCATAGAGCAGCTCATATCCTCCTCTTCTCGGGTCCCTCTTCAGTGCTTCTGGCCCCTCCCTCCTGTTGAGTGCCTCCACAGCAAGCAGCTTGCTATGGGGCACCTGAGCCGCAACTCTGTGAGTCCATTCAGACACAGAGCCATGGCCCAGCCCTACCCCCTATGTCCTCATTGGCTCAGTGACTTTGACAGCAGCGGGAGCCAATGACACTTCGCTGCTGTTTCAGTCAATGAGGAGGGAGCGTCCCGGACAGCTGAGTCTCTAGTGCAACATCACTGGTTTGAGTGTGAGGAGGGGGCAGAGCAGAGAGCTGCTGACTGACAGTCAGCAGCTCTTTGCTCAGGAAGCTGTGAGAACCGAGCAATCGGTGGTATTTGATCGTTTTTCAGTGTCAGAGCCGGCGGGGGACAGATGCAGCATTGGACTGATGCTGCATCCACCTAGGTAAGTATGATTCTAAAAAAAATAAAATAAAGTCCATACTACTTTTAAGCTGTTATACATAGATCAAAATTTGGCCTGTTCAACAGGGACTGACTGAATTTTGATCCATGTATGGGAAGGGTGGTTGTACAGAAAATGACCAATTGACTTCTGTGTACAGAAATCGAAAGATCGACTTCTGTACAACCATGCTATCAAATTTTTGCCACTCGATCAGCGCTGCAGGCTGTAGCCGGCAGCACTGGTCAGTATATTCTGAGGGCTTGGATGTCCCTGTCTCCCAGCTATCAGAATACAATAGCTCAGCAAGAAGTATTCCCCAATCTACCTAAAATGTGTGGATGGTGAAATCAAGTCGTGTGTTTTTTTTTTTTTTTTTTTTTTCTTAATTCATCTGGCTGGTTGAATGAAAAAAATGACTAATCTATAGGTCCTACTTTAGGTTACTGAAATATATACAGTATCTCACAAAAGTGAGTACACCCCTCACATTTTTGTAAATATTTTATTCTATGCTTTCATGTGACAACACTGAAGAAATTACACTTTGCTACAATGTAAAGTAGTGAGTGTACAGCTTCTACAACAGTGTAAATTTTCTGTCCCCTCAAAATAACACAACACACAGCCATTAATGTCTAAACCGCTGGCAACAAAAGTGAGTACACCCCTAAGTGAAAATGTCCAAATTGGGCCCAAAGTGCCATTATTTTCCAGCACTGCCTTAACACTCTTGAACATGGAGTTCACCAGAGCTTAAGTTTGCCACTGGAGTCCTCTTCCACTCCTCCATGACAACATCACAGAGCTGGTGGATGTTGGCGACCTTGTGCTACTGCACCTTCCATTTGAGTATGCCCCACAGATGCTTAATAGGATTTAGGGCTGGAAACATGCTTGGCTAGTCCATCACCTTTACCGTCAGCTTCTTTAGCAAGGCAGTGGTCATCTTGGAGTTGTGTTCAGGGTCGTTATCATGTTGGAATACTGCCCTGCAGCCCAGTTTCCGAAGGGAGGGGATCATGTTCTGCTTCAGTATGTCACAGTACATGTTGGCATTCATGGTTCCCTCAGTAAATTGTAGCTCCTCAGCAGTACTCATGCAGCCCCAGACCACGACACTCCCACCACCATGTTTGACTGTAGGCAAGACACACTTGTCTTTGTACTCTTCACCTGGTTGCTGCCACACACGCTTGACACCGTCTGAACCAAATACGTTTTTTATCTTGGTCTCATTAGACAACAGAATGTGGTTCCAGTAATCCATGTCCTTAGTCTGCTTGTCTTCAGAAACTGTTTGCGGGCTTTCTTGTCCATCTTTAGAAGAGGCTTCCTTCTGGGACAACAGCCATGCAGACCAATTTGATGCGGTGTATGGTCTGACCACTGTCAGGTTGACCCCCCACCCTTCACCCTGCAGCAATGCTGACATCACTCAGACAACCTCTGTATATGATGCTGAGCACGTGCATTCAACTTCTTTGGTCGACCATGGAGAGGCCTGTTCTGAGTGAAAACCTGTCCTGTTAAATCGCTGTATGGTCTTGGCCACTGTGCTGCAGCTCAGTTTCAGGGTCTTGGCAATCTTCTTATAGCCTAGATGTCAGGTCACCTGAGACCAGGTGAAAGATGCTCTCCGTAGGAGTTGGAAGTGCACCGCTAAGATAGTGGACCCTAGGACTAACTGCTGCGGATAGTACCCAGGGAGGTTCAGGAAGCAGGTCTACTGAATCACTAACACAGATCCCAGTGGGAGCTAGAGCATAGATTCCCCAGGGCGCAGAGTCTAAGAGCCAGCAGGTGTTCACCAGAGCCTCTAGTGGTGAGGATGGAATGCTCTGCAGTCTGGCTCAGGTCGCGGCCCCTAGGGTCTCACAGCTCACGCTCATCGTAGACTACAGGAGAAGGAAGCAGCAGGCTGGAACAACAAGGATAGTAAAGCGATAAGGCAGAGGTCAGGGCGACTAGCAGACAGGAACAACAGAGTACACAACAAAGGTTCAGGGTCACAGGCAAACAAGGTTAGTCAGGGACACGCCAAACGGTCAGGGTCACCAGCAGACAGGAATAGTCAGGAACATGCCAAGGTCGGTAACAGACAAACGAAGAGTACACGGCAAGCAGGAAGCCAAACACACAATGAATACACAATGGTTGATCAGCACCGCTGGCTTGCAGTGCACAGGTTAATATAGGGTTCCCTGATAGGGCCTGGGGTGGAGCCATGCTTAGAGGAAAGGTTATAAAAACAGCCAGGTGAAGGTGGCTGGCCCCTTAGTCTGACCACATGAGGAGAGGTAAGCAGACAGATTACTGAATAACCATGACACTAGACCATCTTTATGTAGAGCAACAATTCTTTTTTTTTTCAGAACCTCAGAGTTCTTTGCCATGAGGTGCCATGTTGAACTTCCAGTGACCAGTATGGGAGAGTGAGAGCGATAACACCAAATTTAAGCACCTCAGCCCTGGAAGATTTGGCTGCTGAATGATCAGGCCATTTTTTGCACTTCGGCACTGCGTCGATTTAACTGACAATTGTGCGGTCGTGCACCCGAAAAAAATTGTCGTCCTTTTTTCCCACAAATAGAGCTTTCTTTTGGTGGTATTTGATCGCCTCTGGGGTTTTTATTTTTTGCGCTATAATCAAAAAGAGACAATTTTGAAAAAACAATATTTTGTACTTTTTGCTATAATAAATATCCCCTTTTTAAAAAAAAAAAAAAAAAATTCTCAGTTTAGGCCGATATGTATTCTT
The DNA here is from genome assembly GCA_037952925.1 of Lithobates clamitans. Taxonomy (NCBI): domain Eukaryota; kingdom Metazoa; phylum Chordata; class Amphibia; order Anura; family Ranidae; genus Lithobates; species Lithobates clamitans. Next base: position 395,059 of record JBBGZY010000418.1, read on the forward strand.
CTACATATTTTTGGTAAAAAAAAATCGCAAGAAGCGTATATTGATTGATTTGCGCAAAAGTTATAGCGTCTACAAAATGGGGGATAGATTTATAGCATTTTATTTTTTTTACTAGTAATGGCAGCGATCTTTATCATGACTGCGACATTATGGAGGACACATCGGACAATTTTGACACATTTTTGGGACCATTGGCATTTATACAGTGCTATAAAAATGCATTGATTACTGTATAAATGTCACTGGCAGTGAAGGGGTTAACACTAGGGGGCGATCAAGGGGTTAATTGTGTTCCCTGGGAGGTGATTCTAACTGAAGGGGGAGGGGACTGACTAGAGGAAGTGACGGATCATGGTTCCTAGCTAATAGGAACACACGATCTGTCACTCCTCTCAGAACAGAGAAGTGTGTGTTTACACACACTCGTCCCTGTTCTGTGTCTCCTGCTCACGCTCGCCTGTGGCCGGCGGTCATCGCGACCGTCTGCCACACGCATCGGCACACCTGCTGAGCAGCGGGCGCGTGGGCCTGCTATCCTGATCCCGCGAGCCAATGTATAGCTACGACGGTTTACGGGATCGTGCCGACGCGCCGCAGTGAAATGACGGCAACTGGTCGACAAGCGGTTAACACACCTGCTCCCCATTCACACCTGAGACCTTGTAACACTAACGAGTCACATGACACCAAGGAGGGAAAATGGCTAATTGTACCCAATTTGGACATTTTCACTTAGGGGTGTACTCACTTTTGTTGCCCATTGTTTAGACATTAATGGCTGTGTGAGTTATATTGAGGGGACAGTAAATTTACACTGTTATACAAGCTGTACACTCACTACTTTACATTGTAGCAAAGTGTCATTTCTTCAGTGTTGTCACATGAAAAGATATAATAAGCTATTTACAAAAATGTGAGGGGTGTACTCACTTTTGTGAGATACTGTGTGTATGTGTGATAAACACATACAGTGCTCAGCGTATATGAGAAGCGCTGGAGCCCTGTCAGAGTGACCATTGGGTTCTTGGTCACCTCCCTGACTAAGGTCCTTCTCCCCAGATCGCTCAGTTTGGCCGGGTGGCCCACTCTAGAATGAGTCTTGGTGGTTCCAAATAGACACGTGCAATTCATTTATTTCCAAATTCATTTTTTAATTTCGAATTAACAAAAACCAGTTTAACAAACTTTTTTGAATATTCGTAAATTTGTATATTCGTAAATTTGAACAAAATTCATAAACTGGAAAAAATTTGTAAATTTACGAATATATTGAAATTTATGGATTTTTTTTCGAATTTCCGAATAGCAATTATAACGAATGACCCGAAAAACAAATGAAACAAATGAAAACGAACACATTTTTCAGCAGTGCACATGTCTAGTTCCAAACTTCTTCCATTTCCGGATGATGGAGACCACTGTGTTTATTGGGACCTTCAATGCTGTACTCTTCCCCAGATCTGTGCCTCAATACAATCCTGTCTCGGAGGTCTACAGATGATTCCTTGGACTTCATTGCTTGGTTTGTGCTCTGACATGCACTGTTAACTGTGGGACCTTATTAAAGCTGGCCATACACCATACAATTTTCCTGTTCAATTTTCTTTAGATTTACCTTCAACTATGTAGTACAAGGGCCTGCCTGATTGCATCCAAATTGAAAGTGTTTAGGTTTGACCTCCTATTATATGGTTTTGGTAAATCTAAAGGAAAGATGAACAGGAAAATTGAATAGTGTATGGCCAGCCTTAGACAGGTGTGTGCCTTTCCAAATCATGTCCCATCAACTGAATTTACCACAGGTGGACTCCAATCAAGTTGTAGAAACATCTTAAGGATGATTGGTGGAAACAGGATGTACCTGAGCTCAATTTTGAGTGTCATGAAAAAGGCTGTGAATACTTATGTGCATGTGATTTTTTTTCGTTTTTTATTTTTAATAAATTTGCAAAGATTTCAAACTTCTTTCATGTTGTCATTATGGGGTATAGTTTGTAGAATTTTGAGGAAAATAATGAATTCAATCCATTTTGGAACAGGGCTGCAACGTGGAAAAAGTGAAGCAATGTGAATACTTTCCGGATGCACTGTATAATCAACTGTCTGCTGGACACCTGTTTAACCACTTCAGCCCCGGAAGATTTGGCTGCTCAATGACCAGCCCATGTCCTTTTTTCCCCACAAATAGAGCTTTCTTTTGGTGGTATTTGATCACCTCTTTTTTTTTTTTTTTTTTTTTTTGCGCTATAAACACAGACAATTTTGAAAAAAATACAATGGGGGGGGGGTTACTTAAACTAGAGTGCAAAATCTGGTGCAGCTCTAAATAGTAACCAATCAGCTTACAGGTTTTAGTGTCAAAACTTAATTGAACAAACTGAAGTTAGTGTATATTGATTGGTTTGCGCAAAAGTTATAGCGTCTGCAAAATAGGGGATAGATTTATGGCTTTTTTTTTTTTTGTTCGGGACTGCGATATTGCGGTGGACAAATTGGACACTTTTGGGACCATTGACAATTATACAGTGATCAGTGCTATAAAAATGCACTGATTACTGTATAAATGTCACTAGCAGGGTAGGGGTTACCTGTGTTCTAACTGTAAGAGGGAGGGGACTGTCTAGGAGGAGAGAGATCGGTGTTCATACTTGGTATGAACACATGATCTGTCTCTACTCCCCAGAAAGAACCTGGATTTGTGTGTTTACACACAGATCCCAGTTCTAGCTCTGTCACGAATGGATCACCCGGCGGTCATCGCGCCTGTCAGGCTCTTGCATCGGCTTCAGACACATGCTGCCGGTGCACGCCTCTATTGGCCAAAAGGCAAAGCGGCGTAAGGTAACGTTGTTTCACTCAGCCGCGCCATTCTGCCACAGTAAAACTGCGGCGGCTGGCCAGCAAGCAGTTAATGAATAATTAGACCCACGTGTAGTTGAATTCTTGGTAATTAGGATGTTGTTGTCTGTTGAGGTGTGTGTGTCTAAATGTACATTTATGTCATAAACCACTTCCCGCCCGGCCCATAGCAGATGGGTCAGTCTGACACACCGATCTTGGTTAAAGAGCCTCCAGCGGAGGCTCTTTACCACGTGATCAGCCGTGTCCAATCATGGCATGACAATAGGAAGAGCCGTTGATTGGCTTCTCCTCACTCATGTCTGAGAGACGCGAGTAGAGGAGAGCCGATCAGTGGTTCTCCTGACAGGGGCGGTCTGTGCTGATTGTTTATCAGCACAGCCCCCCCTCAGATCACCACACTGGACCACCAGGGATCGCCACTAGGACCACCAGGGAAGGGGGCAACATGTGGATGGCCAAGTATGTACCCCATGACCATCCACATGTGCCCACAAATGGGCACTGATTGGCACCATTATATAGCACTAATGCCCAGCAATACCACCCTTAGGGGCATCAGTGTTATCAGTGCCACCCATCAGTGTCCATCGTTGCCACCTGTCAGTGCCCATCCATGCCACCAATAAGTACCCTTCAATGCCACGTACAAATGCCCATCGGTGCCGCATATCAGTGCCCGTCATTGAAGAAGAAAACATACTTATTTCCCAAAATTTTTAACAGAATAAAAATTTTCGGTCTTTTATTATTGCGCAAAAAATAAAAACCGCAGAGGTGATCAAATACCACCAAAAGAAAGCTCTATTTGTGGGAACAAAATGATAAAAAAAATTGTTTGGGTACAGTGTTGTATGACCACGCAATTGTCATTCAAATTGCAACAGGGCTGAAAATTGGCCTGGGCGGGAAGGTGTCTAATGGGGCGTACACACGGTCGGACTTTTCGACTAGAAAAGTCCGACAGCCCGTCCGACAAACTTTCGACTGACTTTTGACGGACTTGCGGCGGACTTTCTAACGAACTGACTTGCCTACATACGATCACATAAAAGTCCAGCGGTTTCGTACGTGATGACGTACACCGGACTAAAATAAGGAAGTTGATGGCCAGTAGCCAATAGCTGCCCTAGCGTGGTTTTTTGTCCGTCAGACTAGCATACAGATGAGCGGATTTCTGGGTCCGGCGGAGTTACGATGTAAAGATTTGAAGCATGTTCCAAATCTAAAGTCCGTCAGATTTGCGACTGGAAAAGTCCGCTGAAAGTCCGGGGAAGCCCACACACGATTGGATTGTCCGCCGGACTTGGTCCGTCGGCCTTTTGTAGCCGAAAAGTCCGACCGTGTGTAAGCCCCATAAGTGCCTGGTATTGAAGTGGTTAAAGAAATACATATTTTTGTGTAGGCTAGTATCATGATGTGGTCAAATATATATTTATATTTATTTATGGCATTTGCAGTATATGGTGCTGACACTTTACAGAATACATAGCTCCATTCACAACAGTACCTGTTCCTCAAAGGCACTCACAATCTAATATCTCTAACATCTCATTTGCATACTAGATGCAATTTAGGAACAAGCCAGTTCACATGCCAGCGTATGTTTTTGATTTGAGGCTTGAAACGAAAGCACTCACAGATTTCAAAGGAGGAATTCCAGCTAAAAGAAACATTTCTAAAAAAACAATAGGGTTGATTTACTACAACTAGAGAGAAGGGATGAACCCGCAAACATCGAGTGTTCGCCCGTTCACCGAATTTAGAACATTATGGGGTGTTTGTGGGAAATTTGAGCTCGCAGTGCATTGACGGCTGCTGATTGGCCAAAGCATTCACCTAACCTGCATGCTTTGGCCAATCACAGTGCGCTCTGCTGTGAGAGCCATGCAGGGGAGGCTTGACCTGCCTGCACAGAGTCCTAAACTGAACCTGATAGAACCTGATTTGGGATGAATTAGAGCAGAGACTGCGAGCCAGGCCATCTCGTATAAAATCAGGGTCTGACCTCACAAATGCACTCCTGGAAGAATAGTCAAACATTCCCATAGACACACTCCTAAACCTTGTTGACAGTCATACCCAGAAGAGTTGAAGCTGTTATAGCTGCAAAGGATGGGCCAACTCAATATTGAGCCATTAAAGTTAATGTGCGTGTAAAGGCAGTAGTCCCAATACTTTTGGCAAAATACAGTATCTCACAAAAGTGAGTATATCTTTTCATGTGACAACACTGAAGAAATGAAACTTTGTTACAATGTAAAGTAGTGAGTGTACAGCTTGTATAACAGTATAAATTTGCAGTCCCCTCAAAATAACTCAACACACAGCCATTAATGTCTAAACTGCTGGCAACAAAAATGAGTATACCCCTAAGTGAAAATGTCCAAATTGGGCCCAAAGTGTCAATATTTTGTGTGGCTACCATTTTCCAGCACTGCCTTAACCCTCTTGGGCATGGAGTTCACCGGAGCTTCACAGGTTGCCACTCTTCCACTCCTCCATGACAACATCATGGAGCTGGTGGATGTTAGACCTTGCGCACCTTCCGTTTGAGGTTGCCCCACAGATGCTCAATAGGGTTTAGGTCTGGAGACATGCTTGGCCAGTCCATCACCTTTTACCCTCAGCTTCTTTAGCATGGCAGTGGTTGTCTTGGAGGTGTGTTTGGGGTCGTTATCATGTTGGAATACTGCCCTGTGGCCCAGTCTCCGAAGGCATTCATGGTTCCCTCAATGAACTGTAGCTCCCCAGTGCTGGCAGCACTCATGCAGCCCCAGACCATGACACTCCCACCACCATGCTTGACTGTAGGCAAGACACACTTTTCTTTGTACTTCTCACCTGGTTGCAGCTACACACTCTGAACCATATAAGTTTATCTTGGTCTCATCAGACCACAGGACATGATTCCAGTAATCCATGTCCTTAGTCTGCTTGTCTTCAGCAAACTGTTTGCAGTCTTTCTTTCAGTGGTTGGACCATTGACAGGCTGACCCCCCCACCCGTTCAGCCTCTGCAGCAATGTTGGCAGCACTCATATGTCTATTTCCCAAAGACCACCTCTGGATATGACACTGACCATGTGCACGCAACTACTTTGGTCGACCATTGTGAGGCCTGTTCTGAGTGGAACCTGTCCTGTTAAACCACTGTATGGTCTTGGCCAGTGTGCTGCAGCTCAGTTTCAGGGTCTTGGCAATCTACTTATAGCCTAGGCCATCTTTATGTAGAGCAACAGTTCTTTTTTTCAGATCCTCAGAGAGTTCTTTGCCATGAGGTGCCATGTTGAACTTCCAGTGACCAGTATGAGAGAGTGAGAGCGATAACACCAAATTTAACACACCTGATACCCATTCACACCTGAGACCTTAAAACACTAATGAGTCACATGACAACAGGGAGGGAAAATGGTTAATTGGGCCCAATTTGGACATTTTCATTTAGGTGTGTACTGACTTTTGTTGCCAGCGATTTAGACATTAATGGCTGTGTGTTGAGTTATTTTGAGGGTACAGCAAATTTACACTGTTATACAAGCTGTACACTCACTTTTCTATGTACACAAAAGGCATATTTCTCTCAAATATTGTTCCCAAATCTGTCTAAATCTGTGTTAGTGAGCACTTCTCTTTTGCCAAAATAATCCATCCACCTCACAGGTGTGGAATATCAAGATGCTGATTAGACAGCATGATTATTGCACAGGTGTGCCTTAGGCTGGCCACAATAAAAGGTCATTCTAAAATGTGCAGTTTTATCACACAGCACAATGCTACAGATGTCGCAAGTTTTGAGGGAGCGTGCAATTGGCATGCTGACTGCAGGAATGTCGACCAGAGCTGTTGCCCTTGAATTGAATGTTCATTTCTCTATCATAAGTCGTCTCCAAAGGCGTTTTCAGAGAATTTGGCAGTACATCCAACCGGCCTCACAACCGCAGACCACGTGTAACCACACCATCACAGGGCCTGCACATCCAGCATCTTCACCTCCAAGATCATCTGAGACCAGCCACCTGGACAGTTGTTCCAAAAATCGGTTTGCATAACCAAAGAATTTCTGCACAAACTGTCAGAAACCGTCTCGGGGAAGCTCATCTGCATGCTTGTCATCCTCATCGGGGTCCTGACCTGACTGCAGTTCGTTGTCTTAACTGACTTGAGTGGGTAAATGCTCACATTCGATGGTGTCTGGCACTTTGGTGAGGTGTTCTCTTCACGGATCAATCCTGGTTTTCACTGTACAGGGCAGAGGGCAGACAGCGTGTATGTCGTTGTGTGGGTGAGCAGTTTACTGATGTCAACATTGTGGATCAAGTGGCCCATGGTGCTGATGAGGTTATGGTATGGGCAGGCGTATGCTATGGACAATGAACACAGGTGCATTTTATTGATGGCATTTTGAATGCACAGAGATATCGTGACGAGATCCTGAGGCCCATTGTTGTGCCATTCATCCATGACCATCACCTCATCTCGCAGCATGATAATGCACAGCCCGATGTTGCAAGGATCTCTATACAATTCCTGGAAGCTGAAAACATCCCAGTTCTTATATGGCCAGCATACTCACCGGACATGTCACCCATTGAGCATGTTTGGGATGCTCTGGATCGACGTATACGACAGTGTGCTCCAGTTCCTGCAAATATCCAGCAACTTCCCACATCCATTGAAGAGCAATGGACCAAAATTCTACAGGCCACAATCAACAACCTGATCAACTCTATGTGAAGGAGATGTGCTGCACTGCTTGAGGCAAATGGTGGTCACACCAGATACTGACTGGTTTTCAGACCCCTACCCCCCCCCCCCCCCCGGACCCCCTAATACAGCAAAACTGCACATTTTAGAGTGGACTTTTATTATGGCCAGCCTAAGGCACACCTGTGCAATAATCATGCTGTCTAATCAGCATCTTGATATGCCACGCCTATGAGGTAGATGAATTATCCTTGCAAAGGAGAAGTGCTCACTAACACAGATTTAGACAGATTTGTGAACAATATTTGAGAGAAATAGGCCTTTTGTGTACATAGAAAAAGTTGTAGATCTTTAAGTTCAGCTCATAATAAATAGGGGCAAAAACACAAAAGTGTTGCGTTTATAATTTTGCTCAGTGTATTTGTAATTACCTGTTTCAGGATTATTCCTGTGCTACATGAATAGTGATACTGAAATTTTATTGCTATATTTGTCTTTTTATAGATGCATTGGAGAACAATACAGAAGTAATATTAGAACGGAAGGACGGTAACATGGCTGTACGCAATGGTTGCATAGAAATATTTTTAGATGGATACTACTTGCTAAGCGCCCAAGGACTGACACGGGACAATAAAACAACGGGAGGAATCCTATTTCACTTTAAGCATAAAAGTGCTTCGGGATCAGACAACCGAGACAAATTTACACAACCAGTACTACAGGGTACTGTGGGAGTTACTTTATTTAAAAAGCTGTACCGTGACACAAAAGTTTGCATTACTAAAAATGTAGTGATGGAACAATTTGATCTAGTTATGTATCTTGTCTAAGTTTATTTTTGGCTTTCTAAGGCTAAGCTAAACAGAAGTAGGAATAATTTATACTTAATTTAAATTTTGTCAGAATGTGATTACTGTGGCTAACAATCTGGGTAAGACGATAAAACAACAAGCTGAACATTATCCAGAGTTTATACATTTTGAAGGAGTAGTTAAAGAAGGTTTTTGGACCTGGACAATTGAAGATGTGAAAGATGAAGTAAACCAACTGCAAACATAATACTGAATAATAATGATCTCCTTTAAATCAAATGTCCTTCAGCTGTATTTGAATTTTAAAACTGGTCTAATAATTACTTATAGGCTAATGTAAAAATCAAAAAAGGCTTATTTTTGATAAATACTATATGTAACTTAGCTAACATAAGTTAGTCACATTAAAGATACCAAAGGCATGTTCTGGCCCAGGGCAAGAAACACAAGGATTCTTTGTAAAAAGCAACTAAAAAGTTAAAAAAAAGTTTCCTATTTAATGGATTTAAATTATAAAACCTATTTTATTATTATAGAATGTATGCACATGAGATTATACAACTTTTAGGGTATTTATTTTAAGATGATATTTCTGAAATGGATTTGAATTATTTCTAATGAAAATACTATCATATTATTTTGTTCTCTTTTATACTTTATGTATTGTCTGAACTGTCCAATTAAAACAAAATCTGTCTAACTTTCATAGGCCTTAAGGTAAGGAATAATTAAAGTTCTTTACTGAAATATTGAGCTTATTGTCTCAACTGCGAGACTGAAATTGCTTTTCAACTCACTAACCTAGTGCTGTTTTTACATACAGTATTAAGGGTTTCCAGACCTAGACGTAATTTGCTGAGGTTTCACAATTTGGCACCAACATCCCTCACAGGATCAACAGTAGAATAACAAAAAAATAATGGGAGTTTAAAGGTGTCCTCCCATGCGCGAGGTCAGTGGCTGGTGAGATATTGGCTAGTATCAGAGCCAGATACACACAGGTTACACAATTTTAAAGCGTGTCATGCTAGTTATCTATTTACTCAGCGTAACATCATCTTTCACAGTATACAAAAAAATTTTTAGTTATGAAACAGTTTCTTTCCTAAAAAACACGTTTGAAAAAGTGCTGCACAAATACAGTGTAACATAAAAAGTTTCAACCATTTTATTCCCTAGGGTGTCTGCTAAAACAATATATATAATGTTTGGGTGTTCTGAGTAATTTTCTAGTAAAAAAAATATGATTTTTACAGAATTGGCTTTGGTGGCAAGGGGTTAATTAACATAAGTAAGTAATATACAAATAATTATTATATATTGTTTTTAAGGTAATTTACTATATTTTCAAAATCTGAACTCAACCAGATGGCCTAACAGACAAATTACTGTACTTTTTCAGCAGCAGAATATTCTCATTCTCACTCTCAACTGTGTGATAAAAACATGGGATTATAGGTAAATCTTATACCCATAAACCCATGTTTTTTCCTTGTAGTTAAGGACTGGGCTGGAAGGGAGCATTTGTCTTTTAGGCACATGCCCCCTTCTATGATACTGCAGTGAGAGAACAGCCTCCACTGCTGCATTTTTATTGGACAGCTGGGGCCAATGATACTTAACTAATTGTTCAAAGGCTCCAAGCTGTCCATTAAAGCGGGGTTCCACTCAAATTTTTAACTTAATCTTACCCCCTTCAGTTAATTGCATAGATGTTCAAATGCCGCACGAAAATTTTTTTTGGCACTGTAATTACCTTTATATTGTACTTTATTGTGGCACTTCCTGTCTCTCCTCCCCTGGGAGTAGGCGTGTTTATTGCCTTTCCCCGGCGCCGCACTGTCTCCTGGGAGCTTAGTGTCAGGCTTCCCAAGATTCAGTGCGGGAACAATGATCATGCTTGTGAACAAGCTGTGAATGAACAGCATTCACCGCATCGAGGAAATCAATGCTTGTGGGCTTCACATGCCCACAAGCAAGATGGAAACATCCAGCATCACATTTTTAAAGTTATTCTTCAGTACGAAAACAGACAGAGGCGGAAATATTACACCCAAACTGTGAGTATTATTTTGGGATTAGCAAAGTGTCTCAATGACCTAAAAAAAAAAAAAAAAAAGATTGGTCGCAGGACCACTTTAAGCTCAGTGCTTCTGACAAGAAGTGAGAGCCACTGTGAGCTCATTCTCTCAGTTTGCTGCAAACAGAGTGTGCCAGCTTGTATTTAAACTGGCCGCTCTGTATGTAGCTTCTGACAGGCTGCACAAGGAGCCCCATATCTCCAGAACCCGTATCTCCGGAATTTTGACTAGTGGTGGGGTTAGTCTTTAGCTACCTACCCCCAAATTTTGTGTCTCTGTGACCCCAGGTAGCCAAGCTACGACCCTCGAAGCTCAATCGCTTTTTTTGTTGTTGTTTCTTTTGCCTCCCCTGACTGCACGTCCCTGCCTCACATATACAGGACATACAATGGGATACTGTGTGTTTTTATTCTTGGACATTTAAAAAGTTTATAGCTAGATCATTAAAATACAAAACCAAAATGCTACCAATGGCCCATACATTATCACAAAAATAATAAATTAATAATTAATCATTTTTTTCTACTGTGAAGGGTAGTCATCAGAAATCATAAGACTCCTTACTATATGTTGTCTCAGTCTATTTACCCACTGTTACTTGTTATAAAATATAATAAAATCACATTTCTCTTTTGTTCTTATATTTTTAAGATAGTCTTACATAATAAGCTAAGTGAATTCAAAAATATGAAGAATTTTAGTTTCATGAACAATTTATCTCTGATTTAGTGTATCTATGGTCAAATTTTAAAATCAAATAATAATTTCCACATTGAATTTCAATTATTTCTAGCCTACTCCTAATAATCTGAATGATCTTAAAGTTGATCTTAAAGTTTTAAACATTTACATTTTGAAAAACCCCAGACATTTATTTCCTTGAAAGCAGTAATGCATATTCACTATGTATTGTGAATTTGGGCTGCAGTGTCTCCCATTTTACACAGCCTGCTCTCTGAACTACAACTAAACATCTGAATGTTCTGAGAGGAGGAGTTTCAGGAGGCACAGTCAGTACAGGAAACATACCACATGTGACATCATTCTTGCTTTCACGCAGAAAGGTATCATGGTTTTGAAAATTAATATGAAATATGAATATGAAATGAAAAGTAAACCAAAAGAATGAGTAGAGGACAAACTGTAAAGCATGCAGGGAATCTGGGAAGTTGTGGTTTGAGATAACCAGTAGATAGGCAGCTATGTCAACATAAAACGATATTATACTAGATTGTCAAAAATAACTTTTGTTGCTACTACAATCAAATTATAACATCAGCATTGCTATTACAATGCTAATGTTATAAACTAAAAGTGTGTGCTCTGACTTTAGTTCTCCTTTAAACATACTATTCACAGAATAAGTTCACTTATCCCGCTTGCCCCCTGCCCCTTGACTTAACCGGACCTCCTTCTCCTGCACAGATGCATACTTAACCTAATCCAACAACAGCAGCTCCAAGGTTGGTATCCAAATAAGTCTTCACTTTCATGCCCATGCATGCACAGTGCTCCATAGACTTCTACTGAGCAAAAACTGGGTATAAACTAGAGGGGACACTTATTCTGGGTACTGGGAGAAATGTGGAGGATTCCATTGCTGACCTTCTTAAAGTTCTTGTTGAGGGTCTGTTTCTGGCTTCAACAGTGTTAGTCTCAGTATGAGAATAAGCATGCAAGTAAAATTAGAGCTCTTTCTCTGCATACGTCTGGGTCAGTGATTCAAACTATTGAAAATATTGCATAAGCAGGACACCCAGACAACCAGCATTTTCTGAAGCTGGTCATCTATGACATTCCAAATACTCCACACTGTAATAAGTTTCCATTCAAACCTTCTTGTTGCAAGAGTTGAATCACTTTATATTTCCATTGATGCAAACCTATGATATGCTTGAAGAGTAAAAAAACAAGTTCACTTTGAAGTTTGCCCCCACTACAGGGCCCCATATGTTAAAACTTCACCACGTTGCTGATTCCCATCAACTATAGTACCTACAAACTGGTGTGAGGAACCACAGTGCGCCATGGGGGAGCAGGTATTCATCACATCTGAAGAGTTGAATACCTGTAGCAGCTAGTGATCAGCAACAGGGTGGAGTTTTAACATACAGGACTCCACAAAAGTAAGTATACAGCATCTTTTTTACATACTTTTTAACCTGTAGTGGCAGGGTCACTTTAACTTCCCTGAGCTACCTCTCTGTTCATTTCACTGCTGAGAACAAAGTGAAATGCTGGATATGGAGATAGTATGATTCACTCCTCTTCTACGATTGACAGCGCTGGTGCTTGGTGATTCGTCCAATGCTGTCACATGGTGTTGGGGAGAGTTTCATCTATGTGAGCGTTGTATGTGATTGACTCAGAGCTTAAAAAGACTTATCTTTGCTTCTGTTTTAGTTTCTCAAGTGCTCAGAAGGCTCTTTATATATGAAATGATTCTTTATAACTTAGAACATATTCTTTTAGCGTGTATTTTCAATAAGAAAAAAATTTTAAGCTCACGTGATTTACTTTTTAATGCTCAAATTAGCCCACAGTAAAAGTAGAAGACAATTTTTCTTCAAATCAGAAACATCAGTTTTGGGAAATCAGGATAGGGCATATTAAAGTGGAACAAAATCTAAACTTTTAATTGTTTTCTTTCACTTGTTATGTCACCGGGACAGGACAAGAGGGGAGATCACTGCAATGGGAACACAGGTAGCAATAAAACATATTTGCTTTAGTGAAGTGACGAGTTATATTTCATGTTATTCTGTTTTTATAACAATGGAAGAGCTTTCCCCCAAAACTACCCCATGCAAACAGTAACATTTCCCAATGTTTGCATCATCATATTAAGGGGCTAAGTACCTCCATACCAGTGTAATAATACTCACTGAAGCTCCATAATTTCTGAATGAAATGGCTATACTACCCACCAGCTAATGGATGATGAGGTGACACAGGGTGGTCAGAAGTCATCACTATTTTATTTATGCTTTAATGTAAACCAAGTGTGATGGAAATATTTAGAGTCCATCCCCACCCTTTCCCTGCAGCAGCATGTACTCACCCTTTCTTGCTCCTTGAAAGACTCTCTGCACAACTCCCTGGCCAGCACCAAAGGAAACAATTCCAGTAACACCAAATTACGGACAGATACTGACAGTTCGCCTTCTGACTTGCCCGGTCCCGGGAGGCTCTCGGCGGTCTTCTTTCCTGCCTCCATCCGTGGTGCAGTACATTGTGGTTGCCTTCTGGCGAGTTGGTAGCTGCCGGCCGTGGCAGTGGAGGGCCCGGCAGCCGCGGCTAAATGTTTCCGCTGCCGAGGCCTTGCCCCAGCTGAGGGGGAGCCTGCGCGCTCCTACTCATGCTGCCAGATGGGTCCTGAAGCTTCTCCGGTGCTCCAGGAGCACCTGCCCGCCAAGCTCCATCTCTGGGGGGATTCCTCCCAGGACCCCCACAAGCGAGCACAGTGGAACGCTTTTTGGGGGAGTCCCAAAGTGGTCAGAACAGGACTCCCTGTGTGACATTGAGCTCTCAGGGAGGAGTCCAGGGAGAAGTGCTCTGGAGGCCTTGACCTCCAAGCATGCGAGAACTCCTGCCGCCGATATCGGCACCCGCGGCCTGCTCACTCAGCACTGGCACTAGCTGTGCTTGAAGCCATCCAGCTCCCCTGGCCGCAGCCACAGCCCGCAGCTGAGCCAGAAGCTGCTCCACTTTAGCCATGTCACCTGAATCTTGCTACTGCATGCTGTAGTGACGCTGGGGAGGGGCCATCTTATTTTATTAACTCTGTCCCCTCCTCCCCCAATCAAGTGAACCATCTTATTTTATGCACCCTGTGTCCCCTGTCATGTCAGCCCTCTGCTATTTTTATTTTATTATTTTTGCTCCGGGCTTCTCTTTCTTTGCTCCCAAATCGTAAATAATGAGAATAAAGAGAACAGGCACATACTGTATTTCTATAAAACATATCCACTCAAAGATTCAGGATTTCAAAAAGCAGGCTAGCACACACACTGAAGGCAGTATACAGTATACACTACCTGTGCCTCCTCTAGTAGTCTCCTAATCCACTCTTCCAGCCTCTATGGCACTGTGTCCACAACTTCTAATAGACAGAAAGCCAAACTCCCTTCTGAGATTAAGAGTTAGCTTCCAGAACAGGCATGTGAGTGGGAATAGGTAGCTAACGCATATTTCAGCTAAAATAATGGATTTACAGATTTGTTTTTTTTTTTTTTACTTTAACAGAGTAGACTGGAACACTGAAAACATACTGCCATGGGTCATAGCTTAGCCCTGGAGCCATAAATTGGATGGCCAGAATCTATGTGAGCCTTTAAAGAAACACTTATCAGGGTGCCACTGATATTTTATATATTCTAGTATTTATTGTATTATATATTGTATTATATATTTAGCATTTGAAATATGTGTTTTTATAAAGCCATATGTTTTGTTTTCTAATAAAAAAAATGTCAATTTACAATACCTACTGTATATTACTGTGCCTTTTTATAAAAGTTTCCACATTTTAAAAGTTGTAGGCATTAAAAAAAAACAGAATAATGATTGTGTCATTATGCTTTATAAAGATGTGAAGTCGAGAGAGTTGCAGAGTCAGCAACCTCAGCAGCTGGTCACTATTCTCAGTTTAGAGAACTCTTTTCTGGCTCATTGTCCATTTTTTAGACATTGAACAGCCATGAAATTCTGTATTATGTATATAAAAAATAAAAGTATGGGACTTTGAGTGAGGCAGGCTGTAACACAATGTAGAAGTATATCCATTTATTGACAAGGGTAAAAAGAATATATATGTACATATATATCCGTACCAATCTGTCACGGATTACCATGTCCACGGCGACTAACTAACCGTGACGCGCGTTCCGTGACTGGGGTATATGAGGAACTAAGGGAATAAGGGGGAACTTATACTGAGCATGTAAGACTGGCTGTGGTACTTTCACAGCCCGCACTACCTTTGGCCAGCACTAGAGGGAGACTCCACTCCAATCCAGCTAGCTGACCACACACAGGCAGATACGAATCTTACATACAATCTGGTGCACTCTAAGGGTTGAGGAGCAGTCTAGCAATTAGCACACACTTCTAGGGTTCCTCCAGCTATCCTGCAAGCTTGAACCCTGGTGTTAATCACTCTTCCCACTGTCTCCACACCCACACACCAGACACACAATAAATGATAGTCTGCCACCACCCAACAGTTTGTCCGCAGAGGGAGACTCCACTCCAATCCAGCTAGCTGACCACACACAGGCAGATACGAATCTTACATACAATCTGGTGCACTCTAAGGGTTGAGGAGCAGTCTAGCAATTAGCACACACTTCTAGGGTTCCTCCAGCTATCCTGCAAGCTTGAACCCCGGTGTTAATCACTCTTCCCACTGTCTCCACACCCACACACCAGACACACAATAAATGATAGTCTGCTATCACCCAACAGTTTGTCCGCAGACTGGTCTGCTGAGCCACCACACACACAGATCTCAGTCTGGCAGATCTGTTAGCTTACAATCTGCATGCAATCTGCCAACACACAGTGCAATTGCATACCAATTGGCACGTAACTTAGACCGAGTACTTAGGCACTAAACTACAACAACCTCTCCAGAGATATGAGTCCTAACTTAGTACCACCCTGGACCACTATCGACTTTCCTTGATGAGTTCTCTGCCTGGCTACCTTACTTTCTCTCTTTAGAAATTCCCACTATCCTTCTCGGTGATTTCAACATCCTTGCTAATACAAACACTCCTGCTACTTCTAAACTTCTTAGTCTAACCTCGTCATTTGACCTGAAGCAATAGGTACAGGCTTCTACTCACTCTGATGGCAACACCCTTGACCTTGTATTCTCCTACCTATGCACACCATGCAACTTCTCAAACAATCCTTTCCCTCTCTCTGACCACCACCTTATTATTTTCTCTCTCCCCCTGTCTTTCACCACCTTTCCCTCCAATCACCTAACCATCACCCGTAGAAACTTTTGCAACTTCAACTCCTCTCTCCTCTATTCTGCTACTGACCATCTCTATGACAAAATCTCTCCCCTGTCCTGCCCCAACCAAGTTACGTCCCTCTATAATAAATCACTGTCCTCCACCCTGGACAAGCTCGCTCCCCTCACTACACGCAGAATCAGACCCCGACCCCTACAACCCTGGCAAACAGATGACACTAAAATTCTCAAAAAATGTAGTCGTGCTCTTGAGCGTCTGTGGCACAAGACTAAGTCTCTCAAAGACTTCAACCAATACAAATCTGCCCTCCAAAAATACTATTCTTTCCTCAACACTGCCAAGCAAACCTATTTTACAACTCTTATTAACACCTTCTCATCCAGTCCCCGTAAACCCTTCTCCACGTTCAACTCTCTACTTCGTCCTCCACTGCCTCCACCCACTGACTCACTCACTGCACAGGAGATCACTAATCATTCCAAAAACAAGATTGATACAATCTGTGATGAAATCTCCACTCTACAGGTATCTCCCCCAGGTAAGACCCCATGTCAACAGGTACAACCAACACTCCCCTTTTTCAAATCTGCTACTACAGACGAATTTGCTAAACTCCTTTCTATCGCCCACCTAACCACCTGTCCCCTGGACCCTATTCCCTCTCAAATGCTCCGGTCGCCCTCTGACTCCATCCTACACTCTCTAACACACATCTTCAATCTCTCCCTCACCTCTGGCACCTTCCCCAATGCTCTAAAACATGCACTGGTTACCCCCATACTTAAAAAGCCGTCCTTGGACCCTACCAATCTTAACAACCTACGCCCTATCTCCTTGCTCCCCTTTTCCTCTAAACTCCTTGAACGCCTGGTTTACAACCAACTGAGTGACCACCTCATTAAGAACAACCTTCTTGATCCCCTTCAAGCCTATTTTCAGCTTTGGCTAATTGGCGATTCATCTTTTTTTCACCAATACAGTCTTGTAGGATCCCTCTGTGGGATTTGAACCCATGAATCTTTAAAGGCCTGAGGTTGTGAAGGTATAAGCGCTGACCAATAACCTATTGGGCTGAGCACAATTATACTTACAAAATACTTTTACTAGTGTTTGATGTTTTTAATTCTAAACAATAATGTTTAGTAAATGAGGCATTATTATAATGGAAACAACCATGCTCATGCTGATGTGGCGTTGGCTATTCCTTCAAAAATTTGGAAAAAATGGCGTGGGGGTCCCCCCAAAATCCATACCAGACCCTTATCCGAGATAGCTCCCCCCTTGTGAACCGTACCAGACCACATGCCCCTAGCATGGTAAGGGTGTTTTGGGGTCCCCCAAAACACCTTGTCCCCAAGTTGATAGGGGCAAGGGCCTCTTCCCCACAACCCTTGCTTGGCGGTTGTGGGTGTCTGCGAGCGTGGGGCTTATCAGAATCTGGAAGCCCCCTTTTAACAAGGGGACCCCCAGATCCCAGCCCCCCCATGTGAATGAGTATCGTTTACATTGTACCGCTACTCATTCGCCAAAAAAAGTGTAAAAAAGAAAAATGACAGGAGACAGTTTGGGATAAGTAATTTAATAAAAAATAAATAAATAAAATGTCCCACGATGTAATTCAATCTTCGATCACAGAGGCAACAACCAAAATACGGAAAAACTCTGCTGCGATGGGAGGCGTTCCCGCGACTGCAGCCTTTTTGCAATGACAGCTGTTATATGGCTGAGGTCGGGATCGTAAATGGGTGACCCCTCCTCCTCTGACATCACGTGACATCACATGATGTCAGAAGGGTTTGGGGGTCATATATAAGAGCTGTCAGTGCAAAAAAGGTTGCAGTTGGCGCGGTGCCTCTCATTGAGGCAGAGTTTTTCTGTATTTTTTTTTCTCGGGTCATCTGCGCTGTAATCGAAGATGGATTTACATCGCGGGACATTTTTATTTTTATTTTTAAATAAAGGAATTGTTCAAAACTGTTTACTGTCACTTTTACTTTTGTGACACTTTTTTTGGTGAATGTGTAGGGGTACAATGTACCCGAAACCCATTCACATGGGGGGTGGGATCTGGGGGTCCCCTCGCTAAAGGGGGCTTCTAGATTCCGATAAGCTCCCCGCCCCCAGACACCCACAACCGCCAGACAAGGGTTTTGGGGAAGAGGCCCTTGTCCCCATCGACATGGGGACAAGGTGTTTTGGGGGGACCCCAAAACACCCTCCCCATCTTGAGGGCATGTGACCTTGTATGGTTCAGGGGGGGCGCTCTCTCGCCCCCCCCTTTTCCTGTGGCCTGCCAGGTTGCGTGCTCAGATAAGGGTCTGGCATGCGCAATTTTTTTGTTAAATTTTGGTGCGGGGTTCCCCTTAATATTCATACCAGACCCAAAGGGCCTGGTAATGGACTGGAGGGGGAGGAACCCATGCCGTTTTTTTCAATGATTTTCATCTATATTGCCGGGAACCCAAATTTCATTGCAGCGATGAGCAGTTTTAATTTTTTTCCTTTAGAAATGGCATTTTGCTGTGGTACTGTTATAAACACGGGAAAGATGCGATACTTTACAGGCAGACTAAGGAGACCTCCCAGGCATGATATTTAAAGAAATATTTCATTTTTATTGTTTCTCTTTGTTTTTTTTTAATTTCAGTTTTTAGATTTTTTTTGCATTGATACATGTCCCTTGGGGCAGGACCCAGGTCCCCAAACACTTTTTATGGCAATGACATGCATATAAGCCTTTAAAATGAGCACTTTTGATTTGTCATGTTCATGTCCCATAGACTATAAATTTTTTGCCTGTTCGCAAGTACTGGTGCGAACCGAACCAGGGGGTGTTCAGCTCATCCCTAATTTTTGGAGACTTTTTGGGTGAATGGGTAAGGTTACGATGTACCCGATACCCATTCATATAGGGGGGCCGGGATATGGGCACCCCCCTTGTTAAAGGGAGCTTCCAGATTCCGATAAGCCCCCGCCCGCAGACCCCGACAACCACCGGCCAGGGCTGTCATTAAGAGGCCCTTGTCCCCATCAAAATGGGGACAAGGTGCTTTGGGGGACACCCCAAAGCACCCTCCCCATGTTGAGGGTAGGTGGCCTGGTATGGTTCGGGGGGGAACTCGCTCATCCCCCCCATTCTGACCTCCAGGCTGCATGCTTGAATAAGGGTCTGGTATGGATTTGAGGGGAAACCCCCACGCCAATTTTTTGTCATATCAGCATGAGCATGGTTGTTTCCATAATATTACTGGCTTATTTGCAAAACAGTTTTGTATAGAATTAAAAATATCAAACACTAGTAAATGTATTTTCTACTTATGGTTGTGATCAGCCCAGTAGGCTAGTGGTCAGCGCTTCTACCTTGAAAGACTAAGGCCTTAAAGAACTCATGGGTTCTAACCCCATAGAGCAGTGGTCTTCAACCCTGTCCTCAGGGCCCACTAACAGGCCAGGTTTGCAAGATAACTGAAATACATCACTGGTGATATCATTTGCTGCTCAGTGATTGCAGTATTCTAGTCTGCATCTCCCCAAGGTAATACATAAAACCAGGCCTGTTAGTGGGCCCTGAGGACAGGGTTGATGACCACTGCCATAGAGTGTATCACCTACTAAAAGATTGCGTTGGACTTAGCAGCATATGCTTTTTTTTTTCAAACTTGTGCATGGAGTTCCCCTTAAAATATATGCCAGACCCAAAGGGCCTGTTTGTTAGCTCTAAATAGGTGCTACCCTTTGTGGGATTTGAACTAATGGCTTGAGTCGTTCAAGGCAGGAGTGGAAACCACTAGGCTATTGAGCTGAGCAAAATCACACTTAGAAAATATGTTTACTAAAGTTAATATTTTTTCATTTGAGGCATTCATATTATGGAAACAACCATGCTCATACAGATGTGGCATTGGCTATTAGGCACTGGCCTATTTTTAGCCTATGCTGTTGATTAAAATGTAAGCTTTACATAGGTGATACCATCTTTAGAATTTGAGTACAATTATATTCTGGATAAAATAATACTCAGCACATTGACTTAGTGGTTAGCACTCTTAACTAGCAGCACCTGGGTTCAAATACTAACCATGGCACCAGTTGGCTGAAGTTTCAAAAACTAGTATTCAAAAGCACATAAAACTTTAAAAAACTAGCCCCCTATGCATTGTACAGATAGGGCAATCATAGTGGCTAGTGTATGGATACACCACTATTTTTTATTTTTTTCAAGGCATTACAATTGATGGAGAAGTTTCTTATCAGAAATCAAAAGTAGAATTTTCCTTCCAAACAAACCTCAAATATGTAATCTAAGGGCATGTCTAGGTAGAAGCTAAATGAATGAATGGATTCTTTAGCCAGGTCCTTGCCTACATGTAAAGTTAAACGCACATACATTGGCCAATCAGATTGCATGGTGTATGGGCAGCTTAAGTCAATGAAACAGAATAAAGAGGTGACATGCTTGTTGATTGTTCAGCCACGGCTTATTGCACCATGTGCATACTTGGTAATCATGCAGAACTCTGATCTGGAGCAGGTTCTTTTAGAAACGAGGAGCAATTATGAATCCCCACCAGCAGCATACAAGAAAGGCATGGCCAGGGCAGTTTCCAAACCACCTCTGATATGCCAGGGTATTTATGCAGGTTCTAGATGCCAGTTCTTACCTTGTATCACAAAATATCCACTTTCCACAAATGAAGCCGAGTGGAGGACATGAAGATGGCTTTCTGCTGTCTTGAACCGCAAGCAGGACCACTCCTATAAAATGTGAGGAAAGGATAAGTGACATTTCATCCTGACAATCACTTCTCGGTGCAGGCTAGCTCCAGTTTTAGTTTCAATCTTTTGCAGATCAGGAGTGAGGTTAACAATTTTTGGCATTATGACATTTTTTACAATGGCAGAAGTATTTGTACCTTTATGGCTTCTATGTATGAAGGTACAAAACATTCTCTGAGCTGCGGCCCCACAACCACTCGAATACTTACCTGAGCCCCATCATGATCCACTACACTAATGGAAACAAGAGCATGGGCTGTATGTGTACTCTTCCTCCTTATTTGCTGAGGCAGCAGTGGCTGCTTTTGGCTAACACCGTATAGAGGGAAAGGGGGCAGAGCTATCACTGTGTATGTTGACAGGCATGCACAGTAGTGGCTCATGAGCAAGGCTTGGGTGCTTCCAGAACAAGATGCGTGCTCGGGGGGGACTTGACTGGGGGTAGGGGCTACAAACTCCAGTATCATCACCCATGAATAAAGGATTATGTTTGTTCTGTTGCTAACCACTGCAGTGAGCATGTAAGTTAAAGAGGTCTCTTATTTTAGCAACTACAAAAACAGATAAGATAAGATTGAAAAACACACCTATGACGCCAGACAGTCCATTAAACCAGGCTTCCTAGGGTACATGCCATGCTTTACCCCGAAGATGTTAATTGGCTGAAAAACATAAAACACATTTAGATACCTAGCTGAGGTTATTGCTCCTCCTAAATATATACACGTGGCAGAGACACAAGCAAACACCTACCAGATGTTCTACTCCTTCTCCACTCTCTTTGAAATTGCCACACAGTTCATAATCAAGTTTAGTGTTAGTGGCCAAGTAAACTGTTTGTCATGTTGACTACACATTGGAAAGAGGGTCAACCACAACTATCAGATGTTTTTTAGCATCTGCGTCCCTGTGAGGGATACCCTGCAAAGTAGGAATTTTTTACACATCCTCTATCTTTAGCTATGTTGTAATACGTACATGTAAAGTAACCAGCAATCAGCTGATTCCAGGTGGCAACCCCAGCATTGGTGTTATGCTGTCTGTGGACTGACAGCTGATGGACCTCTGGCTCCCTCTCCTCATTCAGCTCCTAGGAATCATCTCTCGCAATACATGTTGTGCAAGACGCAACAGGCAAAGATGATCCTGGAACACTTTGGAGGAGAATGCAGTAGCTCCCCCCTGGGTCTGGCCAAGCATAGAAACCAGGACTTGAGCAGGCCAATAGTAAGCTCGACAATTCCCCTGGCTTTTCCGCAACGCACTGTTATAGCGATGTTGTGGCTGGCCCGGGGGTTCCTGATTGGAGCCATCAGCCACCTCAGCTCCGGAAAACTGGCATCCCCTAGAAACCAAAGAAAAAGAACAAAACATAAATTAGTTCTTCCCATCCCTTCACGTGGTCTTAGATGCCTGTAAAAAAATGCACGACAAGGAAGAATTTATTGGCCCAACCTGGTCTTCTGTGTGTCTAGATGTGTCCCGAAAGCAGCCCACACATTTCTTTGGTAACATATCCTGCACCATGTTTAGCCCAAAACAGAACTGACTCATTCCTGCATCAAATAACTCATTGTTGATGTGGCAATACTATTGTAATGACTAGTGTGTTCAGCTTGTCTGGAGGTGGTAAAGCCTTTACAGCTTGGTGCACACCATGAATGTTGCTGGCTAGAGACAACCTAATTTTCCTGGGATGAGCTGACAGGCTGGATGCACACAAGTGGATTAAGATCTAGTTGTGTGTCCAACCAAGGTCCATACAATGATTCTAAATCTGTTTCTCCCTGTCAAACTGAAAATGTATCCAACCATGTATGTCTGTATGTAACCTTACAGTTTATGTTTTGCCCAAAAAACAATACTGTACCAATAAGCCACCTGGGTGGCATTTGGCCACCCTCAAACTTCCGGAAGAGGCCGGTCTGCTTTAGGATGAAGGCATCATGGCAGGCACGACCCTGGGAAAGTCACCTGAACACTCATGATGAACTGTCTGGCGTCACACACAACTTGGACGTTGATGGAGTGGTGCTGCTTGCGGTTCCAATAGCCTGCTTCACTTATCCTGGGGGCCCTGATTGCCAAGTGTGTACAATCAATGGCCCCCAGAATTTGTGGCATTTGTGCACGGTGGTAGAAAGCCATCTCCACGTCATTCCATTCATCTTCACTTTGTGACCAGTGGATAAATTGTGGTACAAGGTCAAGAATGGCATCTATGACCTGCATAAACACCCTGGACACCGTGGGTTGGCTTAGACCCATAATACTTCCAGAAGTGGCTTGGAAGCTGACCCGACCCAAGATTTACAAAGTCGCAAGCAACCTAACTATGCCTGGCACAGCATGACTGCGGCCTGTGGATGGTGAGATTTTATGCTGTATGAGCTGATAGAGGTGCATAATTGTTTTTTTCCCTAACCAAAACTTGCTACGGATATCAGAGTCATGTTTTCAAAATATGCCCATGGGGTAAAAAGCCATGGCTGGCTAAGGTGAGCCACAGGTGCATCAATTTCCTGTACTGCCTCCTGCTCGGCTGCCTCACAAAAGGAAGCAACGAGTACCGCCACTGCCAACATAAGCTGATCCTCCACCTCTGCCATTTTGTGATCAGAGTGTCTCACTGGCGAACATGCACACATAAATACGCAATTGCGAACAAGCGTACGCACCATAATATGCTATATATAGACCACATTACACCGTGGGCCATTGTGGGTATGTGGAGTTGTGAAGTGAAGTGAAGTTGTGTCGTGTCCCTCTAAGCCATTTCTACAAGATTGTACTAACATATTTTGGGAATAATGCACTGCTACTGGTTGATGGTACCAGTAACCAACTTTGGACTCTTGCATACTTCAAAAAGCTTTTTAGTACTTTAGGTTAGTATGGAGTTCTGGTTAGCTATGTTAATTGTTTGATCATTTATCAATGGTATAATTCTGCACTAATTGATCAAGGTAGCTTAGTGGTTTGAGCTACTCGTAGTAATACTCAGCAATCACTCATTTCATGTGTTCAAATCCCAAATAAGTCAACACCTGGCTGAAGTAACAATGGCAAATGCATACTGTAAGTGCCATTATGTGTTTGTAAATGTGTCCTTGAAACTTTAGACAGGTGGTAGCATGTTTGGGACTCATGTCCTTTAGTTAATCGAGATAAGAGTTCTGATTACTAAGCAACTAGTGTAGTGTTTCTCAACTCCAGTCCTCAAGGGGCCATAACAGGTCATGTTTTCAGGCTTGCCATTATTTTGCACAGGTAATGTGATCACCTTTGTAATTAACACAGCCGTTTCATCTGAGGGAAATTATGAAGACATGACGTGACCTTGAGGACTGGAGTTGATAAACACTGAACTAGTGTATACAACTCTACCTTCAATATACATCATTACCATAATGAAACAATAAACAGATCTACATACAACTCAATATTAGAAGATACGAGTTGAACATAAAATTATATCTGATATGTAATCAAGCTCTACCTGTAAATGTTTAATGTTTAACACTGCAGAATAGCAGACATTACTCTGTAATACTCCAGATGAAATGTCTTTGTTGGCTGAACATGATAACAAAACAATAATATGAATGACATTATAAATAACCACTACAGCATAGTTATAGTGCTTCTACTATTCGTCTGTCGCACATAAATTTCCAACCACACTAATTCGCGATGATGCATTTCTTCCCTAATTGGGATATATATTGGCCACTTAGGATAGAGGCCTATTCTCTACACGAAGCTGTTCTAAACAAAATCATTGCAAGAGGGACAGCAAAGTGTACCAATGTGATGACTGTATACATCAGTTTATACTGTGCTTATCCAGTTCCTTTTTATCATTTCTCAAAGCCATGATTTTAATAATGTTGTCCCCTGACACATGTCTCTCTAGTAGGGTGCCCACATGTCCCGGATTGCCCGGGATTGTCCCTTATTTTAGATTTTTGTCCCGTGTCCCGGGCACCTTCATTCCGGGACAATACAGTGTCCCGGAATGAAAAAAAACCACACCGCCGGCACCAGTCCGACTGGCCACCCTTATAATCATTAGTGAGTAACATATGACACACATCATATGCCTAACTGGTTGCTAGGCTAGGGTCGCCCGCCCTGCATCTAGCAACCAGTGACGTCAGCTGACACCGCCTGTCATGTGGGCAGTCGGCACCCTATGGGCTACGGCTGAGCAGCGCGCCTCCGAGAGACAGAGAGAACAGCCGCCAGCCTGGCCCATGCAGCCACACTGACTTACTAGCCTGTGCCCTGCCCAGTCAGCTCAGCTGTGCCCAGTCAGTGCCAGACCCGGGGCCGCCGACTACTTCAGCAGCCGCCAGCCAGTGCACATTGCCAGCAGCACAGCCCGACTCCGAGCTGCCCGACTTCAACTTCTCTCCTGATCCTCGTCCGAGTCCTCCCTCCCGCCCATGAGGTCCGTGAGTTCGCCGCCCGCCAGACCAACTTCCAGGTTAGTGTAACTTACACTTCTTTGTTAAAGTGAGCAATGCATGCTCATCATCCATTCTGCT
Organism: Lithobates clamitans; assembly: GCA_037952925.1. Taxonomy (NCBI): domain Eukaryota; kingdom Metazoa; phylum Chordata; class Amphibia; order Anura; family Ranidae; genus Lithobates; species Lithobates clamitans. Next base: position 420,833 of record JBBGZY010000418.1, read on the forward strand.
GCTGTCCCCTACCCCCCTGAGATCTGCTGCTGTCCCCCACCCCCCTGAGATCTGCTGCTGTCCCCCACCCCCCTGAGATCTGCTGCTGTCCCCCACCCCCGAGATCTGCTGCTGTCCCCCACCCCCCCTGAGATCTGCTGCTGTCCCCCACCCCCCTCAGATCTGCTGCTGTCCTCCAGCCCCCTCAGATCTGCTGCTGTCCTCCACCCCCCCAGATCTGCTGCTGTCCCCCCCACTCCCCCTCAGATCAGCTGCTCTCCCCCTCCATCTTTCTTCCGTGTCCCCCTCCGTTCTGCGGCTTTCCCCCTCCGTTCTTCCTCCGTGTCCCGCTCGGTTCTGCTGTCCCCCTCTGTTCTGCTGTCCCCCTCCGTTCTGCTGTCCCCCTCCGTTCTTCCTCCGTGTCCCCCTCCGTTCTGCTGCTGTCCCCCTCCGTTCTTCCTCCGTGTCCCCCTCCGTTCTGCTGCTGTCCCCCTCCGTTCTTCCTCCGTGTCCCCCTCCGTTCTGCTGCTGTTCCCCTCCTTTCTTCCTCCGTATCCCCCTCTGTTCTGCTGCTGTCCCCCTCCGTTCTTCCTCCGTGTCCCCCTCCGTTCTGCTGTCCCCCTCCGTTCTTCCTCCATGTCCCCCTTCGTTCTGCTGCTGTCCCCCTCCCTCCCGCTGTCCCCCTCCGTCCTGCTGTCCCCCTCCGTTCTTCCTCCATGTCCCCCTCCGTTCTACTGCTGTCCCCCTCTGTTCTTTCTCCGTGTCCCCCTCTGTCCTGCTGCTGTCCCCCTCCGTTCTTCCTCCGTGTCCCCCTCCGTTCTACTGCTGTCCCCCTCCGTTCTACTGCTGTCCCCCTCCGTTCTTCCTCTGTGTCCCCCTCCGTTCTGCTGCTGTCCCCCTCCGTTCTTCCTCCGTGTCCCCCTCCATTCTGCTGCTGTCCCCCTCTGTTCTTCCTCCATGTCCCCCTCTGTTCTGCTGCTGTCCCCCTCTGTTCTTCCTCCGTGTCCCCCTCCGTTCTGCTGCTGTCCCCCTCCGTTCTTCCTCCGTGTCCCCCTCCGTTCTGCTATCCCCCTCCGTTCTTCCTCCATGTCCCCCTTCGTTCTGCTGCTGTCCCCCTCCGTCCTGCTGTCCCCCTCCGTTCTTCCTCCATGTCCCCCTCCGTTCTACTGCTGTCCCCCTCCATTCTTCCTCCGTGTCCCCCTCCTTCCTGCTGGTGTCCCCCTCCGTCCTGCTGTCCCCCTCCGTTCTTCCTCCGTGTCCCCCTCCGTTCTACTGCTGTCCCCCTCCGTTCTACTGCTGTCTTCCTCCGTGTCCCCCTCCGTCCTGCTGCTGTCCCCCTCTGTCCTGCTGTCCACCTCCGTTCTGCTGCTGTCCCCCTCCGTTTTCCCCAAAAATTGGCAAAACAAAAGTATCAAAAAACATCTTTTTTTTTGGGCCGGCGCGGGGGGGGGGGGGGTGTCCCTGAATGGCAGTTTGGAAATGTGGTCACCCTACTCTCTAGATGCTATTACCTTAAATACATAAAATCTAACAACTGTAAAGACACGTCACCTACCCCTGCCTCTGTAATTTTTCATCTGTCTGCATGCAAGCACACATCCACCACTACAAAAAGCAATTACACTTGGTAATAGGTTCTCCTTCAGTCAGGCTTCATTTTCCCAGTTTGCATCTTTCCTGATTTCTGATTCCAGCTACCACCTCTTCCAGGTAATGATTTTTTTTAAGCCACGGTTACAATGCTGTTCAACTACTACATGTCTGTCACCCTGATACTCCCACCAAAAGCTTGCACAACATGTCTGTTAACTTAAAGAAAGTTCCTCTTCCACCTTGAGGCTCTGTTCACACATATGCACATTGGATCTGTGTTTTCCCACATCCAATTTTTATTACAGGAAAGTGTGACTGGCCCTCAATGAAGCTGGGTCACACAGGTTCAGAGCGGATGCCGTCCAAGGCCACTTTCCTGCTTGTACCACCTGAAGGATGTCCGAATTTGATGCAACTTGAATCACTGCCTGTGATACGACTTGACCTCCATAGGCATCAAGTTTACTAAGTTGTAAAAAAGTAGTGCATGGACTACTTAGAGGTTGCTGCGACTTGAAGTCGCACAGATATGAACAGTACTCATTGGAAATCATGGGGTACAACTCGGAATGCAACTTGCGACTACGAAGTCACATGACAAGTTGGACCCCATGATTTCCAGTGACTACCATTCATATCTGTGCGATTTTAAGTTGAAGCAGCTTCAAAGTAGTCCCTGCACTACTTTGGTCAGACTTTTAGGCGACTTGAGCTCCATAGACATCAAGATTACACAAGCAGTGATTCAAGTCACACAACTTTCAGGACGTGCAAGTGTAAAAGGGGCCTTAAAAAAGGTAACGTGCGTCTTTGGCTCCAGTTAGGGTGCCAAGTCAAACCTCGAACCACACCTTATTTTAGCATGAACCTGAGAACAGGGATGTACTGGACCCCATGGTGTTAGCCGTGGCCATAGCAGAAAACTACATTCACACTTGTCATGCAACTACAAAGATCAAAATTGCATGTCCAGTTGTTCAGCATTAACCACTAGCCTACCGCCCACCGTCATATGACGGCCGGACGGTAAGCCTATTGTTCTGAGCGGACGTCATATGACGTCCGCCGTTTAAACAGGGCATGCGCGCAATCGTGAGCGCGCAGCCCTGTACTGTCGGTGGCGGCGTGTCACCGAGACACCGCTCGTCACCGACAGGGGTGAACAGCCACTGCGCACGTGTTTACCACGTGATCGGCCGTGATGAAGTCACAGTCGATCACTAATGGTACAGCCCGCATTGCACGGCTCATGCGCGCGATCGTGAGCACGCTGCTCGTGCACGTCGGTGGCGGCGTGTTCCCCGGGAGCACTGCTCGTCACCGCCATTGGCCAGTACTGTGTACCATGTGATCGGCTGTGATCCATTCACAGCCGATCACTAAGTGTAAACAAAGAGCTGTCACTAGCTGTTACTAGCCCTTCTCTCCTCACACACCGTTTCCGAGCCAGGAGCAGTGAGTTACAGATCTTTGTATTTGTAGTGTCTGCACCAACACCACTTCTGTCCCATCGCCCCCCCCAATTGTCATCTGTCACCCAACAGTCACCCCATAAAAAGTGTACCTGTCACATAGAGACTGCCATTAGTGACCATCAGCGGTGCCCTGTCACCCACCAGTGACCGAGACCTGTCACCCATCAGTGACCTGCCCTGTCACCCGTCACCCATCAGTGACCTGCCCTGTCACCCGTCACCCATCAGTGACCTGCCCTGTCACCCGTCACCCATCAGTGACCTGCCCTGTCACCCGTCACCCATCAGTGACCTGCCCTGTCACCCGTCACCCACCAGTGACCGTGCCCTGTCACCCGTCACCCCCCAGTGACCATCAGCGGTGCACCCGTCACCCATCAGTGACGTCGCCTGTCAACAATCTGTGACTATCACCTGTCACCCATCAGTGACCATGCCTTCTCACCCGTCACCCATCAGTGACTGTACCCTGTCACCCATCAGTGACCATCAGCGGTGCACCTGTCACCCATCAGTGACCGTCGCCTGTCAACTATCTGTGACCATCGCCCATCACACCATCACCTCCCAGTGAACGTCACCTGCCACCCATCGCACAGCCCATCAGTGACCGTCACCTGCCACCCATCGCACAGCCCATCAGTGACCGTCACCTGCCACCCATCTGTCACCCGTCGCACAGCTACCCGCCACACAGCCATGTCCAAAAGAGGATATACAAGTAAGGAGGCGTTCCAGATCCTCTCTATGACTGATGAGAGCACCGGGGAGCTCTCATCAGAGTCCCATTCTGATTCCGAATCAAATTCGGCATTTGAGCCAATCGAGAGTAGCAATGATTCGGATGAAGAATGGGTCCCTCCTAAAAGGGCACGACACTCTGGAACCCAGGAAGCCGCCCGCAACCGGGATTATATTCCCAGTACCAGCTCTGCCGCCAGAAATAGGCCCCAGGAAGAAAGGCCCAGTACCAGTGCTGCCGCCAGCAATACGCCCCAGGAACAAAGGCCCAGTACCAGTGCTGCCACCAGAGATGGGCCCTGCGCACAAATGCCCAGTAACAGTGCTGCCACCAGAGATAGGCCCCTCGCACAAATGCCCAGTACCAGTGCTGCCACATCACACCTGAGTTCCAGCACAGGAAATTCAACTCCCCCAACTACTGGAGTGTCACGTCCCCCAAGAGCCAGGGCCGCTACCTATATGCCAGATGGTCTTGCCAACCCAACATGGCTGCCTTCCAACTCGGGATCACCAAATATTCCCCCTTTCACAGCACAGCCAGGTGTGCAGGCCAACACCCAAAATTTTACAGAGATCAATTTTTTTCACCTGTTTTTGCCCGACACTTTGCTGCAGTTCATTGTGGACCAGACAAATTTGTATGCCCAGCAGTATATTGCCAGCAACCCCCAATCATCTTATGCCCGTCCGTTTGAGTGGAGAGATTTGAATTTGGAGGAGTTCAAATTGTTTTTGGGCCTCACCCTAAATATGGGGCTTACAAAAAAAATGAAGGACATACCTATTGGTGCACCCACCCCATCCACCATATGCCCATGTATTCTGCCGCTATGTCCAGGTCCTGATATGAGATGATTATGAGATTCTTTCATTTTAACGACAACACCCAGTGCCCTCCCCGCAATCATCCCAATTTCGATAAGCTATACAAGATTTGCCCACTAATAAATTCATTTTCCCAACGATTTGCAGAACTTTATGTCCCCGAGAAGAATATATGTGTGGATGAGTCCCTGGTACCATTTTCAGGCTGGCTAGGAATAAAACAGTATATTCCTAGCAAAAAGGCCAAATATGGAGTCAAATTTTACAAGCTGTGTGAGAGAGCCACGGGATATCTATATGCATTCCGCATATATGAGGGAAGAGATTCCCAGCTCCAGCCCCCTGAGTGCCCGGCCTACATGGGCACAACTGGAAAAATTGTATGGGACCTGGCTTACCCACTTCTAAAAAAAGGCTATCATATATACCTGGACAACTTTTATACCAGCCTGCCCCTTTTCAGACACCTATATATTGAAAAAACCCTGGCCTGCGGAACTTCAAGAAAAAATAGGAAGGGCTTCCCACAATCCATTGTGAACAAAAGGCTGAAAAAGGGGGAAACAGCAACACTGAGATGTAATGAAGTGCTGGCCTTGAGGTGGAAGGATAACAGGAACGTGCACATGATGTCCACCATTCATGATGACACTGTAGTTGTAGTTCAGCGAAGACAAGGTCCCATTGAAAAACCGACATGTGTCCAAGACTATAATCTCTACATGGGGGGGTGGATTTCAATGACCGAATGATTCAGCCCTATTTGTCAATAAGGAGGTCCCGATTCTGGTATAAGAAGGTAGCAATATATCTAATCCATTTGGCCATTTACAATTCCTACATAATCTACACAAAATCCACAGAAAGCCCCGCCTCCTTCCCAAAATTCATAGAAGAAGTAGTCACGTCCCTCATCTATCCACAAAGACCCCTCCCAGAATTACCTCGTTCTGATGCTGTTAGCCGACTTCATAAACGCCACTTCCTGTACAACATTCCACCATCGGAAGCAGGCCGAAGACGGCAAAAAAAATGTCGTGTGTGCAGCAGAAGAGGTTTTCGAAAAGATACCAGCTACCATTGTCCCCAGTGTCCCTCCCAACCTGGCCTTTGCATTGGTGAATGCTTCGAACTGTATCATACATCCCCAAGTTATTAGCCCATATTTTCCCCATTTTCGCTGATCATTTTCCATGCTTCCCCAAATAACCATGCCACTGCCTTCAATGTGAACTGACCCTGGCCTGCTTTTTGACTATGCCTCTGCCTACCGTTTGGACTGCTTCCACATGAACTGACCCTGGCCTGTTTTGACTATGCCTCTGCCCACCGTTTGGACTGCTTGCTCGTGAAATTACCCTGGCCTGTTTTGTGACTACTCTTCTGCCTACCGCTTGGACTGCTTGCACGTTAACTGACCTTGGCTTGTTTTATGGACTATGCTTTTGCCTACCGCTTGGACTGATCTGTTGCCCTGCTACTATAGTACACAGGGGTCTCACATATGTGAGGGGCTCCAGAATAGTTTTTCCGGATTGAGATAACAATTTATTTGTTTTCTCCTGGTTTTGTAATTTCCGGGTTAGGGTCTGGAGTCCGGAGGCTTCATAGAGATTTGGGTGGGTCGAAGCCTCTACCCTTGTGCCCCTGTGCACAGGTCTTACCCGATTGCGGCCCTCATCCTTCTGCTGACTTACTGCCATCATGCCTTTGCCTGCCGCATGAACCGACCACACATCTGCCTGCTACCTGGACTATGCAAATAATTCGCTGTAGCAAGAGGCAGTATGTTTATGAAGGGCTGGAGAGTGGTACAATAATGTGTGTCTGCAGGTAACAGTGTACCAGGACCAATATTATGGCTGTGCTGGCCGTCTCTGCCTGGAAAATTCCTATGGACTGTGCTGTGCCGACTATAGACAATATTCCTGCCTGCTGCCTGGATAGTTATTGCTGTCGCTAAGCACATCCCTGACTGCTGCCTGGACCAGTGTTCTCTTCTGTGGACACTACTAAAAGCACAGGTAATACTTTTTTTTTTTTATCCTTTCCGCAATAGAATATATTTTGGATTGTAATTCTTGGTATGTACATGCTATGTGTTAGAAATATGAAGGGCCTTCAAAAATGATAAGTTGCCAGGAAATTATCTATGTAATGTATGCTCCTAGAACGCCTGATGGTGCTACTTGGATGTTGGGCCACTGTATGTGGCCAAGCTGTGTAAAAGTCTCACACATGTGGTATCCCCATACTCAGGGGGAGTAGCAGAATGTATTTTGGGGTGTCATTTTTGCTATGTGTTGGAAATATCTTATAAATGGACAACTTTGTGTAAAAAAAATGCGTTTTTATTTTTTTTTCCACATTTTCCAAAAACTTCTGGAAAAAAAATAACCGTTCAAAAGACTCATTATGCCTCATAGATTATACATTGGGGTGTTTGCTTTCCAAAATGGGGTCATTTTGTGGGCAATTCCTTTGTCCTGGTGCTCCAGGGCCTTCAAAAGTGTAATAGGTGGTTGAGAAATTAGATGTGCAATTTATGCTCGTAGATCGCCTGATGGTGCGACTTCAATGTTGGGCCTTTGTATGTGGCCAGGCTGTGTAAAAGTCCCACACATGTGGTATCGCCATACTCAGGAGGAGTAGCAGAATGTATTTTGGGGTGTCATTTTTGCTGTGTATTTGCTATGTGTTGGAAATATCTTATAAATGGACAACTTTGTGTAAAAAAAATGCGTTTTCATTTTTTTTCCACATTTTCCAAAAACATCTGGTAAAAAAATAACCGTTCAAAAGACTCATTATGCCTCATAGATTATACATTGGGTTGTTTGCTTTCCAAAATGGGGTCATTTTGTGGGCAATTCCTTTGTCCTGGTGCTCCAGGGCCTTCAAAAGTGTAATAGGTGGTTGAGAAATGAGATGTGCAATTTATGCTCGTAGATCGCCTGATGGTGCGACTTCAATGTTGGGCCTTTGTATGTGGCCAGGCTGTGTAAAAGTCCCACACATGTGGTATCCCCATACTCGGTAAGAGTAGCAGAATGTATTTTGGGGTGTAACTTGTTGTATGCATATGCTCTGTGAGAGAAATAACCAGTTAATATGAAAATTTTGAAAAAAAAAAAAATCTTCCTTTTGCAAAGAATTGTGGGAAAAAATTACACCTTAAAAAAACTCACCATGCTACTTACTTAATATCTTGGAATGTCTACTTTCTAAAAAGGGGTCATTTGGGGGTATTTGTATTTTTTTGACTTGTTAGTACCTCAAGAAATGAGATTCACCTGATGTACTGAAGGCCTGATCAGATGTTTTCAATTTTCAGTGATTGCACCATAGTTTGTAGACTCTATAACTTTCACAAAGACCAAATAATATACACTAATTTGGGTTATTTTTACCAAAGATATATAGCAGTATAAATTGTGGCCAAAATTTATGAAGAAAAATTACTAATTTGCTAAATTTTATGACAAAAACAAAGAAAAAAGGCAATTTTTCACAAAATTTACTTACTTTTTATTTATAGCACAAAAAATAAAAAAACCATTAGTGATTAAATACCACCAAAAGAAAGCTCTATTTGTGTGAAAAAAGGACACAAATTTCATTTGGGTACAGTGTTGCATGACTGAGTAATAGTCATTCAAAGTGTGAGAGCACCGAAAGCTGAAAATTGGTCTGGGCAGGAAGGGGGTTTAAGTGCCCTGTATTGAGGTGGCTAAGGATGGGATTGGTCATGTTTGCAACCCCCTGATCCTGCCAGGAAGCTCACACTGTGCACTCTAATCACAGGCAGTGGAACATTTCCCAATCCGTGGCTGCACAGATCAGGAAATTTCCCACTGCCTGTGATTAGCGCTGTGCAGTGTGAGCTTCCTGGCAGGCTCAGGCACGTGGAGCTGCCAACACGTCTAAGCCCATCCTATAGCCTCTTACACACAATCGGATTTTCGGCAGACAAAGCGTCAGACTTTTGTCCGAAGGGCGTGTGCCAGGAACTTGTCTTGCATACAAACGACACACAATCGTCGGCCAACAATCACGAACGTAGTGACATACTACATGGAATTTCAGCTCTTGAGGGCCACCCTTTGGGCACCTTCTGCTAATGTCGTGTTTGGTGAGCATTGATTCCGAGCATGCGTGTCTGTACTTTGGACTTTTGTGTGACGGACTTGTGTAAAGGCGATACAAAAACCTGACAACAGACCGTTGTCCGCCAAAAATTTACTAGCCTGCTAACCAACATTTGTTTCCCGAAAGTTGGACAACAATGTCTGATGGAGTATACTAATGGTCTGATTTTAGGCAAACAGTCTGTTATCACACAATTCCTTGCTGAAAATTCAATTGTGTGTACGAGGCATTATTCAACATGTTTTCAAATGTTATCCATTGATATTTGTGCAAAATACAGTGGCAGCGTCTTCCATATAGTTCATGCACTACTTAACACTGACTTTCATGCAAGTTGCGGGCCTTATGACCCGTACACACGATCGGATTTTCCGACAACAAATGTTGGATGTGAGCTTGTTGGCAGAAAGTCCGACCATGTGTATGCTCTATCGAACATTTGTTGTTGGACTTTGACTTGGCTAGCAGGTTCTCAAATTTTCCGCCAACAAATGTTTGTTATCGGATTTTCCGATCGTGTGTACACAAGTCCGTCGGACAAAAGTCCACGCATGCTCAGAATCAAGTACTAGCCGGAGATATAACTAGCGTTTGTAATGGAGACATCGCGTATGTCTTGTACGTCACTACATTCATAATTGTTGGCCAACATTTGTGTGACCGTGTGTATGCAAGACAAGTTGGAGCCAACATCTTTCGAACAAAAATCCACGGTTTTGTTGTTGGAAAGTCCAATTGTGTGTACGGGGCATTAGACTTTAAGGGCAACCTGCAGAAACTACATAAAAGTCTTACCTGAATATCAGACAAACATTTGGCCAACAGTTGTCCATTTTCACTGGGCAAAGCCAAAATTGCATCCAAGTTGCCTCACTCTAAAGTCGCCCAAAGTTTGGAGTCCTAAAACTGTGAATGAAGCCTAATTGTTTTAGCCAAGCTCTTGGGTGTGTGCATTTAAGTCGCCTTTTTTGCCTGTAGCTGCTGCAATTGATGTCATACAAATGACTGCAGCTTATTTGGCTTCTCCACGCGTTTTATCCTTTACTCTGGCCCTTCCCTTTTTTGGGGGGGCTGTTTGTTGCTGTGTGTGTTTGGTAAGTGTCTGTGTTCCCGACGTGCGCTATGCACTTTCAAGCTCAGGTGCTCACCTCTTTTTGTTCTGTTTCTTTTGCAGACTTATCTGGATCCCCCCCCCCCCCCCATCAGAGAGCCATTGTCTGTGTTCTGTATGTATTTGGTAAGTGTCTGTGTTCCCAACATGCGCAATGCACTTTCAAGCTTAGGTGCTCACCTCTTTTACAGAGTATAGAGCAGTTCAAATTAATCGCAACTCGATCTGCCAATTTATCTCTGGGCATCCCAAATACCCCCTTACTCATCCAAGTTCAAATCCCCTCAATAAATTAACAAAAACAATCACATGGTCTGTTCATTGTCTCAAGACTGACTTAGAGGTGAATGCCAGGCTGGGCATGGTAGGCCACAACATTCAGCAGCCCCTACAGTGGTACTGCTACTTGTGTGTTTGGTGTTTTTTTAGATGTGGCCAATTTTTGGGGCCATAATGTACCCTATAATCATTGACGTGGGAGGGGGGGTGATCTGGGGCCCCATTGTTAAAGGAGGTCTCCAGATGTCGGTAAACCTCAAACCCCCACAACCACTGTTTGTGATTCTGGGGAAGTGGCCATTGTCCCCATCAACATGGGGACAAATTGCCTTGGGGGTGGGGGTGCAGAGCCCCACCCACACCACAAAAAACACCCCCACATGGTGATGACATGTGGCCCGATCTGGCTCAGGAGTGGGGGGCACCCTCTATTCCATGGCCAGCTAGGCTGAGCACTGAGATCAGAATCTCGTATAGATTTTGTATGGGGCCCCCATGCCGTTTATTTATGCTACATTTGATGCTGGCCCAGCTACTGGGAGGCCGCATATTTGCTTGCGCTCTGCGCCAACTGTTTTCAATCACTGCTCCTTTAAAAAACGAGCTTAGTCCATATATACATAGTAGATAGTGTATTTACAGGAACATGTACAAATGCAGGAAGTCTAATGTGCAGAGAAAGAGGCAGTGAGTGCAAGCCCAGGAAGTGAATGTGTGCAAAGGATCACTACACACAACAGTCTCTCCCCCCCCCAATAAACAAAGCTAACTAACACATCCCCCAACCCAGAGCACAAGACACCGCCCACACTTACCTTGCATATCAGTAGCTGCTCTCCTCGTGAAGGGAGTGATCTGGTGTTCTGTCAAAAGCTCCAAGCTGTCAAAAAGTCCAACCGTGTGCACTGCGCTAGGGTGCCCACATGTCCCGGATTGCCTGGGAGAATCCTGCAAATAGCAGGCCTGTCCCGGGTCCCGGGCACTTTCATTCACTTTCACAATCAAAGTGATTTCACGATACAAAGTGATTTCACAATTGAATACATGAATATGTGAAATATACTTCACTTTCATATCTTATTCCTGACATTTGAACCTCCTCTAGACCACTACTACCAGCCTCCGGAAACATTTAATCCAGTGTTTGGTTGTCTTCGCAATTTGCCATTGGTCTGTGTTCATTTGGACCTGGGACTTTGGTGCAACATCCATGCTTTCTGTGGTTCATCTTCACTCCTTTACCCCACAGGACAATCTTGCCAGCTACCCGAGTGTACAACTCCATCTATGTTTCTTCTCTTAAGTAGCTTAGTGCTAATATAGAGGACATTATATACAATATATAACACAATAGCACTTATGGTTCTACAATACAACTGTAGAGGTGGTCACATTCTTTTAGCAATGTGTCTTGTCATATGTGTGTTTTTATATGTAGCTTTCCATAACTTTTTAATACCATTAAATTTGTTGTCTTATTGTAATGGACAGTGGACTGTGAGAGTTTTTTGTTTTGTTAAGCGTGGAGGTGGTTTAGCTAAATTTAGGTTTTTTATTCTTGATTTACACATATATAATTTTTGCTGAAAGCTCCTGCTCCTATCCTTTTTCCCCTCCTCATCCATTTGATGAGGATACACAAACTTTTCAAGTTTATTCTCATTTTTATTAGCATATATAGGCTTTCCTTGGAGGGTTCTTTCTTTTTCGAGTGTTGCAAAACTTCAAACACGCTTAATAGCTCTGGTGAGGAGACTCCCATACAGCAAGGCTTTGCTAGATGGGGACCCAATAGTAGCTCAGACCATAAAAATACAGAAAGGAGTGCTAGACCAAAACCATATAAAATAATTCAAGTTACCTTGAAGCCCACACTTACCTTGCATATCAGTAGCTGCTCTTCTCGTGAAGGGAGTGACCCGGTGTTCTGTCAAAAGCTCCAAGCTGTCAAAAAGTCCAACCGTGTGCACTGCGCTAGGGTGCCCACATGTCCCAGATTGCCTGGGAGAATCCTGCAAATAGCAGGCCTGTCCCGGGTCCCGGGCACTTTCATTCACTTTCACAATCATTCACTTTCACTGTATTGTCCCAGAATGAAATTGACAGAGCGAGCAAACCCCGCCATATTGCTGGCACTCGCTCCACCTCCAGCTCCACCTGAGACTCTGGCCACTGGTTGCTAGAGCCGCCTGGCAGCTAGCAACCAGTGACCTCACAGTCACGACTCTGCCCAGAGCGGAGGAGAAGTTAACTTTCTCCTCCTCCGTGCCTAACACTCTCCATCATGTCGGAATAGGCTGTCAGCAGGGGTAGCCCCAAAGACACTAATCCACCTGCAATGCAGTCTGGGTTACGACCTCCGTGTATCTGCCCCTGGCTGTATCCCTGCCTCATACCGCAGACCGGGCCGAAGCCGCCCCCCCCCCCTCGGCTGTTTACATGTACAGAGGAGCCGGAGGAGGAACACTGACACTGATCTGAAGTCGATTGTAAGCTTATATTATTATATGCATGTAAATGGACAGAGGAGGGGGACAGGGATAGTGATCAGAAAAAGGTAAAAAGCACCCCCAGCACATTTCCAATCCCCACCTCTCTACTAGAACAAGTGGAAGTGGAGGGGGTCAGTACTGTGGGGGGGTCTGTACTTAGTTTGGGGGTCAGTACTGTGGGGGGGTCTGTACTGAGGGGGGTTTTGTACTTAGTAGGGTGGTCAGTACTCTGGGGGGGTCTGTACGTAGTGGGGGGTAATACTGAGGGAGGGGTGTCGGTACTTAGTAGGGGGGTCTGTACTGAGGAGGGGTCTATACTGAGGGAGGGGGTCTATACTGAGGGAGGGGGGTCTGTACTGAGTGAGGGGATCTGTACTGAGGGAGGGGGGGTTTATTCTTAGTCGGGGGGTCTAAACTGATGGAGGAGGGGTCTATATTTAGTGGAAGGTCAGTACTGAGGGAGGGGGGTCCGTACTGAGGGAGGGGGGTCCATACTGAGGGAGGGGGGTCTATATATACTTAGTGGAGAGGGGTCCATACTGAGGGAGGGGGGTCTATGCTTAGTGGGGAGGGGGGTACGTACTGAGGGAGAGGGTCTATATTTAGTGGAGAGGGGGGTCTATACTGAGGGAGGGGGGTCTATACTTAGTGGAGAGGGGGATACATACTAAGGGAGGGGGGTCTATACTTAGTGAAGAGGGGGGTCCGTACTGAGGGAGTGGGGTCTATGCTTAGTGGAGAGGGGAGTACGTACTGAGGGAGGGGGTCTATACTTAGTGGAGAGGGAGTACGTACTGAGGGAGGGGGGCCTATACTTAGTGGAGAAGGGGGTACGTACTGAGGGAGGGTGGTCTATACTTAGAGGAGAGGGGGGTCTGTACTGAGGGAGGGGGTCTATACTTAGTGGAGAGGGGGTCCGTACTGAGGGAGGGTGGTCTATACTTAGTGGAGAGGGGCGTCCGTACTGAGGGAGGGGGTCTATAGTTAAAGTAGGGGGCGTCTGTACTGAGGGAGGGGGGTCTATATATAGTGGAAAGGGGAGTCCATACTGAGGGAGGGGGTCTATAGTTAGTGGAGGGGGGATCCGTACTGAGGGAAGGGGGTCTGTACTGAGGGAGGGGGATTTGTACTTAGGGAAGAGGGTCTATTATTACAATGTAATAACAGAAATACATTTCAAGCATGGTGTTGGGATGATATACAGTAAGTGATGATATAAGCAGGGTTCACTACAGTCAACAATTTTGCTCCTTGGCAAAATTGTCCCTGAATGGCAGTTTGGAAATGTGGTCACCCTACAATGCGCATGCGCAAGCGCGTGCACAAAAAGGGATTTCTTCCTCACGTCGGATTGCGACGTAAAAGCTACCAACTACACTAACTCCTCCCAGGGCCGCATCACACCTGCGCGGCTTTCCTAACACACACTTAAGTAATACCATCAAATACTACAACTCATATCGCAGCATTAGAATGGCAAAGCAATTAACATGATGACGTTGCAAAATAATGTTCGTAACAATGTTTGGATATGTATGCAAGTGTGACGATAGTTATGCAAATACATTGTTCCGTACATTATCTCGCCAGTTCATCATGTTCATTGCTTAGCGATATCAGTTGGACTAATTGTTTGGGAACCTTGGGCTCTATTTGTAGGCATTTTGTTTACTCCCGGTGTTCTCCCCAACCAACTTGAATCCACAAACTAAGGACTGGCTCATATTTCTCCTCCTCTTCTTTTCTCTATCCCCTCCTTCTCTTCCTTTCGTATCTTCTTTCTAATAGTTTGAATTAAGGAGACGCTATATTTTGCACTTGACAATTTTTTTTTGTACAGCAATGCAAACCTCATAGTACATCGAATTCACCAATAGGGGTTCCCCTGAAGTAGACTCCCACAATGATTGCTTTCTGTTTGATGATTACGGGGTGGGGTGGTGGCGGTGGAGGGAGGGGATCTCCGCCTGGCACAGAATGATCCCTTTAGGGGTGCCGGGAGCAGGGATTTCCCCCTTCTGGTCCTGCTGCCGCTCCCCCCCAGCCCAGGTCCAAGATACCTGTGGAAGTATTTATAAAGATCAGGCTATAGTTGAAAGGAAACCCCTAGTGACCTGACTTGGCTGCATTGTTATATACTCAGGCCATTTTTTTTCTCTAAAAATAGGTGCAGGAAATCAATCACGACCCCCGAAATCCTCATCTCCCCCACACCCACCCTCCATCAAATAGTGGGTGTGGTCAAATTTCATAATGGGCGGGTCTTAAAGAGCATTAAATACCAGGAGTGCAATACGAACAGAGGGCAGAGTCCGGAGGAGGGGTTACACATAGTATGCAGAGTTCAGGGTTCTGGGTTGCGCTATGTGCAGAGTTCAGAGGTACACTACCTACATTGCAACATTCAGGGGTGAGCTACACAGAGTGCAGAGTTCAGCCTTCTTCCACAGCTGCTTACCTCTTTATCAACCGTTCACATCTCACATTCCCCCCTCTTCAGCTCTGACCTCTGCATGCAACCCCCCCCCCTTAAAAGCTCCACCATCTTCCACTCCACATGTCCAACTTTTGCTGCTGTGTTAAGCTGAAGCACACAGCCGCCTCCGGAACCTTCCCTCACACTGTAGTTCACCCCGTCTTTCTCACTTTCAGGGAGATCATTCAGTGGGGGTTTTGGTATCTGCACTGCACCCTGAACACCTGCATCTCCACTTTCCCCATCCTGCACTCAGTGGGAGCTGCTCAGGAGATCAGATCTGTGGGAACCTTTGGGAAACAAGCGGTCACTTGTAAACACAGAAGCCAGACTTCTGTGTTTACAAGTGATGGTGGAGAGCAGAAAGCAGAGCGTCTGAGCCAAAGGTGGTGCAACTGAGTTCCACCAAGTTCCAGCTGAAAAAAAGCCCTGTATATACTTATACCGCCGCATCTCCAATGTACTATAAATTACCATGATGTATGTTGATATAACGTATTGTGTTGATAATTCTTTGGTTTGAAAAATAAAAACCTTTTGAAAGTAAAAACTACAAAAGCATTTTGGGGTCAACACCACTCCCCCTTTATCAGGGTTCAACATAGGATACAACTTGGATAAACAACTTTACAGAAGCTGCTGAGCAGCAATTACCTTGAATTATTTTATATGGTTTTGGTCTAGCTCTCCTTTCTGTATTTTTATGGTCTGAGCTACTATTGGGTCCCCATCTAGCAAAGCCTTGTTGTATGGGAGTCTCCTCACCAGAGCTATTAAGCGTGTTTGAAGTTTTGCAACACTCGAAAAAGAAAGAACCCTCCAAGGAAAGCCTATATATGCTAATAAAAATGAGAATAAACTTGAAAAGTTTGTGTATCCTCATCAAATGGATGAGGAGGGGAAAAAGGATAGGAGCAGGAGCTTTCAGCAAAAATTATATATGTGTAAATCAAGAAAAAAAAAACTAAATTTAGCTAAACCACCTCCACGCTTGACAAAACAAAAAACTCTCACAGTCCACTGTCCATTACAATAAGACAACAAATTTAATGGTATTAAAAAGTTATGGAAAGCTGCATATAAAAACACACATATGACAAGACACATACATTGCTAAAAGAATGTGACCACCTCTACAGTTGTATTGTAGAACCATAAGTGCTATTGTGTTGTGTATATATTGTATATAATGTCCTCTATATTAGCACTAAGCTACTTAAGAGAAGAAACATAGATGGAGTTGTACACTCGGGTAGCTGGCAAGATTGTCCTGTGGGGTAAAGGAGTGAAGATGAACCACAGAAAGCATGGATGTTGCACCAAAGTCCCAGGTCCAAATGAACACAGACCAATGGCAAATTGCGAAGACAACCAAACACTGGATTAAATGTTTCCGGAGGCTGGTAGTAGTGGTCTAGAGGAGGTTCAAATGTCAGGAATAAGATATGAAAGTGAAGTATATTTCACATATTCATGTATTCAATTGTGAAATCACTCTGTATCCTAGACTCCCCTTCCTCGCACTAAAAATAGATGCACAGTCTATAAAGCACTGGGCTACCAATAAGATTCCTGTGGAGTCCTTTGGAGTGCATAATCCAGACTAAGTAAATTGTTACACAGTCAATATTCCTTAAAAATAAATTATTGAACCGTTACTTATCCAGTCCTGGGGTGCTTTATCAAACTCAATGCTTGGTCATCACAGGTTGTGCCATGCTTCAAATCCTCAAGGTGATATTGTTGTGGTCACAACATCAGAGGTGTTCACATAAATCGCCTGAAAAATCTGCAAATTGAGTACTATAATGCAAACCCCCTTGAAGTGGGTGAATCTTGAAAACCATATCTCTCTATTATCAATGCTACTAGGCAAGGGAATGCACAGGAATCTGAGCATTGCCAGGGAGGACATTTAGGGCACTTTTACACTGGGGCGGGGGGGAGGCGGTAAAGCGCCGCTATTTTTAGTGTGAAAGTAGCCCTAAAAAATACTGTTTGTTGAGTAGCAGCTCTTTTAATAAGGCCTAGGATAATTGCACACTGAGGTGCTTTACAGGCGTTTTAGCTCCAAAAATAGCACCTGCAAAGCACCTGTAAAGCGCCTCTCCTGTCACTCCAGTGTGAAAGCCCGAGTGCTTTCACACTGGAGCGGTGCGCTTGCGGGACGTTAAAAAAAGTCCAGCAAACAGCATCTTTGGGGCGCTTTATACACCGCTCCTAAAGCGGTCCTGCTCATTTAAATCAATGGGCAGCACCGCCGAAGCGCCTGCAAAGAGATTTGGCAGTGGCGCTTTGCAGGCGCTATCAACCCCTTCATCGGCCGCTAGCAGGGGTTAAAAGCGCCCCGCTGGCAGCCGAAAAGCGCAGCTAAAATGACAGATGCCCCCCCGCCCCAGTTTGAAAGTACCCTTAAAATAAAACATTAAAAATGCACACACATACAGTACTTTCTATCAGGTCCTACTGTGTAAAAAAGGGTGGATGGAGGGCGCGTGATCAACCGCTAACATGAAAGAATGTTTCATTTATTCATATATAATGAAATATAGATATAGATAATACCAATACTACGTTTCATACAAGCAGGTAACAAAATATGCACTAAAAAATGTTAAAAATAAGTTAAAAGTAACAAATGCCCATGTTACGTTGTGATGTTGCTGACCCAGCATGCAGCAGTCCGTGGCGTCAGAAGGGGCGGTGCCACAAGGCGACGTAGCCAGGTGGTCCGCCCCTTACCTATATAAGGTCTGCCAAATGGCGGAGCCTGCAGTAGACAGACAGCTATCATGTCGGCGGGAGCATTTTTTTTCAGGGTGTGGCAGGTGACATGATTGACAAAGGAGTTACACCGGAGGACACTGTTTTTTATTTTTTATTTTTTAATAACAGAATTGTGAAAAACTGAGTGTGTGTGTGTGTGTGTGTCTTTTTATTACTTTTTGACACTTTTTTGGTGAATGGGTAGGGGTACTATGTACCTGATACTCATTCACATGGGGGGATCTGGGGGCCCCCTTGTTAAAGGAGGCTTCCAGATTCTAAAAATCGCTCTGCCCACAGACCCCCAAACCACCAGTCACGGTTGTGAGGCCCCCTGCCCCAATGCACCCAACCCCCCCTGTTGAGGGCATGTGGCCTGGTATGGTTCGGGGGCAGGGCACTCGCTCATCCCCCTCTTTCCTGACATGTCAGGCTGCACGCCCATATAAGGGTCTGGTGTGGATTTTGGGGGGCTCTACGCCGTTTCTTGTTCTTTATTTTTTTTTCAATAGCCGGCAATTGTAACCGCAAGTAATTTTAAATGGGATTTGACTCGTTTTTTTCTTTAGAAATTACATTTTTGTTGCACCATGTTCTATGCATGCTACAGATGCGTCACTTTACAGGCAAGCTAAGGGGACCCCCCAGGCACTATATTTAAAGGAATTTTTCATTTTTATTGTTGCACTTTAAGCATCATTAAAATCACTGCTCCTGAAAAATCGATTGTTTTTTTAAAAAAAATTGCATTGATACATGTCCCCCAAGGCAGTAGCCAGACCCCCCCATACCCCTTTTATGGCCAATAACTTGCATATAAGCCTTCCAGATGGGCACTTTTGATTTTTCCTGTTCAGCTCCCATAGACTTCAATGGGTTTGTCTTTGGGGTTAGAACTTTTCCCCTGTTCAGGAGTTCCGCTGGGAACCAAACAGGGGGGGTGTTCAGCCCATCTCTTTTGTAGTTGAATTTTTAAATTTGTTCTGGCTTTTTCAAGGCCAAGTACAAGCTTTTGGTAAAAGGGTATGGATAGCTGGAAATGGTGTCTGTCACACAAACAAATGCTTTAGTGGCTCTGTGTGTGTGTGCGTGTGTCGATTACTACAACACTGAGTTTTTTACTGTCTACTCTAGCTTTATTTATTTTTGATTTTTGATATCCATATGGCTAAAAATAGCCACCCCATTGGCACAGCTTCTTTGTGTTATTTGCCTACACTTTTTAAATGTTACATAACAGAATATTGAAAATCATCTTTCAATATTAAGTGGATCAATGTAATACTAATATTTGTATGTATTATGTATGCAATTTTCTACCTATGAATACTGATTACATAGATTTTCAATTATGCTATAGATGAATTCCTCCTTCCTCTGAACCCTGAAGAAGGACCTAAATGTATCCTGAAACACGTTGGGTGTAAGGAGGTCTTTTCATATACCCCCCTGTATGGTGATATTAGCTGACTCTGTTCAGGCCAATCAATATTCCAGTTCTATTTGTATATATCTTTTAATCATGTTCATTTATTATTAAAATTTATTGTTAGTTTAATAATTTGCATATTTGTTTATATGATACCACTAGTTGCCTTAAAAGTCCACTTAGTGGAAACGTGGCATGCCTTAAAGCATAATTTTGCCATTCGCTTTTTCTTTTTTTTTTTTTTAAATTTAAGATTTTTATTGTATTTTATAAAGAGAAAAGAATACAGAAACATCGCCAATTGGGCATACCCTGGCGTCTTAGCTTATATATACACGGCATTGAGAGAAGATCTTATTTAAGTGTAACTTTGATTGGTCTAAAGCAAAAAAAAAAACAATCGATGAATAATAAGTAAACGATCATACTACAAATTACTATGGTAGCATAAAATTTTCCTGTAACAATAGGCTAAGCACTGAATGGGGTGAACACTTGTGTGTAACCTAAATCATGGTATAACATTGTGACCTGTGCTACATGTTTTAGCAAATTGTTCGTGAGACCATAATAAGAAAAGGGGGCAGGTGTAGAATCTAGTCAAGCTAGGGGCAGGACTGTTACAACAGTGGTATACTTCTAGCGTCCAAAATCCAAGGGTACCAATTTCTATTAAAGCGCTTAATGGACATGTTGGCTTTGGCAAAAGAGAATTCCATCTGAAAGTGTTGGTTAAGTAGGTGGATGGCATCTCTAAGTATAGGCGGGTCGGTTGATTTCCACTTTTTTGCGATTCTTGCGGCAATAAGAATGTGTGTGACCAGTGTTTGCCGATGTTTGGGCATTGTTGGGATCGAGAGACCTAGGAGTAGGTCAAGCGGGGACAGAGATTGGGCTATACCGCACAGAGATTCAATTAGGTTATGCACTTGTCTCCAAAAATTTTTAACAAGGTGGCATTCCCACCATATGTGTGAAAGAGATCCAATATCAGCACATCCCCTCCAGCATTTCGGGGAGGTGTTCGGGTAGATTTTCGCTAGCCTTTCTGGGGTGAAGTACCATTTGTGAAAAAGCTTTTGTGTTGCTTCCCAGTGGTTAATGCAATGCGACAGGCGTAAGGGCAATGTAAGGGCCCTCGGCCATTGTGTTTCTGAAGGCGGTTGGTCTGACAGTGAGGACCAGTACTGTATGGAAGAGGCCAGATGGTTAGTAGTTGGTTTAGTGAGCAGTTTGTACATAAAAGAGATTCCTTTGGTCTTGGATATAGCTATATTGTAGAACTTGAGTATAGGGAGTGAAACATCATCTGAGGTTGACCAGGAAATTTTTGACAGGCTAGATCTAATCCTCAGGTAGAGAAAAAACGTGTGTTTGATTAGTCCATATTTTTGCATTAATTGCTCAAATGAAAGCAGATTTGATGATGAAAAAAGCATACCTAAATGGTGGATGCCGGCTTTCGTTCATTCTGAGAGAGGTAAGTCCGGGGAGATAAGGTGTAGCGCCTCAATGGGTATTGCTGTCAGAGTGTCTTTTGATATCCCTCCGTTGAGTTGCAGTACTGAGGTCCAAATTCTTGTGGAGGATGTAATAGTATCAAGAGGGTATCTTTTGGGGTGGGGGTTGAGCCATAGTGCGGCTAGAAAGGTTTTAGGATCCGTGGGTAGTAGGTTGGCTTCAATTTGTTTCCAGGTTGTGTGGTGCGCTTTTTCTTTTTTTAAACAACTGGTAGTAAATACCGCTCCCCGCCATGTCTGGCAATTTATGCTTTTAATATAATATTCATCGGTGCACCCGCGTGCATCCTTTCTCTGTTCTGAATAAAACTCTGAACAAATTATAAAAACGATCTATATTACCTTCTTCTTCTTTTTAACATTTGAACCTTGAAGTAAATAGCATGGATTTTGAAGGTAACTTCACAGGTGACGATTGAGAATCCCTCATGGAGGGGTACCTCAAAAAATTTGGCGAAACGAACAGATTGACTCGGAGATTTCATCCCTTTTCTTCAGACTGTCAAAAACCCTAGAGAAGAAATCACTCATGTTCTGGCATGTGAAATATTTTAGGGGCTACATTAGAGACAACATCGATCCACTTGGACCCGTGTTCAGATCTTTCCAACCTTGGACGAACTGGACACTGAGTTCAAACAAACATGGGAACAAATACTTCAGACAAGCTCACGCAACCTAATGGAGACACTGATAGGAGAATATACCAAGAGATCGAAAGCTCATGATACAGAGATTATCAATCTATGTGGGAAATGACATAATTTCAAGACACATAAATCTGTTA
The DNA here is from genome assembly GCA_037952925.1 of Lithobates clamitans. Taxonomy (NCBI): domain Eukaryota; kingdom Metazoa; phylum Chordata; class Amphibia; order Anura; family Ranidae; genus Lithobates; species Lithobates clamitans. The sequence goes on from JBBGZY010000418.1 coordinate 442,458, forward strand.
TAGCTAAAGAGAAAAAATTAAAAATACACCTAGAAACTTTTAACAAAGAGATTCTTTTTTATAGGATTTAGAATTTATAGGAGATAAAAATGCATTTGAGGCTAGCAAAACCTACAAATGGAGCCAGAACAAGTATAACACTAAAGGTAACCCCAACCGGGGACAATACCAAAACCTAAATCCACAAGGCCCCCACATCCCTTCCCAAACTTCTCATAAGACAAAACCAACACTAGGCAATAAACGTCAATATTATGGTGACCCAGCTCTAGATCAAAAAGCTAAAAAACAAGTCTTGGAAAACAAATCCAAGTTTCATCACTTGGTCACTCCCTTATCTGAAACACCATTGAATCCCTCTACACAAAAATTATCATCACATGTCCCCAATCACCAGTGCACCTCCTGTCTCACTTGAACCAGACTCTAATGATCCATCTTTTTTAGAAGGAATTTTTGCAGGCGTCAAGCCAACACCACCCAACCTCAACACGTACACAAAAGTAACACTATGAGTCCTTTAAATGAATCCCAAATGCCAACCAATGCTGACCTAAGTATAATTAACTTCTCTTCGTATAGTCTTTCTGAAGAAGAGGTTTCAGTTCTGAAGAAGGGATTAGATTTCTGCCCAAGTCGAAACCTGGATAAACTTGAGGTATATAAAGACCTCCACTTATTTATCTGTAAACTAATCCTCAAAAAATTCTACCATAGACAGCAAGGAAATATAGACCACACTCCTCAAGAGAAAAAAGCACTGGATCAGCTGGTCTCTCTTCTTGAGGAGAACGACACAGCAGACCTCATTGACTCTGTCGACTTACCTCGAATCTTACAGTGAATTGAGGAACAGGATTACTATACTAAAACCAATCCTTAAAAATTATTATTAAAGAAAAAAATCCAATTTTTGTCCACCTCCTAGCACTAGCCCAAATGCTGTGGCATTTTTTAAACTAGTGAACAAAGATTTGGAGAAATTAAAGATAAAGGCCAAGGGCCCCACTAATCTTAATAATAGAGTTTGAGGTGTTGAAATTACTTGCTGACAATAATAAAATTACTATAAAACCTTTGGATAAAGGCAGTAATGTCGTTCTTCTTAACAGCAAAGACTACATCAATACATGCAAAAAAAATCCTCAACAATCATGATTAGTACCGCCGAATTTCGGCAGACATCATCAAGAAATACAACAAAGAATTTTATGCATTAATAGACGCCGCCTATCTGAATAATATAATTAATAAACAGACATGGGGCTTTATCAGAAACTGCTTGCCAAAGGTACCCACGTTTTATATACTCCCTAAAATCCACAAAAATTCCAAAAATCCTCCAGGAAGGCCTATTATTTCAGGAATCGGCTCAATCAGTGATAATGCAAGCAAATTAGTAGACACATTTTTAAGACCATATGTAATATCATTACCATCTTATGTGAGAGACACTGTCCACCTCTTGCAGATCATTGATGAACTTGACATGCCCGACTACGCTCTTTTAGGCACAATAGACGTAGAAACATTGTACAGCTCTATCCCACATGAGAAAGGCTTAGCAGCTATCAACCATATCCTGCAACAAAATGTTGTTGTAGACCCCGTTTATAATGAATTCATCTCACTGCTGGAGTATGTCCTTGAACACAATGTCTTTACTTTTAACGGCTCCCACTACCTCCAGGTGCAGGGGGTTGCAATGAAGACTTGCTGTGCCCCATCGTATGCCAACCTGTACCTGGGGGAGTGGGAGAGAATATTTTTAGCAGACGAAAGTCTGGCTATCTACACTGATCATATCCTTGGATGGTATTGTTATATTGATGATATCTTAATTATCTGGGATGGCTCACAGGACATGCTCCAGCAGTGTCTGTTAAGAATGAACAGAAACTATTTTAATTTAAGCTTCACCATGTCCTATGACAAAGAGCGTACCACCTTCTTTGACATGGAAATTTACAAGGGAGAAGAAGGAAAATTGTGTAGCAAACTATACCGAAAGGCTACAGCAGGGAATACGATACTCCATGCTGTAAGCTTCCACCCTCAACCTCTAATTGACTCCATCCCTTACAGTCAATATTTGAGAATAAAACGTAACTGTACAGATGATGACACTTTTGTAAAAGAAGCAGCAAAATTATGTGATAAACTACTTGCAAGAGGCTATTCACACGCCTCTCTGAAAAGATCCTATAAGCAAGCATCTATGAAATCCAGAAATGATTTATTATACACCAAAAAACCTCAAAATGATGATAATAAGTTAAGAATGATCATGAAGTACAATAAACAACAACATCAAGTCAAAAGAATCATCGAAAAAAATATTGGCATATGCTGACACTAGATTCTTCACTGGGACAATTTGTCCCGGATAAACCTCTTTTTACCTATAGAAGAGCTACCTCCATTAGTGACAAAATTGTCAGCAGTGAGTTCAAAAACGAGTCAACTAAATTGCATTGCAAGTTGAAAGGCACGTTTATGTGCTGCACATGCAACTACTGCAGATATATGCTTACACAAAAAAATCCTACCCTCATTAATGGGAAAACCTTTTAGCTAAAGCATTTTGCGAATTGCAGGACCTTCTGAGTAATTTATTTGCTCCAATGTAGTTGTAGCTGCTTTTACATTGGGAAGACCTGGACTGGAACTGGAATTCTGGAGAAGGGCCTATAGGCATATCCGCAGCATGCAGGTATGCAATCCTGATCTCCCCCTGGGATGCCATGTATCTTTGGTACATGGCGGAGTATTCCCCAGTGTCAAATTCTTGATTCTGGACGGGATACACCCCAATCCCAGGGGGGGGGGGGCGACTGGAACAAAACTCTTCTCTAGATGGAATTAAGATGGATCCACCAGCTTAAAGCAACAATGCCTCCAGGCCTCAACGAGGCCATATGTTTCAAACCATTCCTTGAGGGCTTCTCCTCAGGTGGAATGGAAAAATAAACTCCTAAAAAATAAACTCCTAATCCTAATCCTATTTTCTTCTTTATAAATACCATTTTTGAACATGTGTCCCTCTGCTTTAATCTAACTGTGACACATATCTGTATTATCTCCCCCTCTTTTCATACTTCCCCCCTTTTCTGTAGATGATACTTGTGTATATGTAAATGTTATTTTACAGAGATATGTATATATATGAATGTATCTACAAAAATGATTAGTGTCCTGGTCTGTTGTAAATCTATATAAGATATCAATATTATATGCTCACTATATTTCCTCTAACTTCAATATCAAATATTTGTCTGAATTTTAGATATCTACAGTCCAATTTCTGCATATAAACATCATTACACCTGTGAAATACTTCTCCATGTATTAAACCATCAGTACAGAACCTTTGCCTATGGGGATGTCTTTTCTGTGCTACGTGGGTATAGACATTTATATTTTCTCTTTTTTCAATGATTTAATTACCACTTCCTGAATGTTATTACAGGTAAATTATTTTGTTGTTTCAATTCCTTCTGTCTCCATACTCCTTGTGCAGCCAACCACCAGGATTGCCCGGCACAGAAAGCCACCTGGTTAATCTACCTAGAGCTCGTTGGACGTGTAACATCACCACCTAAGACCTCCATCTTGCCACTCCAGCGGACTGAGCATGCTCAGTCTGCTGGCGAGGCTTACTGTGTTGGTGGACTGGGTGTGGCGTGACGCCGCTCCGACGTGCTGACGTTCGCACATGTGCGATGGGGGCCGGGCCGCGCACACTCAGTCCAGGGGGCTTCTAAAGGATTTCCCATCAGTTTCTCCCCTACATCAGCTGTTCGCAACTAGTTGCGTCAGCTGATTGGGGAGTACCCATTATAAATACACAGCCACCGCACTCCCACACCCAGCATTTGCTTGCTGGATGTCGGGGTGTGCGGCTGGTTCTTTCAAAACTTCCTCATAACTCAGGTAAAGACCACCCTCTGTTACCTTGAATTACCACAGTTAGCTGTTGCAAACCCTTGGTTGGTATGGTAAAACGACTTCTGTGGTTTGCTTAAAAACTTTTGACATACTTTTTTTAATCACTTTGTAATTAATATATTTACTTTAATTTAAGACTTTTGATACATGTGCCTCCCCCCTTATTGCCATGACAATGCAAATATTTTACTTTTCAACTTTATATACCTGGATTATACTTCCACTTATAGTATTATTTTTTGGTCGGCATATTCATGGCATATAGGTGTGTTTGGTACAGATATATATTGCACCTGCTATTACACCTGCAATTTGATATTGACAATACCCCCCATCAGTTCATTGTTATATATGAACTTATATATATACATATATCCCTTGCAAATTAGATTGTGATTACTGTGAATACACCTTTAATTGATGGACTATTTGTTTTACTATCCTTGCAGTTGCTGTAGTCTGCTTCCAATTTCCTGTGCTTCTTAGCTTGTATTGATTTGTGCACATCTTCTATACGCAGGTTACCCAATTATGCATCCACCAAGTACTTAATACTAAAATATATTAATTGTCCCAATTGGGGAACTATAATTCAGTACCCTGTTCTTACTTTTAGGGACTTCCACACTTCGGCCCCAGTATATCCTTCTGGCTGTTTAACTGCCCTGGAGTGTAAGGAGACAATTCTCCTTGGAGTCGATTACTACAACACTGAGTTTTTTACTGTCTACTCTAGTTTTATTTATTTTTTATTTTTGATACCCATATGCCTTAAAATAGCCACCCCATTGGCACAGCTTCTTTGTGTTATTTGCCTACACTTTTTAAATGTTACATAACGGAATATTAAAAATCATCTTACCATTCAACACTATGTAAGTGGATCATTGTAATACTAATATTTGTATGTATTATGTATGCAATTTTCTACCTATGAATACTGATTACATATATTTTCAATTATGCTATAGATAAATTCCTCCTTCCTCTGCATCCCTGAAGAAGGACCTAAATATATCTCCAAACGCGTTGGGTGTAAGGAGGTCTTTTCATATACCCCCCTGTATGGTGATATTAATGGACTCTGTTCAGGCCACTCAATATTCCAGTTCAATTTGTGTATATCTATATATTCCTATATATAGGAAATGCTGATAACCTTTGTAGATGTTTATTATTAAAAGACATGGAGATGATAAGGGGGATCAATTATGAATTCAAAACAACATGGCTGCAATGTGTCTTCTCACAGTTTTTGGGGTGCCCAGTTCTCATTATCATCACACCTCCCCTATTCAGGTAGTTGCATGGAGGAAAACTGCACTATCCTTCCCAACTCAATCGACAAATGCTGGCTTGGCTTTTTTCCAACTCCTGTCCATCATGGCAAGGAACTAATTTTTGCACCTTACCATGAGAATGCCTGGCTGGAGAATCACGCTTCATCTGAGGATCATGCTGTTCGACCCAGCAACACTTTTGGCCAATGAAGTGGGTCATGATGGGTGAGTACTATGCTGCTGTAATCAAACAGAGGATGTGGCCTCTTCTGCGTTGCCCACCTCTTTTCAGGATGGCATATGCTAACTCTCTAGGAGGTAGTGGAGGAGTTACCAGGGTCATAAAGTTAGCACTTATGAGCAGGCTCTGGCATTCCGCCACTGTCGGGGGCCCCAATGTGGTTGCTGGATGCAGGGCTCTGAGCTGAGAGCATCTCTCTTCTACAGCCCAGAGCCTGCACTGACAGTTTCCCCCTCTCTACTCCCTCGCATAGATGGGAGAGAGAGAGATAATCTACTTCGCCTTCTTCTGCCCTCTTCTCCTATGTGTGTATGTACCTCTGGAAGTCCAGCAGCCAGCAGCTGAATGATTAAAAGTTCAGACAGCCGATGGCTGATCCTCCATAGTGGGTGAGTGAGCTCATCCTCTATCTGCTCTCTGTAAGTGAAGTATCCCCTCTCCCTCCGTTCTTTCACCTGCCTCTGAGTAAACTAAGGTAAGGGGAATTCAGATGTAAGAGGTGCTCTGTGGTCTCTGATATAAGGAGGGCTTTGGTGAACAGAGACGCCCTTATATCACAGTTACCCTTTACACCAGAGTCCACAGCACCCCCCCTTCATCAGTGCTCCCCCTTAACCACTTAAATACTGGGCACTTGTACCACCTTCTTGCATAGGCCAATTCATGGGCACTGATAGGTGGCACTGATGGGTGGCATTAATCAGTACTGATGGGTAGCACTGATGGGTATTAATTGACACTGATGGGGCTTCACTGAAAATCAGTGCCCTGATTACCAGTGTAGACAATATCCTGACAGTCTTTCTAACACAGACACATTGTGGGAGAAAAGGGCCTGCCAATAAGCAGCAAGCCTGTTTACATGTGATCAGCTGAGATTGGACACAGCTGATCACATGGTAAAGGGCCACTGTGATTGGCCTTTTACCGTGATCTGGGATCAGCTGTGTCTTAAGGACACAGCGACCACAGAGTGTGCAGGAGGTGCACCCCAGATGTAAAGGGGAACTCTGTGGATTCAGATGTAAAAGGGGAACTCTGTGGACTCTGATGTAAGTGTAGACGCTTGTGTGATTAAATCCACATGATTAGAAATGTTATTTAATCACAAAATACATGTATAGTGTATACTACAAAAGACAATTGCCATGCACCACTAAAGTGTTCGGCTTTTGCTTGAAGAAAAGGTGGGAACCCTATCCAAGACAGCAGGAAGGGGGCCCACTGCAGAAAACATTAAAGGGTCCCCCTGCGGGACCGTAATAAAGGTCCCCATGATGGGAGTAAAGGGACTCGGGCTCGTAGAGGGAAGGAGGTTTCAGTGGGCCCTTTATGGTTTCTTGCACAGGGGCCCTGAAGGTTCTAGTTACACCTCTGCTAGAAGGTAACTTCCTGTGTAGGTAGAAGGAGGGATGTTCCTCTCCTGACTCATCGTTCTGGCCCATGACTGCACCTGAGCCACAGTTGGTGGCAATGGTTTGCACCAGAACATGACATGTGAAATCTGAAGCCTGTTTTACAGGTGCATTGGTCAGTACCTCCATCAAGTTTGAACAGTCTTTCTTACACTCCGGTATCAAGGACACCATTTTACTCTGTTTCTCATTTGTTAGGTCAGGCAAAGGTTCAGCTGAGCCACTATAGTTACACACAGGTTCCCTACTTTAGCCCAATTGTACCCAAGAATGATGTAACCTGTATTTTGGCTTGAGTGGAAGACCAGACCAAGATGACCTCAACCTTCCCTTTCTTTTCTCAGATTTACAGGTGCCTCCTGCCACCTGTTTTCCCAGGCACTGAACTTCTGCCATGCCCATCTGATATTTACTGCATTTGACTGTCAAACAGGGCACTGGCAGTTTGTTCAGGACTGATGACAGGAGCACAATATGTTCTTCCCAAGTAGGACCAAACAGTTCTAGACCCTTTAATTAGGCAACTGCAAATGTTACAACCCCTCCCAGTAGGTCATTCATGACCCCCTGCGAGGTGTCTTCCTTGACCCAAAATAGCATTACTGCAAATTCAGGCAATCCAAATGGTGTGAGATGGCTGATTTGGCCTGAGCCTCCAGTGTTAGATGGGTTAGCCCATACTCCTGCTCAAGTCCATTATTGTCAGATAACAGGCTGCTGCTAACTTATTTGGCAACGCACTATTCCTGGGCATGAGGTAGGCACCAGCAGTAGAGTTGGCATTCAGTTTTTCATAGTTCACACAGAACCTGATCATCTGATCCCTTTTGGGTATCAGGATTACTGGGGACATCCAGGACTCCTGAATGACTTCTAATTGCAGAATTCCCTCTCTCTTTTGCCATATCTATCTACACATCCAGTGAGGTGAGGGGGCTGACTGTTTGAGAGGAGGATGCACCCTGCTGCCCACTTCTTGGACTGCAAAGGGTGCCCTCTCAGGGTTTTCCCAGAACCAGACACAGTTTACCACAAACACTACCAGCAGCTTAATTACCTGGATGAAAAAGAAGTGTGATTTGAGCTGAAGGTTTAAACCTACTCCCTGAGTGTCAGCTAACTGCTCTAGAATGAAATCTAACTCTTCCAATTTAGGTGTAGCGCAAACTGCCATGACATGTGCTGTGCTGGGATGGTGTATGTGAATTAAGTTAGGCCAGAAACCATTTCGTGTCAATTCAGCTCTGGCCTTAGTAATTCTCAATTGACCTACGAGGACAATATCAGGTGACACCTACAATACATGTCCCCTAGGTTGGCTGGCCACACTGAGTGGCTGTTTATGGCAGGCTATAGAGGATACAATTTTCTTTCCTGCTACACGAGTTACAGGAAAGAAAATCATTTGATTTCATCATCAACACAGTCAACACAGTCAGTCAGAATCCCTCCCCTAGAGCTATTGTGTTCTCCCAGCAGGGGGGCGCAAGGAGCTGTCCCTGCCAGGAGAACACACTATTGCTATCAGCTGAGATTGGCTTGACAACAGGAATGGCAGGTACTGGTTGCTGGAAGACATGGCTTACAGGTGTAGCAGGTGTTGCCATGAATGATTTCCATCCTTTCCAGCCACTAGGGGAAGCCCTGCAGTGGTCAGATACCAGAGTGTTGATATGGGTATTTGCTAGTTCCACTGCTGCTTTGGCAGGTGCTAGCTTAAACTCTAACACCGTCTGACCAACAACTGTCTGATGTCTGAAAAACAGATGTGTAGAAGCTGATCCTGGACAATGAGATCCTTCAGGGACTCAAATAAACCTGCTTTCAAGCCTCTGGTATACTGCTGGAATGTGATGTGTAGACAACCTATTACATCTGTGTTATGCCCCGTACACACGGTCGGATTTTCCGATGGAAAATGTCCGATCGGAGCGTGTTGTCGGAAATTCCGACCGTGTGTGGGCGCCATCGGACATTTTCCATCGGATTTTCCGACACACAAAGTTGGACAGCAGGAGATAAAATTTTCCGACAACAAAATCCGATCGCGTCAATTCCGACCGTGTGTGGCCTGTTCCGACGCACAAAGTGCCACGCATGCTCAGAAGAAATTCCGAGACGGGACAGCTCGTTCTGGTAAACTTAGCGTTCGCAATGGATACAGCACTTTCGTCACGCTGCAATGTAAAAAATGGTTTAATACAGCGCACTCTCTTCTTTATAATGTGACAAGAATTAAGTCGTTTTGCTGCTCATATTCACACACACTTCTCACAAAGTTTTATTTGTGTTTTTTTAGTGGGATTCCCTCAATATATTGTTATTAGTTGTCACATCTGACAGTTTTATATTTTTTAGGTTTTTTTTTTTTGTTTTTAAGCCTTTTTTTTTCTTTAATGTTTGGATTTTTTCCAAGGCTGATCTTTGTTCAATGTTATTTTTATTTTTACTCCAGAATATTTTTGTGTGTGTTTTGTGTGGCAAGTTACCCCAACACCATTGATATCTTTTATTATTTAATCTCCAGGAGATTGTTTGGTGTTGGTGTCCCTTGTTCATTTCACATTGTATATTAGAAATGTACCTGAATCCTCACAAACAAACCATCATTTTTGAAGTAAAACACATAGGAGAGTTTAATTCAAAACAAAAATCCTTTATTAAGGTATCAGAACCAAACAAAGAGGAAGGCAACACTGGATCAACAGGAGAAATTAGTGAAGCCTGTGACCCCCACGGCAGACATCAATTCTTAAACCTCAAAATTGGTGGCCTGAGGAGTCCATATGTAAGGGAGGGCAGTCTGGTCCGGGATTCACAGAGATCCGGATAGCAGCAGATGACATCAGTGTCCCCAGGCTGTGGTACCACAAGAGGCTGCATCTTTTGGCCGACCAGACTGGATCCAGGGTCCTCACTCTCTGGTCTTCCTTTCACACTTCCTTCCGGGCTGTGGCTGTGCAGTTGGAGATGTGGCAGGAGGAGGAGTAGGACCTGGAGGAGGAGGAGGACTGGGAGGACCTGGAGGAGGACTGGGAGGACCTGGAGGAGGAGGACCTGCAGGAGGAGGAGGAGGACCATCCCAAAGCTGTGTGTGAGGTATAAGTTGGCCCCTCACACCTTTCTCCAGAGCCTCTGATATGAGGGCCTGACACATGGCTTGTTGGCCCTCCTCCATCCTCTGCATTTTATAGGCTATGAAGGCAGCAAGGTTCTCCTGCCTGGTGTGTGGTGCTCCCAGGACCTCTGTAGCCCTCCAAAAAAATCTGATAGCCGCCTCCTCTAGGGTACTCCTCCTACTGCCACTTTCTCTTTTCAGGGGGGGTGGAGGGACCTTGATATCAGCCAGCCGGCTCGGCCCGGCCACCTCCTGGCTGAGACTTCCCTGTGTATGAAAAAGGGACATGGTTTTAGTTTTGGCATCATCAATCACAATCATAAATTAGTACTCCCAAATAACATCTAGTTAACATCATTGATGTGACAAGCAGAAATATTTAGAGGAATGCTATACCTGGCTCAATCTGGGCTCCTCCACATGTGGCCTGGAAGGCCCAGGTTGGGCGTCAGAAGCCTCAGCTGGGGGGGAAGGAAGCGTGGAAGGAAGACTGGAGAGGGATGGCCTGGGTTCAGTCTGGCCTGCCAGAAAGTGCAGCCTGTCGTAGTACAACATCCTGGGGACATAGATGTCACCTGCTGCTCCGGATCTCTGTGAATCCAGGACTTTAGTGCGCTCCCTCAGATATGTGCTCCTCAGGCAACCAATTAATATCTTTAAATAAGTGATGTCTGCCGTGGGGATCACCTGCTTCACAATTTCACACAATTGCTCCAGTGCTGCCTTCCTCTTTGCTTGGTTCTTGTAATGGGGGTGGATAATCTCCCACAGACAGGGCAGCTCACTTAGCATATCAATGAATAGTGACATGAAGTCAGTATCTCTCATTAAGATATCCATGTTCACTGCAAGACACAACACAAGACAAAGCCTAATGTCAGTCCAAACTCTCCTAATCTTGTTACAATATAGGCCTCAATCTAGAAGCAGTATAGGCCCAAGTTTGTCTCTTACCTTCATTCTTACGATCAGCGCGTCCAATGCTCCTTCCTCCGCTCACAGATCGTACGTAATACGCACGCGTGTTACGCTTTATACACACTGCGCATGCGTGTAACTCCGCCCGCCCCTGACGTTCTTTCTAGTCTATTCCCCGCCCCTTTTCGTTCGGCGCAGTGGGGGAAGAGCATGATGGCGGAGTTACAACAGGTGCATGCTAATTCTAGCAACGAGGAGGAGGAGGAGGAAAGCCCGGATCCAGGCACATCCCGATCCAGAAGGAGACGTTTTAAGGCCACAAATATGTCGTTTGGGGAGATGTTGGAGATGGTAGACATCATGAAGAAGTCCGACTATGATGGAAAATATGGGCCTTACCCCAACCCCAACATCCGAAAGGCCAAAATCATTGGTAAAGTGGTCAGGAGTCTTGAGCGGAATTTCGGGGTACGAAGGTCTAAAGATCAGCTCAGGAAGCGGTGGTCGGACCTGAAGTTGAGAGAGCCAGAGCAGTACCGAAAGATCCGGAGAGTGCTGCAAAAAAGTAAGTAGTTGTGCTGTGTTCATATTCTTTATGTCTTTATTCCGTTCGTTCTGCTCCATATGCTTTTAGTAATTGTAACGTTTAAAAAGGTCAACTTTAATGTTCATGGGCCCATTATTCGTTCGTATCAAACATTTTTCTTTCGGCCTCTAGAACACCATTGTTTAGGCCATATGCATTTTCACACATTTTTTTTGGGCCTACTTGGATGCCAAATATTTGTTTATGTAGATGGGTTTGTTACTAGAATGAAATGCAAACTAGATTCTGTGTAAGGAGAGGACACTGAGCAGCTGTTTTCACATCTGGACACTGGATCACTAGTGTGGGACACAAGAACACCATTTTTATTAGGGGGGGCACACTGATGCTCCAGTGTATACTATAGGGGGGGTTACATGTGTGAAGCTTGTACTCAACAGGTAAAGTATTGCAGCTTGACAAAGGACAATAAAAAAAAGACATCTTTAAACTCGCCTAAAATAGACAATTGTACCCCACTTCCAAGCAATGTTTCCTATTTCTAGTTCTGCCATCAAATATCTGTGTGCTAATTATACCATTTTTGTTTTACATAGGGGAGAAAAGACTCGGACACCCCTCATCCCAGGAGACCAGAGACCCCCCCCTCTGGAAGAAGGGGAAATACCTACCCAAGAAGAAGAGCAAGAGGAAGAAGAAGACGTGGTGGAGATTGGCACCACAACAGGTGAGTGTCTGCAACCACAGGCTCAGGTAAAAGAGATGGATGTTGGCAGATTTTTGAGACCTGTTTTTTTTGTTCTTTATCTCTTTTTAGGTGATCGGGATCCAGAACGCTTTACATCAGAAAGTGCCCAGATACTGATAGGGGAGATCATGGGGTGTAATCTCCAATTGCAAAACATCCAGCAACAAATCAGTGATGTTATTAAAAAAAATAATAACATCATTGATGTTTTGGGGCGAATTTAAACCCCACAAAATCACCTGTTTTATCTTACAAAAATTTTTACAATGTTTAGAAAAGCCAAATTTGGAGGATGCACACAGTGTGCCAACGTGTGCTATCTGCCATCACGGGAGATCACTGGACGCGTTTTGGGGGTGCAACCCCTTCCTCAATTATAAAGTAGCATTGAGGAAGGGCTTGCTCCCCCAAAACACGTCCCTTGATCCCCCCTGATGGCAGATAGCACATGTTGACATTCGTAAATTGGTGTGCATCTTCCAAATTTGGCTTTTCCAGGGGTGATTTCCCCCCATCTGAACGCTATATCAAACCCAGTTCCTAAATACTGATGTCTGATATAGCCTTCAGGTTTTACCTAATGTGAACTTTGTAAGTTCAAGTTTTTTGGCTTTCTTGTTGGTTTTACACAGGCCTCTTTTATCTGAAATGGATATTTCGATTTTTCATAATGCTACTGCAAACATTGTTATACAACAAACATGTTGGTTTGTTTTAAAAACCTTTGGTAAATGCACATGTGATTGTGCAGGTATAAAAAAGTGCCTTACTCAAGAATGTGTGGATTATTGTCTCAACACTACAACACTTTTGGGGTGATGTAATTGTTGTTTTATGCACAAATGGGGGTTATTTCCTAAGGGCAAATCCTCTTTGCACTACAAGTGCAGGTTCAGTGCAGTTGCAAGTGCACTTGTAGTGAAATGTGTTTTTGCATTTAGGAAGTACCAGCCAACACTGTTTTTTAAAAGGTTACCCAATCACGACATTTTCTGCACTCAACACATTTCTGTCAGGGTCAGCTAAAACAAACACAAGCAGTAAATGTCCACCAAGAATTTCTTTTGGTTGTTTTTTATTTGAAAAAGGTGTCACAGATTGTCTGGCATATTGATAGCCCCCCTACCCGCAAAGAACTCCAGGTATCGTAACCGGACATCACGGGCATTCAGGGAGGGCAAGCCAGGACGGCCGCTTTCAAGTGCCGTCATTGTTGAAGTATTTGGGATTCCGGCCTAAGGCCCAACTGAGCCAGCATAGTTGGCTGAATGTTTTCGTATAAAATTATGGAGATCACAGCAGGCAAGTATTATATGGTTCAGTTTATACTCCGCCATATGGATGGGTGTCATAAATAATCGGAACCGGCTGGCCAGGATTCCAAACGTGTTCTCCACCACTCTTCGGGCTCTGGCCAGCCGGTAATTAAAAACCCTCTGTTCCAGAGTGATGGCTTGCTGATATAGGGGGTCAGCGAAGCCAACAAACGGTGAAACACGGGGTCCGTCATCCGGAGAATGTTCCTGAAATCATCAGGATTATTCTCACGGATCTCACGGAGCAAAGGCATGTGACAGAACTGGTCACGCTGAAGCAACCAATTCTTGGTCCATGAACTCCTCCCCACCCTGTTCATGGACTGGACTTGTGTCAAGGTCAGGACCCCAACACCAAGCCCCCGCACAGCACGAACTCTACGAGGAGTACGCATACGAAACATGGCTAGAAAACGGTCGGCTGCTCAGAACGAAGTAACAGAACGCACTGAAGAACAGCAAGGCCTGTGAAGAGCGACCTGAAAAACAGCAACGAGCGGACAAGATCGCACAGAAAACTCCAATACGAACTGACTGCACGCACTGAAGAGCAGATACAAACCCACAAGCACAAACTGAACGGCAGAAAACGATCTGAAAGCCACGAGTCTGAAAAAGCGCGAATCGTCTCTCACCAAACTTTTACTAACACGAGATTAGCAAAAGGAGCCCAAAGGGTGCTGCGCTTGGTTCTGAACCGGCCTTTTCTAGTCTCGTCGTACGTGCTTGACGTCACCGCGTTCTTGGCGATCGAAAATTCCGACAACTTTGTGCGACCGTGTGTAGGCAAAACAAGTTTGAGCCAACATCCGTAGGAAAAAATCCGAGGATTTTGTTGTCGGAATGTCCGAACAAAGTCCGACCGTGTGTACGGGGCATAAGAGTCCTTATGTCCTTTCTGCATTGATCTGAATCTCTTCCAGTATTAAATTATATTTTCAAATTATCGCTTCCTCTATGGTCTCATAGTCATCATCCTGCTCGATTGGCAATTCCACATAGGCATCGAGGGCCTTGCCTCGCAGCCCTGGCATCAGACACTGGGCCCACTGTGCTTGTGGCAGATGATATTGATGGTATGTTTTTTCAAAGGACAGCAAGTAAATATCAATGTCACTGTCTTATTCCATTACTGGAAATTTGTCATGTGGCTGCTAGGCACACAAGCAGTGATGCTTCCCTGTGCCCTAGGAAACTGAGTTTCTGATTCACTGCTGATGAAGCCTGGCCAGTTTGTGTCAATGGTCAACTGCTCTCTCTGCAGACTCTGGCTGAGGCACAGTGTGGTGTTCAACGAACTATAAGAATGCCATAGGATCTGTATTCATTATGTATTGCAGTGCTTCCTACATCTGAAGAGAGTCTTTGCTGGTACCATTACTCATTCACAAAAGAAAGTTGTTAACTGGAAATGAAAAACCCAATCATTTGACAAGCCCTTTATTAAAGATAGGTAATTATTCACTATCACCCCCTGTGTTTCTGCTCTAATTTCATTTTTTTTTCTTCCTTTACACCCCTCACCACTCACCATTCACCTCACTCATTATTTTCACCTTTACAACCTATTTACATTCAACATTAGTCACTTTTCTTTCTCATGCATTCATTTTGCATCTTAGGTTTCCCATCAGGTTCACTGCTTTTACCCTTCACAAGGGTTGCTCACTCACACACATGGCCTACAATTTGTCTGTGCTGGTTGTTATCCCCCCTTGGCGACCGCAGTGCCCGGAGATGAGACCCTGCGATTTTTTGGCGACTTTTGATGTCACACTGCCGCTGCGCAGATGCAGATGTAAGTTTAATATGCAACCTGGTAACAAACCTTCATATATAATTTCCCCTTGTTTTTTATGTTTTCCTACCCCTACCTCAACTAAAATCAATTATCCTTTTTGACCATTTAGAACTAATATTTTTTGTTTTTAGATATTTTCCATGGTTTAAGGCTTCTGATGAGCGGCTATAAGGCCGCGAAACGCATCAAGCCTTACACTTTAGTACCATTCTACCATGGACCAATTTATATTCTCTACGATTTTATTCATGTTTATAATCATTCAGTATATGAATTATGTTTATTTATTTTTTTCCCTCTTCTCTTAATTTTTCTATATTTAGTATTGTCTTTAACTTGCCTATGCTTATAATACATATCCATTGTGTGTTCTACAACTGTTTCAATGATTGCAGACTACTATGTAACTTATGTTGTAAATGATCAAATGCTTTTGGAGGTTATATACCCATTAAGTTGTATGTTATATTATACGACATGAATAAACAGTGTTTCCCAGTCACTTGACTTCCTTTTGTGCTGATGTGTGCTTCATATAAAGTTCCACCATTCGTTCTCAATTTTAATCAATGATAGGGATGGAGGCAGTTACCCCTTTGGTTCCTGCCTCATTTAAAGTCCCAAAATTCTTTTTCTTTTCCCTTTATTAAAGAGTAAAGGTAAAATTTTAGAAAAAAAACAAACAAACATCTCTATACTTACCTGCTCTGTGCAATGGAATGCCTAAACATTTTTTACCCTAATGCAAGAAATGCATTAAAGGTAAAAAAGTTTAGGTTTCAGAACAATTAAAAAAATAAAAATAAACAAATCTCCCACTCATTCGCTTGTCATCAATCAAATGGAAAGTCCAGTCATTAACAGCTGTTATATAAAAGGAGGTGGTGTCCTTCAACGACATCATTGACCATATATGAACATGACCATATACAATATGTTCAATGACATCACTGGGATGCCACTGCCTTATTTACATGGCTGGGGCCAGGGGCAGATTGTTAATTCACAGTCATTAACAGAGGGAAGCTGTCATGTACAATAGCAATAGTAATACCACTATTATACATAATGTTGGGCTCTCGTTGAACATGCCCAAACAGCCAAAGTTCGGGCCAAGCTTGTGTCTGACCTTCATCCCTGCTTGGCATGCATGTATGCAAGCATGCAAATCACCCTATTGCCTGAAGCTGACTGCAATATGTCTTTGAATGGCACCCCAGCTCATCTTGCTAGCACACCACAGTATATATGTTTTTCAGCATACCAAGCAGATGTGAACTTTGTGTTAAGGGCACTATTAAAAAAAAAAGTATGTGAGTTAAAATCCCCATTTCAGTGTATTAGCAGCACATTCAAAATTAACAAGCTATCTTAACGCAATATACAAACTACATGAATGTGCTTGCAGTATTGCTTCACAACAGTGTGAATCTGTCCCTACAGTTGATTGATTCACTTCCTAAGTGCATTATATTTGTATTTCTGATTCTTCAATCCACAGCTTGATATTTCTAGACTAAAAATCCACCATAGACTTCTGCTAACCTGACATCTAGTGGAGAAAAAGTGACTGTCACGCATACAGTAATTCTTCATGCACAGCTGGCTATGTTTAAAAAAAGTATTTCATCCACATAATGACACTTACTAGAGAAAAAAATACTCTGTCTCTGTGAAAAATCAGAAAAGGCTCTTTGCGAGAAGAACTGTCAATTCAGATACACACTTAACAGACATAGTGACCAATATGTATCAAGTGCTGACTGCTCTACCTTTAGCGATTTTAATCTACACCAATCAAATAAGTACTTTAATTAACATGAGATTAAAGAATATTTTGTGACATCACTTATGTATCTACCACTAAATTAAACATCTTAATACATAAAATAAATTATAATCCAATTATAAACATAAATAAATGCATCAATTTATATCCAATAGTGCTTGTGCCTATGTCCTTGAGTGGACCATCCACTATATTTGTGCTATTTCTGTGCTCTTGTCAACACCCCTACTATGACTACAACCAATATAACTAAGAATATGCCAGACCCCACCCCGGGCACCAGTACTCAACAGAAAATAGATCTAAAGAGACCAACACAAGGAGGAAATACAAACAACACACCTACCCACCAACCACCTGTGGGATAATTCCCTAGACTTTGGAGAGGAGGTTTTAGAGGTAGAGGTAGGGGATATTACAATTATAATCCATACTATGGCCTCCCTCAGTGGCAAGGGGAATGGCAGGATTGGAGGGAACCCTACAAACCCCCTATGCCAGTATTTCAAACCAGCAGGGGAGGCTGTAGGGGGGGAGTTAAAAAGAAAAAGAGAAAATTAGGAGAGGGGGTGTTCAATTTAATGGATATAGTGTTTACGCAGGAAGAACTTTTAGTACTAGATAAAGGAATCAAGTATGCACCCAATAAGTCGTTTAATCAGTTTGAAGCGCTTATTGACTTACAAAGATTCGTTAGAAAGCTTAATCTGAAAAAAACATTTAGAGGGGGGGGGGGGGGGGGGAACGACGACAATGAAGAGCAGAAAAGCACAGTTTATACCCACACCCAATTGAAAAACAAATACACATTTAACCCCAAGTCCAGTACAAATGAACATATTGATGTATTTAAAAGAATGGTGGAAAAAGAAATAAAAAATATAAAACCAGAAACCAGAGGGTTCAAAGAAAGATAGAATATGGCAAGGTATAAGAAGATTGGAAAAGCGCAAAAATATAGTGATAAGGCCTGCTGATGACAAGAAAGGATTATAACCTAGAACTGGAAAGATTGGTTGCAGATACTACCACTTACAAACTACTTAAGAAGAACTTGAATAGAGAACTTAAATCTAAACTAAAAGAATTTTTAAACAAGGGAATTGCAGACAAAATAATAAATAAAAAGGAGGGGAGATATCTGTTACCTGAAGCACCAAAAGTTCCAGTAATATATCAGGTACCCAAAATTCACAAGAATAAAACAAAACCACCATGGAGATCCATACTTAGTGGAATTGGATCAGTACACTCTAGGTTAGGTGAGTACCTGGATGTGTTCCTCCAACCAATGGCGAGAAAGGGGAAGGCCTTTATTAAGGATAGCAAAGATGTGATTAACATATTGAGACAGATTAATGTTGATGACGCTACGCTATTAGTGACATTAGACGTGGAGTCATTATATATCAGCATTAAACAGACAGATGCCCTGGTAGCAGTGGCATGGGCAATGAAAAATCTATTTGAACTTGAACTAAAACAAAGGAGGTTCATATTGGAAGGACTTAGAATGGCTATGAATAATAACTTTTTGTTGGCACAATCATAGTTATTATAGACAGATTAAGGGGGTGGGAATGGGTAATAGGTATGCACCAAGTGTGACCAACATCTTCCTTAATAAATGGGAGGAGGAGGAGATTTTTGGGGGATGCTGGCCACACTTGGTGTTATATAAAAGATCCATAGATGATATTTTGATCATCTGGAAAGGTAGCCAGAAGGAATTGGAAAATGTCATTAACAGTATAGGTGCAAACCAATATGGAATAAAATTTACAGCAAATGTTGACCGTAATACCATAAATTTTTTGGATTTGGAAATCTTCAAAAATGGAAATAAGCTAAGTACAAGGACGCATTTTAAAGACACCGACCGAAATGGTTATATACCAATGAGGAGTTGCCACCACCCACATTGGAAGAGAGCCATACCAAAAGGCCAATTGATTAGGATTAGGCGCAATTGCGACCTACTGGAAGATTTTTTTTTTTATACAAACTAATATCTTGATAGAAAGATTTGTAGATAAGGGCTACAATAGACAGGAATTATTAATTGCTCGTGATAATATTGCCAATATGGACAGGGAAATTATATTGCAAAATAAAAATAGGGAATGTAATCATAAAGACAAAATACTGTTTATAACAGGATTTAATAAACAATGTAAGGTGTTGGAGGGGATTATTAAGAAAAATTGGCCCATAATAAGTATAAGTAACCCACAGTTAAGCAAAATCTTACCATCAAAACCAACATTCGTCTATAGAAGAGCAAAAAGAATCAGGGACCAAATCAGGGAAGAATGTACCTGACCCCCCTAAGAAAATGTCTACTTTTTTCGATCAAAAAGGTTTTTTTGGATGTGGCAAGTGCAAACCCTGTAAACTCACCAATAGGGAAGGAAGAAAAAGAAAACTAACAGGGTTCCAATCCAATTCTACTAAGCAAGAATATAATGTCAATAAGTTAATCACGTGCTGCAGCACACACGTGACTTATGTGTTGGAAAGTAGTTGCGGGCTGCAGTACATGGGTAAAACCACAAGGGCACTTTCGGTAAGAATAGGTGAGCACATTAGGAACATCAAGAAAGGGTATAAACACCATAGTGTGTCAAAACACTTTAGGGACAAGCATAGAAGGGATCTGAGATTCTTGAAATTTTATGCGATAGATAAAATAGAACCTAACTTGAGAAATTCCTATATGCGTAGGGAAGTATCCAAAAATGAAACATACCGGATATTTAAATTAAATACTATGAATCCGTTGGGGTTGAACGTGGAACTGGATGTGAATTGTTTTATAGAGGATTATTAATTTTTTTTTTTTAGAATTATATATATATATATATATATACATTAGGAACATTTTTTGGATTATATATGGATTTTTTTAGGATTATATATTATATATTTTAAATTCATTTTCTATATTTTATTATTTTTTTATATTTTATTAAAGTCTGAATAAAGTGAAATAGGTAATTTTACTGTGCGATACTTTCCCCTTTGTATGTGTATGTTTGGGCATACACATACACATTTTTTAGGCAATATACATTTTTGTATAAAACTGTATTTTATATGTAGACTTTTAAATATTGTAAAAGCTTTTCCAGCCGTTTTATATGGATATATGTAGTAAGAAATAAAGACAAAATCCATCTATGGCTAAAAGTGGGTATTAGTAAATAGTTAAAAATATATAAATTGGAACTGATCTGGGTGTGGGCATGCTGCAATAGTTAAATTGGCGGCGATGAATTTCTGGTTTAGGAAAACATTCCAGTGGCCCGCATAAACTGAATCTAGAGAATAAATACAGCGATATCCAATCACCAAGCAGCTTCCTGATGACGCAATTTTGATTGCGAAACGCATAGAGGCTGCTGGGAAAATTTACGCAACGCCACTACGTCACTTCCCGTCGGACGATAGCGAGGCTTGACTCGCAAGCCGCTAGCCATACGGAAACGAGGCTTGCACTGCATGCTGGCGGAGAAACTAGACGGCGGCATCATCCCTTATCTTTTTCTAACTGCTGGAAAAGCTTGGTGTCGGCACACGAACACCAAACCCATGTGAGTTTTTAGTATTTTATATGGCTTAATAAACAGCAACAAGCATATTGCACTATGATGGGTTCTGATTGTTTTTTCCATGAAAACGGACCTATTGGCTTTATTGCATTGGGGTCAGCTTAAAATTCTCAACAAGTGGAATGGTTATCCCATAAATGAACCAAAGGCTTTTATATACTAATATCTGGTGAGTGGCCGACTTATGCGGTGGTGGTGTTGTCACTGAATTTCAGTCACATGAAACACATATGAGAAATCAAGAGCACAGAAATAGCACAAATATAGTGTATGGTCCACTCAATAGGCACGAGCACTATTGGATATAAATTGATGCATTTATTTCTGTTTATAATTGGATTATAATTTATTTTATGTATTAAGGTGTTTAATTCAGTGGTAGATACATAAGTGTTGTCACAAAATATCCTTTAATCTTATGTTAATTAATTTACTTATTTGATTGGTGTACATTAAAATTGCTAAAGGTAGCGCAGTCAGCACTTAATACATATTTACACATTTTTTCCACTTGTTGGAGAAACACGCTTTTTGGCTGCAGCAATCGTTTTTTTTTTTTATAGATAGAATAACTGTCTGCCTTTGCACCAAGCAATGCAAGCTTTCCCTGTGTGTAAATCTTGTAGGAGTTGAATTTTCTAGCTGTGAGTAAGGTGGGAATAGTCTGCAATACCTCTATCCTTTAGGACTTGGGTTTCTCAGAAACTGAGAAGCAGGATGGAACAGGGTGCCAGTAAGTCTGTTCTGTTTAGAAGAGGTCGAGGAAGTCACCCAGAAGTCTGAGTATATCTGTATACCACGTTCCTTCTGGCCAATTTATGATAAGAATCACCACAAGCCTTTCCACCCCTTTTTTGTGCAGTTGTTGAGGTGGGAACTTCATCTGAGGGGAGCCATAAACCAGTATGAATTGAGTCTAAGGAATCACAATAGCATCTACTGCTGTCAGGAAGAGCACACCAGCAGGCAAGATGCCTCCTCTAGGTAGATTTCTGTATGCAGTCGCAGGCAACCTGAAAAATTTATGCCCTGGGTTCTCAGAAGGGCCAGACTCAGGATGAGAAATTTCATGAACACTTGGGGCCTGAATAACATTCGGGCCCCAAGTGTTCCACAGCAAAATGCAGAAAGCACTGATGTGAGAGAAGATAGAGGTGTATAGATAGACATCTTGTATGTCTACTGATTCCAGAACTTCCTCTTGTCTGAGAGAAGCAATGATAGATCTTGTTGATTCTAACTGAAATCTGTTTAGGGATTTTAAGTCCAGTATTGAGCAGAGGCCCCATTTAACTTTGTGAATAGGATAGAATAGAAACCTTGAAATCACTCTGCCAAAGGAACAGCTACACCCACCCCTTGTGCCTGGAGTTGGTGGTTGGTGGTCATTAAACCTGCCTTCTCTTGCTTTAAATCTGGCAGTGTGGAAGGCAAAAAACAAGGAGGGGGTAGAGATAGAAACTCTATTTTTTATCTTTTTGAAATGAGAGAATGGACCCAGACATCTATGTTTCTCAGATCCAGACTGGCGCATATGCCAAAAGACATCCCCCCACTCCAGTGAATGGGGAAGTCCCTTCACTGTGAGTAGGGCTTCTGGGCAGGCTTGGTGGAGTTATGAGTCTAGGGCTTGCGACAAAAGGAAGTGTTAACCCATGGTTTTGAAGTCAAGCATGGGGAGATTAAAGAGAGCACTTTCGTTGAGCAGCCCTAGTAGAGAAGTACTCATAGGAGTGGGAGACTTAGAATTTTTTGTGGGGTAGGAGTACCTTTTTCCCCACATCACTTTCTTGATGAATTCATTAGGTGATTACCTAAATAGCCGTCCGCCATCAAAAGGCATATGTACAAGACACTTTTTACAAGTGTGTTCAGCAGACCAAGCTTTTAGCCACAAGGTCATGCACAGGTAAAGGACATTATTACTTGGAAAATTACATTTTCTTGAGCATGAACACAAAACAATAAGGTTAAGGACATCAGCTGCAATTGTTCTAGGAGAGCAGGGAATATCCTTAATATGAACTATAAGATATTTATTTAAAGCTAAAATGGCATAATAATCCACTACCAAAATACTCAATTTCTTCTTGTTTTGGTTGTTATGAGTCAGGTGTCATTGAGCAAAGACTAATGTGCACCGTGTCAATGTGTCCACAGTGGAGAGTGTTTAGCATGAAGCCATGACTTGTACTTCATAAAATGCAGGGGAAGGAAAAGCCTTTTAAGTTTATGCTACAATAATATCCTGAATACATGGAGGTTCTGCCTCTGATTTCTGACAGGGTGAAGGGGAATAGATGGGCGTGTAATGTTTCTGGCCTCTTGAAAACAGAGGTCCTTAATGTTATCCAAAGAATTTAGACAAACTGGCATAGTAATGTGCTTTTGTCTGGCAGACCACATAGTGCATGTCTCAGAGGTGGCTAAAGTCAAATTAGGGGAGCAGTGTCATAATAGAAAATCATTCCAGGACCAAAATCCTCTGCCTTAAATGCCAGGAATTCAGTCTAACATACAGGGAATCCTTGTCTTACCTTATACACGATGCTGGGCCTAGTAGAAGTACAGACTTTGCCTGTTACAATGGGCATACCTCCAAATGGGTCTTTAGGGTCTGTAAATGATAGAAGAGAACAGCAGTCTTGGACCTGTACAGCACCCTGTGGCTAGCTGCACATGTTGCACTTCATTCCAAGGTGGGCACCTAATGCAGGATCCAGTGCCCAAAGCAAACATTACAGGACTGGTCCCACACAGTGGGGTTCGAGTATGGTCCCCAAGGTACAGACCAAGAGTACCCTATCTGGAAACTGCTAGAAAGCCCAGGGCAATAATCAGTCAGATCTTGATAGAAGCTCAGAAAAAAAATGTTTAAAAGGTTTTAAAAGAAAAGTACAGGAGTATCAAAAAGAGTGCACCCGAAGGTAGCTGTGTATATCCTATATAAATAAATCACAAAACAGAGGCAGAAAGTCTGTTTTGAAAATACAATACCCCCTCTTCTGGAGAATCATGTTTCAGATATAAGAAATGGATTGTTGGAGTATCCAGTAGCCAGACAGTTTGCGAAATGTTAGGATTACAAAACAGACTCATTGAGATTTGAAGCCTTAGCCAGGATTCACCCCCCTATTTCGATAGGAATATCCTGCAAGGAGAAACAAAATCGATATACTGTATGATTTAAAGGCTTTGAAATCACCAGGTTTGAATGAATCTATTAGTTTTGCTACATTTTTGTCAGTAAGAGTTTTTTTTAATGTTTACACTGTTTACATGACAACACATCTCCTGCTGGAAATCTCTTATGCTAAAGCCCATCTCACAACTTCAAAATGTCAGGACCAATGGGCCTTATGGCTGTCAGATAACAGTAGTGTTCCAGTCGCCTAACTTCACTTTTTCACCTTTCACTTCTGTTTCCACCTTCTTCTTTAGTACCTAAAGCCCAATTATGACTAAAATATATAAATACTGTATGAGTTCACAGGGATCCTCACTTTTATTGTTTAGTACTCTAGATACAACCTATGATGTATTATGGCATTGTAACTCATTGCCCTGTATGTATTGTTTAGTATTTTGCACTACTGTTTGCCTAGAAGCTCTAGCCATTCTTGGGGAAGTTGCCCACCTGCAGCAGGGCTGGATTCTACTGTGGATTCTACTGTGCTTACTATTACCTCTATCATCTCAAAAGTAAAAATTAGAGCAGGACGACAGGAGGGGGAGAAGGTAGTAGAACCACATGCATTATATTGGATAGGTAGAGGGCAGGTGAGCCTGGAGGGAGCCCACCCCTCCCTAAAGGCACAGGGGCACATTGGACACCCAGCATATAGCACAATGGCAGCAAAGGTGCTATTGTTAGACAGGATAATATGATTGGTTGCAGGCTGGTTGGTAAATTAAGCTGGAAATTTTCTATGGTTTTGTTTGACGTGCGTCACCCTTCCATCTGCTCGATTTCGGATCGGGACCTGGCCATTACGGCAGAATAAATGGGCATATTGTGGATGGGGTTGGTGGCCCAATAGGCATGTCCTTCATTTTTTTTTTGTAAGCCCCATGTTTAGGGTGAGGCCCATAAACAATTTGAACTCCTCCAAATTCAGATCTCTCCACTCAAACGGACGGGCATAGGATGATTGGGGGTTGTTGGCAAAATACTGATGGGCATATAAATATGTCTGGTCCACAATGAATTGCAGCAACGTGTCGGGCAAAAACAGGTTGACAGATATTTTTTTCCTCAGTTTAGGCCGATACGTATTCTACATATTTTTGGTAAAAAAATTGCAATAAGCGATTATTGATCGGTTTGCACAAAAGTTATAGCGTTTACAAAATAGGGGATAGTTTTATGGCATTTTTATTAATATATTTTTTTTTAAATGGCAGCGATCAGCGATTTTTAGTGTGACTGTGACATTATGGCGGACACATCGGACATTTTTGACACATTTTTGGGACCATTGTCATTTATACAGCAATCAGTGCTATAAAAATGCACTGATTCCTGTGTAAATGACACTGGCAGTGAAGTGGTTAACCACTAGGTGGCAGTGTAGGGTTAAGTGTGTCCTAGGGGCGTGTTTCTAACTGGTGGGGGGGTGGCTACATGTTACACATTACTGATCTCTGCTCCGATGACAGGGAGCAGAGATCGAGTGACACTGTCACTAGGCAGAACGGGGAGATGCTGTTTACATCAGCATCTCCCCGTTCTTCCTCCCCGTGAGGCGATCGTGGGTATCCCCGCGATGATTGAGTCCGCGGTACCTGCGACCCGACTCACAGAGCTTGCTGCGCGCCTCTTAAAGGGCAACGTACAAGTACGTGGTTTTGCCTGTATGAGCCCTTCTGCCACAGTATATCTGCGTGAGGCGGTCGGCAAGCGGTTAAAAAGATCAATTGCTGTGAAATTTTGGGTGTTGGCCTGCACACCTGGCTGTGCTCTGAATGGGGGAATAATTGGTGATCCCGAGTCGGATGGCAGCCATGTTGGGTTGGCAAGACCTTCTGGCATATATGTAGAGGCCCTGGTACTGGGTCTGGGCATTTGTTCCTGGGGCCTATCGTTTCCTTGGACAAAATATCAAAAAATGGGTATAGTTGGTGCTACCTCAAGAACCTAGATGTTAGGTATGTACAGGAATAAGCCTTGTAAGCTGAATAACTTATTATACTCTTGCACATGATCATAGCAATAGGCATGCTAAAATCCCTTCCCCATAGGATTGTATTGATGTGGGGATAAGGTAAACTATATAGGTGTATCCATACTAATATAATAGCTAATTATGTGCAATATTAGGACCAATTTCACTATATGTATCGCATTGCAGTACATAATTTAGGACCTGCAGCAGTTACATCTCAATAGAGTACAATAGTCCCATATAAAATCACTAAGTCAGGTCTGGAACTCTCAGGGGTGACTTTGGTGCAGAACAAGTTGTCATCGGAGCAGAGATCAGTGATGTGTAACATGTAGCCACCCCCCCCACCAGTTAGAAACATGCCCCTAGGACATACTTAACCCTACACTGCCACCTAGTGGTTAACCACTTCACTGCCAGTGTCATTTACACAGGAATCAGTGCATTTTTATAGCACTGATTGCTGTATAAATGACAATGGTCCCAAAAATGTGTCAAAAATGTCCGATGTGTCCGCCATAATGTCGCAGTCACAATAAAAATCGCTAATCGCTGCCATTTAAAAAAAAAAATATTATTAAAAATGCCATAAAACTATCCCCTATTTTGTAAACGCTATAACTTTTGCGCAAACCGATCAATAATCGCTTATTGCGATTTTTTTACCAAAAATATGTAGAATACGTATCGGCCTAAACTGAGGAAAAAATTAACACATCAATACAATCCTATGGGGAAGGGATTTTAGGATGCCTATTGCTATGATTACGTGCAAGAGTATAATAAGTTAATTAGCTTACAAGGCTTATTCCTGTACATACCTAACATTTAGGTTCTTGAGGTAGCGCCAACTATACCCATTTTTTGATATTTTATGTATGATTAGCAGGGCACCCAACGTGGGTACTCTGTACAAGGGGGGCAGCAACCTGTGCTCTTTTGCCATATAGGTTTGTCCTTAAGCGCAGTTTTTCTACACAAGATATTGATTTGTTTCCTTGGGCCTATCGCTGGCGGCAGCGCTGGTACTGGGCCTGGGAATTTGTTCTTGGGGCCTGTTGCTGGTGGCAGCACTGGTACTGGGCCTTGGAATATAATCCTGGTTTCCAGAGTGCCGTGCCCTTTTAGGAGGGACCCATTCTTCCTCCGAATCATTTGCCGATTCACTATTGGGTTTAAATGCCGAATTTGATTCGGAATCAGAATTGGAATCTGATGAGAACTCCCCGTTGCTCTCATCAGTCATGGAGAGGATCTGGGAACGCCTCCTCACTGGTGTATAATCTTTTGGACATGACTCTGATGACTGTGTGACAGGTGGCAGGTGACGGTCACTGATGGGCTGTCAGATGGGTGGCAGGTGACGTTCACTGATAGGTGATGATGGTGTGACAGGCGATGGTCACTGATGGGTGACAGGCCACGGACGGTGACGGGTGATGCTCACTGACGGGTGATGGTCACAGACGAGTGACAGGCCACGGTCACTGATGGGTGATGGGTGCACCATTGACGGTCACTGATGGGTGTCGGGTAATGGCTGACGTCACTGATGGGTGACAGGTAATAGCTGACGTCACTGATGGGTGACGGGTAATTGCTGATGTCACTGATGGGTGGCGGGTGATGGGTGACGGGTGACGGCTGACGTCACTGATGGGTGATGGGTAATTGCTGACAGTCACTGATGGGTGACGGGTAATGGCTGACGTCACTGATGGGTGACGGGTGATGGCTGATGGTCACTGATGGGTGACGGGTGATGGCTGACGGGTGACGGATGACGTTCATTGATGGGTGACGGGTGATGGCTGACAGGCGACGGCTGATGGTCACTGATGGGTGACGGGTGATGGCTGACAGGATCACCGCAGACGGTCACTGTCTTATGTGACAGGTGCACTTTATGGGGTGACTATGGTGACTGTTGGGTGACAGATGACAATGGGGGGGCGATGGGACAAGTGTTGTGCTTGTGCAGTACAATACAGACACAGATCGGTAACTCACTGCTCCGGGCTCTTCTCTCAATGGAAACGGTGTGTGAGGAGAGAAGAGCTGGTAACAGCTAGTTACGGCACTGTGTTTACATTTAGTGATCGGCTGTGAAAGGATCACAGCCGATCACGTGGTAAACAGCCGCCGGCCAATGGCTGTTTACCATCGTCGGTGACGAGCAGTGTTCCCGGGAACACGGCGCCACCGACGTGCACGCACGGCGTGCTCCCGTTAGCGTGCATGTGCTGTGCACAATGGGGTGGTACCAGCTGTCATGTCACGGCTGATCACGTGGTAAACAGCCATGTCTCCGTGACACGCCACCACCGAGGGTACAGGGATGCACGATAGCACGCATTCCCTATTTAATGGGCAGGGCGTCATATGACGCCCTCCCAGAACGAGAGCCGTGCCGCCTGGCTGTCATATGACGGATGGCGGGCGGCAAGCGGTTAAGGAGGGGGTTTGCTTCCTCCATGCTCACCTGCCCTCTGCCTAACCATTATAATGCATGTGTTCCCACTGTGGAGGCTTTCAAAATTTAGAGTTAGGACTACAGATAATACTGGGGTGCAGTGGCTCTGCAGCTTACACATGTATTTGCAAACGTGTGCAAACTAAACCCCTGTTTTTAAGGCATAATGTTACACAGGATAGGGTTTAATCCTCTGCATTGTGTAAAAAGGCTGTTTTATCCTATATGCATAGATCCTCCCCTCCTGCACTGTCTATCTGGAGAAAGCCAGCTAACACAGGCAGGGTAGCCGACCTGCACATGCTCATTTGTGTCTTTTATGCTGTAGAGAGTATTTCTTTGTTGAGCTGAACTAGCCAGGTCACGTGCTATTGATGTAGCACCCTCTACCTGAAGGTAGGTGCTAGACTACTATTTTTCTATAGCTCAGGGTCCAAGTACAGGTAAATTTAGCCAGGTCTGTGCTTTAGGCTGGGCCTGGTTGTTTTGATTTGGGACTGGGAGTGTTTGGTGTAGTGGGAGGTGTGGCCACCTGTGCTCTGACTCAGAGGTGCCTCCCCTGCTTTCAGAAGGATTGTTCTGGAAGAGGGGTTGGAGCTGAGGTTTGAGTGGCAGACAGCTCATGTGAGGAGCTCTGACCAATTACAGGGGGCAGGCCTCCCATATAAGCTATGGTCACGTGCTGCCAAGGAGGAGTTCTGAAAAGTAGGAACAGACAGAATGGAGTATTGAGTTGCTGTTCCGGGCATCCCCACGTGGGGATGCGCCGAGCGTGGAGGAGGGATAGAGGAACCGCTAGGAAGGAGACCTAGATAAAGATCTTCATCTCTAAGAAGTATCAAGCTGCTGTGACCGGGGAACACAGGACTTGCATGCTGGAGAAGATCAGAATGGAGGAAGTAGCAGTCAAGCGGAGGAGAGTAGATCAGCGTTCTCTGACCGGGAACACAGAACTATCCTTTTAAAGAAAGGTCAGTGCAGAATGCTGTGGCCGGGGAACGCAGCATTGATAGTCAAGGACTGGCTGAGAGCATTACCATGTGTCAGGCCGTCGTAGAGAGGTACCGAGTATCTCTGGTCTGGTTAAGCATAATGGTAATGCCTTCCAAAAGACTGTGTGGCTTCTGGCTCTTTGATTCGCATAGGCAATACCATTACGGTCTGCAAGGAGGAATTATTCAGAGTGATTCTTTCTTGTCCCAACGGAAGTGAAGAAATAGAAAGTCAGTAGTTTGGCAGTGAAGGACTTGTACAACAAAAAGAAGGAGCAATAGTTTGCAGAGAAGTTATTCAAAGGAAGGAGACTGGTGGTGCAAGGAGTGCATCCAGTTTGCAAGGCCACGGCCACTGAATAACCTCTGATAATGTGCTAAATGCTATGGGCATCTCATATCGTCTTTTCTCCCAGCCAAGTTATTATCCTGAAATAAACGTAACAAAACTGTGCAAATGACTGTTCATTGTCTTAACTGATAGATGAGGGTCTGGCAGCAGGGTGATTGGCGGATTGCTAGTAACCAAGTGGTGAACATACCGCTACATTAACATCACACATGTGGGGCGTGTATACAGGCTGCAGTGGAAATCTCCACCTTCCTGTACTCTCAGCACTGGGGAAACTGTGCAGTTTATCACTGACTGTGGTATACAGATTAGCAAAAAAAGTATATAGTGGCAGTATTTTAATGTAAAAAGAAGACTTATAAGCTGTGGGCACTGTGTGTGTGTGTGTGGGGAGGGGGGGGGGGGGAGATGAACTATTTTCATATTACTGGGTTTAGTAACACTTTAACTACTGTAGCAAAGTATCGGGGCCCCTGAATCCCAATGGTGACCTCCAGAGTTAAGGACAGCTGACATCCTCAGACATCCCCTGACATCATCAGTGTAGAGTGGGTTACAAGGCATGGCGTTTGTAATGCAAGATGAGCAGGTGGGCGCCAGACACTTTTTCAATGCAAAAATTGTCTCTTGAACAGAACTGTGTGAGAGAGGATTAGGGCCAGGACACCAGTAGGTAGATGCAATGTTAATTGGCAGACTCAGAGACTTCTAGGGATGAGCCGAACACCCCCCTGTTCGGTTTGCACCAGAACATGCGAACAGGAAAAAAGTTCGTTCGAACACGCGAACACCGTTAAAGTCTATGGGACACGAACATGAATAATCAAAAGTGCTAATTTTAAAGGCTTATATGCAAGTTATTGTCATAAAAAGTGTTTGGGGACCTGGGTCCTGCCCCAGGGGACATGGATCAATGCAAAAAAAAAGTTTTAAAAACGGACGTTTTTTCAGGAGCAGTGATTTAAATAATGCTTAAAGTCAAACGATAAAAGTGTAATATCCCTTTAAATTTCGTAGCTGGGGGGTGTCTATAGTATGCCTGTAAAGGGGCGCATGTTTCCTGTGTTTAGAACAGTCTGACAGCAAAATGACATTTCGAAGGAAAAAAGCCATTTAAAACTACTCCCGGCTATTGCATTGCCGGTCCGACAATACACATAGAAGTTCATTGATAAAAACGGCATGGGAATTCCCCACAGGCGAACCCAGAACCAAAATTTAAAAAAAAAATGACGTGGGGGTCCCTCTAAATTCCATACCAGGCCCTTCAGGTCTGGTATGGATATTAAGGGGAACCCCGGCCAAAATAAAAAAAAATTACGTGTGGGTCCCTCTAAATTCCATGCCAGATCCTTCACGTCTGGTACGGATTTTAAGGGGAACCCCGCGCCAAAAAAAAAAAAAAACGGCGTGGGGTCCCCCCAAAAATCCATACCAGACCCTTATCTGAGCACGCAAGCTGGCAGGCCACAGGAAAAGAGGTGGGGACGAGAGAGCGCCCCCCCCTCCTGAACCGTACCAGGCCACATGCCTTCAACATTGGGAGGGTGCTTTGGGGTAGCCCCCCAAAACACCTTGTCCCCATGTTGATGAGGACAAGGGCCTCATCCCCACAACCCTGGCCGGTGGTTGTGGGGGTCTGCGGGTGGGGGGATTATTGGAATCTGGAAGCCCCCTTTAACAAGGGGGCCCCCAGATCCCGGCCCCCCCCTGTGTGAAATGGTAAGGGGATACAAAAGTACCCCTACCATTTCACTAAAAAACTGTCAAAAATGTTAAAAATGACAAGAGACAGTTTTTGACAATTCCTTTATTTAAATGCTTCTTCTTTCTTCTATCTTCCTTCATCTTCTTCTTCTTCTTCTGGTTCTTCTGGCTCTTCTGGTTCTTCCTCCGGCGTTCTCATCCAGCATCTCCTCTGCTACGTCTTCTATCTTCTTCTCCTCGGGCCGCTCTGCACCCATGGCATGGGGAGAGGCTCCAGCTCTTCTCTTCATCTTCTTCTTCATCTTCTTCTCTTCTTCTCTTCTTCATTTTCTTCTCCGGGCCGCTCCGCATCCATGCTGGCTTTGAGGGAGGCTCCCGCTGTGTGACGGTGTCTCCTCGTCTGATGGTTCTTAAATAATGAGGGGCGGGGCCACCCGGTGTCCCCGCCCCCCTCTGACGCACGGTAACTTGAGGGGACTTCCCTGTGACGTCACAGGGAATGCCACAGGGAAGTCCCGTCATGTCCCGTGCGTCAGAGGGGGCGGGGTCACCGGGTGGCCCCGCCCCCGTTATTTAAGAACCGTCAGAGGAGGAGACACCGTCACACAGCGGGAGCCTCCCTCCATGCCAGCATGGATGCGGAGCGGCCCGGAGAAGAAAATGAAGAAGAGAAGAAGAGAAGAAGAGAAGAAGATGAAGAAGAAGATGAAGAAGATGAAGAGAAGAGCGGGAGCCTCCCCCCATGCCATGGGTGCGGAGCGGCCCGAGGAGAAGAAGATAGAAGATGCCGCGGAGCAGATGCTGGACGAGAACGCCGGAGGAAGAGCCAGAAGAGCCAGAAGAACCAGAAGAAGAAGAAGAAGATGAAGGAAGATAGAAGAAAGAAGAAGCATTTAAATAAAGGAATTGTCAAAAACTGTCTCTTGTCATTTTTAACATTTTTGACAGTTTTTTAGTGAAATGGTAGGGGTACAAGTACCCCCTTACCGTTTCACACAGGGGGGGCCGGGATCTGGGGGTCCCCTTGTTAAAGGGGGCTTCCAGATTCCGATAAGCCCCCCACCCGCAGACCCCCACAACCACCGGCCAGGGTTGTGGGGATGAGGCCCTTGTCCTCATCAACATGGGAACAAGGTGTTTTGGGGGGCTACCCCAAAGCACCCTCCCAATGTTGAGGGCATGTGGCCTAGTACGGTTCAGGGGGGGCGCTCTCTCGTCCCCCCTCTTTTCCTGCGGCCTGCCAGGTTGCGTGCTCGGATAAGGGTCTGGTATGGATTTTTGGGGGACCCCACGCCATTTTTTTTTTTTGGCGCAGGGTTCCCCTAAAAATCCATACCAGACCTGAAGGGTCTGGTATGGAATTTAGGGGGACCCCCACGTCATTTTTTTTTAAAATTTTGGCAGGGGTTCCCCCTAATATCCATACCAGACCTGAAGGGCCTGGTATGGAATTTAGGGGGACCACCCACGTAATTTTTTTTTTTAACTTTGGTTCGGGGTTCCCCTGTGGGGAATTCCCATGCCGTTTTTATCAATGAACTTCTATGTGTATTGTCGGACCGGTAATGCAATAGCCGCGAGTAGTTTTAAATGGCTTTTTTTCCTTCGAAATGTCATTTTGCTGTCAGACTGTTCTAAACACGGGAAACATGCGCCCCTTTACAGGCATACTATAGACACCCCCCAGATACAAAATTTAAAGGGATATTACACTTTTATTGTTTGACTTTAAGCATTATTAAAATAACTGCTCCTGAAAAACGGCCGTTTTTAAAACTTTTTTTTGCATTGATCCATGTCCCCTGGGGCAGGACCCAGGCACCCAAACACTTTTTATGACAATAACTTGCATATAAGCCTTTAAAATTAGCACTTTTGATTTCTCCCATAGACTTTTAAAGGGTGTTCCGCGGCATTCGAATTTGCGAACAGCCAATGTTCGAGTGGAACATAATTTCGTCTCGAACTCGAAGCTCATCCCTAGAGACTTCTATAGGTAGACAGCTATACAGGTGAAGGCCTCCAGCTGGACACCACTTCTGTATATGTAGGACACTGTCTCCTCCGGCAACAATCTTGTAGCTGTTATTAACAGTAAAGGTATTCAACTTTCTGCAACATGAACAGTTCTCTTTACCCCACACTCACTCACTGTGGGTCTTCACTCAACGAGCTCCCAGTCTCTCTCACTAGACTTCAGTTCCACTAGCCACTGGATCCCCTGAGCTCTTTCACTGTAGCACTCAGTATCTTCCTCAAGCGTCACCCCTGCTTCACTGCTGGGTCCCTGGCTTGGCACTCACAGGTACTCCTCTGGCTTCACTACTGCTGACACATTAGGTCCCTGGCTTGGCACTCCACAAGCGTCACCTCTGCTGTCCCGCTGGGTCCCTGACTTGGCACTTGCTGATGCTTTCCTACTTCTTCACCGTCTGCTCTGGTACTGGCCTCAGCTTACTCACAATGGTCTCCGGTAGTAAGGCGGATGGTCCCTTTGTGACAACAGCTTCCCCTCTACCTCCAACCAGTACTGGTTCCCCGGCCGTCGAGAACCGTTACTTCTGGTTGGACTACAAGCCCGCAGTCCCAACCCCGCACTACTTCTGGATAGGCTCTTGGATAGCCTAGCAGCCAGAGATAGACCTTAGGTTTCTGGCCTAGCAGCCGGGGGCAATACAACACTCGTCCACCCAGACAGCCGTCCAGGTGGCACAGAACACTGATCACCTGACTCTACCCAAATAAATAGGCTCTCCCAGCAGGCCAAGGGACCCAAGAAGCCTGGCTGCAGTGTGCCTATCAGGGAATATAACCTGGGATCAAACAGCTAGACCAATCTGGTCTGTGCACTACATTTGTATTAACAATGAAAAGAAAGTGGTCTGAGAGTCTCCTAGGAACACATCACAATTAGACCATATAGGGGCAAAAAAACATAATTTACAAGTGCTAAGTCAATACAAGAAAGAATTGTGTGTGAAGATGAATAACAAAAAACACCTGATATCTACATTATAATCCCTCCACGTCTCTCAGGCCCAGTTCTCCCTCCACACATCTCCCAGGCCCAGTTCTCCCTCCACACATCCCTCAGGCCCAGTGCTCCCTCCACACATCTCTCAGGCCCAGTTCTCCATCCACACATCTCTCAGGCCCAGTTCTCTCTATATACATCTCTCAGGCCCAGTTCCCCCTCCACACATCTCTCATGCCCAGTTCTCCCTCCACACATCTCTCAGGCCCAGTTCCACCTCCACACATCTCTCAGGCCCAGTTCCCCCTCCGCACATTGCTCAGGCCCAGTTCTCCCTCCATACATCTCTCAGGCCTAGTTCTCCCTCCATACATCTCTCAGGCCAAGTTCTCCCTCCACACCTCTCTCAGGCCCAGTTCCCCCTCCACACATTTCTCAGACCCAGTTCTCCCTCCACACATCGCTCAGGCCCAGTTCTCCCTCCACTCATTTGTCAGGCCCAGTTCTCCCTCCATACATCTCTCAGGCCCGGTTCTCCATTCACACATCTCTCAGGCCCAGTTCTCTCTATATGCATCTCCCAGGCCCAGTTCCCCCTCCACACATCTCTTAGGCCCAGTTCTCCTTTCTTACATCTCTCAGACCCAGTTCTCCCTCCATACATCTCTCAGGCCCAGTTCCCTGTCCACACATCTCTCAGGCCCAGTTCTCCCTCCATACATCTCTCAGACCCAGTTCCCCCTCCACACATCTCTCAGGTCAAGTTCTCCCTCCATACATCTCTCAGGCCCGGTTCTCCATTCACACATCTCTCAGGCCCTGTTCTCTCTATATACATCTCTCAGGCCCAGTTCCCCCTCCACACATCTCTCAGGCCCAGTTCTCCTTCCTTACATCTCTCAGACCCAGTTCTCCCTCCATACATCTCTCAGGCCTAGTTCTCCCTCCATATATCTCTCAGGCCCAGTTCCCCCTCCACACATCTCTCAGGCCCAGTTCTCCCTCCATACATCTCTCAGGCCCAGTTCCCCCTCCACACATCTCTCAGGCCCAGTTCTCCCTTCACACATCTCTCAGGTCCAGTTCTCCCTCCACACATCTCTCAGGTCCAGTTCTCCCTCCATACATCTCTCAGACCCAGTTCTCCCTCCATACATCTCTCAGGCTTAGTTCACCATCCACACCAGTGGCAGTGCATCCATAAAGGGCACAGGAGCGCCGCCCCCTCTCTCCTGTCACCTCTCTCTCACTATAGATAGATTCATGCATTGCATGAATCTATCTATGGTCACCGCTGCCACACCCTATTCAGGTGTCCGACCCCTTGTCGGGCGCCGGGCACCTGAATTACAGCGGCAGGGTTTTTTTGGAAGCGCCTGATTAGAGCTGTGGGCTCTAATAGGTGTCCTGATGAGAGCCGTAGCATCTAATAGGCTTCCAAAATGGTAAACAGCAGGCACAATGCTGTGTGTTTGCTGTTTACTCAGTGTTGTGTTAGGAAAGTGAAAAAATTGCTTTCCTAACATTGACCCGCCTATCCCAGCCAATCAGGTGCTCGGGTCTGGTTACCTGTCACCCGATTGGCTGAAACAACAGGCGCTGTGATTGGATGCCTGATAGAGAGGACCGGAGACATCGAGGAGCGTGGACGTGGAGGACGCCACCGTGACCCGCTGCGAGACAGGTAAGGCCCGACTCCCAGGCGATGCACGCTGGCAGCATTTGATGGGGCACAGTAGCAGCAATTGATGGGGCACAGTAGCGACAATTGATGGGCACACTGGCAGCAATTGATTGGCACACTGGCATCAATTGATGGGGCACACTGGCAGCAATTGATGGGCACACTGGCAGCAATTGATGGGTACAGTAGCTGCGTTTGCTGGCACAGTGGCGGCAATTTATGGGTACAGTGGCTGCTTTGGTGGCACAGTGGCTGCGTTTGATGGCACAGTGGCTGTGCTTGATGGGCACAGTGGCTGCGTTTGATGGGCACAGTGGCTGCGTTTGATGGGCACAGTAGCTGTGTTTGATGGGCACAGTGGCTGCAATTGATGTTTTTTTTTTTTTTCAGTTTGTTTGCGCCCCCCCAAAAAAATTTTGAGCACCAGCCGCCACTGATCCACACATCTCTCAGGCCCAGTTCTGAGATATATTGAGCAAAGAGAGAGTTTGTGTTCTCAGTTCGTAATAGTAGAAGATTTTTAGCCCAGACAATGTTTAAAAAGGTTATTAACATCTCCAATGACTAGTCCTGGGACCTCTGGACAAATAGCCATTAGCCATAAAATGTGTTTTCTCCAATGAGAAGAGATAATAAATATTAGCAATTATGCAGCAGCAGTTATTCAGCGTACACATTAAAAATACAAACTTCCCCTTTTTTTCACAGACAGTAGTACTATACATTTTTTCTCAAGCAGCTCTGCTATCAGACACCCTCAGCATTGTAATTTATATCAAGAAGACATTTTTATCCCCAATTCTCAAATGCAGTTCATGGGACTGTCTGAAATTCACATCTCATAACACCACATCTGGAATTGTTTGAAGACTTTATTCCCTTACAGATGTAGCCTATTCCTGTAAATGTTTTGACTGTCTGTGTTCTTTCTTTTTATTGCATCAGTGTCTTTTTGTCCTTTGCTTTTATCAAGCACTGTATGGCTTACATCAAGACTAGACAGAAGCATCATGCAAGCCTGAACAAGTGTGGCTCCTCATTCCCATGCCTGCAGTCATCACAGGCTTACAAAGGTCAAAACAATCCTTATTAATGTACTCTGCATAATAAAACATAGCCTAGTCTACATGTATGTATCTGTAATGTAAACAATTAAGTCATTGATGACTTAATATTTTGTGACTTAATTATGACTAGGAAAGTGTGCCCATTTCTTAAACAGCTAATTTGGTAAGATGGTATTTATTTAAATGTAATTGTGTGATTTGTTATGAGATGTAAATGTTTTGCTAAAAGAGTGAACAGCTTGTTGGAAGTCACTTCATTTCAAGCACTCTGAAACCAGTGTGACACTTATGGGCTCACTGCCAAGCAGTTAAATCTCCTAATAAAACTTAGACTAAAGAATAAAAAAGTGAAATAAAGTTTATTTTAGGTTAAATTTGAACTCTAGGCCTGTATAAAAGTTATAAATCAATACAGATCTGTAATCATTAATACATTTTTAAGTATTTTTAAAGTGGAACTCTCCATTACAGGCAAGGAAGCTGCCATCTTAGCTTCCATTTCATCCTCAATTGCCATGGTGCTGCACATGCAATCAGTCATGACACCAGCCATTTGATGGCTTGACAGTTTGGTTGAGAGCACAAGCAACTTTGACAGTTTATTTATTTGTACCACCTTGGTTGTTTAGGGTGGCGCCATCATCATTCTTTACTTGAAAAATGGACACACCTTACCAAAAAACAGAACTTTCTGGGTGCACACTAATACAATTTACACTTACTCATCAAAATGCAAACATTTATTAAGGCCCTAAAAAGCAATAAAAAACTTTTACAAACTTTTACAAAAACAGGTTTTTATAAACACCAGTATAAAATACTTTTTCACAGTTTATTGTAGTCCCCCCTCCCCCTTTTCACTTGTATACATATTACCATTTACTTCTATCATTATGTGAACTTTATGTTATAGATGTTCATCACTTATGACATGTTTTGTGGGTACCAAAACCCCACTTCCTCGGGTTTTGCTAAACTATAAATCACAAATTAGTATTTACTTCCACATTAAAATTTTCTTGATATCCTTAACCATTAAAAAATATAAATACCCTTTAGTTCAACTATTGGACATGGAATTTAAGACCTGGAGACCTCCAACCACACCAAGAACCCCCCCACACACACCCCAGGGGGCAGTGGACACTTTGGATGCTTTGGTTTGCTTTGTTTACCCTCTTTAGGACCACCCACCTGCATTGTACTGTGGGCGGGCGACTCCTACAGGCACAGGGCGTGCAAGCGTGACCCTCCGCTGACTTCCGCTGTGATCTAGGGGCCCCCTTGTTAAAGGGAGCTTCCATATTCCAATAATCCCCCACCTGCAGACCCCCACAGCCACCGCCCAGGGTTGTGGGGATGAGGCTCTTGTCCCTATTAACATGGGGACAAGGTGCCTTAGGGTGCCTGCAGTCTCCCCACAACCACTGCCCAGGGCTGTCGGGAAGAGGCCCTTGTCCTTCCCTGCCCCAAAGCACCCCCCCATGTTGAGGGCATGTGGCCTGGTATGGTTCAGGAGGGGGGGCACTCGCTCTCCCCCCCTTTCCTGGCCTACCGGGCTGCATGCTCGTATAAGGGTCTGGTATAGATTTGGGGGAGACCTCACACCGTTTTTTTTTTTTTTGGTGTGGGGTTCCCTGAAGAGCCTGCTATGGATTGGGGGAGGGCCCCATGCCGTTTTTTCCCCCACTTTTTTATTGCCTGCAATGTGAAAGGAAGAATGAAGTCAAACCACAAGGTTGGAACTATGAAGGAATATCAATGGTTCTCCTGATCTGCATTGGGAAACTATGGACAAGTGGATGATTGTATGTTGAAGTAGAAAATGAATGTGATGAAAGGGGCATCCTTGCTGGATAATAGTTGTCAAGAGGAAGTATACCAGTGGGGTGGTGTATGTGTTTAAATGTACAATAAGGTGATGTGTGACTCTCTGGAACCTTTAATGGATGAACACAGTCCTACCTAACCTCCCTCTCACTATACCAATCAGAGTCCCTTTGAGACTCGCTCTCAAATCCCAAATGAGACAGCCATATGAAAAAGTAAATATTTCCAAAATATACTTATCAGCTTGTGATCAAGTCCACAGAACCAAAGTCCCAGGGTGTGTTCCTCTCTTATCTTCGAAAACGACAGCCTTGTAAAGTATGTAGTACCATAGATGGGTCAAAAGCATGTAATCAAGAGATGGGCAGTGCTGGCCTGACCAGTTTTACCGATCCCTGACGGCTGCGTCAGAGGCTGGTTGCCAATGCAGTCCCCTCACCACGTGGAACATCGTCACCGTGTCAATGTAGTAGACAGTCTCTTCTCCCCACATCATGAAAGAGGAAGGGGAGGGGTGAATGCGGAAGATGTGGAACAATGCACTGCTAATACTTCCTTGATGCATTTCAATCTCCCCCTAGATGAATATGTGGAATAAGCAGCACAAAATAAGGTAAAGCCCCTATATGAACTCCATAGAAAAAATAATAGGATAACCACAATATGGTGATGGGGACCCTTTCTTATATGATTGACAACATATGCTCCACATATTCCTCTAGGGGGATATTTAAATGCATCAAGGAAGCATCAGCAGTGTATTGTTCCACATGTTCCACGTTCACCCCCCCCTTACAGCATTAACAACTTTTGAAACCTGGGTGGAATTACACCACCTATTCAGAGATGGTCTTTTTGTTTTTGTTTTTATAGCTCCAATGCTATGTATGCATGTTGTTTTTAATGTCCTTTTCTTAACTTTGACATCAATAAATCTTGCCAATCATGCTTGTATGGTGAGTGAAGTTCCATAGATAAAGTATCTCACAAAAGTGAGTACACCCCTCATATTTTTGTACATATTTTATTATTTCTTTTCATGTTACTACACTGAAGAAATTACACTTTGCTACAATGTAAAGTAGTGAGTGTATAGCTTGTATAACAGTGTAAATTTGCTGTCCCCTCAAAATAACTCAAGACACAGCCATTGATGTCTAAACCTGCTGGCAACAAAAGTGAAAGTGAAAATGTCCAAATTGGGCCCAAAGTGTCAATATTTTGTGTGGCCACCATTATTTTCC
This sequence comes from Lithobates clamitans, assembly GCA_037952925.1. Classification (NCBI taxonomy): domain Eukaryota; kingdom Metazoa; phylum Chordata; class Amphibia; order Anura; family Ranidae; genus Lithobates; species Lithobates clamitans. The sequence goes on from JBBGZY010000418.1 coordinate 482,678, forward strand.
AGCACCGCCTTAACTGCCTTAACCCTCTTGGGCATGGAGTTCACCAGAGCTTCACAGGTTGCCACTGGAGTCCTCTTCCACTCCTCCATGACGACATCACGGAGCTGGTGGATGTTAGAGACCTTGCGCTCCTCCACCTTTTGTTTGAGGATGCTCCACAGATGCTCAAAAGGGTTTAGGTCTGAAGACATGCTTGGCCAGTCCATCACCTTTACCCTCAGCTTCTTTAGCAAGGCAGTGGTCATCCTGGAGGTGTGTTTGGGGTCACTATTATGTTGGAATACTGCCCTGCGGCCCAGTCTCCGAAGGGAGGGGATCATACTCTGCTTAAGTATGTCACAGTTCATGTTGGCATTCATATTTCCCTCAATGAACTGTAGCTTCCCAGTGCCGTGAGCACTCATGCAGCCCCAGACCATGACACTCCCACCACCATGCTTGACTGTAGGCAAGACACACTTGTCTTTGTACTCCTCACCTGGTTGCCGTCACATACACTTGACACCATCTGAACCAAATAAGTTTATCTTGGTCTCAACATACCACAGGACATGGTTCCAGTAATCCATGTCCTTAGTCTGCTTGTCTTCAGCAAACTATTTGCAGGCTTTCTTGTGCATCATCTTCAGAAGAGGCTTCCTTCTGGGACGACAGACATGCATACCAATTTGATGCAATGTGCGGAATATGGTCTGAGCACTGACAGGCTGACCCCCCCACCCTTCAACCTCTGCAGCAATGCTGGCAGCACTCATACATCTATTTCCCAAAGACAACCTCTGGATATGACGCTGTGCACGTGCACTCAACTTCTTTGGTCCACAATGGTGAGGCCAGTTCTAAGTAAAACCTGTCCTGTTAAACCACTGTATGGTCTTGGCCACCATGCTGCAGCTCAGTTTTAGGATCTTGGCATTCTTCTTATAGCCTAGGCCATCTTTATGTGGAGCAACAATTCTTTTTTTCAGATCCTCAGGGAGTTCTTTGCAATGAGGTGCCATGTTGAATTTCCAGTGACCAGTATCAGAGAGTGAGAGCGATAACACCAAATTGAACACACCTGCTCCCCTTTCACACCTGAGACCTTGTAACACTAACGAGTCACATGACACTGGGGAGAGAAAAAGACTAATTGGGCCCATTTTGGACATTTTCTCTTAGGGGTGTACTCACTTTTGTTGCCAGTAGTTTGGATATTAATGGCTGTGTGTTGAGTTATTTTGAGGGGACAGCAAATTTACACTGTTATACAAGCTGTACACTGACTAAATTACATTGTAGCAAAGTGTAATTTCTTCAGTGTTGTCACATAAAAAGATATAATAAAATATTTACAAAAATGTGAGGGGTGTACTCACTTTTGTGAGATACTGTATGTACTACTTTAGGGTTGGTTGAGCTATTACAGGTTTTTATTTCCAAGTTTGGTATTTAGTGTCAGATTGCTTGCCACACTATCACAGTCCCACTAAGTTTCTTGATCGTCGCTATTACTAGTATTGAAAAAAAAAATTCCAGTATACATACCATACCACTTATTATGATTATTTATTTATTTTTTTTACCAAAGACATGTAGCAGAAAACATTTTGGTCTAAATTAATGAAGAAATTTGATTTTTAAAAAAATTTTTGTTGGATATAAAATTTGTTTGGGTACAGCGTCACATTGTCAGTTAAAATAGTGCAGTGCTAAATAATAAAAATGGCCTGGTCTTGAAGGGGGTAAAACCTTCCGGAGATGAAGTTGTTAAATAACAAAGTGACACTTTGATGGAAACATTTTTCTTTATTGATTATAGTGGGTAGTTAACACACTTTTTTGCTTTTGGATTCAATACTTTACGGTTCAATTTCGGTTACAGTGGAGTTTCCAGCGCTGGGGTCGTATGAAGTATTTTTCTTCAATATTTTCCATAGTAAATTGTGTATGAGTGGGCACCCAGGAAGTCCTAGTACTTGGTAAAGTGTAACTATGTGTCATCTGTAACAGTTATCTTTCATGGCATGCCTTCAATGTAACTGTTTTGGGAAACAGGTAAATCAGTGGGTTTAGTTTCGCTTTAAATGCAAGCAGTGTCAGTACCTACATTTGACCTGGTATCATCCTTTAGCAGTCCTTGTACTGCAGAGCTCAAAGAAAGGGGGAGATAATCGCTCAATAAGTTCATGTGCTGACAAAGGGCACATTGATAGGTGGAGGTGGAGAAATCAGACTGAAAGAGAGATGAGCTAATCACTGAGCTGCTTCTCCTTTCACTGTCCAGTAACAGGCTGGGGCAGGTCCAACACAATTTGGGTTTACTGGAAAGCAAAGAGCTGTAATGGTGCTAAGGGAAAATCAATGTGGTGGCATCAACAGACAATGGGGTTAAAGGTGCCAATATTTTACTTACATCTTTTATAATCAATCGGTATGGAATATGGAAACTGTTACTTTGGGGTTGTAAAGTTAGGAATCTGTTGAAATGACAGGATAGCTCCCCTCACCATCTGCTCCCTGTAGGACCAGTTTTCCCTGCTGTTCTCTGTTCTTCATGTTGTGTATATTGTTTAACCCATTGCTGACCAGCTCACGTAGATATACTGCGGCAGGTTGGCAGCACTGCGCGAATCGCCGTACCTGTATGGCAGTTTGCGCAGGTGCAGTTTCAGTCTCGTTCCTGCTGCACACTGCGGGAGCATGCCCCCTGGTCGGTCCTTGACCCGTGATCACCTAGTACAGAGGCAGAACGGGGGATCTGCCAGTGTAAACTAGCGGATCCCCGTTCTGACAGGGGACATGTCAGAGATCTTCTATTCCCAGTGATTAAGAACAGTGATCTCTGTCATGTCCCGGTGAGCCCATCAATTTTTATCACTGACTTACTATCACTGTGTTCCATTAACGAATTAACTTTTATTCACGTTTTCAGAACTTTCACCAATATTTTGTGATTTTAATATTTTTTATGATGATTCACTATTACTGAACAATTTGTATTGCAAGCGCACTTATTATTTCTTTTGTTTCAGTGAGCCTATCCACCCTACAGTTAGAACACACCTAGGGAACACGCTTAACCCCTTGATCGTCCCCTAATGTTAACCCCTTCCCTGCCGGTGTAATTTTTACATTGATCAGTGCATTTTTATAGCACTGATTAATGTAATAATGTCACTGGTCCCCAAAAAGTGTCATTTGGGGTCAGATTTGTCCGCCGCAATGTCGCAGTTCCACTAAAAATCGCAGATCCCCGACATTAATAGTAAAAACAATAAAAAAAAAAATAAAAGTCCCTAAATTTATCCCTTAGTTTGTGAACGCTATAACTTTTGTGCAAACCAATCAATATCAAGAATATATATCGGCCTAAACTGATGAATAAATGTACATATATATTTTTTGGATATGTATTATAGCAAAAAGTTAGAAAAAAATGTTTTTTTCAAAATTGTCGCTCTTTGATTGTTTATAGCACAAAGAATAAAAACTGCAGAGGTAATCAAATACCACCAAAAGAAATCTCTAATTGTCGGAAAAAAAGGACGTAAAATTTGTTTGGGTATAACATCGCACAACTGCGTGATTGTCAGTTAAAGCATCGCTGTGCTGTATCACAAAAACTGGCCTGGTCATTAAGGGGGCAAATCCTTCTGGGGCTGAAGTGGTTAACCACTTCAGCTCTCAAACTTGTTCACCCCCTATGGACCAGAGCAATTTTCAAATTTCTGCAATGAGCCTGTTTATTCAGTGATAATTTTGTCATTACTTAAGCTATCAACGTAATACATATATTGTTTTTTTTTTTTATGGACAAACAAGGATTTCTTTTTTGTGAATATTGTCCTGCAACAATTTATTTATTTTTTTTCGCAATCCTTAGACAATTAAACATAATAAAACTAAACAAAAGGCATTTATTCTTTTTTTGAGGAGTGCTATTTTAAAAATAGTGTTACTGGAGATAAAAAGGGTGCATTTTATTCTGTAATTTTGTCCTGTTTAAAACAACGCTACAATTTGGTACAAAGCATTGTAAAGTTATTCACAAATTAAGTAAAGTCGATTTTTTTTTCAATTTTACGCTTTTTTTAGTGTGATACGTGTAAGGTATAAAGATATTAATGAACAAAGCAAACAAAAACAGAAAAAATTGAAATATTATGTAATAAAATGAAAAAAAAAAAAAAAAAAATCGCCAGGAAAATTATAATAGAATGGAGAAGGAGAACAGGGAGTTAATTAGGGCTGATTAGAGTAAACTAAGGGTTAAAAAGGGGTTTTAACAGAGGAACATTTAATTCAATTTTTTTTTACCTCTCAGGTTGCTTTAACCACTTGCCGATCAGCCACCGTCATACTGTGGCAGATCGGCACGATCCCACGAACTGTCGTAGCTGCACATCGGTCCCTGTAAGCAGGATAACAGGCGTGCGCTCGCTGCACAGCGGGGTTGGCGATGACCGCCGGCCACGAGCGATCGGGGGCACGAGAGGCAAAACAGGGACATGTGTGTGTAAACACACAAATCCCTGTTCTGTGAGCTGAGGAGAGAGAGGGAGATTGTGAGTTCCTACAAGCTGGGAACCACAATCTCTCATCTCCTATAGTCAGTCCCATTCCCCACAGTTAGAACACACACATAGTTAACCCCTTGATCGCCACCTAGTGTTAACCCCTTCCCTGCCAGTGACATTTATACAGCAAACAGTGCATTTTTATAGCACTGATCGCTGTATAATTGTCAATCGACCCAAAAATGTGTCAAAAGTGTCCGATGTGTCCGCCATAATGTCGCAGTCTCGATAAAAAGATTGTCGCCATTACTAGTAAAAAAAAAAAATAATAATTTTAAATATGCCATAAATCTATCCCCTATAACTTTTGCGCAAACCAATCAATATACGCTTTTTGCGATTTTTTTATTACCAAAAATATGTAGAAGAATAGATATCGGCCTAAACTAAGGAAAAAGTAGCTTTTTTAAAAAAAAAATTGGGGCTATTTTTTACTGCAAAAAGTACAAAATATTGTGTTTTTTAAAAAATTGATGTACTTTTTTTGTTTATAGAGCAAAAATTAAAAAATGCAGAGGCGATAAAATACCACCAAAAGAAAGCTCTATTTGTGGGAAAAAAAGGACGTCAATTTTGTTTGGGTACAGCGTCGCGCGACCGCGCAATTGACAGTTAAAGCAACACAGTGCCGCATCGCAAAAATGGCCCGGTCATTGAGCAGCCAATTTTTCCGGGGCTGAAGTGGTTAAAGTGGATGTAAATCCGATTCATGAAATTTGAGCTGGGCACATATATCTGCAGTGTTATCTTATCTCTCTTCAAAGCACTGTGTCCCATAGCTTTCTCCTGCTCCATTCTACTGTTATCAGCATGATAACTTCTGAAAAGTTCTCAGACACATGTTATAAAACCAGTCTGAATTTTAGGGTGGGTGCTATAAATGGATTAGCAGAAAGCCGCTTTACTCACAGCACAGCTCTGAGAGTTTATGCCTATGTGGAGGGGGGTGTGTGCCTTTCCTCCAATCTGCTATCTCCCAATGTAATCCAACACTACACTGCTACTGCCGAATGAGGAAGTGAAAATTCTAACACGATGAGCACGTTCTAAACAGTATATAACGCGGAAGGCAGCAAATATACATGTAAAACTTATGTAGGGAGATTTGTTTCATCTCTGTGTATCATCTGAGGCTGTTCACTTCACTGGGTATATGTGAGGGTTTACATCCGCTTTAACTGACTTCATCTGTGGATCAAAGTTCATCCCTTTGATCTGTAGATTAACAAACAGAAATTTACAAAATTAAACAATGTTTCATTATAGCTTTCTGTATTCGTGGCTTTTTTTTTTAACAGCTCCTGCGGCCAGGACCTTCTCTGTGTACTTGACAATGCAGCTGTGATTAATAAGAGCTGAATTGTGGTGTACTGTGATGGGGGGAACCTGGCAGCATGGCAGAAAGACTGGATGTACTAGACCAGGGATATGCAATTAGCGGACCTCCAGCTGTTACAGAACTACAAGTCCCATGAGGCATAGCAAGACTCTGACAGCCACAAGCATGACACCCGGAGTCAGAGGCATGATGGGACTCCCTGTGTACAATGAAGACATTTTTTCGAGCATGCCTAGCATGCCCAGAGTCTGCTACTGGATATAGTTAGCTTAGTTTTTAAGTCAGGTATTCTGTCACTGGGGTTTTTGTTCAGGTTACTTTTATGTTTGCTGTGTGTTGTTGTTTTGATGTTTTTTTTTTCCACTGTATAAATCTCAATCAAATATAGTCTGGTCTCAGTTTCCTTGTGTAACTACGCAGATCTGACCATCTCAGCTGTTGAATCCTGACACATGTGGGAACATGTGTACAGCCCTGTACAAAGACAGTGTGCATTCAGGGCAACTCACCCTTACCTACACACCTGTCAAATTATGACCCGTGACTGTGTTTGTACAGTTGCTGTATCCCCTTAGCCACTTCAATACATGGCGCTTTCACCCCCTTCCTGCCCAGGCCAATTTTCAGCTTTTTAGCGCTGTCGCACTTTGAATGACAATTGCGCAGTCATGCAATACTGTACCCCAATGAAATTTTTTTCACACAAATAGAGCATTCTTTTGGGGATATTTAATTACCACTGAGGTTTTTCTTTTTTGCTAAATAAATGAAAAAAGACCAAACATTTTGAAAAAAAAAACATTTCTTGTATAAAACTTTGCAAATAAAAAAACTTTCTTCATAGATTTAGGCCAAACTGTATTCTGTTACATTCTTTGGTTTATTATTTAGTCTCTAGGAAAGTTAGTTATTTAGAAATTTAGTTAGTGAAGTTAGAAATTTAGTCTGTAGGAGTCCACAAACTATGGTATATACAGTATATCTGAAATTGATCAATCCTGATGTGCTGACAGCCTTTTTCATTTCTTAAGGCCTGAAAACACCAGGACAGTACAAATATCCACTAAATTACCCCTTTTTGGAAAGAAGACAGTCCAAGGTATTTAGTAAGAGGCATGGTGAGTTTTTTGAAGTTGAAATGTTTTGTCACATTTTTTTGGAAAATGAAGACATTTAAAAAAAAAAATCTTACATTTTTTTTTTACATACAGTCACCAGTGCAGTACAATATCATTTATTTTTATTTTTTTACACAATTTGATTGCTTATACCACTAAATTTAATTGCTGTAAACAACCATTTTTACTGAATTACACTTAATCATTCAGTGTTTACTATGGTGGTTAGCTGTGATTGGCCACAGCTAATTACATGGTACAGTTGGGTGTGATTGGCCCTGTCTGTACCATGTGATCACTATGACCAATCACATAGATCAACACAATTATACACAATGAATGGCATGAATCAAGGCAATTCATTGTGTACAATTGTCAAGTAAACTGCTGTGATTGGTCACGGTGTTCACATGATACTGGCAGAGGCTAGTACACTGATCAGTCATCTGCTTTGTCTGGGGGACACAGCAGGTGACAGATCACACCGCAGCGTGGCCCGTGGGGTGTGCAAAGCAAGTCCCCGGGAGGACGTCATATGACATCCACCCAGAACCCAATATCCTGCCTGACTGTCATTTGTTTATAGGCCAGGCAGGGCCGTCTTTAGTGCACGGTAAACGAGGCACCTGCCCTGGGCCCAATCTTTGTTGGGGGGTCCGCACTTCCCGCAAATTGGGGCCACAACGATGGCTTTACAGGGTGCACAGAGGACAGGGGAGGCTGAATTCCCGAGCTAGCCAGCAGGGCCGGGAGCTCCACTGATGCTCTGACCCCGCCCCATGCAGCCTGTATGCTCGGAACAGAACGGCTGTAGTGAGAGCAGTGATCATAGTGGGAGCGTCAGTGGAGCTCCCAGCCCTGCCCCCTCTATACTGGCTGGGGAATACAGCGGTCCAGGGGGGGACCGGGAGCTCCACTAATGCTCTAACCCCACCCCATGCAGCCTGTACGCTCAGGGTGGAGCAGTTGAAATGAGAGCAGAGAGTGGAAGCCCCGCCCATGGACCTCTGAATGTATGTAATAAGCTCGGCTGGCCAGGTATCTCTTTACATCCATAAAATACCTGACTGCTAAAACCCTGAGCTGTGTTATTCAACTGTAAAGCTGTGCATTGCTGAAAGTTCTCTGACCATCTCCTGTATAATATCTGCAGTCTCTGATGGTCTCCTGTAGCATGTCCTTGGTCTCCGATTGTCTTCTGTAGCATGTCCTTAGTCTCTGATTGTCTCCCGTAGCATGTCCTTAGTCTCTGATTGTCTCCTGTAGCATGTCCACAGTCACTGATTGTCTCCTGTAGCATGTCCTTAGTCTCTGATTGTTTCTGGTAGCATGACCTTAGTCTCTGATTGTCTCCTGTAGCATGTCCACAGTCGTCTCTGATTGTCTCCTGTAGCTTGTCCGCAGTCTCTGATTGTCTCCTGTAGCATGTCCACAGTCGTCTCTGATTGTCTCCTGTAGCATGTCCGCAGTCACTGATTGTCTCCTGTAGTATGTTCACAGTCTCCGATTGTCTCCTGTAGCATGTCCACAGACTCTGATTGTCTCCTGTAGCATGTCCACGGTCTCTGATTGTCTCCTGTAGCCTGTCCGCAGTCGTCTCTGATTGTCTCTTGTAGCATGTCCGCAGTCATTGATTGTCTCCTGTAGTATGTCCGCAGTCTCTGATTGTCTCCTGTAGCATGTCCGCAGTCTCTGATTGTCTCCTGTAGCATGTCCGCAGTCTCCGATTGTCCCCTGTAGCATGTCCGCAGTCTCAGATTGTCTCCTGTATCATGTCCACCATCTCTGATTGTCTCCTGTAGCATGTCTGCAGTCTCTGATTGTATCCTGTAGTATGTCCGCAGTCTCAGATTGTCTCCTGTATCATGACCGCAGCGTCAGATTTGTCCCCTGTAGCATGTCCGCAGTCTCTGGTCATCTCCTGCAATATGTCTGCATTCTCTGACCCTCTCCTGCAGTATATTTGCCGTTTCTGATGCTCTCCTGCAGTATGTTTGCAGTCTCTGACCCTCTACTGTAGTATGGCTGCACTCTTTAAAACCTCTCCTGTAATATGTGTATTAATGTGCCACTTTATCTGTGATTGCTCCACTGCTGAGAGAGTGGTAATGATGTGAATTAACCTGTAGCAACCAATCAGTGAACAGTAATGATCTGCTGTAATCTCTACAACCAATCAGTAAGAGGCAATGATGTGCTGTAACCCCTAACAACCAATCAGTGAGTGCTAATAATGTGCAGTAACCGCTAGCAACCAAGTGGCAAGCAGAAATTATGTGTTGTAACCTCTGGCAACCAGCCAGTGAGCGGTAAGGATAGGCTGTAACCTCTGGCAACCAAGTGAAATCGCTGAGTGATCTGCTGCACTAAACTGATTTGGAGTCTACCTGCTATTTTTTGTATGTCTCAGAATGGGGGGGGGGGGCAAGAAAATGTTTGCCCAGGGCCCAATATTAAAGATGGCCCTGAGGCCAGGCAGGAACTGGTCAAAAGAACAGGCAGCTCCAGCCATATGAACAATACACTCATTCACAGAGCCAGTGTACCTGTGTGAATGAGTCTTTAGGACTCGTTCACACGTGAGGTTGCAGGGTGGTAAAGGCCCCATGACTGAGCTGCGCTTTTACCGCCCAAACACTACCCCCTTTTGCAACAGAGGAGATTTACACATGCCATGGCTGCGATTCTTTGCTTTGCAGCCATGGCAGAAATTATACCGCTGTCGCGCAAGACTCATTAAAAGACTTATTCAAATGAATAACACTGCCCTGGAAGTGCCCTGCAACCGCCCCGCAAAGGCTAGTGTAGGGGTAAAGCAGGCGGTGAGGAGGCAATATGCCTCCTCAGCACCTGTCAAATGCACGCTGAAGAGCAATCCAAATGCTGTCTATTGAGCGAGTCTTTCATTTTTTTTATTTTATAGTTTTAGAACTACCCTTTGCAGATACTAGAACCAATCCCCCTCTAGCAGAGTTGGAGATGCCAGGTAGGGATTCATTATCTGATCAATTCTACACCTCAGTTACTTAAGTTGTACTGCTCAGTGCAGAGAGGTTTTTAACCAGACCAGAGGCTCACTGAATTTGCACTAAGGTATCTTGGTGTATGGATGAATGGACATAAATATTCTATTTATCTTTCTATTTAGGGGCCAAAGGTCTCTCATTATGCAGACTTGCTTTTCATCTTTGTGTTCTTTATGGAAAACCTTTGCGATTTGGTTGCGTTGTACTACTAGCTATGGTTTGCTTGAGAAAAAGGTGTTTGAAAATTGGCACAATGGAATAACAATTGTCCACATTGAGGTGTATCCCTGATGAAATAAGGATAAAAAAAGTCCCACACTATACATCCACTGCTACCAATATAAGAGCTCTCCCTTTATTAATGCAGAAATGAAATATGTAACCTGTGGCAAACTCATACAGTTTGTAAAACTCACTCCATCACTGGTAGGTTTACTAGGTAGATACTGATTAATGTTTGCCTATAAAGTGAATATGGGATTCATTGATATGATGTTTTTTGAGGATGTATGCATTTCTAAAAAACTTTTGGAAAAAGAGTATGAGGAGTGGCCTACTTTTGTGGAGCCTATAATAAGCGGGGTCACTCCTGGAAGTACACATAGAATTGTCCTTAAAATGCATAAAGCTCATTATCATTTTATATCATGTCCTGGATATTGCAGAATAATATAAGGACATGTGGTGGGTGGGACCAATATTAATTCCTGTTTGCTTTTTTGTGATTCCCATGTTCAGACTTTGGCCAAGAAAAGTTTTAAATTCTGAAACTGTGATAGGCTTCCACTTAACTTGTCTGGCATAAAAGGTATCTGGATTTCTTAATTGAATTGTTGGGTAAAAAGGATAATTCTTCGGTGAAAAGAAAGTAAAAAAATTGAATGCATGCTAAATGTTCAGTTTCCACCGAAATACCTGTTTGGGCTGTATATAAAGAGGGGGAGGTGACAGGCACTACTGAATTACAGGACAGCCACAAATAATGTGGCTCTCTGGGCCTATGTTGCCCTAATTCTCCATGGCCTGATGACACTTGTACTGGCTGACTATCAGGACACTGGTACTGATCCTCCCTGGCAATCAGCACACTTGCGCTAGATTTCAGTGTTATCGCCGCTGGCTGGTGATCAGTACCAACTGGTACTCAATTTCACTGGTGCTGCTAGTAGCTAGTGATCAGGACATTGGTTCTGGCTGAGAAGGTACCTAATGACACTATTTTTGGTGCTGGCTGTTATTCAGGTCGCTGGTTGTGATTGACACTGGTACCTCATGACACCGGTACCGATACTCACTGGCAATCAGCACACTTGTACTAGATTTCACTGGTATTGTTGCTGGCTGGTGATCAGTACACTGGTATTAGATTTTAATGGTAGTGCTGGTGACTGGTGATCAAGGCATGAGTTCTCGCTGACAAAGGTACCTGATGATACTGGTAAGGGGACTTGCTGGTGATCAGGACACTGGTTCTGGCTGACAAGGTGCCTGATGACACTAGTCCTGGTCCTGGCTGGCAATCAGGACACTGGTTCTGGCTGACACTTGTATCTTATGACACTGGTGCTAGGGCTGACTGGTGACCAGCACACTGGCAATAGACTTAATTGATACTGCTGCTTGCTAGTGATCAGGACAATGGTACTGCTGCTGGCTGGTGATCAGGACACTGGTTCTGGCTGACACATTGGTACATGATGACACTAGTACTGGTACTTATTGGCATTAAGGACATTGGTACTAGATAACACTGGCACTCGATTTCACTGGTGCTAGTGTGACTAGGAAACGGGACACTGGTTGTGGCAGACACTGGTATTAGAACACGTCACTGATGGTAGATGGTGATTAGGGATGAGCCGAACACCCCCCTGTTCGGTTCGCACCAGAACATGCGAACAGGAAAAAAGTTCGCTCGAACACGCGAACACCGTTAAAGTCTATGGGACACGAACATGAATAATCAAAAGTGCTAATTTTAAAGGCTTATATGCAAGTTATTGTCATAAAAAGTGTTTGGGGACCTGGGTCCTGCCCCAGGGGACATGGATCAATGCAAAAAAAAGTTTTAAAAACGGCCGTTTTTTCAGGAGCAGTGATTTTAATAATGCTTAAAGTCAAACAATAAAAGTGTAATATCCCTTTAAATTTCGTACCTGGGGGGTGTCTATAATATGCCTGTAAAGGGGCGCATGTTTCCCGTGTTTAGAACAGTCTGACAGCAAAATTACATTTCAAAGGAAAAAACTCATTTAAAACTACCGCGGCTATTAATGAATTGCCGGTCCGACAATACACATAAAAGTTCATTGATAAAAACGGCATGGGAATTCCCCACAGGGAAACCCCGAACCAAAATTAAAAAAAAAAAAAAATGACGTGGGGGGGTCCCCCTAAATTACATACCAGGCCCTTCAGGTCTGGTATGGATATTAAGGGGAACCCCGGCCAAAAAAAAAACGGCGTGGGGTTCCCCCAAAAATCCATACCAGACCCTTATCCGAGCACGCAACCTGGCAGGCCGCAGGAAAAGAGGGGGGGACGAGAGTGCGGCCCCCCCCTCCTCCTGAACCGTACCAGGCCACATGCCCTCAACATTGGGAGGGTGCTTTGGGGTAGCCCCCCAAAACACCTTGTCCCCATGTTGATGAGGACAAGGGCCTCATCCCCACAACCGTGGCTGGTGGTTGTGGGGGTCTGCGGGCGGGGGGCTTATCGGAATCTGGAAGCCCCCTTTAACAAGGGGACCCCCAGATCCCGCCCCCCCCCTGTGTGATGTTGAGGGCATGTGGCCAGGTACGGTTAAGGAGGGGGGGGGGCCTGCACTCTCGTCCTCCCCTCTTTTCCTGCGGCCTTCCAGGTTGCGTGCTCGGATAAGGGTCTGGTATGGATTTTTGGGGGAACCCCACGCCGTTTTTTTTTTTTTTTGGCGCGGGGTTCCCCTTAAAATCCATACCAGACCTGAAGGGTCTGGTATGGAATTTAGGGGGAACCCCACGTCATTTTTTTTTTTTTAATTTTGGGGTTTCCCTGTGGGGAATTCCCATGCCGTTTTTATCAATGAACTTTTATGTGTATTGTCGGACCGGCAATTCATTAATAGCCGCGGTAGTTTTAAATGAGTTTTCTCCTTCGAAATGTCATTTTGCTGTCAGACTGTTCTAAACACGGGAAACATGCGCCCCTTTACAGGCATACTATAGACACCCCCCAGGTACGAAATTTAAAAGGGATATTACACTTTTATTGTTTGACTTTAAGCATTATTAAAATCACTGCTCCTGAAAAAACGTCCGTTTTTAAAACTTTTTTTTGCATTGATACATGTCCCCTGGGGCAGGACCCAAATTAGCACTTTTGATTTCTCCCATAGACTTTTAAAGGGTGTTCCGCGGCATTCGAATTTGCCGCGAACACCCCAAATTGTTCGGTGTTCGGCGAACTTGCGAACAGCCAATGTTCGAGTCGAACATGAGTTCGACTCGAACTCGAAGCTCATCCCTAATGGTGATCAGAACATTATTGCTGGCTGACCACCTACTAGAACACTGGTACTGGTGCTACCTGGGAATCAGGACACTGGTTGTAGCTGACACTGGTATTAGAACATTGTACTATTGCTGGCTGGTGATTAGGATGACTTCTCCACTGCTCAAAGTCTTTTTTTCTTAAGCAATGGGTATCATTCAGTTTTTATTCCTGATTATTGATCCTATCTAAACGCCAATTCCTGCTGTTATCAACAGATTATCTACATTACAGGAGATTTAGGAGAAATTGACTAAGGCTTTTGAAGAAGGATCGGGAATGTTACAAAAAGGCTGCTGACAGACATCGCAGATAACTTCCTACCTTTCATGTGGGTGACAAAGCTTGGTTAGTGACCAAAGATTTGAACGTACATGTTCTATATACAAAGCTGAGTCAAAAGTTTGTGGGATCTTTCCAAATTTCAGCTCAAATTAACCCAACCCCTTTCCCTTAAAACTTCCTGACAGCATGACGATTTACCGCTTTTCATGTATTCTTGCTCAAACCATTTAATTAAAACCACTTCTCCAAGAGATTTTTCCCACCCCCTCAACATGTTGAAGTGCAAGGGGGAAAAAAATAGTGATTGAGAAAATTCTTGATTTCAGGATCTTCTATTGGCTAGAAGAAAATTCTTGGAAACCTGAGGAGAACGTTTATGCCCCTAGATTAACAAGAGAATTCCACCAGAGGTTTCCTCACAAAAAGATAGAAATGGATTATAAGTAAAACTGAGTCAATTAGGCGAATACAACATAATTTTTTTCTAGGGGAGAGGAGAGCAGAGATATACTTATCTAATCCTACACTCCTATCAGCACAAGACCCCCTAACGGTCGTGAATAGGGGACTGTTCCTAACCTCCTCATGGCCAAAGCAGGCTCTATAGACCAGGAACAGTCTACAGCTGGACCATGTGAGAGCGCCTTTTTCTGGAGGATCAAAGGATCGGATGAGTATAAGTTTCTGCTCACCTCTAGACACAGTGAGTAGCTGACCTGTGTAGTGCAGACAGAGCCCTAATGCATGAGTAAACATTTTTTTGCCCGGAATTGGGCTTTAACCACTTGACGACCGCCTCACGCTGATATACATCAGCAGTATGGCACGGGCAGGCAAAATCACGTACCTGGTACGTGATCGCCTTCCTGCGGGCGGGGGGTCCGATCGGACCCCCCCCCGGTGCCCGAGGCGGTCAGCTTTGGTCTGGCAGCGATCAGAGATGAGGGGGAGGCCTTCCATTCGTGGCCCACCCTCGCGATCGCTCCCAGCCAATGAGAATCTTCCCCTGCTTCTGTGTAGTACAGAGAGGCAGGGGATGTGATGTCATCTCTCCTCGGCTCGGCAGTTTCCATTCCGGCGCCGAGGAGAGAAGACCGAAATGTGAGTGCACAACACATACACATCCCAGTAGAACATGCCAGGCACACATATCACCCCTCTTTACCCCCTGATCCCCCCCGATTACCCCCGATCACCCCCCCCCCCCCCGTCACACTGACACCAAGCAGTTTTTCTTTTTTCTTTTTTTTCTTATTACTGCATGGTGTCAGTTTGTGACAGTTAGTGTGGTAGGGCAGTTAGTATTAGCCCCCTTTAGGTCTAGGGTACCCCCCTAACCCCCCCTAATAAAGTTTTAACCCCTTGATCACCCCCCATCGCCAGTGTCGCTAAGCGATCATTTTTCTGATTGCTGTATTAGTGTCACTGGTGACGCTAGTTAGGGAGGTAAATATTTAGGTTCGCCGTCAGCGTTTTATAGCAACAGGGACCCCCATATACTACCGAATAAAGGTTTTAACCCCTTGATTGCCCCCTAGTTAACCCTTTCACCACTGATCACCGTATAACCGTTGCGGGTGACGCTGGTTAGTTTGTTTATTTTTTATAGTGTCAGGGCACCCGCCGTTTATTACCGAATAAAGGTTTAGCCCCCTGATCACCCGGCGGGGATATGCGTTGCCCCAGGCAGTGTCAGATTAGTGCCAGTAGCGCTAACACCCACGCACGCAGCATACGCCTCCCTTAGTGGTATAGTATCTGAACGGATCAATATCTGATCCGATCAGATCTTTACTAGCATCCCCAGCAGTTTAGGGTTCCCAAAAACGCAGTGTTAGCGGGATCAGCCCAGATACCTGCTAGCACCTGCGTTTTGCCCCTCCGCCCGGCCCGGCCCAGCCCAGCCCAGCCCACCCAAGTGCAGTATCGATCGATCACGGTCACTTACAAAACACTAAACGCATAACTGCAGCGTTCGCAGAGTCAGGCCTGATCCCTGCGATCGCTAACAGTTTTTTTGTTAGCGTTTTGGTGAACTGGCAAGCACCAGCACCAAGCAGCATCAGGTTAGCGCCAGTAGCGCTAACACCCACGCACGCAGCATACACCTCCCTTAATATCCCTCAATATCTGATCCGATCAGATCTATACTAGCGTCCCCAGCAGTTTAGGGTTCCCAAAAACGCAGTGTTCGCAGAGTCAGACCTGATCCCTGCGATCGCTAACAGTTTTTTTGGTAGCGTTTTGGTGAACTGGCAAGCACCAGCGGCCTAGTACACCCCGGTCATAGTCAAACCAGCACTGCAGTAACACTTGGTGATGTGGCGAGTCCCATAAGTGCAGTTCAAGCTGGTGAGGTGACAAGCACAAGTAGTGTCCCGCTGCCACCAAGAAGAAGACAAACACAGGCCCGTTGTGCCCATAGTGCCCTTCCTGCTGCATTCGCCAATCCTAATTGGGAACCCACCACTTCTGCAGCGCCCGTACTTCCCCCAATCACATCCCCAACCAAATGCAGTCGGCTGCATGAGAGGCATTTTCTTTATGTCTTCCCGAGTACCCCTACCCAACGAACCCCCCCAAAAAAGATGTCGTGTCTGCAGCAAGCACGGATATAGGCGTGACACCCGCTATTATTGTCCCTCCTGTCCTGACAATCCTGGTCTTTGCATTGGTGAATGTTTTGAACGCTACCATACACTAGTTGAGTATTAGCGTAGGGTACAGCATTGCACAGACTAGGCGCACTTTCACAGGGTCTCCCAAGATGCCATCGCATTTTGAGAGACCCGAACCTGGAACCGGTTACAGCTATAAAAGTTAGTTACAAAAAAAAGTGTAAATATTCTGCAATGTTTTATTGTTATTATGTTTTATCATGTTTGCTTTTCAGGTATGCAGTTTTTTATACTTTACCCTTTACTCTGTTTTATTGTTAACCATTTTTTTGTCTTCAGGTACGCCATTCACGACTTTGATTGGTTATACCAGAAAGATGCCTGCAGGTTTAGGTATCATCTTGGTATCATTCTTTTCAGCCAGCGGTCGGCTTTCATGTAAAAGCAATCCTAGCAGCTAATTAGCCTCTAGACTGCTTTTACAAGCAGTGGGAGGGATTGCCCCCACCGTCTTCCGTGTTTTTCTCTGGCTCTCCTGTCTCAACAGGGAACCTGAGAATGTAGCCGGTGATTCAGCCAGCTGACCATAGAGCTAATCAGAGACCAGAGTGGCTCCAAACATCTCTATGGCCTAAGAAACCGGAAGTTACGAGCATTTCATGACTTAGATTTCGCCGGATGTAAACAGCGCCATTGGGAAAGCATTTTATCACACCGATCTTGGTGTGGTCAGATGCTTTGAGGGCAGAGGAGAGATCTAGGGTCTAATAGACCCCAATTTTTTCAAAAAAGAGTACCTGTCACTACCTATTGCTATCATAGGGGATATTTACATTCCCCGAGATAACAATAAAAATGATTTAAAAAAAAAAAAATTAAAGGAACAGTTTAAAAATAAGATAAAAAAGCAAAAAAATAATAAAGAAAAAAAAAAAAAAAAAAAAAAAGCACCCCTGTCGCTCCTCCTGCTCTCGTGCTAAGGCGAACGCAAGCGACGGTCTGTCGTCAATTGTAAACAGCAATTGCACCATGCATGTGAGGTATCACCGCGAAGGTCAGATCGAGGGCAGTAATTTTAGCAGTAGACCTCCTCTGTAAATCTAAAGTGGTAACCTGTAAAGGCTTTTAAAGGCTTTTAACCACTTCAGCCCGGAAGGATTTACCCCCTTCCTGACTAGGGATGAGCCGAACACCCCCCTGTTCGGTTCGCACCAGAACATGCGAACAGGAAAAAAGTTCGCTCGAACACGCAAACACCGTTAAAGTCTATGGGACACGAACATGAATAATCAAAAGTGCTAATTTTAAAGGCTTATATGCAAGTTATTGTCATAAAAAGTGTTTGGGGACCCGGGTCCTGCCCCAGGGGACATGGATCAATGCAAAAAAAGTTTTAAAAAACAGCCGTTTTTTCAGGAGCAGTGATTTTATTAATGCTTAAAGTCAAACAATAAAAGTGTAATATCCCTTTAAATTTCGTACCTGGGGGGTGTCTATAGTATGCCTGTAAAGGGGCGCATGTATCCCATGTTTAGAACAGTCTGACAGCAAAATTACATTTGGAAGGAAAAAACCCATTTAAAACTACCCACGGCTATTGCATTGCCGACAATACACATAGAAGTTCATTGATAAAAACGGCATGGGAATTCCCCACAGGGAAACCCCGAACCAAAATTAAAAAAAAAAATTACGTGGGAGTCCCCCTAAATTCCATACCAGGCCCTTCAGGTCTGGTATGGATTTTAAGGAAAACCCCGCGCCAAAAAAAAAAAAAAAAAACGGCGTGGGGTCCCCCCAAAAATCCATACCAGACCCTTATCCGAGCACGCAACCTGGCAGGCCGCAGGAAAAGAGGGGGGGACGAGAGTGCAGCCCCCCTCCTGAACCGTACCAGGCCACATGCCCTCAACATTGGGAGGGTGCTTTGTGGTAGCCCCCCAAAACACCTTGTCCCCATGTTGATGAGGACAAGGGCCTCATCCCCACAACCCTGGCCGGTGGTTGTGGGGGTCTGCGGGCGGGGGGCTTATCGGAATCTGGAAGCCCCCTTTAACAAGGGGACCCCCAGATCCCAGCCCCCCCCTGTGTGAAATGGTAAGGGGGTACTTACCCCTACCATTTCACTAAAAAACTGTCAAAAATGTAAAAAATTACAAGAGACAGTTTTTGACAATTCCTTTATTTAAATGCTTCTGCTTTCTTCTATCTTCCTTCATCTTCTTCTTCTTCTGGTTCTTCTGGCTCTTCTGGTTCTTCCTCCGGCGTTCTTGTCCAGCATCTCCTCCGCGGCGTCTTCTATCTTCTTCTCCTCGGGCCGCTCCGCACCCATGGCATGGGGGGAGGCTTCCGCTCTTCTCTTCATCTTCTTCTTCATCCTCTTCTCTTCTTCCTTCTTCTCTTCTCTTCTTTATTTTCTTCTCCGGGCCGCTCCTCATCCATGCTGGCATGGAGGGAGGCTCCAGCTGTGTGACGGAGTCTCCTCGTCTGACGGTTCTTAAATAACGGGGGGCGGGGCCACTCGGTGACCCCGCCCCCCTCTGACGCACGGTGACTTGACGGGACTTCCCTGTGACGTCACGGGGATTGCCACAGTGAAGTCCCCGTCATGTCCCGTGCGTCAGAGGGGGGCGGGATCACCGGGTGGCCCCGCCCCCATTATTTAAGAACCGTCAGACGAGGAGACTCCGTCACACAGCGGGAGCCTCCCTCCATGCCAGCATGGATGCGGAGCGGCCCGGAGAAGAAAATGAAGAAGAGAAGAAGGAAGAAGAGAAGAGGATGAATGGGTGCGGAGCGGCCCGAGGAGAAGAAGATAGAAGACGCCGCGGAGGAGATGCTGGACAAGAACGCTGGAGGAAGAACCAGAAGAAGATGAAGGAAGATAGAAGAAAGAAGAAGCATTTAAATAAAGGAATTGTCAAAAATTGTCTCTTGTAATTTTTAAAATTTTTGACAGTTTTTTAGTGAAATGGTAGGGGTAAGTACCCCCTTACCATTTCACACAGGGGGGGCCGGGATCTGGGGGTCCCCTTGTTAAAGGGGGCTTCCAGATTCCGATAAGCCCCCCGCCCGCAGACCCCCACAACCACCGGCCAGGGTTGTGGGGATGAGGCCCTTGTCCTAATCAACATGGGGACAAGGTGTTTTGGGGGGCTACCCCAAAGCACCCTCCCAATGTTGAGGGCATGTGGCCTGGTACGGTTCAGGAGGGGGGGGCGCACTCTCGCCCCCCCCTCTTTTCCTGCGGCCTGCCAGGTTGTGTGCTCGGATAAGGGTCTGGTATGGATTTTTGGGGGGACCCCACGCCTTTTTTTTTTTTTTTTTTGGAGCGGGGTTCCCCTTAAAATCCATACCAGACCTGAAGGGCCTGGTATGGAATTTAGGGGGACTCCCACGTCATTTTATTTTTTTATTTTGGTTCGGGGTTTCCCTGTGGGGAATTCCCATGCCGTTTTTATCAATGAACTTCTATGTGTATTGTCAGCAATGCAATAGCCGCGGGTAGTTTTAAATGGGTTTTTTCCTTCCAAATGTCATTTTGCTGTCAGACTGTTCTAAACACGGGAAACATGCGCTCCTTTACAGGCATACTATAGACACCCCCCAGGTACGAAATTTAAAGGGATATTACACTTTTATTGTTTGCCTTTAAGCAATATTAAAATCAGTGCTCCTGAAAAAACGGCCGTTTTTAAAACTTTTTTTTTGCATTGATCCATGTCCCCTGGGGCAGGACCCGGGTCCCCAAACACTTTTTATGACAATAACTAGCATATAATCCTTTAAAATTAGCACTTTTGATTTCTCTCACAGACTTTTAAAGGGTGTTCTGCGGCATTCAAATTTGCCGCGAACACCCCAAATTGTTCGCTGTTCTACAATTTGGCACTGCATCGCTTTAACTGCTAATTGCGCGGTCATGCAATGCAGTACCCAAACGAAATTTGCGTCCTTTTCTTCCCACAAATAGAGCTTTCTTTTGATGGTATTTGATCACCTCTGCCGTTTTTATTTTTTGCGCTATACACGGAAAAAGACCGAAAAATTTTGAAAAAAAATTATATTTTCTACATTTTGTTCTAAAAAAAATCCAATAAACTAAATTTTAGTCATACATTTAGGCCAAAATGTATTCGGCCTTATGTCTTTGGTAAAAAAAATGTCAATAAGTGTATATTTATTGGTTTGCGCAAAAGTTATAGCGCCTACAAACTAGGGTACATTTTCTGGAATTTTCACAGCCTTTAATTTATGACTGCCTATGTCGTTTCTTGAGGTACTAAAATGGCAGGGCAGTACAAAACCCCCACAAGTGACCCCATTTTGGAAAGTAGACACCCCAAGGAAATTGCTGAGAGGCACGTTGAGCCCATTGAATATTCATTTTTTTTGTCCCAAGTGATTGAATAATGACAACAAAAAAAAAAAAATTACATCAAGTTGTCACTAAATGATATATTGCTCACACAGGCCATGGGCATATGTGGAATTGCACCCCAAAATACATTTAGCTGCTTCTCCTGAGTATGGGGATACCACATTTGTGGGACTTTTTGGGAGCCTAGCCGCGTACGGGGCCCCGAAAACCAATCACTGCCTTCAGGATTTCTAAGGGCGTAAATTTTTGATTTCACTCCTCACTACCTATCACAGTTTTGAAGGCCATAAAATGCCCAGATGGCATAAACCCCCCCCAAATCACCCCATTTTGGAAAGTAGACACCCCAAGCTATGTGCTTTGAGGCATGTTGAGTCCATGGAATATTTTATATTTTGACACAAGTTGCGGGAAAGTGACACATTTTTTTTTTTGCACAAAGTTGTCACTAAATGATATATTGCTCACACAGGCCATGGGCATATGTGGAATTGCACCCCAAAATACATTTAGCTGCTTCTCCTGAGTATGGGGATACCACATGTGTGGGACTTTTTAGGAGCCTAGCCGCGTACGGGGCCCCTAAAACCAAGCACCGCCTTCAGGCTTTCTAAGGGTGTAAATTTTTGATTTCACTCTTCACTGCCTATCACAGTTTCGGAGGCCACGGAATGCCCAGGTGGCACAAACCCCCCCAAATGACCCTATTTTGGAAAGTAGACACCCCAAGCTATTTGCTGAGAGGCATGGTGAGTATTTTGCAGCTCTCATTTGTTTTTAAAATGAAGAAAGACAAGAAAAAATTTTTTTTTTCTTTTTTTTAAAATGTCAAAACTATGTGACAAAAAGTGGAGGTCTGCAAAATACTCACTATCCTGCTCAGCAAATAGCTTGGGGTGTCTACTTTCTAAAATGGGGTCATTTGGGGGGGGGGGGTTGCCACCTGGGCATTCCATGGCCTCCGAAACTGTGATAGGCAGTGAAGAGTGAAATCAAAAATTTACGCCCTTAGAAAGCCTGAAGGCGGTGCTTGGTTTTAGGGGTCCCGTACGTGGCTAGGCTCCCAAAAAGTCCCACACATGTGGTTTCCCCATACTCAGGAGAAGCAACAGAATGTATTTTGGGGTGTAATTTCACATATTCCCATGGCATGTTTGAGAAATATATCATTTAGTGACAACTTTGTGCAAAAAAATAAATAAATAGTCTCTTTCCCGCAACTTATGTCACAATATAAAATATTCCATGGACTCGACATGCCTCTCAGCAAATAGCTTGGGGTGTCTACTTTCCAAAATGGGGTCATTTGGGGGGGTTTTGAACTGTCCTGGCATTTTATGCACAACATTTAGAAGCTTATGTCACACATCACCCACTCTTCTAACCACTTGAAGACAAAGCCCTTTCTGACACTTTTTGATTACATGAAAAAATTATTTTTTTTTTGCAAGAAAATTACTTTGAACCCCCAAACATTATATATTTTTTAAAGCAAATGCCCTACAGATTTAAATGGTGGGTGTTTCATTTTTTTTTTCACACAGTATTTGCGCAGCGATTTTTCAAACGCATTTTTTGGGGAAAAAACACACTTTTTTAAATTTGAATGCACTAAAACACACTATATTGCCCAAATGTTTGATGAAATAAAAAATATGATCTTAGGCCGAGTACATGGATACCAAACATGACATGCTTTAAAATGGCGCACAAACGTGCAGTAGCGACAAACTAAATAAATTTTTAAAAGCCTTTAAAAGCCTTTACAGGTTACCACTTTAGATTTACAGAGGAGGTCTACTGCTAAAATTACTGCCCTCGATCTGACCTTCGCGGTGACACCTCACATGCATGGTGCAATTGCTGTTTACATTTGACGCCAGACCGACGCTTGCGTTCGCCTTAGCGCGAGAGCAGGGGGGGCAGGGGTACTTTTTTTTTTTCTTTATTATTTTTTTGCTTTTTTATCTTATTTTTAAACTGTTCCTTTCATTTTTTTTTTTAAATCATTTTTATTGTTATCTCAGGGAATGTAAATATCCCCTATCATAGCAATAGGTAGTGACAGGTACTCTTTTTTGCAAAAATTGGGGTCTATTAGACCCTAGATTTCTCCTCTGCCCTCAAAGCATCTGACCACACCAAGATCGGTGTGATAAAATGCTTTCCCAATTTCCCAATGGCGCTGTTTACATCCGGCGAAATCTAAGTCATAAAATGCTCGTAGCTTCCGGTTTCTTAGGCCATAGAGATGTTTGGATCCACTCTGGTCTCTGATCAGCTCTATGGTCAGCTGACTGAATCACCGGCTGCATTCTCAGGTTCCCTGTTGAGACAGGAGAGCCAGAGAAAAACACGGAAGATGG
Organism: Lithobates clamitans; assembly: GCA_037952925.1. Taxonomy (NCBI): domain Eukaryota; kingdom Metazoa; phylum Chordata; class Amphibia; order Anura; family Ranidae; genus Lithobates; species Lithobates clamitans. The sequence goes on from JBBGZY010000418.1 coordinate 505,898, forward strand.
TGGGGGGGCATTCCCTCCCACTGCTTGTAAAAGCAGTCTAGAGGCTAATTAGCCACTAGGATTGCTTTTACATGAAAGCCGACCGCTGTCTGAAAAGAATGATACCAAGATGATACCTAAACCTGCAGGCATCATTCTGGTATAACCACTCAAATTCGTGAATGGCGTACCTGAAGACCAAAAAATGGTTAACAATAAAGCAAAGTAAACGGTAAAGTATAAAAAATTGCATACCTGAAAAGCAAACATGATAAAACATAATAACAATAAAACATTGCAGAATAGAATACAGTAAAAAAGAGCAGAACAATAGAGAGAGAATAGAGAGAGAGAGAACAATAAAACGACAACTATTTTTTTTTATTTTATATATTTTTTTTATTTTTTTTACACTTTGTTTTGTAACTAACTTTTATAACTGTAACCGGTTCCAGGTTCGGGTCTCAAAATGCGATGGCATCTTGGGAGACCCTGTGAATGTTTGTCTAGTCTGTGGAATGCTGTACCCTACGCTAATACACAACTAGTGAATGGTAGCGTTCAAAACATTCACCAATGCAAAGACCAGGATTGTCAGGACAGGAGGGACAAAAATAGCGGGTGTCACGCTTATATCCGTGCTTGCTGCAGACATGACATCTTTTTTGGGGGGGTTCGTTGGGTAGGGGTACTCGGGAGGACATAAAGAAAATGCCTCTCATGCAGCTGACTGCATTTGGTTGGAGATGTATATGGGGGATTACGGGCGCTGCAGAAGTGGTGGGTTCCCAATTAGGATTGGCAAATGCAGCAGGAAGGGCACGACGGGCCTATGTTCGTCTTCTTGGTGGCAGCGGGACACTACTTGTGCTTGCCACCTCACCAGCTTGAACTGCACTTATGGAACTCGCCACGTCACCAAGTGTTGCTGCAGTGCTGGTTTGACTACGACCGGGGTGTACTAGGCCGCTGGTGCTTGCCAGTTCACCAAAACGCTACCAAAAAATCTGTTAGCGATCGCAGGGATCAGGCCTGACTCTGCGAACGCTGCAGTTATACGTTTAGTGTTTTGTAAGTGACAGTGATCGATCGATACTTAGGTGGGCTGGGCCGGGCGGAGGGGCAAAACGCAGGTGCTAGCAGATATCTGGGCTGATCCCGCTAACACCGCATTTTTGGGAACCCTAAACTGCTGGGGACACTAGTATAGGTCTGATCGGATCAGATATTGATCTGTTCAGATACTATATACCACTAAGGGAGGCGTATGCTGCATGCGTGGGTGTTAGCGATACTGGCGCTAACCTGACGCTGCCTGGGGCTGGTGCTTGCCAGTTCACCAAAACGCTACCAAAAAAACTGTAATGCCCCGTACACACGGTCAGATTTTCCGATGGACAATGTCCGATCGGAGCGTGTTGTTGGAAATTCCGACCGTGTGTGGGCTCCATCGGACATTTTCCATCGGATTTTCCGACACACAAAGTTGGAAATTTTCCGACAACAAAATCCGATCGCGTCAATTCCGACCGTGTGTGGCCTGTTCCGACGCACAAAGTGCCACGCATGCTCAGAAGAAATTCCGACACGGGACAGCTCGTTCTGGTAAACTTAGCGTTCGGAATGGATACAGCACTTTCGTCATGCTGCAATGTTCAAAATGGTTTAATACAGCGCACTCTCTTCTTCTTTATAATGTGACAAGAATATATTAGTTTTGCTGCTCATATTCACACACACTTCTCACAAACCTATTTCATTACTATTTATCGGGATTCCCTCAATATATTTTGATTTCTCACATCTGACAACATATTTTTGTATCTTTTTTTTTTTTTTTTGCCTTTAATGTATTTTTTTGTGTTTCTCTTTTTTTTTTTATTGGCGATTTTGATTTGTACTCCCGAAAATGTTTGTGTGTTTTTTGTGACAAGTTCCCACAACACCATTGATATGTTGTTCTATTTAATCTGTAGGAGATTGTTTGGTGTTGTTGTCCCTTGTTAATTTCACATTTTATGTTAGAAATGTACCTGAATCGTCACCAACAAACTGTCCTTTTTGGATGAAAACACACACAGGAGAGTAGAATTTACCTAAAAAAATTTTATTAAGGGGTCACAACTATAAAAAAACAAAGAGGGAGGCAACGCTGGAGAAACTGCAGAAGTGGGCGAAGCCTTGGACCCCCAGGGCAGACATCAATTATTTCAAAGCAAAATTGGTGGCCTGAGGAGTCCTTATCTAAGGGAGTGCAGTCTGGTCCAGAAGTCCCAGAGATCCGGAAAGCAGCAGATGACATCTGTGTCCCCAGGCTGTGGTCATACGAGAGACTGCATCTTCTGTCAGACCAGACTGAACCCAGGGCAATCACTCTTTGGTCTTCCTTCCACGCCTCCTTCCAGGCTTTGACTGTGGTGGTAGAGTTGTGGCAGCAGGAGGAGGAGGAGGAGGAAGATCGTCGATCTCAATGACATCCGTCTTGGGTGTCAGTTCCCCACTCTCCCTCTTACGTAGGACTTTATAAATCAGGTCCTCAGAGATCCTGCGTTGGCCCTCCTGCATGCCCTGCAATTTGGTGGCAGCCATGCAAGCAAAGGCCTCTGCAGGACTGGGGAAGGCTCTGAGGGACGCTGAAGCCTCCTGGATCAGCCTGTATGCTGAATCCTGCACAGGACTGGGAGTGGCCTTCCTGGCTCGTTTATGTGGCAGGCGGAGGGGAGGGACCTGAGACTCAGTCAGGCTGCGACTTGTCCCAGGCTTCTCTTGCCTGACACTTAGCCCCGCCTCCTCCTGGCTGCCACTAATCCCCGCCTCCTCCTGGCTGCCACTAATCCCCGCCTCCTCCTGACTACCACATTCCACAACCTCCTCCTGGCTGAGGTCTTCCTGTGTATGAAAAAGGGACATAGTTTTAGTGTTGTTTTCATCAATCACACACAATTTTCACCTCCTGACTGCTGCAAATTGAATGTTAACAAATCTAACAGACTATCCTTCTGAGCCCAGCATTTTGCATTCTTGTCCCAATTTTGGGTGCCCACTACTGTCTATTGATATGTAAAACACTTTTTTTAATCAGCAATTAGTGATCAATAATAACATCTAATGAACATCATTTCTTTATTGCCCAGAAATCTGTAGAAGAATGCTATACCTGACTCCAGCTGGGCTCCTCCATTTCTTCCTGGCTGGAAGGCCCAGGTTGGACATCGGAAGCCTCAGCTGGTATGGAAGGAAGCGTGGAAGGAAGAGTAGAGAGGGATTCCCTGACTTCAGTGTGGTCTGACAGAAATCGCAGTCACTCATAGTACCATAGCCTGGGGACATAAACATCATCTGCTGCAGCTCCGGACCTCTGGGAATCTGAGACCTTCTTGCGCTCCCTAAGATACGTGCTCCTCAGGCCACCAATTTTAGCTTTTAAATACGGGATGGTTGCTGTGGGGACCACCGGCTTCACCAACTCCAGCAGTTTCTCCAGCGCTGCCTGCCTCTTCTGTTTGTGATTATAGTGGGGGTGCCTGACCTGCCACAGACACTGTACTTGTCAATAAACAGGGGCAAGAAATTGTGGTCGTTGAACCCATCCATTTTCTCTGCAAGACACAACACAAGACAAACCCTAATGTCAGGCCAAACTCCCCTAATCTTGTTACAATATAGGCTTCCATTTCGAAGCAGTATAGGCCCAAGTTTAGATCCTACCTTCGTTAGCATGATCGGCGTCTCTGATGCTCCTTCCTCCGCTCACATATCATACGTAAGACGCGCGCGTTACGATTTATACACACTGCGCATAACTCTGCCCGCCCCTGACGTTCTTTCTAGTCTATTCTCCACCCCTTTTCTTTTGGCGCAGTGGGGGAAGAGCACATGGCGGATAGACAGCAGGATCGTGCTAATTGTAGCAACGAGGAGGAGGGGGAGGAAAGGCCGGAGCCTGAAACGTCCCGATCCAGAAGGAGATTAAAGGACTCAAATATGTCCTTTGGGGAGATGTTGGAAATGGTGGACATCCTGAAGAAGGCCGACTATGATGGAAAGTATGGGCCTTACCCCAACCCCAATGTCCGAAAGGCCAAGATCATGGCGAAAGTGGTCAGGAGTCTGCACCGGAAATTCGGGGTACGACGATCGAAAGATCAGCTCAGGAAGCGGTGGTCGGACCTAAAATTACCAGAACATGAGCAGTACAGAAAGATCCGGAGAGTGCTGCAAAAAAGTAAGTATTTGTGCTGTGTTCCTATTCCTTTGTGTTTATTACGTTCATGCTGCTCCATGTGCTTTTAGGAACTGTTGTACAGTTTAAAATGTCAACTTTCATGTTCATGGGCACATTATTCGTTCGGATCACACATTTTTATTTCGGACGATAAAATACCAATGTTTAGGCCATATGCATTTGGCCACCATTTTGACGCCCTATACTTGGCTTCAAAGAATTGGGTTGTGTAGATGGGTTTGTTACTAGAATGAAATGCAAACTCGATTGTGTGTAAGGAGAGGACACTCAGCAGCTGTTTTCACATCTGGACGCAGGAGCACTAGTGTGGGACCCCAGAACACCATTTTTATTAGGGGGGGCACACAGGTGCTCCAGTGTATACTATAGGGGGGGTCTACATCTGTGAAGCTTGTACCAAACAGGTAAAGTATTGCAGCTTGACAAAGGACACTAAAAAAGCTACATCTTGGAACTCTGCTAAAATAGATCATTGTACCCCACTTCCAAGCAATGTTTCATCTTTATAGTTCTGACATGAAATATATGTGTGCTAATTATACCATTTTTGTTTTACATAGGGGAGAAAAGACTCGGAGGACACCCCTCATCCCAGGAGACCAGAGCCCCCCCCCCCCCCCCTGGAAGAAGGGGAAATCCCAACAACACAAGATGAGCAGGAGGATGAAGACGTGGTGGAACTAGTCACCACAACAGGTGAGTGTCTGCGACCACAGGCTCAGATAAGAGATGGATGGCGGCATTTTTTTGCAAACCTAATTTATTTTGGGGTTCCTCTCTTTTTAGGTGATCGTGAGGTTGTGGATGAAGATCCTTTCACATCCGAAAGTGCCCAGATCCTGATCGGGGAGATCATGGGGTGTAATTTACAATTGGAAAACATCAAGCAAAACATCAATGATGTTATTCCAAAATATAAAAACATCATTGATGTTTTGGGGCGAGTTTAAAGCCCCTCCAAATCACTTTCTTCTTTTGTCTGCTACAATGTGCGAAATGTTTTTGTGATTTTTCCCAAAGCCAAATTTGGAGGATGCACACAGTTTGCCAACATGTGCTATCTGCCATCACGGGAGATCAATGGACGCGTTTTGGGGGTGCAACCCCTTCCTCAATAATAAAGTAGCGGTGAGGAAGGGCTTTCTCCCCCAAAACACGTCCCTTGATCCCCCGTGATGGCAGATAGCACATGTTGACATTGGTAAATTTGTGTGCATCTTCCAAATTTGGCTTTTCCAGGGATGATTTCCCCCCATCTGAACGCTATATCAAACACAGTTCCTAAATACTCATGTCTGATATTGCCTTCCAGTTCTACCAAATGTGAACTTTGTAAGATCAAGATTTGTGTCTTTTCTTGTTGGTTTTACACGGGCCTGTTTTCTATAAAATGCACATTTTGATTTTGGATAATGACACCACAAAAATTGTTATACAACAAACATGTTGGTTTGTCAGAAAAACCTTTGGTAAATGCACATGTGATTGTGCAGGTATTAAAAAGATTGTTCATCAAGAATGTGTGGATTATTGTCTCAACGCTACAACACTTTTGGGGTGATGTAATTGTTGTTTTATGAGAAAATGGGGGTTATTTCCTAAGGGCAAATCCACTTTGCACTACAAGTGCTGTTTCAGTGCAGTTGCAAGTGCACTTGCAGTGAAAAGTGTCTTTGCATTTAGTAAATAACAGCCAACAGTGCTTTGTATAAGGTTACACAATCACAACATTTTCTGGACTCCACACATTTCTGTCAGGGTCAGCTAAAACAAACACAAGCAGTAAATGTCCACAAAGAAGAGCCTGGGGGGAGATGCCTGTCGAGAACTTGAGGTCCTGCAGGCTTCTCCCTGTGGCCAAATACCGCAGGGTAGCGACTAACCTCTGCTCCGCAGTGATGGCTTGCCTCATGCAGGTATCCTGCCTGCTGATAAAGGGGGTCAGCGAAGCCAACAAACTGTGAAACACGGGGTCCGTCATCCTGAGAAAGTTCCTGAAATCATCAGGATTATTCTCACGGATCTCACGGAGCAAAGGCATATGACAGAACTGGTCACGCTGAAGCAACCAATTCTTGGTTCATGAATTCCTCCCCACCCTGTTCATGGACTGGACTTGTGTCAAGGTCAGGACCCCAACACCAAGCCCCCGCACAGCACAAACTCTACGAGGAGTACGCATACGAAACATGGCTAGAAAACGGTCGGCTGCTCAGAACGAAGTAACAGAACGCACTGAAGAACAGCAAGGCCTGTGAAGAGCGACCTGAAAACCAGTAACGAACGAACAAGAATACAATGACTAACTAAAGTCACGTGGAATTGGCTGCACGCACTGAAGAGCAGATACAAACCCACAAGCACAAACTGAACGGCAGAAAACGATCTGAAAGCCACGAGTCTGAAAAAGCGCGAATCGTCTCTCAAACTTTTACTAACACGAGATTAGCAAAAGGAGCCCAAAGGGTGCCGCGCTTGGTTCTGAACCGGCCTTTTCTAGTCTCGTCGTACGTGGTGTACGTGACCGCGTGGTTGTCAATCGGAAATTCCGACAACTTTGTGCGACCGTGTGTAGGCAAAACAAGTTTGAGCCAACATCCGTCGGAAAAAATCCGAGGATTTTGTTGTTGGAATGTCCGAACAAAGTCCGACCGTGTGTACGCCCTATTAGCGATCGCAGGGATCAGGCCTGACTCTGCAAACGCTGAAGTTATGCGTTTAGTGTTTTGTAAGTGACAGTGATCGATCGATACTGCACTTGGGTGGGCTGGCCTGGGCGGAGGGGCAAAACGCAGGTGCTAGCAGGTATCTGGGCTGATCCCGCTAACACTGCGTTTTTGGGAACCCTAAACTGCTGGGGACGCTAGTATAGATCCGATCAGATCAGATATTGATCCGTTCAGATACTATACCACTAAGGGAGGTGTACGGTGCGTGCCATGGGTGTTAGCGGTACTGACGCTAATCTGACGTTGCCTGGGGCTGGTGCTTGCCAGTTCATCAAAACGCTACCAAAAAAACTGTTAGCGATCGCAGGGATCAGGCCTGACTCTGCGAACGCTGCAGTTATGCATTTAGTGTTTTGTAAGTGACAGTGATCAATCGATACTGCACTTGGGTGGGCTGGGCTGGGCCGGGCGGAGGGGCAAAACGCAGGTGCTAGCAGGTATCTGGGCTGATCCCGCTAACACTGCGTTTTTGGGAACCCTAAACTGCTGGGGACACTAGTATAGATCTGATCGGATCAGATATTGATCCGTTCAGATACTATACCACTAAGGGAGGTGTATGCTGCGTGCGTGGGTGTTAGCGCTACTGGCGCTAATCTGAAGCTGCCTGGGGCGACGCATATCACCGCCGGGGGGCTAAACCTTTATTCGGTAATAAACTGTGGGTGCCCTGACACCATGAAAAATAAACGAACTAATCAGCGTCACTTGTAACGGTTATACGGTGATCAGTGGTGAAAGGATTAACTAGGGGGCAATCAAGGGGTTAAAACATTTATTAGATAGTATATGGGGGTCCCTGTCGCTATAAAACACTGACGGCGAACCTAAATATTTACGTCCCTAACTAGCGTCACCAGCGACACTAATACAGCGATCAGAAAAATGATCGCTTAGTGACACTGGCGACAGGGGGTGATCAAGGGGTTAAAACTTTATTAACGGGGGTTAGGGGGGTATCCTAGACCTACAGGGGGCTAACAGTAACTATCACAAACTGACACCATGCAGTAGTCAGAAAAACAAAAACAAAAAAAACACTGCTTGGTGTCAGTTTGACAGGGGGGAGGGGTGATTGGGGGGCGATCAGGGGGGGGAATCGGAGGTGTAAAGTGTGCCTGGCATGTTGTACTGTGTGTATGTGTTGTGCACTCACATGTCTTCTCTCCTCGTCGCCGGAACGGAAACTGCCGAGCCGAGGAGAGATGACATCACATCCTCTGCCTCTGTGTACTATACAGACGCAGAGGGTGTTTCTCATTGGCTGGGAGCAATCGCGAGGGGGGGGCCACGATCGGATGGCCTCCCCCTCATTTCTGATCGCTGCCAGACAAAAGCCGACCGCTGCTGGCACCGGGGGGGGGGGGGGGTCCGATTGGACCCCCCGCCCGCGGAAAGGCAATCAGGTTCGTGATTTTGCCTGCCCGTGCCATTCTGCTCACGTATATAGGCGTGAGGCGGTCGGCAAGTGGTTAAAAATGTATTTATTTTGTTGCCACTGCACGTTTGTGCGCAATTTTAAAGCATGTCATGTTTGGTATCCATGTACTCGGCCTAAGATCATCTTTTTTATTTCATTAAACATTTGGGCAATATAGTGTGTTTTAGTACATTAAAATTTTAAAAAGTGTGTTTTTTCCCCAAAAAATGCGTTTAAAAAAATCGCTGCGCAAATACTGTGTGAAAAAAAAAATGAAACACCCACTATTTTAATCTGTAGGGCATTTGCTTTAAAAAAATATATAATGTTTGGGGGTTCAAGTTAATTTCCTTTCAAAAAAAAAATAATTTTTTCATGTAAACAAAAAGTGTCAGAAAGGGCTTTGTCTTCAAGTGGTTAGAAGAGTGGGTGATGTGTGACATAAGCTTCTAAATGTTGTGCATAAAATGCCAGGACAATTCAACCCCCCCCCCAAATGACCCCATTTTGGAAAGTAGACACCCCAAGCTATTTGCTGAGAGTCATGTCGAGTCCATGGAATATTTTATATTGTGACATAAGTTGCGGGAAAGAGACAATTTTTTTTTTTTGCACAAAGTTGTCACTAAATGCCACCTGGGCATTCCATGGCCTCCGAAACTGTGATAGGCAGTGAAGAGTGAAATCAAAAATTTACACTCTTAGAAAGCCTGAAGGCGGTGATTGGTTTTCGGGGCCCCGTACGCGGCTAGGCTCCCAAAAAGTCCCACATATGTGGTATCCCCATACTCAGGAGAAGCAGCTAAATGTATTTTGGGATGCAATTCCACATATGCCCATGGCCTGTGTGAGCAATATATCATTTAGTGACAACTTTGTGCAAAAAATAAAAAAATAATTTGTCACATTCCTGCATTTTGTGTCAAAATATAAAATATTCCATGGACTCAACATGCCTCTCAGCAAATAGCTTGGGGTGTCTACTTTCCAAAATTGGGGCAATTCCACATATGCCCATGGCCTGTGTGAGCAATATATAATTTAGTGACAACTTTTTGTAATTTTTTTATTTTTTTTTCTCATTATTCAATCACTTGGGACAAAAAAAAAAAATTATATTCAGTGGGCTCAACATGCCTGTCAGCAATTTCCTTGGGGTGTCTTCTTTCCAAAATGGGGTCATTTGGGGGGGGGGGGTTTGTACTGTCCTGCCATTTTAGCACCTCAAGAAATGACATAGGCAGTCATAAACTAAAAATTCCAGAAAATGTACCCTAGCTTGTAGACGCTATAACTTTTGCGCAAACCAATAAATATACGCTTTTTGACATTTTTTTTTACCAAGGACATGTGGCCGAATACATTTTGGACTAAATGTATGACTAAAATTTAGTTTATTGGATTTTTTTAATAACAAAAAGTAGAAAATATAATTTTTTTTCAAAATTTTCGGTCTTTTTCCGTTTATAGCGCAAAAAATAAAAACCGCAGAGGTGATCAAATACCATCAAAAGAAAGCTCTATTTGTGGGAAGAAAAGGATGCACATTTCGTTTGGGTACAGCATTGCATGACCGCGCAATTAGCAGTTAAAGCGACGCAGTGCCAAATTGGAAAAAGTCCTCTGGTCTTTAGGCAGCCAAATGGTCTGGGGCTGAAGTGGTTAATAAAAACAGAATTTTTAGCTTGTTTAGTGTTTTAACTTGATTTGATAATATTTATGATGTTTATATATTTACATATTCATATATCTGCATATTTATATGACCCTTGAATTCCATTCTGTATATGTTTCTTAGTACACATATGGGGCAGGCTTGACAAGAATTAAACCTTTGAAAAGAATTACCCCCCCCCCCCCCCACAGTGGACACATGATTCAGCCAGCATTTCACAGAGCAGCAGGGAATGCTGCGCTCGGCTCATATACAGTATATAGCAGATTCCAGCAGATACTGGTGAGTTTCCCACACCACTCCTATTGACTGTGTTGCCGTAATCCTGCATTGATCCTCACTGACTTCTGTCTTCTGCAATATGAACATACTATTGTTTTTTATCTAATAAATATACACAGCTTTGAAATCATATCCCCCGCTCATGTCTACTCCTGTTTCTTGTGTGAAAATAAAGAATATGAAAAAAGAACACAAAATGCAGTCACCACAGCAAATAAGGAAAGTGTTTGCTAGAAGTCAGCTTAACAAAACACTGTACTATCACACCCTTACAATTTTGTGTCATCCAAAAGAGACATAAAATATGTAACTAAAATGGAAAAGACAGAACACAAAGGATAGTGTATAAAATCATCCTAATAGACATAAATAAATAAAAAAATAGTGACAGCAGGACTAAGGGGGAGCAGTATTTAGGTAATTCATACATAATGCTGTTGGTACTGTAAGAGGTTTGTTTATAAAAACATTTGTTGCCTGAATATCACACACATTTGTGCATGCTGTACAAATTTTGGTCGTAATTTCTCTGATAGATGAATTCCTATGATCCTCAGGTCCATCTAGTCTAGTGGATAAAATGTATACAAGTCATCCAAAAACACAAAGACACGAGAATGGATCTCTCCTAGAATATATCTTCCTCAAAGTTCTTAGAAAAAGTAAAAATTTAAAAAGGGCCCATATTCCATTGACTCACTCCGCTCCCCTCCCCCCTACATCCCCCCCCCCCCAACACACACACGCCTTATAAAAAAAACTTCACTCTCTATTACATAACGTGAGAAAACATTTTTTTGTAATATTGTGTATAGTGAATCATTCCCCTTATTCCCTCCCAGGTTATTGAATACCCCTGCTGAATTTTAAATCCCATTCTCCCTTTCTCCCTTACTAACCCGTGAAGTGCTGAGTGTGTCAAAAGTTTATTATAGTTTATTTATTTTTATTATTTTTTTAATATAAAGAGGGTGGATCTAGGGTTAGATAACTCCTTGTAGTTCCCCCCTAGATTCCAACCAAGTTCAAAACAACCAAGAAGGAAGAAAAAAAAAGTTTTTAATAGTGTGTACAGTGAATCTTTATCTTTCCCCTTCCCTTTTATTTAGGAGGTGGGGAGAGTCACAACCCTCTACCCCCATTTCCCCTTACTCCTTCTCAAGTTATCGAATACCCCTACCGAATTTTCTATTCCTAATCTCCCTTACTAAACCGTGAATTACTGCCTGTATAAAAAATTTGAATATAATTTAATTTTTGTAATTTTAAGAGGGTGAATCTAGGGTAGGATAACTACTAATAGCACCCTCCTGGATTCCAACCTAGAACCAACCCAAACAAAAAAAAAAAAAAAAATACAAAAAAAAAAAAATTAAAAAATGGGGGAGGGGGGGCTCTAAATAACGCTCTCACTACCCATGTAACTCAAGTAAATCAAGAATTGAATTCCAACCAGCTCTTCCAGGTCCTATAGAATCTTACTTCAGAGTCATTTTGAAAGTATATTAGTTCTTCCATTAGCCTAGTTTTATCCACTTCCCTTAACCAATATTTATTGTCGGTATTTTCTTTGGTTTCCATTGCTTCGGGATTAATGCCTTCGCTGCATTTAACAAGAATGGGGTAATTGCTGCTCTATAGTTTTTCCTTGAGTCACACATTGCATGGAACAGACATTGCCAAGGGTCTAGCCCAATTTCAGCCATACTGAACTTCTTAATTATGTATAATACTTCCTCCCAATATGGCTGGATCAAAGGGCATTGCCACCATATATGAGCATGGGTTCCCAAGTCCCAGCATTCCCTCCTGCACAGAGGCGAAACATCAGGATTGATTTTATGCAATTTTGATGGAACATAATACCACTTAGTTAATAGTTTATAATTAATTTCTTCTGTCCTTATTTCCGTTGAAGTGGAATTTATATAATCAATAACTTTACGTTTCAGTATTTCTGGCAAAGGCTGGTTCAATCTCATTTCCCAACTCTCCAAAAGACACATGGACCCAGTATCTGGGGGGTCTATCAACATCTTGTATATACTAGAAATCCCCTGTCTGTTTATTCCCCCTTGGTCAACAAGTTGTTCCCATGGGCTTAATCTGCTGACCGGGCGGAGGGGTTTTGTGAGGGACTCCACATATTGTTGGAGTTGTCTGTATCTCCAAACATCCCATGGTGTTGTACCATATCTTAAAAACCTAAGACCATTGTACCATATCTTAAAAAAATTTAGAACATGTTCTCTTTCTAGGTCCGTCAGAATTTTCGACATAAAAAGTCACATGGGGCATACACACGATCGGAATATACGATGAAAAGCTCCAGTCTGACTTTTTCTGTCAGACATTCCGCTCGTGTGTACACGGCATAAGGGCTTTAAAGTATGCCCTCGGGATGTTAATTGGGAGGCTTTGAAAGATATATAAATCATTCAAGAGAATCATCATTTTAATTTCACTTATCCTGCCAAGCCAGGCAGGGTATCCTTTCAGATCTTGTTTAATTGTATTCAATAAAGGTAGGTAATTATCTTAGATATAAACTCTCAGATATAAAGATCTGTTGTTGATACTGACAAAAACACTCCCAGATACTTTAATCCTTTTTGCTTCCACATAAAAGGATAAAGGGTTCTAAGGTCCCTACACTCTATTAAGGAAACAGAAATATTTAATATTTCTGTTTTCTCCACATTGATCTTAAAATTTGAGATAGCCCCATATTTACTCAGTTCTACTAAAATTTTTGGGAGCGTTTGTGTGGGATTTGTTATATATAACATGATATCATCTGCAAAGGCATTTGTCTTTAAAACATAGTGAGGTTGATTTACTAAAACTGGAGAGTGCAAAATCTGGTGCAGCTGTGCATATAAACCAATCAGCTTCTAATTTCAGCTTGGTCAATTATGCTGGCCATACACTATACAGAAAATCGTCCGAACCCATTTTCGAAAAACGAACGTTCGACCGTGACCGCAAACAATCGTGCCATCATATAATGACCGATAAATTGTTCAGTGGACATGAATAAATATTTTTTTGTTCGTTTTTTTACATATACCTAGTGCAGACAGTTCGGACGGGAAACACATTAACCTTGCAATTTATCGTACGTTCGGCAGAAATTTTCCAAACTTCCCGTTCGTTTTTTTCCCACAAAAACGTCACAAACGATTATCGATTTGTGCCCATTAACTTGCCAAAAAACGAACGAAGTGTCTATACGAACAATTTTTCGGCCGATTTTTCGTATAGTGTATGGCCAGCATTAGGCTTTGACAAGGAATCCTGGAAGCTGATTGGTTTCTATGCACAGCTGCACCAGATTTTGCACTCTCCAATTTTAGTAAAGCAACCCCACAGTGACTTAGACCCAGTGGCGGCTGGTGAAGTTTTATGATGGGGGGGCGCCAGACCCTGCCCTCCTCATTGACCCCTCCTGCTTCTCATAAGCCCCGCCCCTTATATAATCCACCCATTCTGTCCCCTGTATTCCATTTGCTTCCACCCACAGTATCAGGAGTATACAACTCAGCATCACAGGACAGAGTACATAGCTCAGCCTCAAAAATCAGGATATATGGCTCAGCATTACAGATAGGGTATATAGCTCAGCATTACAGATAGGGTATATAGGTGAGCATTACAGATATGGTTTATAGGTAAGCATTACAGATATGGTTTATAGGTAAGCATTACAGATAGGGTATATAGGACAGCATTAAAGATATGGTATATAGGGTAGCATTACAGATAGGGTATATAGGTGAGCACTACAGACATGGTATATTGGGCAGCATTACAGATATGGCATATTGGTGAGCATTACAGATAGGGTATATAGGTGTGCATTACCTATAGGGTATATAGGTGAGCATTACCTATAGGGTATATAGGGCAGCATTACAGATAGGGTATATAGGTGAGCATAACAGTTATGGTGTATAGGTGAGCATTAGAGATATGGTATATAGGTGAGCATTAGAGCTATGGTATATAAGTGAGCATTACATATAGGGTATATAGGGCAGCATTAGAGATATGGTATATAGGTGAGCATTGCAGATAGGGTATATAGGTGAGCATTACAGATAAGGTATATAGGTAAGCATTACAGATATGGTATATAGGGCAGCATTACAGATATGGTATATTGGTGAGCATTACAGATAGGGTATATAGATGAGCATTACCTATAGGGTATATAGAGCAGCATTACGGATAGGGTATATAGGTGAGCATAACAGATATGGTATATAGGTGAGCATTAGAGATATCGTATATAGGTGAGCATTGCAGATAGGGTATATAGGTGAGCATTACAGATAGGGTATATAGGTGAGCATTAGAGATATGGTATATAGGGGAGCATTACATATAGGGTATATAGGGCAGCATATAGATATGGTATATAGGTGAGAATTACATAAAGGGTATATAGGGCAGCATTAGAGATATGGTATATAGGTGAGCATTAGAGATATGGTATATAGGTGAGCACTACATATAGGGTATATAGGGCAGCATTAGAGATATGGTATATAGGTGAGCATTAGAGATACGGTATGTAGGTGAGCATTAGAGATAGGGTATATAGGTGAGCATTAGAGATATGGTATATCGGTGAACATTAGATATAAGGTATATAGGTGAGCATTAAATATAACGGTATCGCAGCTGGCACTTGCACTCCCTGCATGGGGCTCGCAGCTGGCACTTGCACCCCCCCGCATGGGGCTCGCTGCACGCGGCACTGGCACTTGCACAACTCCCCCTCGGGGCTCGCAGCTGGCACTTGCACACCCCCCCTCGGGGCTCGAAGCTGACACTTGCACCCCCCGCGTGGGGCTTGCGGCTCTAGCCCCCCCCACAGGAGGTCCGGAACTTACGGGGTTGAAGAGCATCCTCTGTGTCTCCACTCTCCTCCTCCCCTCCACACTCGGGGGGTGTCCGCTCCTCTTATGCTTCCTCCGCTTGCCAAAGTCGCCACTAGGCATCCAATAGGTTTGCCTGGCGCTTTGGCCAATCGGGAAACAGGTCTCACTGACCTGCCTCCTGATTGGCAGGGAGGTACTCTAGTGTGAAGATAGCGAAAATAAATTCGCTATGGTCACACAATTGAGTGGGATCAGGGCGCACTCTTTGTGCCATGCGCCCACCCTTTTCTGAAGCCGATTAGAGCCTCTGGCTCTAATCATGTGCTTAAAAAAAAAAACCCTCCCCCCCGCCATAGGAATCCATGTGTCCGCATCCTGAAAGGGGACGGGCGCATGGATAGGGAGGTGGTGGAAGGGAAAGGAAGGGCGTCTCCCGTGCACCCTCAATGCACGGACCACCACTGCTTAGACCCCTTTCACACTGAAGGCGTTTTTCAGGCGTCTGAAAAATGCCTCATCTGCCGTCCGAGTGTGAAAGCCTGAGTGCTTTCACACTAGCGGCGCTTTACTTTACAGCCACGCTGTCAGTGGGAAAGGGCTCTAACGTGGCCACTATCAGTATAGTTGAGTCACTAATTAGCTCTGTATATCAATTGCCTTTTGACTTCTTTTTTTTTCTGCAGGCTTTATATGTTATACCACATAGTTGCCAACATCTCCAAATAGTTAGAATGTACACTCTGAAGGATGTGTCAGAAAAGTGGGGAACATAAAGTGCACCACCCAGGTGGGTGGTTGGAGTGTGGACTCAGACGGTCCCTACTTCCCCATCCTGAAGCCAACACAATCCCATAAACCCCTCCTAAAGATTCATCCCTTCCTGTACATTCATCACAGTGTAACAGAACTCCCTTGTCATGGTTACAATCTCACCCTGCTCAGAGATTTATTCAGATCCTGGGACAAAAATGCATTGTTTACCGCATCTACTGTTGCAATTCTGACTTTTAAAGCATGGCTGTGTCACTTGCTGTGATGCCCTGAATGTAAGGAAACAGAGTTGGTATCCCTGGAGGTGTCGGTAACATGGAACATAATTTGGCATTGCTGGAAGATTGGTGAAAGCAGTGGAAACTGCAGTCTACTATTTCTTTTTTTTTTTTTAATTTCTCTTTATTGAAAATGTTTTCTTTGGCAGTACAAAACAAGGCCATTGGAGCATACCCCGGCCAACCCGTGCACAAAGTCATGTGCATAACATAGTACTACTAACATATTATCTAAAAACTACACATTCTTAACTATACACAACACCATCTCTGCTCCAGTAACACATTGTAGCCTTCAGCAGAGCCAGACAGAGGAAATCTATCTGAGTTGATCCCCCGAGGGCTGATCATCTGTTGTGGAGTCTAAGTCTGTCTACAAATGCCAGACCTTGTCATATTTTTTGGGGCATCCTCGAGACAGATATGTTGCTGTATAGAGGGGTATCATTGCGTTAACTTACTGCTTCCATGAGGACAGGGTGGGGGGAGTGGTTGACTTCCACTTTAGTACTATGGCTTTTCTCACATAAAAAAGGATAAATATTAGGGTGCGTGTTGCTTTGGCATATGCCAGCTATTCCACTAGGCCAAGAAGGCAAACTAATTGGCAGGGGAATAGGAATAGTGGTCAAATTATGAACAAATTGAGTTACCTCCCTTCAATAGTCCTGAATTTGTGGGCAATCCCAGAATATACGCGTGAAGTCTGCAGGAGTACCAGAGCATCTCCAGCAGCTGGCCGACAAGGCTGGGTATATGTGGTGGAGGCGCTGGGGCGTATAGTAGATCCTGTGTAGGATTTTGAATTGGATCAGTTTGTCCCTAGTAGCAACCAGCGGCTGGAGTAAATAATCCCACATGTCTTCCCAGTCTTCGCCATCCAGTTCCTGCACCTTCGCCCGCCACAGACCAGGCAGACCATCCAGTCCGACCTGGATGGATGGTAGAAGAGATCAGCATCTTCTAGAAGGGTCTCTATGTCATCATATTCCAGCCGAAGCTGAACTGTTTTGAATTGTGAATCAAAGGCATGGCGGAGATGCAGGAACCTGAAAAAGAAAGAGTTCGGAAGTCGGAATTTATTTTTCAGCCTATCAAATGTAAATATCCCTGACCCATCACAGATATCCCTCAAGTACTTGATGCCCTTGCTGGCCCACAAACCCGGGTCCTGCAGAGAGTGGAATTCTTTCAACCTTGGGTTATACCAAAACGGTGTGTTAGGGGACCATTTGGACTTTACCAAATTAGGTTTAATCACTACCATGCCTTTATAATCGCTTTCATAGCCAATGTTTAAAAGGTACTGGAGAACCCCCCGACCCCTATAAAGGGCGTTGCGAAGGGCCTCAAATGATCCCAGTTGAGCTGCCTCTAGGACGACTGAGGCATTGGTGTCGTCCGAGATCAGCCAGTTATGTGCATGAGTGAGCATTGCCGCTAAATAGTAGGTGTGAAAGTCTGGGCAGGCAAGTCCCCCCTGTGTCCAGGGCCTACGCAAGATTTTCCTACTGAGTCTAGCCGGGTGTGATTGCCATAAGAAGGAGGCCACTGTGGAGTCCAATTGTCGGAAAAAAGTCTTAGGTATCCAAACTGGGGAGTGTCGTAAGATATACAGCAAGACCGGGAGTAATTTCATTTTTATTAAGTTAATTTTCCCTATAAGTGATAATGGGAGGTTCGACCAGGCCTTCAGTTTCAGTTTACACCACTGCAGCACTTGGGGATAAGTTAAGATTAAAGTCCTAAAGTCCTGGGTTTCGGAAGAGATATTGATTCCTAGACATTTAATGGTGCTTTCCCATTGTAGAGGTGAAGCAGGATCACTTAGCCTCTTTGCCCCTGGATCTATGGGTAGAATAAGTGATTTGCTCCAGTTGGTTCGGAAGCCAGAGAGAGTCGCAAAGCGGTCCAGGAGCTGAAGCACCCCGGAGAGCGAGGGACCAGGGTCCTGGAGGAAGAGGATTAAATCGTACAATGCTAGTTTCTCGACCACCGAACCTACCTGGATTCCAGACACCTCGCTCGATCTCTGTAAGGCCTCAGCCAAAGGCTCCATTGCCAGGGCAAACAGCGCAGGGGAAAGAAGACACCCCTGTCTAGTCCCCCTCCTAATTGGAAAAGATGGCGAAAGCCTACCATTTAGTTTAATTTGGGCCATGGGGGTCTTGTATAATAAGCTGATCCATTTCCGGAAAATTGGGCCAAAGCCAAAGCCTTCCAGAACTTGCATCTTATAGTACCATCTAACTGTATCGAATGCCTTTTCAATGTCAAGGGACACCAGGACCCGGGAGGCATTCTCCTCAGGTGGGAGTTGGATATGCGTAAAGACTCGTCTAAGGTTTATGTCCATGGACTTACCAGGCATGAAGCCAGTCTGATCTATGTTGACAAGGGATGGTAGGACCTTCATGAGTCTATTGGCTAGCACTTTGATTAGTATCTTGAGGTCGTAATTTAGCAATGAGATGGGTCTGTAGGATGAGCAGCAAGTGGGGTCCTTCCCTGGTTTGGGCAGCAGCAGCAGATTAATATATCCAAGTGTAAAATATTACATCTTGGGAAAAGGAATCTCCTTAGAGAGTACAACATTGGGGGTACAATGTTAGCCAGCACTACTGAAAAAAAAATTGGGGGTGCTTATTTCAGATGATTGCAAAATGAGCAAACAGTGTGACTAGGCAGTGGGGAAAGTGAACAGAGTTCTAGGATGTATCACTAGAGGGATAGACAGCAGGAGGAAGGAGGTTCTATTTCCCTATATATCCCTTTAGTGAGACCTCATTTAGAATACTGTGTCCAGTTCTGGAGACCTCACTTACAAAAAGATATTAATAAGATAGAATGAGTCCAGAGATGGGAAACAAAAATAGTGAAAGGTCTGGGGGAAAAAAAAAACATATAGAGTGACTTCAGGAACTTAATATGTACCATCTGGAGCAGTGGTTCTCAACTCCAGTCCTCAGGACCCACCAACAGGCCAGGTTTGCAAGATAGCTGAAATACATCCCAGGTGATATCACTTGCTGCTCAGTGATTGCAGTATTCTAGTCTGCAACTCCCCAAGGTAATACTTAAAATCTGGCCCGTTGGTGGGTCCCGAGGACTGGAGTTGAGAACCACTGATCTGGAGGAAAGAAGGGAATAGGGAGACATGATTGAAACCTTTAAATAGATCAAGGGGGTGAATAAGGTTCAGGAAGGTGGTCTGTTCAATATGATACCAAAATCAAGAACTCAGGGACATGACTAGGGATGGGCCGAATGGACCCCTGTTTGGTTCGCACTAGAACTTTAGAACACCGCAAGAGTTGGTGTCACTTTGACTTTGTATTGAAGTAACGGGTACATAAAAATTGGTCTTTGGGTGTCGGTGGCGCCTTCCCACCATAACCCTATAGAGGTAATCTTGATGAAAGCAAAAATTGGCCTGGCTGAAAAAAATTACAATGATATGCACCTGCCAAACAGGTGCAGAAAAATTGGTCTTTGGGTGTCGGTGGCGCCATCCCATCGTAACCCTTTAGAGGTGCTCTTGATGAAGGCAAAATAAATTGCAATGATATGCACCTGCCAAACAGGTGCAGAAAAATTTGTCTTTGGGTGTCGGTGGCGCCTTCCCACCATAACCCTTGTAAAGTTCGGGGAACCAGCTAGATTGCAGGACACGGGCTTTTCAATCAAAATGAGGTTTATTAACCAGTTGCCGACCGCCGCACGACGATGTACGTCGACAGAGCGGCACGGGCAGGCAAAAGGGCTTACCTGTACGTCCTTGCCTGCCCGCGGGTGGGGGGTCCGATCAGTCGGCAAATGTCCCCTGGCGATCGGTGGTGAGGGGGAGGCCATCCATTCGTGGCCCCCCCCTCGCGATCGCTCCCAGCCAATGGGATCATTTCCCTGCCTCTGTATTGTACACAGAGGCAGAGGAAATGATGTCATCTCT
The DNA here is from genome assembly GCA_037952925.1 of Lithobates clamitans. Classification (NCBI taxonomy): domain Eukaryota; kingdom Metazoa; phylum Chordata; class Amphibia; order Anura; family Ranidae; genus Lithobates; species Lithobates clamitans. The sequence continues at coordinate 526,113 of JBBGZY010000418.1, forward strand.
CCTCGGCTCGGTATTTTCCGTTCCGGGCCGAGGAGAGAAGACTGTAATGTGAGTGCACCAACACACACACACAGTAGAACATGCCAGGCACACATTACACCCCGATCCCCCCCCCCGATCGCCCCCCGACCCCCCCCAATCACCCCCCCCCTGTCACAAACTGACACCAAGCAGGTTTTTTTTTTTTTTCTGATTACTGTATTGGTGTCAGTTTGTGACAGTTACAGTGTTAGGGTAGTGAGTGTTAGGCCCCCTTTAGGTCTAGGATACCCCCCTAACCCCCCCTAATAAAGTTTTAACCCCTTGATCTCCCCCTGTCACCAGTGTCGCTAAGCGATCATTTTTCTGATCGCTGTATTAGTGTCGCTGGTGACGCTAGTTAGGGACGTAAATATTTAGGTTCGCCATCAGCGTTTTATAGCGACAGGGACCCCCATATACTACCTAATAAATGTTTTAACCCCTTGCTTGCCCCCTAGTTAACCCTTTCACCAGTGATCATCGTATAACCGTTACGGGTGATGCTGGTTAGTTCGTTTATTTTTTATAGTGTCAGGGCACCCGCCGTTTATTACCGAATAAAGGTTTAGCCCCCTGATCGCCTGTCGGTGATATGCGTCGCCCCAGGCAGCGTCAGATTAGCGCCAGTACCGCTAACACCCACGCACGCAGCATACGCCTCCCTTAGTGGTATAGTATCTGTAGGGATCAATATCTGATCCGATCAGATCTATACTAGCGTCCCCAGCAGTTTAGGGTTCCCACAAACGCAGTGTTAGCGGGATCAGCCCAGATACCTGCTAGCACCTGCGTTTTGCCCCTCCGCCCGGCCCAGCCCAGCCCACCCAAGTGCAGTATCGATCGATCCCTGTCACTTACAAAACACTAAACGCATAACTGCAGCGTTCGCAGAGTCAGGCCCGATCGCTAACAGTTTTTTTGGTAGCGTTTTGGTGAACTGGCAAGCACCAGCGGCCTAGTACACCCCGGTCGTAGTCAAACCAGCACTGCAGTAACACTTGGTGACGTGGCGAGTCCCATAAGTGCAGTTCAAGCTGGTGAGGTGGCAAGCACAAGTAGTGTCCCGCTGCCACCAAAAAGACAAACACAGGCCCGTCGTGCCCATAGTGCCCTTCCTGCTGCATTCGCCAATCCTAATTGGGAACCCACCGCTTCTGCAGCGCCCTTACTTCCCCCATTCACATCCCCAACCAAATGCAGTCGGCTGCATGAGAGGCATTTTCTTTATGTCCTCCCGAGTACCCCTACCCAGCGAACCCCCCCAAAAAAGATGTCGTGTCTGCAGCAAGCGCGGATATAGGCGTGACACCCGCTATTATTGTCCCTCCTGTCCTGACAATCCTGGTCTTTGCATTGGTGAATGTTTTGAACGCTACCATTCACTTGTTGAGTATTAGCGTAGGGTACAGCATTGCAAAGACTAGGCACACTTTCACAGGGTCTCCCAAGATGCCATCGCATTTTGAGAGACCCGAACCTGGAACCGGTTACAGTTATAAAAGTTAGTTACAAAAAAAAGTGTAAAAAAATAAAAAATAAAAACACAAACAAAAATATAAAATAAAAAAAAAAAAATAGTTGTCGTTTCATTGTTCTCTCTCGCTCTTTTGTTCTGCTCTTTTTTACTGTATTCTATTCTGCAATGTTTTATTGTTGTTATGTTTTATCATGTTTGCTTTTCAGGTATGCAATTTTTTATACCTTACCGTTTACTGTGCTTTATTGTTAACCATTTTTTTGTCTTCAGGTACGCCATTCACGACTTTGAGTGGTTATACCAGAATGATGCCTGCAGGTTTAGGTATCATCTTGGTATCATTCTTTTCAGCCAGCGGTCGGCTTTCATGTAAAAGCAATCCTAGCGGCTAATTAGCCTCTAGACTGCTTTTACAAGCAGTGGGAGGGAATGCCCCCCCCCCCCAACGTCTTCCGTGTTTTTCTCTGGCTCTCCTGTCTCAACAGGGAACCTGAAAATGCAGCCGGTGATTCAGCCAGCTGACCATAGAGCTGATCAGAGACCAGAGTGGCTCCAAACATCTCTATGGCCTAAGAAACCGGAAGATACGAGCATTTTATGACTTAGATTTCGCCGGATGTAAACAGCGCCATTGGGAAATTGGGAAAGCATTTTATCACACCGATCTTGGTGTGGTCAGATGCTTTGAGGGCAGAGGAGAAATCTAGGGTCTAATAGACCCCAATTTTTGCAAAAAAGAGTACCTGTCACTACCTATTGCTATGATAGGGGATATTTACATTCCCTGAGATAACAATAAAAATGATTTAAAAAAAAAAAAAAAAAAAAAAAAAAAAAAATGAAAAAGAACAGTTTAAAAATAAGCTAAAAAAATAATAATAATAAAGAAAAAAAAAAAAAAAAAAGCACCCCTGTCCCCCCTGCTCTTGCAAGCGTCGGTCTGGCGTCAAATGTAAACAGCAATTGCACCATGCATGTGAGGTATCACCGCGAACGTCAGATTGAGGGCAGTAATTTTAGCAGTAGACCTCCTCTGTAAATCTAAAGTGGTAACCTGTAAAGGCTGTTAAAGGCTTTCAAAAATGTATTTAGTTTGTCGCCACTGCACGTTTGTACGCAATTTTAAAGCATGTCATGTTTGGTATCCATGTACTCGGCCTAAGATCATCTTTTTTATTTCATCAAACATTTGGGCAATATAGTGTGTTTTAGTGCATTAAAATGTAAAAAAGTGTGTTTTTTCCCCAAAAAATGCGTTTGAAAAATCGCTGCGCAAATACTGTGTGAAAAAAAAAAATGAAACACCCACCATTTTAATCTGTAGGGCATTTGCTTTAAAAAAAAATATAATGTTTGGGGGTTCAAAGTAATTTTCTTGCAAAAAAAAATTTTTTTTTTATGTAAACAATAAGTGTCAGAAAGGGCTTTGTCTTCAAGTAGTTAGAAGAGTGGGTGATGTGTGACATAAGCTTCTAGATGTTGTGCATAAAATGCCAGGACAGTTCAAAACCCCCCCAAATGACCCCATTTTGGAAAGTAGACACCCCAAGCTATTTGCTGAGAGTCATGTTGAGTCCATGGAATATTTTATATTGTGACACAAGTTGCGGGAAAGAGACAATTTTTTATTTTTTTTATTTTTTTTTGCGCAAAGTTGTCACTAAATGATATATTGCTCAAACATGCCATGGGAATATGTGAAATTACACCCCAAAATACATTCTGTTGCTTCTCCTGAGTACGGGGATACCACATGTGTGAAAATTTTTGGGAGCCTAGCTGCGTACGGGACCCCGAAAACCAAGCACCGCCTTCAGGCTTTCTAAGGCCGTAAATTTTTGATTTCACTCTTCACTGCCTATCACAGTTTCGGAGGCCATGGAATGCCCAGGTGGCACAAAACCCCCCCAAATGACCCCATGCTATTTGCTGAGCGGTATAGTGAGTATTTTGCAGACCTCAGTTTTTGTCACAAAGTTTTGAAAATAGAAAAAAAAAATTTTTTTTTTCTCGTCTTTCTTTATTTTCAAAAACAAATGAGAGCTGCAAAATACTCACCATGCCTCTCAGCAAATAGCTTGGGGTGTCTACTTTCCAAAATGGGGTCATTTGGGGGGGTTTGTGCCACCTGGGCATTCCATGGCCTCCGAAACTGTGATAGGCAGTGAGGAGTAAAATCAAAAATCTACGCCCTTAGAAATCCTGAAGGCAGTGATTGGTTTTTGGGGCCCCGTACGCGGCTAGGCTCCCAAAAAGTCCCGCACATGTGGTATCCCCATACTCAGGAGAAGCAGCTAAATGTATTTTGGGGTGCAATTCCACATATGCCCATGGCCTGTGTGAGCAATATATCATTTAGTGACAACTTTTTGTAATTTTTTTTTTTTTTTGTCATTATTCAATCACTTGGGACAAAAAAAATGAATATTCAATGGGCTCAACATGCCTCTCAGCAAATTCCTTGGGGTGTCTACTTTCCAAAATGGGGTCATTTGTGGGGGTTTTGTACTGCCCTGCCATTTTAGCACCTCAAGAAACGACATAGGCAGTCATAAATTAAAGGCTGTGTAAATTCCAGAAAATGTACCCTAGTTTGTAGGCGCTATAACTTTTGCGCAAACCAATAAATATACACTTATTGACATTTTTTTTACCAAAGACATGTGGCCGAATACATTTTGGCCTAAATGTATGACTAAAATTGAGTTTATTGGATTTTTTTTAGAACAAAAAGTAGAAAATATCATTTTTTTTCAAAATTTTCGGTCTTTTTCCGTGTATAGCGCAAAAAATAAAAACGGCAGAGGTGATCAAATATCATCAAAAGAAAGCTCTATTTGTGGGAAGAAAAGGACGCAAATTTCGTTTGGGTACAGCATTGCATGACCGCGCAATTAGCAGTTAAAGCGACGCAGTGCCAAATTGTAAAAAGTGCTCTGGTCAGGAAGGGGGTAAAAACTTCCGGGGCTGAAGTGGTTAAACTTAAACAGCTTCACAGCAGCAAAATCAACAGAAAGAAATATCAGACTCACCGACTTGCAGAGCTCAGAACTGCTGTTGCAGTTAAACAGTCCTTAATTTGTATCGCAGGTATTTTTCCCTGCAAGTAGGTTTCCAGGCAGGACACTGCTGTGAGATTTCACAGCTATTCACTGCCCACCATCCACAGTCTCCACTATACTCCTCCACAACCACCTACAACTTCCTGTCTTGTTTTAAACCGACTTTCTCTGATAGATGAGTTAACCCTTTTGTTCCCTTAAAGGGACCACAGTCCAAACAGAGGGGGAATATAGCGTCCTCCCAGGACCCAGCCACGGTGTCCTGTACACCCTATAGAGGTACTCTTGATGAAAGCAAGAATTGGCCTTGCTGTAAAAAATTACAATCATATGCACCTGTCAAACAGGTGCAGAAAAATTGGTCTTTGGGTGTCGGTGGCACCTTCCCACCATAACCCTATAGAGCAGTGGTCCTCCTGTCCTCGGGACCACTAACAGGCCAGGTTTGCAGCATAACTGAAATACATCACAGGTGATAGCATTTGCTGCTCAGTGATTGCAGAATTCTAGTCTGCATCTCCCCAAGGTAATACTTAAATTCTGGCCTGTTAGTGGGTCCTGAGGACCAGAGTTGAGAACCACTGCTATAGAGGTACTCTTGATGAAAGCAAGAATTGGCCTTGCTGTAAAAAATTGCAATATATGCACCTGTTAAACGGGTGCAGAAAAATTACTCTTTGGGTGTCGGGGGTGCCTTCCAATGATAACCCTATAGAGGTGCTCTTGATGAAGGCAAAAAAAATTGCGATGATATGCACCTGTCAAACAGGTGCTAAAAAATTGGTCTTTGGGTGTTAATTGGGCCCATGAAACCTATACCAAAAACATTCTTCCAGATGAAATGATTGAACACCCTCAAAGCTAGGCAGCCTCAAAGTCCTGCAGAGAGTCCACATCCCAAAAAGACTTAATCAGTGACATCGGCATTAGGGGCTTCATAGCTGGTAATCCAGGACTGATTCATTTTTATAAAAGTCAAAGGGTCCACGGAGTCTGTGGACAGACGCGTTCTGTGATCAGCAATGTAACCTCCTGTAGCACTGAATGCCCATTCTGAAACCATGCTGGATGCAGGGCAGCCCAACAACTCATTAGCATACTGGGCAAGTTCTGGCCAGTGGTCTATTCTCATGACCCAGTACATCAGTGGATCCTCAGCTGGAAAGCTCTCCATCTCTGTTTTGGCCCCGAGGTAATCGTCCACCATGTGATGCAGATGCTGCCGGTGGGATGTGGAAGCTGACAACCCTGGGCGGTAAGGACTAAAAAAAATTCCGGAATGCCTTACTCCAACACTCCTCTCCTGACCAACAGAAGACTCAAAACATTGTTTTCCATGACAATGTAACCTACTGGAGTCAGGAAAAATGTTCAATAAAATCCTCTTTAATGTGTCCTCAAGAGATTTTATCTTATGCACTCTCTGTGTGGACGGGATGAGTTCTGAGACTTTCCCCTCTAACAATGGTCAAGGAGGGTTGCCAACCAGTAATCCTCCTTCTCCTTTATGCCATGTATTCTTGGGTCCTTTTGCAGGCTTTGAAGCATGAGATTGCCCATGCGCCTCAAATTTGCAGAGGCTTGTGAAGCAGACTCCACCGGGTCACTCAGGATGACAGCATCTGGAATTTCTCCTCCCAGCCACTTACTGCTCTCAAAGGTCCTGGGGTTGGTGTCAGAAACCATGAATCAGACTGAAACAGAAGTACAATTAAATCACACTTGTTTAATAATAATAAAAAAGGTAAACAGAGTAAACGTAGTCAAATCATAGCCAGAGTTCAGGAACGGGAACGGATAGTCAGACAAGCCAAACGTCAGGGAGCCAGAGATGAGCGTAGTAGAACAGCAAGCAGGATCTGGAGCCAGAAGGGATGTCAGCCAAGCAAGTCTTCAACAGGAACACAGGAGAGCATCTCTAGAGATGTGACTAAGGCGAAGGCAGAGATCATCTGGACTGGACAGCATAAGTAGGCAGGACCGACAAGCAGGATCATCAACAGGTGAGTCACTGTGGAGAGATAGGAGCTGGCAATTAGCCGACAGCTTAGTGGACAGCTCAGAGAACCATACAACAAAAATCAAATACTGTTGTGCTCGGGTGTGTTGGCTAGGCAGTCTAAAGTTCAGGGTGGACAATGACTTTCGGCCTTGCTGCCCTCCAGGATAGGGATATCCTAGTAGTCAAATAAATACAGAAAAGAGAGGGCGCACCAGCCTTGTGCATTATCCTTTGATACATTTATTCAAAAAAACATAATTAAAAACTGCTCATAAAGGTAGAAAGAAAATCACGCTTATAGCAGTCTTTGACTTGTGGCAGTCTGTCCACTGATAGCAGTCTCCAGGTCCTGTAGAGAGGACATGCGAACCGCTGCTGGTTGACACGTTTCGAAGGTATACCTTCTTCCTCAGAGCCTAACAGTGTTACTCTAAACTACTTACTCTAATGTAACACTGTTAGGCTCTGAGGAAGAAGGTATACCTTCGAAACGCGTCAGTTAGCAGCGATTCACATGTCCTCTCTTCAGGACCTGGAGACTGCTATCAGTGGACAGACTGCCACAAGTCAAAGACTGCTATAAGCATGATTTTCTTTCTACTTTTGTGAGTAGTTTTTAATTATTTTTTTTTAATAAATGTATCAAAGTATAATGCACAAGGCTGGTGCGCCCTCTCTTTTCTGTTTTTTTGTTTGACAGCTCAGAGAAGGAAGGGCTGGGCCCAACCCTGACAGTTGGAAAGCCATCGCTTACAGATTGACGCATGTCTTCCTCTTCTTCAAAGCCTATGAAAGTGCTAGAATCCTCCTCACCCTCCTCCCCTCTCTCCTCCTGTGTGTTCTGTGACATAGGGATGATGGTGTCTGGATAAAGTGGGCCTTGAGAGGAAAGGAAGTCCTCTTCCTCCTGCAGCTCTGCCTCCAGTGCCTTGCAGAGTCTGCCACGCAGAGTCTGCTCCAGCAGGAACACAACAGGGATTGTGTCACTGATGCATGCGCTGTCACTGCACACCATCCTTGAGGCCTCCTCAAATGGTGATAATACAGTGCATGCATTCTTAATAATCAGCCATTGGCATGGGGTTAAAAAGCTGAGGCGGCCTGAGCCTGTCGTCGTGCCATATTTACACAGGTACTCGTTGACGGGCCTCTGCTGCATGTATAGCCACTACAGCATTGACAAAGTTGAGTTCCACCTGATGGGCATGTCACAAATCAGGCAGTTTATGCCTGTCAGTGGATTTCCCACTGAATTTCAGCCAACCAAGCACTGGCTGTGTATGACCGCCTGAAATGGCTACAGACTCTTCTTGCCAGCTTTAGCACATCTTGCAACCCTGGGTACGTATTTAGGAAACACTGCACCACCAAATTGAGGACATGTGCCAGACATGGCACATGTGTCAACTTTCCATGTCTAAGAGTGGACAGGAGGTTTGAGCCATTATCACACACCACCATTCCTGGCTCCAGCTGACGTGGTGTGAACCACCTCTGAGCCTGTCCCTGCAGAGCTGCAAGAATCTTTGCTCTGGTGTGGTTCCTGTCCCCTAAACACAACAGCTGAAGCAATGCATGGCAGATTTTAGCCTGACCCTGGGAATAGCCCTTTGAACGCTTAGGGGGTACCTGATGTTCATAGGACAATTCTGCAGAGGAGGGCATGGGGGGGTGGAGGAGGAGGAGGGGGTGGAACTTACAGGTCTGGCATCATCACCTCCAGCTGTATGGAGATGTGGGGGCACAACAAACTGCAGCACTGAGCCCTGTCCTGCATCCTTTCGAGTTGCAAGCAGCATTACCCAGTGTGCTGTGAACAAAATATATTGTCCCTGTCCATGCTTGCTGGACCACATGTCATCAGTAAGGTGGATTTTATGGCTGACTGCTTTACTCCAACGATGCCAGAACATTCTCTTCTATGTTATGGTAGAGAGATGGAATGACCTTACGTGAAAAGTAGTAGCGACTGGGAACCTGCCATTGTGGTACAGCACATTGTGCGAATTCATGGAAGGGGGCAGAATCCACCAGGCTGACAGGCAGAAGTTGGAGAGCCAACAGCTTTGACAAGCTTGTATTTAGACGCTGGGCACGTGGGTGGCAGGGACTGAATTTTTTTCCCACTGCAGCAGCTGGGGCAATTTGAGCTGAGAAATTTGAGCTGAGAAATTTGCCGGCTACAGTCTAGAGCTGGTGGTGTGCTTCTGGCAGATTTGCTGCTAGGACCTGGGACACCCTGTGCTATACCATAATCCCTGTCAGTGGAGGCTGTGGAGAGGCAATGACTTTATATAGCACGGGCAGACTGAAGTGGGTATGGAGGAGGGACAGATTTGTGCCCCTTTTTGTGTGGCTTTTAGGTGCTCTTGCCAATGGGCTAAGTAGTTGGACACTAAATCCCTTGTTAAGCATGTGGTTAGTGTTGTTTGCCACGTTTGATATGCCTGAGACACAGTTTTCAGATAGCAACAGTGCGATCTGCTGGACATGTGCTGAAAAAGGCCCCAACAGCTGAGCTTTGGGGAGTGGGCCAGGAGATAACAGCTGCATAATGTGATGGAATAGGGTGGCTGTTCTCTACTCTTTCTTGATGTAGGCCTCCTTGGGGTTGTGCCACCTCACATCAGTTTCCTCCTCTGCTCTATCTGGCACTTTAATTTGAGTACTCACACTACACAGACACATTCCACAAATACACTATAATATACTGCAATATAATGCGCCAAACGTACAGCAACGCACAAAACGATATGGCGTTAAACTGGCAGTAACGTACACAGAACTATATGGCATTAAACTGGCAGCAAAACACACAGAACTGTATGGCGTTAAACTGGCAGTAACGCACACAGAAGTAAATGCTGTTAAACTGGCAGTAACGCAATCAAATAGACGGTGTTCAACCGTCACTACACTGACGCTATCTGAACTATCTCTACTCTAGCTATACACTAATGTAAAGATTACTGACACGGTCTCACTACACTACACTGAAACTATCTGAACTGTCCCTACTCTACACTAATGTATGTATGAATGACACGGTCTCACTACACTACAGTGGAACTATCTGAGCTGTCCCTACCCTAGCTGCACACTATGCCAAGCTGAATGATGGTACTCCCCACTACACTCACACTATTCTTAGACTGACACAAAACTTATATTCTACACTAGGAATAAAAAATTATCCCCGCGCCAACCCAATATGTAAAATAAATACTGCTGCAAATACTGAAGGAAATATCAGAACCCTAATAAAAGTATAACATCAAGATAGTGCTGTGCTGTAAAATTAACAATGTCCAAATATGCAAAATAGAGTGATAAAGTGCTCGGTGCTAGATACACTTAAAAGAGGCAATTCTTGTAGTAAATATACAATAAATATCCTTGAGTAATAAAACAAATAAAATATATATGACAAATGTATCACGTCGCAATCCTAGTCCTTCTTAGATGGAAGCAGTGATTAAAATAAATCCGTATGAATATATATACAAAATAATCTTTTTCATAGGTGAAAAACGATTGGACTAGATGTGTCCGTAAAAAAATCATTGAAATATAAGTTGCAGAAAGGATGGTGACTGTAAATCTGCAGTATATATAGAAAAAAAACGCGCTAGAGAAAATATCTTTGGATTAAAAAAGCAGCAGCATACAGTGCGACAACACAAAAAGTCCAATATAAAATACAGAAACTGCGCTAAAAAAGGAAGTAAATGTCCAAAAAGACTTTATCTATGGGCATCTAGAGGCACAAAGGGTCTTCAAAACACCATGGTGAATACATAAAAAGTAGGATAAGGTGCCCGACCACCGTGGCTGTAAAATGCGCTTACCAGACAGCAAGCAGTGTAAGCGGATGGCTTGCAACCCAGCCAGGGCCTTTATGCTACCAAAAAGGAAAGAAAGAGCAAGAGAAAAGCTTTATAGTCAACATGGGATCTTTACAGATGATATTGGGAAGTAAGGATATTGGGAAGTAAGGATATTCTTTCATTACAGCCAGGAGATCTGTTTCCTCAATGTTCCGCCCAAAAAGGAGATAAATGTACAAAGGTCTTGGCTGGCTGCTCTCTTAGCAAATTTAAGAGCCCTGAGAAAGGCCAAGGCACAGGGTCTAATACACCACTTGGTCTTCAACAGAGCTCCTGAAGGTAGAGAAGTTGAGAGATCAGGTTGACTATAAAGCTTTTCTCTTGCTCTTTCTTTCCTTTTTGGTATATGTACTGAGGAAACGGTGGTCTGAGCCTGGAGAGAGCGGAATATTTACTACAGCATAAAGGCCCTGGCTGGGTTGCAAGCCATTCGCTTATACTGCTTGCTGTCTGGTAAGCGCATTTTACAGCCACGGTGGTCGGGCACCTTATCCTACTTTTTATGTATTCACCATGGTGTTTTGAAGAACCTTTGTGCCTCTAGATGCCCATAGATAAAGTCTTTTTGGACATTTACTTCCTTTTTTAGCGCAGTTTCTGTATTTTATATTGTAAATCTACAGTGTCAGCAAAACAAAAATAAAGTGTTGGTGCTGGTGACCACTCTCTAGAATGGAGTGCTGGTGGTTGGTGACTTCCTGTCTTCTGTGCAACATAATGTGTGGAAGTCCCCTTCCACACATTCCCCTTACCTTACTGCTGTAAGGTAACAGCATGTGGGTATAACTTTCTATGGAACCTGGCAGCCTCCCGGTCTGCCGTCTCCGGCTCTGCTGGTATGTATCTCTATCTGGAATCAGAGTGCCCTTTTTGTCCCAGGTATGTCTGGATCAAGTAAGTCTGAACCGCTAATGCCACGGCACACCAGGCACCTTCAAGAGCCTGCAAGTCAGGGCGGCTTTGCTTTGGCTGTGCGTTAGGTAGCTTGGCAAGCAAAGTGATCCAGAGGAAAACCTCCCTTATGTGGAGGTCGAGGCTTGAACGTTCACTCTATTTTGCATATTTGCACATTGTTCATTTTACAGAGCAGCACTTAATAGTCTGCACTGACAATTGAAGCAAAATAGCACAGTATAGCACATTAACTAACTAATAGCACTGAACAGAACCCTGTTCTATCTCTCTCCATGCCAAAATCACACTGAAAAAGGCTGCCATTGAAAGAATACTTTTATACTGTGGGGCGGGAATGAGCCATGATTGGATAAAGTCATGATGACAGTGTCCGATCACGACTCTGACAGTGCTCTGTGCCCTGATTGGCTGAAACTTTCACTGCTTCAGCCAATCGGGGCTTGCAATGCACTGTTCAATGCCGCAATGCATTGTGGTTGGTTTGGGGGGGCGAACAAACGGTGGAACGACCCGTTTGTTCGGCTGTTCGCCGAACGTCCTAACAGTGAAAGTTCGGCCTGAACTTATGCTTAGGCCAAACCTTTCGCCCATTCCTAGACATGACCTCAAACTAACTGGAGGAAAGTTCAAAACTAATCTTAGAAAGTATTGTTTTACTGAAAGGGTGGTTGATGATTGGAATAAACTACCAACAGAGGTAGTGAGACAGTCAACAGTAAATGGCTTAAAACATGCTTTACTGAAAGGTTGGTTGATAATTGGAATAAACTACCAACAGAGGTAGTGAGACAGTCAACAGTAAATGGCTTAAAACATGCTTGGGATAAACATAAATTTATAGTCAGACAATGAGGGTAATGAAAAAACAAACAACCCGCCCCACAAAAAAAACAAAAACAAATTTAAAAAAAATGGGCAGACTCGATGGACTACTCAGTCTTTTTCTGCCGTCGCTTCTATGTTTCTAGCGTTTACACTAAGATAGCTCTCCAAAGAGGAAAGCTTCTTTAACTTCTAGTTAGAGCATTTAGAGAGTCGGCTTAACAACTTTTAAATACCCTTTAATGAAAGAAAGGAAAAAGGATGCAAAAAATATTTTGAGAAAATATAATACAAAACAGACATATGCAACAGTAAAGTAAATTTAAACCACTTCCGAACCTCCCGCCGTCATATATTCTTCAGTGGGCGGTTCGCTTTAAGATAAGTGGTCTGAGCGGAGGATTCACCACGAGATTACTTTTATCGTTGGCCAGAGTGGGGCCCCCCCTTCACTCTCTGGTGCCCGCCGCTCTCCGGTGCCCTCCGCCTCTTATCGGAGCCGCCAGCAGCGGCAGAGGTGATCGGGTCCTCTCCCCTGCTTGGCATGAAGCTGAGTGAGGGGAAGATGACCCTCACTCGGCTACAAACCATTGCAGGGCGGAAGCGATGTCAAAACGTCACTTCCGCCCATAGCTCCTAAAGGGACATTTTTTTTTTTTCAAACAACTTTTTTTTTTTTGCATTTTAGTGTAAATATGAGATCTGAGGTCTTTTTGACCCCAGATTTCATATTTAGGAAGTCCTGCTTTTTTCTATTACAAGGGATGTTTACATTCCTTTTAATAGGAATAAAAGTTACACAATTTTTTTTAAAAGAACAGTGTAAAAAAATAAAATAAAAAAATAAAATAAATAAGAAAATTTTTTTTTAAAGCACCCCATCCCGCCGAGCTCGGGCGTAGAAGCGAACGCATACGTGAGTAGCTCCCGCATATGAAAACAGTGTTCAAACCACACATGTGAGGTATCACCGCGATCATTAGAGTGAAAGCAATAATTCTAGCCCTAGACTTCCTCTGTAACTTAAAACATGCAACCTGTAGAATTTTTTTAATGTCGCTTATGGAGATTTTTTAAGGGTAAAAGTTTGTCGTCATTCCACGAGCAGGCGCAATTTTGAAGCGTGACATGTTGGGTACCAATTACTCGGCGTAACATCATCTTTCACAATATAAAAAAAATTGAGCTAACTTTACTGTAGTCTTATTTTTTAATTAAAACAAGTGTATTTTTTTCAAAAAAGTGCGCTTGTAAGACAGCAGCGCAAATACTGTGTGACAGAAAGTATTGCAATGACCGCCATTTTATTCTCTATGGTCTTAGGGAAAAAATATATAATGTTTGGGGGTTCTAAGTAATTTTCTAGCAAACAAAAAAATTATTTTAACTTGTAAACACCAAGTCTGAGAAATAGGCCCGGTCCTTAAGTGGTTAAAAGTGGAAAAAATACTTAAAGTGGATGTAAACCCCATTTTTTTTTTTTAATTAAGGCTTTACACCTTGTACAGTAAAGGGTTGCCACGAAGAGTTAATCCAGCTCTGAGCAGTCCTCTTATCTTTTTTCAGAGAGATAAAGACTGACACAGAGAAATAGGAGTCAGTTTCTCCCCCTTGCTGTGAGTGACAGGTGATTTACTCATCTCATGCAGGAACCTGAGAGAGAGACATTCTGTGTACTTTAGATCCCCTCCTTCTTTCTTCTCCAGCTATTCCAGGATTGGCTGCTCCACACCTCAGCATGATTGGGCATGCTGAAGTCATGTGGTGACTTTTCTGGGTTTTGACTGGATGTTAGTAATCATAGGACAAGTTCAGTGTAAGAAATACACAGGAGAAAATGCATATTGACAAGGGGAGTGTAAAGGTGGGCGGGGAGTCTACTGACATCATGACTCCACCTACGAGCTCCGGACAACAGACCTGCCCACAGAATCTGCAGTTTTTCGGGTCTCATAACAGACAGAGGGGAGACATTTGACAGGTGAGCATACATGCAGGAGGCATGTATATCCCTATAGATAACCACTATGGCAGTAGTTTAGAAATGATGAGAGTAGGTTTACATCCACTTTAAACAAAAATAATCCTGATTTTTGGTTCAGTGCAGAATTTGGATTGCCTATTGAGTAAGTTAAATCTGATATGGCTAATGTGACTTAGAAATGTGATGCTCAGTATCCTTGGTAGTTTTGATATTCAGAGCTGCAACTGATTCTCTTGTCATCAGAGAAGGTGTTGCAAAGTCAATTACACCAAATCAAAGGGTCCAGTGGGTATTGTGGATGGGCTGGAAAGAATTGTATTATGCTAAGCTGACACAACCTTAATGCCATCTATTCTGGTTACATCTGACAAGGTTTTAAAATCCAAAAACCAACATACTTTTTAGCAGAAAGACATTACCTTTTGTTAGTTAGGGGTAGATTTAGACATGTGCCTAAATCTCCCTATCCTCTGACGCATGATCTGCATTTGGATTGTGCTTCAGAGGCTACTGAGAGGCAGCCTCTTCACATGGTTGCAGGGCGTTTGTGGCGTTTCCTCATTTGCTTCAGTGTGTAGTGTATTTAATTCAGTTTTTGTTGCTAACTTGTGAATTCTGGGGAAATAAGGGTGGCACAGTGTCCAGTACTACTTCCACTATTCTCTCCATACAGCTTGGGATTTATCAGACTTCACTATCGTCACACCCCTCCCTACCATGCTTGCATGTGGGGTGGAACATTGTGGTACTATGGTGGTATGGTGGTTGTGTCTGGAGAGGAATCTGTGATACTGTGGTCATAGTATGTCCTACTATCATGACAATACATGTCCAGGGATCCTGACATTGCATAAAAGAGAAGTGTGTAACTAAGCTATAATGTGGGTGTTTTGCAACTACAAGGTCTAGCAAAATGTATGTTGGGTAAAAAAGGGTTTCCCTTTTTTTATATATTTTTTATTTTCTCATATAGTAAAAGCAAAGCTACAAAGACTATAGTAATACATGGGGGGAGAGGGTTATATAAATGATGTGATGAAAGTGTAAATTATTGTTCAGAGGTCATCCTCCCACTCCAAAATAATCACCAAAATATATAAAAAATAGTAATAGGAGTTTAGTGATGACCATTAGACCATTAGACATATACAACCAAAAAGCACATCTCATAAAAAGACCAATATTTATTATAAATAATTAATTTAAAAAACATTGTTATATATTCGTATATAACATATAACATATAACATATATTCGTCTATGCGATTTAAGGACAATACACTTCTTCAGGACAATAGTCATGTTTTAAGACGGTCAAGAATGAATTCAAAAGCCTTATACATCTATGATGAGAAGAGACAAATTAACAGTCATATATCATACAAAATCATATATCATATGAAATGCCGTATTTATCGGCGTATAACATGCACCCTAATTTTAAGAAGGAAGTTTCAGGAAAAAAACTTAAATAAATAACTTTGAATTAAAATAAGGGTCAGTGCCCATCAATGCAGGCTGTTTAGTGCCCATATGCAGGCCCGGATTTACTCCCTTTGCCGCCCCAAGGCCGGGTCCTTCAATGACGCCCCCCCTCCCCCACACACACACACACCATGTCCTTTATCGATGACTTCTACAATAGATCAATTAAAAACATATCTCCACACACGAGAACACTGAAAATAACTGGCTTTAATTGTACAGACTAAAAATACTTCAGGGTAAGCACGTGAGGGGTAAGGATTTTTCGCAGGCAAATTTTCAAGGCAATGGCTGGTGTTAGTGCTTCAATCATCCCCGGCACTATGGTTGTTATGGTGTCAGGATGATTGAAACACATTATTCCTATCATTACATTGTAATATAAACTGAAATAGTTCAACTCACCATAATGCAGAATCATTGGGAGCCCTGAGCATGTCACTTGCCACCATCTCTTGTCACTTGCCACCATGCCTGCCACCAGATGGGGATATCACTTGCCACGCTGCCTGCCACCAGATGGGGATGTCGCTTGCCACGCTGCCTGCCACCAGATGGGGATATCACTTGCCACGCTGCCTGCCACCAGATGGGGATGTCGCTTGCCACGCTGCCTGCCACCAGATGGGGATATCACTTGCCACGCTGCCTGCCACCAGATGGGGATGTCACTTGCCACACTGCCTGCCGCCAGATGGGGATGTCACTTGCCACGCTGCCTGCCACCAGATGGGGATGTCACTTGCCACGCTGCCTGCCGCCAGATGGGGATAACACTTGCCACGCTGCCTGCCACCAGATGGGGATGTCACTTGCCACGCTGCCTGCCACCAGATGGGGATGTCACTTGCCACACTGCCTGCCACCAGATGGAGATGTCACTTGCCACGCTGCCTGCCGCCAGATGGGGATAACACTTGCCACGCTGCCTGCCACCAGATGGGGATGTCACTTGTCATGCTGCCTGCCACCAGATGGGGATGTCACTTGCCACGCTGCCTGCCACCAGATGGGGATGTCACTTGCCACCAGATTGGGATGTCACTTGCCATGCTGCCTGCCACCAGAAGGAGGAGGGCGGAACAGCGGTGCGGGCAATGAGAGATGTCATCTTTCTCCCTCGCCGCCGCACCGCTGACATTACTTGCTATTTTTTCAAAAATGGCGCCGGGCGGCGCAAGTACGCTACTGCGCATGCGCCGCCCGGCGCAAGTACGCTACTGCACATGCGCCGCCCGGCCGAGCGCTTACGAGCTTTCCCGAGCCCGGCCGGCTTCGGAACGGCGCATGCGCTGTTTCGTGGTTGGCTCGCGGCCATCTTTTCTATGGGCACTGGTGCCCATTATAGACTGCAGCACGAAAGGGGGGGCGGCCGCGAAGTCGCTGCAGGAGCGGCGCCGCCCCTACACCACTGCCGCCCCGAGGCCTGGCCTCGGTGGCCTTGTGGCTAATCCGGCCCTGCCCATATGCAGCCTCCTCATCATGAGCAATGCCCATCTGCAACCTCAATGCAGTCTGGTCAATGCCCATCCATCTGCAGCACATCTCATCAATGCAGCCTGATCAATGCCCATCAATCTGCAGCACATCTCATCAATGCAGCCTGATCAATGCCCATCCATCTACAGCACATCTCATCAATGCAGCCTGATCAATGCCCATCAATCTGCAGCACATCTCATCAATGCGGCCTGATCAATGCCCATCCATCTACAGCACATCTCATCAATGCAGCCTGATCAATGCCTATACACCTGCAGCACATCTCATCAATGCTGCCTAATCAATGCCCATATGCAGCACATCTCATTAATGCAGCCTGATCAATGCCCACCTGCAGCACATCGCATTAATGCAGTCTGATCAATGCCCCCCTGCAGCCCATCTCATCAATGCAGCCTGATCAATAACCCTTTTTAAGCCTCAATGCTCATCTGCAGCCTCACCACCGATGCTGCCTGGACAGTGCAGGAAATCACCTAGCCGTCATTTCCTGTTTACTCGGCTCTCAGTCGGCTCTCACACACACACAGTTCCGCCTCCGCCATTGGCATTGGACCAGCTCCTGTGATAGACAGAACACTGGTCCAATGCCAGTGGCAGAGGCGGGACTGTGTGTGTGACGTGGGAGCTGAGTGAGAGTCGAGTTAGACCCGAGTAAACAGGAGATGACGGCTCGTGAATTCCGGCGGTGTTCATCCCCCTCCTTCCCCTCCGAGGTACGCTGTTGGCGTATAACACACACAAGTGCGTGTTATTTGCCGATAAATACAGTACATACAAAAATTATATGCATATTGTGGCAGGGCGAGCCCGTGCCACTATTTTTAATAGGGCGGTCTGGGCTAGGTTTATTTGGAAGAAGACACACTAATGATGCAGGTGTGTGCTGCATTCATCTTAGAAACAGAAGTAGAGGTGAATGCCCCACCCTCCCTTGGTGGTCAGTGATTGTAAGGGAGGTGCACATTGCACCATACTGTGCAGGACAGGACAGATTAAGGCACAAGCCTGAGAGAGAGACAGTCTAGGACAGACAGAGCAGCTGGGACGCTGCCGAAAAGACACAGAGCTCAGGTACAGTGTGTGTGCATGAGCACTGGATGTGTTTGATGGTCTGGAAGACCAAAACTACTAAGTTGAGCAGTAAAGATGCATAGATAGCCTCGAGGCTGAATGTTGCTTTTCCTTATCGTATTACCTGCATGGGAAAATATCCATGTGAACTTTTGTGTTACTTTTAAATAAAAGTGGTCAGAAAAATCCCTAAAACATACTTCTGATGTGAATTAAAATCACTGTTTGGCACTACCAATGAGCGACAAAATCCCCAATTTGTCACAATATATACAAATTATACAAGAAAGATCTGTCCACCAAAAAAATAAATAAAATTATAAAATTACTCAAACAGACGATATCTGTGATGAACCGACTACATCATCTCATATTGTGGGGAGGTGTCAAGGAACTTCACAGAGGGAAGGAAAGAGGGTGGGAAAATGGATACCCAACAAAGGGCTCACACACAAAAGAATTGCCTAAGACTGAATTACAGAAATGTTTTATACTCATAGTCATGTATCCAAATGGACATAGATCTTATAAATAAACCCCAAAAAGGTATATCAGTCTTGTTGTATCTAGAATAACACTTACTATTAGGAGATACCCAAATAGATAAAGTTGGTATTATCAACTTTCACACACCTTAAAGGACTGGGGGTCCTTTTCAACACTATAGAAAGGGGGAGGGTGGGGGCAGCTAAATGGTCACACCATAACACGGTCATGCGGTTATTGTCCTGAAGAAGCAGCTTGTCTGCCAAACGCATAGGCGAATATAAGTGGACACTATGGGCAACATGCATCTCATGAGATTTTAAACCTAATGTTTCTTAAATAAATTACTTGTAATAAATATTGGTCTTTTTATGAGATTACATTTTTGGTTTTATATGTCTAATGGTCATCGCTAAACTCCTTTTACTATTTTGTTATATATATTTTTGTGTTTTTTTAAAGGTAAAGCTACACTTTATATTTGCATTAATAAATTAACCACTGGATGGTTAAAACTTACATGCTGGGAGCTTTGATGTATGCTGCAGATACTGTGGTCGTAAGCAACATCACGCCATGCTCTCTGATATGATGTTTTGGTTACACAATCTATGTTTGTAGCCAAAAGCAATTATATTACTCATCAATGCTGGAACTCTGCCTCAAAATGTCAGCTTGGTGAGCAGACTTGATACTTCTATTTATTAACTCTTGAGTACTTTGCCCTTTCTTTTGCTTCTCTAGCTTGCCTGAAAACACTAAACGTGATTATCAATGTCACAAACACACAGCCTAGCACCTACCCTAACATGAGGGGCTCTATTGAACACAGGCTTACACTTCACATTTGTACTTTCTGTTACTGGGAATCATGTCTTCTCAACATACAATTAGACTGGTACTTTGCAGCATTCGTTGGAATCAGTGTAATCAACCATACAAACCCAGGGCCGCCATATACAGGCAGTACTCCTGTAAGGGGCCCGAGCGTCCCAAGGGGCCCGCCTGGCCGGCCCCCCCTCTGGGGCCCGCTACAGAGAGGGAGAGGGGAGCATACACATTCTGTTGCTGATAGAACATTCAGCACAGCCAGGGAATGGGATGGGCGAGCAAGCCAGCTGGATGTCCACTGTGCAGCGTGGACTAGAGACTTCACCTGTCAGATGAGAGCTGTGATGTCGGGTATGGGCGGGACTACTACTCATACCCGCCCCCTTTTTCAAGCAACCAGTGTATAGGGGAGGAGGCATTCGTACATTGCTGGCTGGGGAAAAGGTACCAAGGCAGGTTTTTTCAGCTTTCAGTTTCTGCATTAATTGAAAGTGGGGTTAGAGCAGCTCTCCCATGGCTCCTTCAACAGCCTCCCTGCTCTGCACCACAATCCTTATCCCCTATCTGGTCAGGGAGTTCAGAAGCTGAAAAGCAGGGCGCCCCCCTCCCCCAAAGCACCCACCCCCCCATGTTGAGGGCATGTGGCCTGGTATGGCTCAGGAGCGGAGGGGGGGGGCGCTCGCTCGTCCCTACCCCCTTTCCCGACCGGCCGGGCTGCGTAAGGGTCTGGTATGGATGTTAGGGGGACCCCCAGGCCATTTTTTCGCAAGGTGTCAATCTCGCTGGCGAGATTGACACAATATCAGACAACAATACAGAAGTTGACCAAGGGGTGGTGGTAAAGAGCTGAAAAACCACGTGATTTGGTGAAAGTTGGCTGGAAAAGTCCTGCCGTCTGTATGCAATACAAACTTATGGCCAACGCCCTTTGTACAAAAATCCACAGGAAAGTTTGTACAAAGTCCTGTCGTGTGTATGGGGCTTTAGACTTCATGTCTCCAAGGGGATTTATTTATTTAGAACTGGGCAGATTCACAAAATTTTCAATTTCTCATCTTGTTCACAATCAAAATTTCCCTAAACAAATTCCATGGTGATTGGAGTAAGGCAACAAATTTACTAGTATGGTTTTAAATAAGCATGTAATTATGCAAATGTGTATTCCTAACATTCATTAAAAGTGAAAAATGTTGAGTGATGTTTCACTACTTGGATAAGTAATGAAACATTTTACCATTACAGAAAAGGTACATTTGAATGTGCCATGTTGTTCATCTACCTTCCTAAGCTATCTTAGGTTTTCTATCTTAAAAGATTTTCACACAGGAGGCGTTGACCCTTCTCCATTTCGAGCAACCTGCTAGCTATATAGGAGCCATAGGCCTCTTCAGCTTCGGGGGGCTCTTGAGGAAATTTGTAGCTTCTCTCATAAGGTGCAGTGATGCCTCCTCTGTTACCGCCCCCTTTCTGGGACTTTTTGTATGAAGGCGGAGGGGAGGAACCTGCGATTGTGTGAGGCTCCTACTGGACCAGGCCACCTCCTGGCTGACACTAACCCCTGCCTCCTCCTGGATGACACTGAGCCTGGCCTCCTCCTGGATGACACTTTCGACACCTTCCTCCTGGCTGAGCTCATCCTGTGTATAAAAAAGGGACATAGTTTTAGTTTTTGGTTCATCAACGACACCGAATTTTCAGCTCATGACTTGAAAATTCAATGTTAATACATATAAAAGAATATAAATCTGACACCAGCATTTTTTAAAGCTGGTGACAAACATTTTTGGCCACTACTGTCAATTGATATGTATACATCATTTTTTAGAAAAAATCCTTTAATAGGTAATCAATTATAACATCTAGTTAACATAATTAATATTAAGACACTAAATATGTCTAAAAATAATATACCTGGCTCCAGATGGTCACATCCAGTTCTTCCAGGATGGAAGGCCCAGCTTGGGCCGCATCAGCCTCTGCTGGGGTGCAGGGAAGGGTGGAGGGAAGGGTTGAAAGTAATGCCCTGGCTTCAGTCTGGTCATTAACAAAACATAGTTTATCGTAGTACCACAGCCTGGGTACATATACATCATCTGCTGATGCTCCTGATCTCAGTGAAATCTAGATCTTGTTATGCTCCCTCCTATACATATTTCGCAAGATCCCAATATTATTTTCCACAAACTTAAAGGTTGCTTCTGGGATGAAAGTCTGCACAAATGCAACAAGTTTCTCCAGCGTTGACTTCCTTATTGTTTTAATATAATATGCAGGGTGTTTGACCTCCCGTGGATTCCTCATCTCCCTGTACTTCTCAATAAATTGAGTCAGAAATTCAGGGTCACCAACTTAACTGTTCTGGAAATAAATCCTCCACGTAGGTTTTATGCCGCGTACACACGAGCGGACTTTTGGACCGGACTGGTCCGACGGACCGGGTCCGGAGCACAATCCGATCGTGTGTGGGCTTCATCGAACCTTTAGCAGACATTTCCACAAACTTAAAGGTTGCTTCTGGGATGAAAGTCTGCACAAATGCAACAAGTTTCTCCAGCGTTGACTTCCTTATTGTTTTATTATAATATGCAGGGTGTTTGACCTCCCATGGATTCCTCATCCCCCTGTACTTCTCAATAAATTGAGTCAGAAAGTAAGGCCACCAACTTAACTGTTCTGGAAAAAAATCCTCCACGTTGGTTTTATGCCGCATACACACGGGCGGACTTTTCGACCGGACTGGTCCAACAGACCAAGTCCGGAGCACAATCCTTAAACTTAGTATTCATGTTTTCTGTCAAAGATAATACACAAGACAAAACCACTAATGTTAGGCTACACTCTCATAATCTTACTTATCCCAACATAGGCCTCAATCTTTAAGCAGTATAGGCTGCTACAAACTTAATAAAATTGACCTTCGTTTCAGACACTCGCAAATTCAGTTCCTCTATCCTCCACGCACAGAAGGTATGTATGACACATGCGTGAAAGCTTTTCATACACTGCGCATGCGTGAAACTCCGCCTGTGTCGCCCGCCCCTGACGTTCTTTTTTAATGATTATTCTCCGCCCCCTTCTCTACACACAGATCGTACGTATGGCACATGCGTGATAGCTTTTTATACACACTGCACATGCTTGAAACTCCAACTGCGTCACTCGCCCCTAACATTGTTTTTTAACAAATATTCTCTGCCCCTTCTCTCTACGGTGCGCAGTAGGAGCAACAATGGCGGAGACACAACAGGTGTGTACTAATTCCTCAAGTAACGAGGAAAGCCCGGAGCCCAAAATGTCCCGATCCGGGAAGAGGAGATTTAAGGCCTCCAATATGGCCTTTGAAGAGATGGTGGAGATGGTAGCAATTTAAAAAAAAAAAAAAGATTACGATGGGAAGCATGGACCGTACACCCAGCCTAATTTAAGAAAGGCAAAAATAATGGTGAAAGTGGTGAAGACCCTGCATCATCATTTTGGGGTATGGCGCTCTAAAGATCAGCTGAGGAAATGATGGTCTGACCTCAAACTCAGGAAGCCGGATCAGTACAGACGAATCCAGAAAGTGCTGAAAAAAGTAAGTACTTTTGGTGTGTTCATATTGTGATTATTACCTTGCATGCTGCTCCATGTGGTTTTCTTTACTGTACAAGTTTTACTCGTTAAATGTTCGTAGGAAACATCGTTCGTAGTAAACATCGTTTAAAAATATATATATACCAGGTATTTAGCTGATACAGGGTTTAAACAACATTTTGGTCTTGGTAGTTTGTCTTATTAAAAGAAGTTTAGGACATTGTTGTCTAGATGTCTTTTGAAACTAGAATGAATAGCAAACTTCATTCAGTGGAATGTAAGGAGAGGACAGTCAGCAGCTGTTTACACATCTGGACTCAGGAGTACTAGTTTGGGACACCAGAATACATTTTTTTTGGTTAACCCACACAGGTGCTCCGGTGGATACCTGTTGGAGTGTCTCTATCTGTGAAATGTGGCCAAAAAAGGTAAGTATTCCAGCTTGTTTCCTAGGTAATTTTTAATTAAGTCTTCAACTTGGATCTCTGCCCAAACAGACAATAGTACACCACTTCAATACAATGTTTCATATTCCTATTCCTGTACTCAAATATCTGTGTGCTAAGTATACCTTTTGTTTCATTCTCATAGGGGAGAAAAGACTCAGACAACCTGAACCCAGGGACCCCCGACCTCACCAGCCCATTTGGCAAATCAGCCCAAGCCCCACAGAGGATGTGGAGGAAGTAGAGGTGGGCGACATATGCACCCCACCAGGTGAGTGTCTGACACCCCAGCTTATGGTAATTTATGTATGCCTGCATATTTCTAAATACATCTTTTTTGTATCAATTTTAGGTGATCTGGTTGTGGAAGGGAAAGAAGCGGTGGAGGCAGGTCCAAGTGCCAGCGCCCCCCCCTGAGGATGTGGACGAAGGAGAGGTGGAGGAAGTGGGAGACATGTGCACCCCACCAGGTGAGTGTCTGACACCCCAGCTTATGGTAATCTATGTATGCCTGCATATTTCTAAATACATTTTTTTTTTCATTAATTTTAGGTGATATGGAAGGGGAAACATTTACCACCGTACACAATGATTAATTGGGCAGATCATGGCCTGGAATGGTGATGTTGATGCCATGCGCACTAGCCTTGACCTAATGCGTAATCGGCTGGACAATATGCAGCAGGAAATGAAGAACATGATCAATGTTTTGGGGAGAATCTAAATCATTTTTTCACAAAAAAAACATTGCTCATGTTCTTCATTTCCTGCTTTGCTGACCCCATTCTGGGCTTTGACTTTTAAACATTTTATGCCTGTTTGTAAAAAAAATTTTAAAAAACAAAACTAAAAAATATATAGAGGCCTGTTTGTTTAAAAAAAAATAGCGCCCTGTTTGTTTAAAAAAAAAAAAATAGAGGCAAAGACTCCTCCATCCTCCATCCGGCCATTCTTCCCCACGTCCACATACAGAAATTCATATTGTGCAGACACCACCGCCATTAAGACAATACTATGAAACCCCTTATAATTAAAATAGTATGACCCCGAATGGGGTGGTGGAATGATGTGGACGTGTTTACCATCAATAGCCCTTCCACAGTTGGGAAAGTCCCAACGGGTGGCAAAATGAGATGCCACAGTCTGCCATTCCTGTGGCGTTGAAGGAAACTGGGGAGTCAAACAAGAAAAAAAAAAAAGTACTTTTGCACATAACATTGCAAGCACGTTACACAAAAAACATTCTTGCCCAGCATCAGTATAACATTAATTGTAATAAGTATTATTTAAAGACTAAAATATAAGGCCCACTTATCAGACTCATCACCCCCTCTGATGGCACATTGATACATTTTAGGGGGGGGATTCTAAAGACATTTAAGGACACACAGACCATTTGCAGACATTTTAGGGGGGAGGGGATTCTAAATCAATTTAAGGACACACAGACCATTTGCAGACATTTTAGGGGGGGGATTCTAAAGCAATTTAAGGACACACAGACCATTTGCAGACATCTTAAGGGGGGATTCTAAATCAATTTAAGGACACACAGACCATTTGCAGACATTTTAGGGGGGGGGGTTCTAAATCAATTTAAGGATACACAGACCATTTGCAGACATTTTAGGGGGGGGATTCTAAATCAATTTAAGGACACACAGACCATTTGCAGACTTTTTTTTTGGGGGGGGGGGGAGTGGATTCTAAATCAATTTAAGGACACACAGACCATTTGCAGACATTTTAGGGAGGGATTCTAAAGCAATTTAAGGACACACAGACAATTTGCAGACATTTTAGGGTAAAGCAATACAATGGAGCTGTCACGTAGCTGGTTGGGGACTGAAATGACGTGGTCGGCCTCTCTTGTATCTCCAGTCCAGTTCCTGCTGGAAGTGGAACAGCGGGAGCCGAGGACCAGGAGGGACACGAGTGCCTGCAGCTGCTGACCCGGAGACTTGTGGCAGAGGATGTGATCTTGGATGAGCAGAGAAACCGTCAGATCAGGATAAGCGGTGCTGCGCCAAGGATCAGCTGGGCTTAAGGAGGCACTCTGTGGTGCTGGTACTGTGGTGCTGGTACGTTAGGTGATGTAAAGTCCCTGGAATACTTGCAGCAGGAAGTCACAGCAGGTTGCAGGACTCTGATTGCAGGCACTTGCAGGATAATGAAGACACGTTGTGCAGGACTTAATAAAGTCCCTGCAATGTTGCACCAGGTTTGGCCACCAGAAGGAGCGAAGGACCAGATTTGATGCCTTATGTGCTCCAAAATGACCTGCCAAGGGATGGTCATGACACATGTAAAGCACTGCTGACCGTAACTGCTCAGGAACGAAGATCTTTTGCCATGAGAGTAGAGACCTTCTTTCATCTGAAGGTGGAGTTCTTGAGGTGGAGAATGGTTCTGAACTGCTGACTTAATTTGAGGAATGAGGTCCATCTGTAACAGAAGAAAATTTTTAGCCGGTAGAATGGTATCGGGCTCAGAGGGAACCTCAGTGTCTTTGAACATACGAGAAAGGGGCGTCAGGCTTCCCATTCTTGGATCCAGGCCGATAGGTAATATGGAAGCAGAACCTTGAAAAAAGAGGGCCCATCTAGCCTGGTGGGGTCTTAATCTCTTGGCTGCTTTTAAATATTCAAGGTTCTTGTGGTCGGTGAACACAAGAATGGGATGCGCTGTTCCTTCAAGAAGATAGCGCCATTCTTCCAAGGCAGATTTGATAGCCAGTAACTCCCGATCACCCACATCATAGTTCCTTTCTGAGGCACTTAGTTTTCTGGAAAAGAAGGCGACACGGTGGAGTAAGGATTTTATCCCCTGTCGCTGAGACAGCATGGCTCCCACAGCAATCTCGGAGGCATCAACCTCGAGAACATAAGGCAAGGTAGGGTCAGGGTGTCTCAAAATGGGTGCAGATGTGAAAAGGCCCTTTAATCTCTCGAAAGCAGCTTGAGCTTCTACTCTCCATGTGAAAGTTGTGCATGATCTGGTTAATTGTGTAATAGAGGATATGATACCTGAGAAGTTCTTGATAAACTTCCTGTAGAAATTAGAAAATCCCACAAATCACTGCACAGACTTTTTATCAGTGAGAGCCGGCCAGCCGAGTACTGCAGATACTTTCTGTGGGTACATGGCAATGCCACCTGCGGAAATAATGAGGCCCAGGAACTGGATAGTAAGTCTCTCAAACTCACACTTTTCAGCTTTGGCATAAAGGTGATGTTTCCTTAGTCTGTCTAATACCTTTTCACATAGACTCGATGTGATTCAAGTAAGGAGGAGAAGATTAGTATGTTATCCAAGTAGACAATAGTAAATACATCAAGGAAGTCCCAAAAAAACCATCATTCACAAAATGCTGGAAGGTAGCTGGTGCATTACAGAGTCCGAAGGGCATCACTAAATATTCAAAGTGCCCAAAACGAGACCTAAAGGCCGTCTTCCACTCATGTCCTTCCTTAATTCTGATCAGGTTATATGCTCCTCTTAGCTCCAATTTAGAGAAAACACGTGCTTCTCGCAGTCTCTGAAACAGTTCAGGGATGAGTAGCAGGGGGTATCGGTTTTTAATCGTTACTTTATTTAAGTCCCGGTAATCAACACAAGGCCGAAGTGTGTGATCCTTTTTTTCAACAAAGAAAAGTCCCGCCCCAGCGGGGGAAGAGGAAGGCCGGATAAAGCCCTTATCAAGGTTTTCCTTAATGTACTTTCGAAGTTCCTCCAGTTCAAGCTCAGAGAGAGGAAAGATTCTGCCAAGGGGAATTTCAGAGCCCGGCAAAAGTTCAATAGGGCAGTCATACGGTCTGTGAGGGGGGAGAGTGTCAGCATTCCTCTTGTTGAAAACATCCAGGTATTCATGATAAATGGATGGCACAAGTTTAACTGTCTCAGAATCTGCACTGATACAGAGGAGTGGCTCTCCGGAACTGGGTATAGGAGGGAAGCAGTACTCCTTGCAATAGTCAGAGGGAACAGACACTTCTCCAGATGAACAATTGATGAGAGGATTATGTGCCCTCAGCCAGGGTTGCCCAAGAATAACAGGAAAAAGTGGGGATGTGATGACATCAAGATGAAGGAGCTCCCGAAATCCAGAAGTGGTAGAATGGGGAATAGGTACAGTCTGTAGCGTAACAGGTCCAGATTTAATGCCCGTACCATCAGCTAGGTGAACCGAGAAGCTGTTTTTCTTGGTACATAAAGGTAGTTCATGCATAGTTGCGAAAGAAGAGTCCACAAAAACTGTGAGAGTCTTTCCTGCATACTGGAGAGAGATTGGCAGCAAGGTGTGGTTCTGCCCAGGCTTTAGGGAAGCAACCGTGTGAGATGGAGAAGATGATCTCCTAAGGTGTCTTCGGGGACAACATTGCAGAAAATGTCCTTCATCGCCACAGTATAGGCAGAGTTTGAGCTGGTGATGACGAGATCGCTCCTGTTTGGACAGAGGAGGTCTCAGGAAGCTGGTGTGTGCGACCCTCTTAACATTGGCTGTGTCTTTAGACATAGTTGCAGAGGAAGGAGGTAACTGGGCCTTGGGCTGTGGATGTAACAAATGAAGGTTTCCGGTTCTCTCGGACTGTCTTTCACGCAGGTGGCGATCAATCAGAATGCAGAGATGAATCAAGTCATCCAAGGAGGTGGGTGCATCCACCCTGGCCAGTTCATCCTTAATAGCCTCTGACAGGCCGAGACGAAACTGAAAACGTAGTGCAGAACTATTCCATTTGGTATCAGCGCTCCATAATTGGAAGTCCGAAACATAATCCTCCACAGGCCTGGGGCCCTGTTACAGATGACTTAAGGTGGTATCGACAGTCTGTTGACGGAACGGATCAGCATACAGTTGGGCCATGGCGGCAAAAAAGGAACTTGCAGAAGCCAAGACAGGATCACGTTGCTCCCAGGGTTGGTAAGCCCAGGCCTGGGGTTCTCCCAGCAGCAAGGAGATGAGGAAGCCTACCTTCACTTCTTCGGTAGAAAAGGTGCGGGGTAGTAGAGAAAAATAAAGCTCACAGGCATTCTGAAAAGTTCTGAATCCTTTACTGTCACCAGAGAAGTGCTCAGGTAAAGGTACTCTAGGATCAGGAGGGTAAGAAAGTCCCACATGGTTACAAGTTGGGATTCGTGCAGCAGGATCCATGACTCTTGTCGACTCAGAGATGGAGACCGGACTGGATATTGACTGTAGTTGGTCGTAGAGTTGAACAAAGTCCTTATGCAACCCTTGTACCGCATGAGAAAATACGGTAACAGTCCGACAGAGGGTTGACAGAAGAGAGACCTCCCTTTCAGACTCCATTACTGGCTGACTGGTACTGTCACGTACCTGGTTGGAGACTGAAATGACGAGGTCGGCCTCTCTTGTATCTCCAGTCCAGGTTCTGCTGGAAGTGGAACAGCAGGAGCCAAGGACCAGGAGGGACACGAGTGCCTGCAGCTGCGGACCCGGAGACTTGTGGCGGAGGATGCGATCTTGGATGAGCAGAGAAACCATCAGATCGGGATAAGCGGTGCTGCACCAAGGATCAGCTGGGCTTAAGGAGGCACTCCACAGGAACTGTGGTGCTGGTACGTTAGGTGATGTAAAGTCCCTGGAATACTTGCAGAAGGAAGTCGCAGCAGGTTGCAGGACTGTGATTGCAGGCACTTGCAGGATAACGAGGAGAAACCGTCGAACTTTTGTAGCCGAAAAGTCTGCTCATGTGTATGCTACATTACTTGTTTATCTGCAGTCTTCTCTTCCCTACACCCCTTCAAAAGGGCATAAAAGTGTTAAAATCTTTCTTCATCTGTCAGGAGTGCAGAGGAGGGGGCAGAGAGACTGCAGTTACATTGTGTGAGAGCTGAATGAAGGAAAAGAACACACACCCCTTCACACAGCAGAAGAAATGTGTTGTGAATAGACAAGCTGCAAGCTTACCCTCCCCCCCAAATTTATCTCATATGTTGGGAAATCTTCTCAGAAGTGACTCATGTTGATGATAACAGAGGAATGATGTCCGCCGGGCACCCACGATTGCCCGTTAACTGGGCCGGACCGTGGATCTGTGTGTGTCCTGTCAGTTGAGAGGAGACCCAGTACAGAGGAACACTGATCGGTCTCCTCCCCTTGTACGTCCCCACCCCCTACAGTTAGAATCATTCCCTAGGAAACATATTTAACCCCTTGTGTGCCCCTAGGGGTTAACCCCTTCACTGCCTGTCACATTTATACAGTAATCAATGCAATTTTATAGCACGGATCGCTGTGTAAATGTGAATGGTCCCAAAAATGTGTCAAAAGTGTCCGATGTGTCCGCCATAATGTCGCAGTTATGAAAAAAAATCGCGATCGCAGCTATGACTAGTAAAAAAAAAAAAAAAAATTATTTTTTTTAAAAAATGCCATAAATCTATCCCGTATTTTGTAGACGCTATAACTTTTGCGCAAACCAATCAAAATACGCTTATTGAAATTTTTTTTTACCAAAAATATGTAGAAGAATATGTATCGGCCGAAACTGAGGAAAATTTTTTTTTTTTTTAAATTGGGATATTTATTATAGCAAAAAGTAAAAAATATTGTGTTTTTTTCAAAATTGTCGCTCTTCTTTTGTTTATAGCGCAAAAAATAAAAACCGCAGAGGTGATCAAATACCAGCAAAAGAAAGCTCTATTTGTGGGGAAAAAAGAATGTCAATTTTGTTTGGGTACAACGTCGCACGACTGCGCAATGTCGTTTAAAGTGCGACAGCGCTGAAAACTAAAAATTGGTCTGGGAAGGAAGGGGGTGAAAATGCCCTGTATTGAACCGGTTAAAGAGAGTTATGAATATTTTGACCGGTAAGCCAGTTTACATCTATGTATTTGCGTTATTTCTTTAAAGCGGAGTTCCACCCACTTTTGAGAGGTGATCTTAAACTAAAGGTAACTAACCAAATGTTATATTCTTATTTTACATTTAACTAGACTATTCGTTTTGTGACTGGAGTTCTGCATTTAGTTATTTATAATCTCTGATTTCTACCTCTAATGATTAGTATTAGTCATAATCGTTGCAAATTGTTGCATAGTTGTTAAAAGTTGCATAACAAAATATATATTATGTGAGAAGCGAACAACAGTATGAATAACAAATTATAAAGTAGCATAATAATGAGTCAATTGTTTGTATTTGCTATAAACCTGAAACAAAGTCATACATTTTGGCAAGGATCTGTATTTTGTAAATGATGCTACTGAACTAGTGTTTACAACATATTGCCAGTAAAAGAAGTGACAGCTGATTAGCCTGAATAACCTAAACTGTTCATTCAACCAAAACAGATCAATAAGTCATAAATGGACTCTTGTGGAATGGGGTACTTTCTGGCTTCTTTTATATCATGGGGACTACAGAGGGGATATCTACATTCTATAAGCTCAAGTTCTACTACTGCCAATTTTAAAGTTTTTGGTGTTCCCACACCTCATGTTACATTCTCTATATTGGAAATTAACCCCTTCACGGTAATATGTAACGGAAATATGCAGCCTTTGGCTTGAAGGGGTTGTACCGGGGTGATGGTCGGCTCTCTTGTGATAACAACCGATGTAGATAAGAAGTCACTCAGCTGTTATACCAAGCGGCGGGGGGGGGGACGACATCCGCGGCTCATCTGGGCTCTCCTGTCCCACCGGTAGGCCTGAGCAACCAGCTGGCATGTCCGCCAGCTGGCCGGAGACCCGAACGAAGGCAGAACCAGCTTTAGTCGGGTCTCGGATCTAGTAACCCAGAAGCAATGGCATGACATCACTTCCGGTTTACTAAAGACTTAAAGGCGCCAAACATAATTGCTTTTATATGAAAAGGAGGGATTGGAAGAGTACCTGTCACTGACTATTACTGTCACAAGGGATGGTTACATTTCTTGTTACAGTAATAAAAGTGATCAGATTTTTTTTTTTTTTAAATAAAAATAAAAATGTAACGCACCCCATCCAACCGTGTTTGCATGCAGAAGTGAACGCATGTGTAAGTCACACCCGCAAATGTAACCAGTGTTCAAACCACACATGTGATCACCACGATCGTTAGATAGAGAGCAGTAATTCTAGCACAAGACCTCCTCTGTAACTCTGTAAACTGGTAACCTGTAGAGATTTGTAAACCATCGCCTATATAGATTTTTAAGTACCGTAGTTTGTTACTATTCCACGAGTGTACACAATTTTAACACATGACATGTTAGGTATCTATCTACTCGGCGTAACATTCTCTTTCACATTATATAAAAAAAATGGGCTAACATTACTGTTTTTTTTTTTAATTCATGCAAGTGTATTTCTTCCAAAAAAATTGCATTTGAAAGACCGCTGCACAAATACAGTGTGACATAAAATATTGCAACGATTGACATTTTATTCTCTAGGGTCTCTGCTAAAAATATATATGATGTTAGGGAGTTCTAAGTAATTTTCTAGCAAAAAATCTGGGTTTTAAATTGTAAGCAACAAGGGTCAGAAAAAAGGCTTAGACATGAAGGGGTTAAACATGCCACTGCTGCTGAGAATAATACTGAGTTATAACAGCTGCAGCAATTCTGTAGGTGTGAGAAGTCAAGCACAGATATCTTTCACTGTGGAATACAAGAAGGTATATTTGTGCATTTATAGAACTTTTATGTAAAAATACATTTAAACTGGAAATGAGCTTTTCCCCATGCAGGGCAAAGCATCAGGTTGTCTAAATTACTGCCTATCTCAACCTCATTGACTCACCTCCTGTTCATGCAACTGCTGCTCTATTTGGCTGGGGGAATCAAATAGAAGTTGTAGACGGTACATCCTGGTATAGTGAGCATGAGACAGTTTTTTTGCCACAAAGCAGCACTGGTACTTGGTAATTGGCTTGTCAGGCACCCAGCAGGGAGGGGGCACTTCACATGAGGATGTGAGGAGAGATTCTTTAGCTTTGGATAAGCTCAAAGTTGCAGCTTGCATCAGGCTTTTGTCTCTTCAGTTCGAACAACCAGACAGGGAGAAGCGAAAAGAAGATGAGGATGTGAAGCTGGGAAAGAAGATAATAAGTGGACCTGTTTCTTGGACCAGCCTAGGCAAAACACAGGTTCATGATTAATGGATGTTTGCACAAAACTCCTACAGTATAACTAGATACAGTAAATATGTATTGACATCAGCCTACAGTCACTGCATCTCTGGTGCTTCAGTAACATCTACAGTTGCTACTCCAGTCAGTCTTGCACCTCTGCTGTACTTCAGATACAGTCTCTGTTGCATCTCCACTGCACCCACTGCCTCTGCTGCATCCCTGCTGCATATACAGTCTCTGTTGTATCTCCACTGCACTTTCAGCCTCCACGGCACCCCTTCTGCATCCAAAGACTCTGCTGAACCTGTAGCCTTCTTCTCACCACTGCTACCACCATGGTCTACACAGCATCTCTACTACATCCAGAGCCTCCGCAGCACCCACTGTCTCAGTCTCCTCTTCACCAGCAGACTCCCTACACTAGGGTGACCACATTTCCAAACTGCCATTCAGGGACACTCCCCTGCCACCCTTCCCAAAAAAAGATGGGGGGGGGGGGGGGTTGGGGGAATGTAGTCTCTAGGTTGATGGGGAATTCGGCAGCAGGGGTGATTTGTCGGGAGAATGGCTAGTGTTCAACTCACCATAATGCAGAATCAGCGGGAATCCTGAGCTTGTCACTTGCCACCTGATGCAGTGTGCCACTTGCCACCACTGCCTGCCACTAGATGCAGCTTGTTACTTGCCACCGTCGCCTGCCCCCAGATGCAGCTTGTCACTTGCCAACGTTGCCTGCCGCCAGATGCAGCGTGTCACTTGCCACCAGATGCAGCCTGTCACGTGCCACCAGATGCAGTGTGCCAATTGCCACCCATTGTCTGCCATCAAATGCAGCATCTCACTTGCCACCATTGCCTTATGCCAGATGCAGTGTGCCACTTTCCACTCATAGCCTGCCACCAGATGCAGTGTGCCACTTGTCACCTATAGCCTGCCACCGGTCTGACACACTGGAGCCCCAGGAAAGTGAACGCCCCTCCCGCCGCTGGCTGCTGATGTGACTCCTCCCATGCGGGGCCAGGGGGTGTCATATCTTCAGCTCTCAGGGGTTCATGCTGGAACCTGTATTCCTTCACTGTTGGGGGTTTCACATCCCCCAAAAGTGAAGGACTACAAGTCCCAGCATGAACACCTGCTATCTAAGGATGTGATACCCCCCAAATTGAAGGACTACAGGTCCCAGCCTGGATCCCTGATTCACATGCTAATGCTGGGACCTGTAGTTCTTCACTGATTGGGGGGTATCACATCTTCAGTTCTGAGGGGTTCATGCTGGGACCTGTAGTCCTTCACTTTTGGGGGGGTCACATCCCAGCATGAACCCTGCCCTGATATCTAAGGATGTGTCCTCCTTCCATGCTCCAAGGGTGTAATCTCATCTGTCGGTGTCCTCTTCTCTTCTGCAGACCCCTTATCTGCCTACCATCCTCTTATCAGGCAAGCTCCAGGCTGACACACACTCCAGCACCTGTGAAGTGCTGACAGTTCAGCACAGAATGCTGGCTGCTGGGGGAGAGCTGACTGAGGATTTTAACCCCGATCTGTCCATGGTGAGTGCTTTGAATTCACTTGCCTTTCTACAAAACTCATCTCTCCTTTGTGCACTTCTGCATGCTTCTGGCGGAACAATGCAGGGAGGAGGTGGGTGGAGCTAATCAGTAGGTGCGGAGGAGGAAGTTAAATCTTCCGCGCTCTGAATGCTGGGGCTCTGTGTCTCTCCTCCTTATGATGGCTAGCAACCATTTGGGCCCTGAGCCAACGGCTCATGTAAAAGGGGTCTCACCAGCCAGGGGTCCACCACAGGCTGTCAGTGAGTGACAGCAGCAATGTGAGGGATATTTTAGGGAGTATCAGATCAGTCCAGGGCCAGGGGGCAATTCTGAGACACTGTATTGTCCCGGAATGAGCGTGCCTG
Organism: Lithobates clamitans; assembly: GCA_037952925.1. Classification (NCBI taxonomy): domain Eukaryota; kingdom Metazoa; phylum Chordata; class Amphibia; order Anura; family Ranidae; genus Lithobates; species Lithobates clamitans. The sequence goes on from JBBGZY010000418.1 coordinate 560,678, forward strand.
GGATAGACTTGATAATTGCGGGATTGTCCTGGGCAATACGGGACACGTGGGCACCCTACAACTCAGTTTTATTTAGCCTCTGCAGCAAAATCTCTGCAAACATGGTCCTCTGTGTCTACAGTCTGAACCTCTGCTGTACCATCTCTGCACTCACAGCCTCATTTATGCTTCCAGCTATCCAGTGCATCATGCCTTGTTCACTCTGCAGTTCCTCATTGCTGGTCAACTTCTCTTCTCTGCATCTATAGAATCTAATGAGTGACCTGGGGGCAGCCAGCAGCTAAGACCAAACTTGCCTGAGGGGATTCCTGGTGGAACATCAGCTACCTCTTAGATCCCATTCTCAGAGAAATCAGCCATATAGAGAAACATCTAAGCTTGTGACACTGGCTCTAAAATATGAATATGCAATACTTCATAGTTACTGAAGAAAAGATAAAAAAAGAAAAAACTGCAATTGTTTTAATAAATTATAAATCAATATAAACAATAAAAAAGAAAAGATAAAAAACATTATATGTTTTCTTTAATTGTCTCCGTGGCTTCCTGACCAGAGCACTTTTTGCAATTCGGCACTGCGTCGCTTTAACTTACAATTGCGCGGTTGACAAAACAAAATTGATGTCCTTTTTTTCCCACAAATAGAGCTTTCTTTTGGTGGTATTTGATCACCCCTGCGGTTTTTATTTTTTGTGCTATAAACAAAGAAAGAGTGACAATTTTGAAAAAAAGCATTATTTTTTACTTATTGCTATAATAAATATCCCCAAAAATATATTAAGAAAAAACTATTTTTTTCCTCAGTTTAGGCCGATACATATTCTTCTACATATTTTTGGTAAAAAAAAAAATCGCAATAAGCGATTATTGATAAGTTTGCGCAAAAGTTATAGCATCTACAAAATAGGGGATAGTTTTATGGCATTTTTATTAATAATTTTTTTTTTAAATGGCGGCGATCAGCGACATTATGGCGGACACATTGGACAATTTTGACACATTTTTGGGACCATTGTCATTTATACAGCAATCAGTGCTATACAAATGCACTGATTCCTGTGTAAATGACACTGGCAGTGAAGGGGTTAACCACTAGGTGGCAGTGTAGGGGTTAAGTGTGTCCTAGGGGCGTGTTTCTAACTGTGGGGGGCATGGCTGTGTGTGAAACGTCACTGATCTCTGCTCTGATGACAGGGAGCAGAGATCAGTGGCACTGTCACTAGGCAGAATGGGGAGATGCTTGTTTACATTAATAATAAAGAAACGATGCAGCGCTAAATTAATAAGATGAACAATAATGTGAAAAATAACAAAAGAAAAACTAAAGCAGTTTTCAAAAAAAAATTAAAATTACATAAGAATTCTATATTTTACATAAATGAATGCACAATATAAAAAAGCATCAACTCATAAATAAGTGTCACAAAATAATTATATATTGATTCACCAGAAAAATTCCAGTGTTAAATTAGTGAAATCAATTGAATTAAACACTGAATAGCATCCAAGTGCTATTAATTACCATAGATGAAAAACAGATGTATGAAAAGTACATTGGAGAGGTTCAAATTATACTATGGAGATTAGCAAGCGCGAGTCATGGTGGATACACCAGTTAGGCTCCCTCTTCCCGGGGGGGGGGGGGGGGGGGGGGCGGGGGGGTTTGGCTTGAATAAAGAATTTGACCTTAGGTGCTTCCTTAGCAATTTTTAACCCTAAGATCGAGCATTCCTGGTTTTTCAGGCCTATTCATTTCCCAGCTTGAATGTTTGATTGATACATATCAATCACGTATCTCTAATGTACGGATTATATTAATATATAGGATTTGAGCGATGGTTGGTACGTACATGAGGATTGAGCGATAGCTTTTTAATGGTCTTCTATGGTTATCTTTTTATTTCCTAATTTTATCTATTTTATATATTTTTATTTAATAATATTTTCATATTTTATTCATTGTGCATCATATTATATTAAAACATTGACTCCTAATGGGGATATCTATTTACCCCACACGTTTATTCAGATCACTCTGATGAGATGCATTTTAAAATCGCATGAAGAGGGGATTTGTGGTATAATAATTTTAATGTATAAAAATATTGATTCATAATGGGGATATCTATTTACCCCACACACATATTCAGATCACTCTGATGAGATGCATTTTATAATCGCATGGACAGGGAATTCGCGGTACAATAATTTTAGTTTTGATTTTAATCCTAGATTACTGTTATTCATTATATTTTATATGTAGATATGCATTTATCTATAATTTTGGAGGTATGCTGTGGTATGCGCTGTGCTGGGTATCGGAGCTCTGTCCTGGAATTACACTTATAAATGAGTCTCATTTGGCTGTTATTGAGAGGTTGTAAAATAACACTAGGCAAATTTTCCCCACTTACTATTTTCAGCAGCAGTTAGGATTAATGTGATGGGATAGGCTCATTAGACGTAACAGAAGTTGTAGCCTAGCATTAGAGTGTCTGCGATCTATGGCAAAATGGCTGCGATCGCCTTATATAATCCTGTAGAGCATCCGTCTATTCATATCCCCCTGATGATGACACGTGATCCCTGTGTCGAAGACGCGTAGGGGAGGGGCTAGGACGGAGAGACTGACACGGACTTTACACCAGCGCTGTCCCAGCACAGCATACCGCACCAAACATCCAGTGATTTTGCATAGAAAGCCGTTATAGTATGGTGCACTGACGCACCAGTGCCATGTGAGTACCCCGGTGTGGGGAGCATTTTCTTTTAATAAAAGTATTTTGATTATATTACACTATATAGTTTCCTTTTCATTTATATGTATGGAGCCACATTGTTTCCAGCTGGAGGAGTGCAGCAGACACTGAGACTGAGCCCAGGGGTGGCTCCAAAGCGTATTTGGACTCAGGGTAGAAGCTGAGTCACACGCTCTGAGGTGAGCACATTAGCTTAAGTGGGTCACGAAGGAGCACAGGAGCATGTTTTACAGCACTCAGGATATCTTCGGCATGATGTTGGATTGTTGTCACAGCTGAACACCACCTGCACGCATTGTTTTATTATCACTGCTGGACATTATTTGCACGCACTATTTAGAGTGCCAAAGAGAACTTTTTTTTTCATTATTTATTATTTATTAATTTTTTCATTTAAAATAGCAGGAAACTTTATATTGAGCACTAAGCACTTTTTATGTTGATTAAGATACTATGTATGGTGTAATAAGCACTATTAAGCACTAATTTATGGTGTAACAAGCACTTGTTTTTTCACACCTTGTTTATTTATTCAACATTCATATTATTTGTATTTAATATTATCACACTAGTAAGCACAGAGTTGGTTATTATTATTTTGTTTTTGGGGTCACCCAAGCGCAGCTCATAACTTGTAAATTTAGATGTATGAAAAGTCCCATCACAAAACAGTGCAAATGATTAAGAGAAAAAAATAGTCCATAAACATGATATAGAAGCTAATCCAAAGGTTGTGGTGAAAACAGATCCAGTCTCCCAAATATTAAATGCACCCAAGTGAGTAATGAGGCTCCTTACCGACTCAAATGACCACACAGGTGGTCTCACCAAGCATAGAGAATGTTAAGGTCTCCCAACAACCTATACCGGCATCTGTAGTGTTGGCTAGATCTGCCTTGCTTGGGAAATACAAACAAAAAATGCTCCCATAGTGTAATCGATCCAAACGAGGGATTTATTGTATAAAAGAATACACTTACAAGAAGATCCAGTCAATAGGCATAAACAAAAGGCAGTTAAAATGTCCCAGCATCTCCACAGGCTTCCCGCTGTACATAAATTTCCCATCAATCTCGGCAAAGGAAAAAAACGTAGTGACGTCAGCGTCACAGGCCACGCCCTATGCGTTTCGTCACGATAGGATGTCGTCTGGGGGTTAGCCAAGTTGTTTACATTAGCATCTCCCTGTTCTTCCTCCCTGTGAGGCGATCGCAGGTATCCCCCCGTGGCGATCGAGTCCGCGGGATCCGCGACCCAACTCACGGAGCTTGCCGCTGGTGCGCGCGCCCGCTGGCCACCTCTTAAAGGGGAACGTACAGGCACGTGATTCTGCCTGCACGAGCCCTTCTGCCGCAGTATATCTGCGTGAGGTGGTCGGCAAGCGGTTAAGCCAGCCATACACGGTGAGAAATATGTCTGGTTCAGCAGGGATCAGCCAAATTTTGATCCAATGTATGGGCAGGGAGGTTGTACAGAAGTCGATCTATCAATCAACTTCTGTAATCCACCCTGTTGGATATTCCATGCTTGATCAGCACTGCTGGCTACAGCCTGCAATGCTAATCAGTATATTCTGACAGCGAGGAAGTCTCACTGCTGTCAGAATACAATAGCTCAGTGGGGTGGATTAGTATATATTTTTTTTTTCATTCAACGGCTGCTTGAACAAAAAGAAACTGACTCATCTATGGGCTGCTTTAGGGTCACTGATGTACTCTACAAACTTTTTGAAATTTAAGATAAGATATCAGAGTTTTCTTTTAATCAAAGTGTAGACTGTAAAACTATATTTGCTTACTTGACACCCATATTTGGTAGCACTATCTCAGCGCCAGATTTAGTCTATAAAACACTAGAAAGGAATATTGCCAGTTCATTTTTTGTCAACCCTGCGCCAGCAAATGTACTGGAAATGCTAAAAAAATCATCATTTTCAGCCTGACATACAAGTTTTGATAAGGGCTTTGAATGAGAGCACTGTTTTAAATATCTATATATTTATTAAACACATATTGAAAAAAATTGACTTACCGTATATACTCGAGTATAAGTCGTTCCGAGTATAAGTCGAGGCCCTAATTTACCACAAAAAAAAGGGAAACACTTATTGACCCGAGTATAAGACGAGGGTGAGAAATGCACAGCTACTGTAAGTGGAAAAGAGGGTCAACAATGCCCATTTGCAGCATCACTGTGCCCATTTGCATGCCTCACTGTGCCCATTTGCAGCCATAGGTCCACTGAACTTCAAACTCAGTAGGGGTTCCTAGATGCCCCCTAGCTGCAGCCAAAATTTGGGGTCTCTGAACCCAAAGGGTCCCGAAATGACATTGCTGCAGATGGACACAGTTGACCTAATTTGGGGCCCCGTATCTCGGAGCCACTTAGTGCTAAGAACCCCAAATTTGGTGTGCAAACCCAGTGGAACTAGTACCATCCATAAAATTTCCAAAGCTGGGGTTTCTAGCACCATGTGGCCCCGAGATACAGGGCCCCAAATATCAGTTCAGAAAATGTCAAGCACTTTTCTGCAGCAGAGAATGACATTTTCCAAACTGGTTTTGGGGCCCCGTATCCCAGGGCCACTTGGTGCTAGGAACCCCAGCTTTGGAAACCTTATGGTACTAGTTCCACTGGGTTTGCACACCAAACTTGGGGTTCCTAGTATCAAGTGGCCCTGAGATATGGGGCCCCAAAGTCGGTTCAGAAAATGTCATGCACTTTTCTGCAGCAGAGAATAACATTTTCCGAACCGATTTTGGGGCCCCGTATTTTGGGGCCACTTAGTGCTAGGAACTTCAGCTTTGGATATGTTGTGGTACCACTGGGTTTGCACACCAAATGTGGGGTTACTAGCACCAAGTGGCCCTGAGATACGGGGCCCCAATTCGGTTCAGAAAATGAATTTTGTTGCTGCATAAAAGTGCTTGACTCGAGTATAAGTCGAGGGGGGCACTTTCAGCACAAAAAAATGTGACTGAAAAATTTGACTTATACTCGAGTATATACGGTAAGTTAACAATTATAAATTTACAAATACAATTAAAGTGGCTGAAAATGTCCATTTGTTTCAATCACTTTTTATTACGGTAATATGTTTGGAGAAAACAAGAAGTAAATGATCACTTAACAGAGAGGCAAACAATTCTCGCTTGCTCTGTACATATAACAAAATTGGTACATAAATAGGGAGGGGGAAACAAAATAAGAACTTGGCAATCGAGTTAGGCCCTCCACAAGGCCATGAGTGAGTACATAGGCATAAGCACATATAAACAGAGAGAGCTTGAATTGAGCTATAGACTAAGTATGAGACATCAATAACGTCATTAACATTGGGAGGTAGCCGTTCAGACAATTATCCAGATAATTAGGGTATGAAAATAAGATACATAAGGATCCTGATAGCGTGATCTCACTAAAGCATATAAAAATGCTGTAAAAATGCCCAAACATCTAGAAAGCCCTTCCCCCGTGACTACAGTTTCCAGAAAACCATCCATTGCCCAGCATCATGACGGTCCCATGTTAGGGACTCCTAACACCCGAGTGCAAACATGAGCAACTAAAATAAGAAAAAAGTTAAAAGAAAGTAATTGGAGCATGGTGCCAAGGCTGGTATGAATCATAGAAGAAATGAAAAGAGGAGAAAGAAAGAATAGGTAAGTCCAACTGGGGATCCTCTATTGATCATCCATAAAGTCAGATTTATTCATTCGGGACCTGTAAAAAAGCAAGCCAAGGGGACCATATTTAGTCAAAAATGGGTTGTGTATCCCATCAGACATTCATGTTTTTTTCATTCAACATAATCCATGTGAGTTTCCTTTTGACTAGTGCAATATCTATAACAGGGCTTTTCCTCGCTGTCGCTATAGCGATTTTGGCCGCTAGCAACATAAAGTAAATTAAGGTCTGAGTGTGTCACGGGATATTTTAAACAGGCTTGTTTAGTAGGGTGATACTTGCGTCTTTAGTGATATTAACCATCATGACTGAGGAAAATGTAAATTTCAATAGAATTCCCTTCAATCAGCACACAATGGATTCTTAGCAGCTGCTAGGGGTTCTTCATTTTACATATAGCACCTCGCTTTTTGCAGTGTTTTTTAGACTGTATGTAAACCCTTATTTGTTCCCTTTTGAGCTGTTAAATATACAGATGAAAGTGCATGTTTATATCTAAAATACAGGTTGGATCACAAAGAAAAATAAGCGCTAATCAATATACAAAAGCAAGAAGCCAGCAAAGTTTGTTGATATCAAACATAAAAATCCAAAAGTGAGTGTATTGCGGCGCTAAAATCAGTAACTAATAAAAAACAGTCCAGGGAAGGTCTGCAGAGTAGGAGAAATCCAATCACCAGGTAAAGTGCAGATGTGAAGGAGCACGCGACACCACGTGATAATGTAGCCTGCTTACCAGATGGCTGTAAACAGTAGGCATGTATAGATACTCTCAATAACATCCAGCAAATCCAGCTGTCTGGAACCCCTCATCAATACAGACAACAACATCCGGATGGCTTCCTCCGCAGATCAAAATCTCCCAGAAATCACATCAGAAGTGGGACTGCCTCTCCGACATAACATAAAGGTATGTGTTGTCAGAGGAAAAAGCAATGTCTCTTAGAATGGAACTTCCATCTCTCATCACCGGTACCATTTCATACTGAATGCCACCATATGAAGGACCTGCACGAATCTGTCTCCTGTGTTCATCTCCAAGGAGGCAGTGATGTCTGTCCCCCATCACTGCCAACACCAAATAAACACTGATTTGGGTTATTTTTACCAAAGAAATGTAGCAGCATCATTTGTGATTAAAGCGGTGATTAAATACCACCAAAGAAAAGCTCTATTTGTATGAAAAAAATTATAAAAATGTAATTTGGGTACAGTGTAGCATGACCGCGCAATTGTCATTCAAAATGTGACAGCTCTGAAAGCTAAAAATTGGTCTGGGAAGGAGGGGTGGTGAAAGTGCCCAGTATTGAACTGGTTAAAAGTGGGTATCAAGTGCAGCCTTGTCAGTGCCCATCAGTGCAGCCTCGTCAGTGCCCATCAATGCGGCCTCATCAGTGCCCATCAATGCAGCCTCATCAGTACCTATCAACGCAGTGTCATTAGTGCCTATCAGTGTAGCTTCATTAGTGCCCATCAGTGTAACCTCATCAGTGCCCATCAAAGCAGCCTCACCAACATTACCAGTGCCCATCAGCGCAGCCTTGTCAGTGCCCATCAATGCAGCCTGATCAGTGCCCATCAATGCAGACTTACCAGTGCCCATCAGCACAGCCTCATCAGTGCCCAATAAGGGTCTCCAATTGCATTCTAATAATACCAAATTATGTGCGCAGACTGCAGATCCTATTTAAGCACCCATTCACATTGGGCCGATTTGGCATGCGATTTGACATGTGAAATCGCATGCCAAATCGGCAGGTTTGCCAGCAATGGCAATGTCTGAATTGGTGCGACACCAACTTTGCGGCTACGCACCAATTCCCAAAAGTAGTTTCTGTACTACTTTTGCCGATTTCAGGTGCGACTTCAATAGACATCTATGAATGAAGCCACACAAATGTCTATCAAGTAGCACCTGAAATCGCGCTGACCTTGCTACTTTGAAATAGCGCTACTTCAAATGAAGTAGCATGATTTCAAAGTAGCATCAATGTGAACCGGGGCTTAGAGATACAAGTAGATATGAAAGGTTAACCACATATACAAGCAGACACTAAGGTGTTTAATGCCATTGATTCCACAAGCACCAGCCTGCAGATATTGAGCTGTAAAGATTTAACCATATATGTAAGCAGCAGTGTACATGTGTCCATTGAAGAAGAGTAGTAAAGCACAGCAAGAACGCAAAGGGTTAATTATCAGAGAGTCGTATTTCAGATAACAGGGAAATAGGAGAAACAAAGTCAGAGCACAGATAAGCCCTGTGTGAGGTTTTCAAGGAGAGACAGTGAAGAGGATGGGGATTTTATTTTCACCCTCCAGGATATGCAGACTGTAGCTGGGTCTGTCCACCGAAGACACAATCCGAGCGGCCCTTGAATCACAACACTGGAGAAGACACTGACAAGTTCTCTCTCCCTCCTGTCTGTGCAGAGGGGAAGGTGAGGGGGAGGGGGGAACTGTGAGCACACGCTGTGTGTGCTCCATCTGAGAGACGCTGCTGCAGCCAGCAACCTCCGGCAATGAATAGACTGACTCAGGAGGCAGAGGGGGGGCTTTTTTCGTGTGGGGGGCGGCTCCGGCCGCCGCCCCCCCCCCCACAAAGTGCCGCCCTAGGCTTGGGCCTTGTTGGCCTAGGCCAAAATACAGCACTGTTTGGGGCCACTCAGCTGCACCTGCACACCTTTAACCACTAAGCTACCGCCCACTGTCATATGACAGCGGGACGAGGTAGCTGTTGTTCTATGACGTGATCGCCCTCCCGAGCCACTAGGGGGCGCGCGCGCGCATGCCCACTGCGTCGCTCGGGACCCGGTGCGCGTGCCCGGCGGCCGCGATGTCCGCCGAGCACCCACGATTGCTGGGAAACAGAGCAGGACCGTGGATCTGTGTATGTAAACACAGATCCACGTCCTGTCAGAGAGAAGAGGAGACCGATGGTGTGTCCCTTGTACATAGGGACACCGATCGGTCTCCTCCCCTAGTGAGTCCCCTCCCCCCACAGTTAGAATCACCTCCCTAGGACACACATTAACCCCTCGATCGCCCCCTAGTGTTAACCCCTTCCCTGCCAGTCACATTTACACAGTAATCAATGCATTTTTATAGCACGGATCGCTGTATAAATGTGAATGGTCCCAAAAATGTGTCAAAAGTGTCCGATATTTCCGCTGCAATATCGCAGTCACAATAAAAATCACAGATCGCTGCCATTATTAGTAAAAAATAAATAAATAAATAAAAATGCTATAAATCTATCCCCTATTTTGTAGACACTATAACTTTTGCGCAAACCAATCAATATACGCTTATCGCGATTTTTTTTTTTACCAAAAATATGTAGAAGAATACATATCGGCCTAAACTGAGGAAAAAATTTGTTTAAGAAAAAATAAAAAATTTGGATATTTATTATAGCAAAAAGTAAAAAATATTATGTTTTTTCAAAATTGTCACTCTTCTTTTGTTTATAGCGCAATAAATAAAAACCACAGATGTGATCAAATACCACCAAAAGAAAGCTCTATTTGTGGGGAAAAAATGATAAAAAATCTCATTAGGGTGCAGTGTAACATGACCGCGCAATTGTCATTCAAAGTGCGACAGCGCTGAAAACTGAAAAATGGCTTGGGCAGGAAGGGGGTGAAAGTGCCCTGTATTGAGGTGGTTAAAATTAGGACTTGTGGCTGTGTTTATATACTGTAACTGTTGTGTCCCTATAGAATAACAGGTGACTCCAGCCACATGAACAAACTATTCATTCACAAGACCAGAGTACCTGTGAGAATAAGCCCACAATTCTTTTTATTTATTTATTTTCTTTTACATTTTTTATTTTTAGATCTCTGAGGGGGTTAATAGGAGTGTCGAGGGGTGAAATTACTGGAACCAATCCCCCTGTGACTCCTTCTGCAACAGCTGAATTTTGGCAGAAGGGAGAGGAGGAGGAGCCGGCTGTGAACAGAGGGCAGAGAGGGTCACAGGGGAATCAGTTACAGTAATTGTGCGCCCTGTTTTTTTTGCATGGGGTCCCCCTTGACATGCATACCAGACCCTCATCAAGCATAGGGGCTATATGATCTAATCTATCTTATAACAATTGAAACATACTATATGTTTAATTTTCATAGGGAACCATAGGCAGCTGTGTCATGTTTTTGATCCGTACTTCTAATTAGAGCAAATATGTAACAGATATTGTTGGATCACTTCCCATAGCCTCACAGAGTGTTTGTATAGTGAAATAATGTGTCAGACTAGTGATTCTCTGGGAAGCAATAATAATACTAAAGAAGAATAAGCTGCAGGCCCAGGTTAACCATGGGTGCAACTGAAACTAAAAGCTGTTTGCAATTTGCTAAATGCATAAACTACGGTATATGGCCAGATTTGGCCACTTTACCTACCCACCTGAACCTCCAGCCACCACAAGTCATTCATTTGGTGGCAGTGTTACTACCATAACTAATCAAATATTCCAGCTGCCTGTTGGCTAGATGAAATTTTTTATCAATATGGTCATATTCATATTTGGTAACTTACATCAGCAGGTTCCATATTTCATCAAAGTTTGGAAACTGTCAGTTGCAACAAGAGTCAGACAGGAGAAGATCCTTATTGGGGTCCTAATTTTTGTGCGGTGGGTGGTCAGAGAAATTAATCATGATGGATGATAGAATGACCTCATTGGATGATGTGACTGACTTTGGAATTTAATTTTGGGATTTTTTTTAACAAAATATTTTTTATACAGTGCCTGTATGTTTATTTACTTTGTCACTTTTTTGTGTGAATGAGTAAGGAGTGTTATGTACCTCCTATTCATTTATGTAGGAGGAGCCAGATATCAGAGGCCCTCTTATTTTAAAGAGGGCTTCTGAATTAGAATAAGTCGCCCTTGCATATCCCCACATCCATCCCCCAGGGATGTGGCTCTTGTCTCTATCAACATAGGACTAATGCCCCGTACACACGATCGGACATTGATCGGACATTCCGACAACAAAATCCATTGATTTTTTCAGATGGATGTTGGCTCAAACTTGTTTTGCATACACATGGTCACACAAAGTTGTCGAAAAATCCGATCGTTCTGAATGCGGTGACGTAAACCATGTACGTCGGGACTATAAACAGGGCACTAGCCAATAGCTTTTGTCTCTTAATTTATTCTGAGCATGCGTGGCACTTTGTGTGTCGGATTTGTGTACACACGATCAGAATTTCCGACAATGGATTTTGTTGTCGGAAAATTTTATAGCAAGCTCTCAAACTTTGTGTGTCGGAAATTCCGATGGAAAATGTGTGATGGAGCCCACACACGGTCGGAATTTCCGACAACAAGGTCCTATCACACATTTTCCGTTGGAAAATCCGACTGTGTGTACGGGGCATAAGAAAGTAAGCTTCCCTCCCTATGTTGAGGGCACGTGACTTGGTATGGTTAGAGAGGGGAAGACACACACTCCACCCTGCTCCTTCCTTTCCTGGGAAGAGAGGCAGCAGTCCTGGATAAAGGTCCGGTATAGATTTTGAGGGAGATCTGATGCTTTTTTTTTTTGCAGAAGGTCCCTGTGAAAAAGACATATCTATCATATCAAATCATATCCATATCAGTCCATATCTAGAATAAGGGTTCCCCTTGTTACTCACTCACAAAATTTTTTTTGACAAAGTAAATAAATACACATACTGTAGAAAATTAATTTATAAAGAAAAAGATCACAAAATCAACATGTTCTATGATGTAAAAGTCCAATAAGGTTGATCTATCATCAATTATGATGAACAACCCACTGACACAAACATGATGACCCATGGATGATGATCCTGTCCTGCTAGACTCTGGACCATGGTGAATAATACCCCACTGTCCCACTGACACAAACACAGCCACCTCACCAATTATTCTCTCCCACCAGGCTCTCACAGCAAATGACAGCTTCCTGGCCAGTTGCTGAATGTCAACAAGCAGGTCATTGATACAGGCTGGCATCACTGACAACATATGGTCATGACCATATGTCATTGATAACATCACCCAGGACCCCCCCCAGTTGCTGTTGTTTACAAACAGAAACCGGTGGGGAGGAAACGTAATTTGGTGGAAATTGTTTTTTTAATGTCTCTTTTACTGGAGTATATCCTACAAGTGCGTCACTTAACATTCAGGTTTACAATCCCCCCCAACCCTCACCGAAAATTGTATTTAAAGGAAAGTTACACCACTTTATCTCTCGCCCCTACTGGCTCTGTTGCTTGGCAGAGATGCATAAGTCAAAAAAGTGCTCAAAAGATTTACTCATCCTTTAGAAAATAATACAGTTCACATACAGTATGCATATTTCTGTTAGAGCAGGGGGATACAGTGATATCACCTTTCTACCTGCATATTGAACATGAACCATGGATCTCCACATCAGCTCATATACAGGGGATCATAGCATAACATAGAAAAAGAGAATACTCTTCGTATTGTGTTTATATCAACCCTTGTTTGTCTGTGCTCTCTTCTCATTTTAGTATACTACATGGACATATCAAGATACCTACATTTTTACATTTTTATCTCACCATTATGGTGATTACCTTCAGATCTATATATATTTCACTGCCAACATTGTTATTATACTATATATGGCTAATGAGACACACCAAGGAACATAATCCTTTTCTTTTCCTTTTTCACATCTTGCACCCTTTACACTCCTCTACCTTCTTTTCTTTCCTGTTTGCATCCACGCCTACTATGTCATGGATTTCCCTATATAATAGTGATATCACACTATTTATACTTTTAAACCACTATTAAGTTTTACTTTGACCCAGATACATATATAATTTTTATTACAGTTATCGTGACATATGTGGCCATTGGGGCATTCCAGCATACACAACATTCCCTTTCTTTTTCTTCGCCATGTCCGCCTTCTGCAAGACCCCTGTTCGGTTGCTGCGGGCTACGCCCCTTCAGCTCCCGGTTGGAGCACTCTCCGCTGCTGCCTTTGTAGACCAGTCCTATGGACCTATTGACCATAATATAAGTAGGGGGTGCCTCTTCTAGGCCACGTGCTTCTCTTCTGACCATAATCATCATTGAATGTTATATCTTATCGATACCTATTATCTTTTAGATATCCTGCATATACACCAACTCCTGAGGAAGCGAGCAGAGCTCGCGAAACGCGTCGAGCATAAAAGTTGTATATGTATACTATGTATCTTATTACTGTAACCAACATGTCAATGGTCAAACCATGCCCTATGATGTTTTTATGCTCATCTAAAATCATGTTTTTGGAACTTCAATAAATCTTTATACTATTTATCATGACCTCTATGACCAAATCATTTAAAGTCCCATGGGCTAACTCCTTTTGTTTTGTATTTTTTCATAGTATAAGATCATCAGTGTCCCAATATCCTGATGTATGCAAATAAAAAACAGGAAATATCTAGCGCTCTCTGCTGGCATGTATTTAATATAATAAAAAGGAAGAATCACACTTACATACAAGGCACTTCCATTAAGTGCCAGCAAAAAAGTGTTCTGTCACATAAAACCACATGGAGTCAGCATGAGGAGACGGCCGCGGGTGACGTCAATCCCTCTCGCACGCGTATCGTCCCAAGGAGCAGGACTTCATCAGCGTACATATATCGGGATATTGGGACACTGATGATCTTATTCTGTAATCCCCTGTATATTAGCTGATCCATGTGCTTTGCACTCTGAAGAGGTTTATCGCTACTCTCCAGGATTTTGCCCATAAGGGAAAGCCTTTTTGACCCTTTGTTGACTCAGGGGTCCTAACATTGAGGTGAGCGGCAAAGAGTGTCTTATGGTGGAGGTCACACTTCTGGCACCGATTTTCAGTCTTCATTGATGCACATTGTCACTTTTTGGAATCCTGATATATGAACTTTCATTACCTTTTTATGATTTTTCCTTTCCAATAACTATATCTTTTATGTATTGATTTATTGGATGAGGAGATGTATTAATCGTGATATTTAGCGCTGCACTATTCTTTGTACTTTTATTGCCTGGGATTTTTTTGTAAATTTGCCTTGAGAGTTCAGCAGCTTTTTGTATTTTAACTAATTGTTTGCACTAGTATCATTTTATTCCATTAACGTTACATATACATATATTCTCTCTCTCTCTCTCTCTCTCTCTCTCTCTCTCTCTCTCTATATATATATATATATATATATATATATATATATATAATGTAGAGCTCTGGCAGTTGAGTTTAAATTAGGTTTCTTAACTCCGTTCTTCTAGTTGTATACTCACTGATACACTCCCATCGTTCAGAGTTTTTTTTTCTTTTTTTGCTTATTTTTTTTTGTTGGTGATTTATGAGATAATCTTTGAATGCCTACTTTAGTGTTTATTCTCCCCTATAAAATATGAGGCTTAAAGGATAACATTCAAAATATACAATTCCTTTAAATAACATTTTTCAGTGGGGGTTGTGGGGGGGCCTAATCCTAAACATACAGTGACGCACCTGTAGGGTATACTGCAGTAAAAAAGACAAAAAAACCCACTATTGCCACTAAATGACCTTTTCTCCCCACCTATTTCTATTTGTAAATAAAGAGACTGGGGATCCCATGTAACATTGTTGTTAACTCTGG
The DNA here is from genome assembly GCA_037952925.1 of Lithobates clamitans. NCBI lineage: Eukaryota > Metazoa > Chordata > Amphibia > Anura > Ranidae > Lithobates > Lithobates clamitans. The sequence continues at coordinate 575,770 of JBBGZY010000418.1, forward strand.
ATTTAGATGTGTGCCTGGAATTCAGTTTTGAATATCTCAGGTCAGGTGAGATTCAGCATGTTCAAGAAAAGGGAGTGTCAGTAACTGTTACACATTGCAGGCAAGGATTCTTTGAACTTGCAGCGCAGCAAACCTCTAAGCCCTTGTGTGTATTAAGACATTTTGCTTTGTGCATTTTTTACCCCCAGCAACCCCTGCTGATATGTGGTACTTGTATTTCAATAGCTTTGCATTTTAATCTACATCCAGCTAGGACTACAGCATTACCTGTACCTTAAAATAAATCTTTGCACAGGCAAGGCAAAGTGACAGGTTCATTCGAATTATGGCACCTTTAGCTGTTTATTCTTAAAGCAGAAGTAAACCCATAGATTTAACAGTTTCAAAAAACAGTTACATTTCTGGCATGTGCTGGGAATGTAACTGTCACATTGGTTGAGCTCTCAACCCAACTGTCAAACCATCCAATGGCTGGTGTCATAACTGACCACATGTGCAGCATCATGGCAGTTGAAGATTAAACAGAGGCCAAGATCGCAGCTTCCTTGGCTGAAAACAATAAGAGTGTTTACTTCCACTCTAAAAACCTTTGATATAATCAATAAAAATTAGCAACACCAATAATTCTCTGTTACACTTTCTGAGATTAGATTAGCTAGCTGCAGCCATTCCAAAACCTCTGTACTTTGGACATGCCAGTTTCACCCAGGAAAGCAAAAAAGACACTGGTGGAAAGCTTAAAACGTGCCTGCTGTTCTGCCAGTGATGCTAAGAAGTTGAAAATGTTCAATCTTTTTAAGAATTATCTTAAATATCCACTGAAGTCCAAATGGTATTAGTAGTTACTTTAGTAATTTTGTACTTTACCCTGATGAAAGTATATAGTTGAAATGTTTTTGTTTTTTTTAGTTTTAGAGCAGGAAAAAGTTTAAATCTTTTTCTTTTTTTTTTTTTGCCCTGTGGGAACCATGTGGGAAATTTCCCTTCACTTCTGTCGCAGAAGGGCAACAGAACATTATAAAAAATCTCCCAAAGTGAGGGGAACAAATTTCCCCTTTGGAAGATTTCCCCTTAACTCTTTTTCTAGGGATAGCTCTAAAATTTTGGAATTTTCAAAACTTTCTTTCTTGGTGACAATGGTCACCAGCGTAACTAACTAGCGTGGGAAACCTCCCTGATGAGAACACACACCAAGAAAAACCTGACAGAGTGTTTAACTTTTCCCACTATAACCAAAACTAAAAAGGTTTTCTCTAGAGAAAATAATATAAAGAAGCAGTACCGTGCAATAAATTAAATTACCCAATGTTACTAAATCGACCCTAGCGTATTTACAAACAAATAAATAACAGTGCTTCAATTCATATATACAGTAAATATACAGTCAATAAAGTGCATTCAGTGTAATCATTGGGGACCAAAGCAAATGACCTCAAATCAAATTCTATATCACCCAGCAAAAAGTTGTCACATGAAATTTATAAACAATAAAAATGATTATAAACGATTTGTGAAGAAATATATATACTGTATATAAAAAAATAAAAAATATTAAATGGCACACAGCCACCAACTCCTCACTAATACTACCTGATCACATAGCCGGAGCACCACAACAAACCACTTAAAGGTAATTTCACATTGGTCAAGAGGGCTATCTTCCGTATATTTTCGGAAAAGGACAACAGTACTATAATGGAGTAATTGTGCATTGACTAGATGTGTGATACAAGGACAGGTACCAACACACACACATTATATATATATATATATATATATATATATATATATATATATATATATATATATATATATATATATATATATATATATATATATATATATATATATATATATATATATATATATCACTAATCATCTATAATAATTGTTATTGTTTATGAATTGCATGTAACAACATTTTGCTAAGTGATATATACAGTCATTTGATTAGAGGTCATTTGCTTTGGTCCCCAAGGATTACACGGATTGCACTTTATTGATTGTATATATAGATGAATTGAGGCACTATTATTTATTTGTATGTATATACAGGGGTGAATTTAGTAACATTGAGTAATCTAATTTATTGCATGCCACTGCTTCTTTATATTATTTTGTTACACATAAGTGTAGGTGTGAACACTTGTTTAGTGTCAGCAGCAACATTTTCCCACATAATATTTACAACAGCATACATATGTGTGCTGACGTAATCTCATGATTTACATTTTTGCCTAGAGAAAAACGTAATGAAATCATCAAGGGAGAGCAGACTTGTTCTGCAAAGTGATAATTTAATATACTTCAATCAATTATTCTCATGAAAGTGGTGGTAATTCCCATGTACCTGCTACTCAAGAAGAATGCTTCACACATTTTGAAAGTACTCCCTGAATGTCAGGAGGTTAGTGTACGTAGGCTTAGAAACAAAGGCACAAAAACGGCTTGCATTTGATATCTGTCTGAAATCAGTTTAGGGTCAATTTTAGATCAGTTTTGGGCATGCTTGAGATGCATATTTGGGCACGTGAGATGCATTCACACTGACTTATGAAAATTAATAATAGCAAAAACAACACCATGCTTAGAAAATTCCACAGTAAATATAGGAATACACTACTCCAAAAAGTCCAATTTAAAATTCAAATACTGCTTCCTCATCCATTAGAAACGCAGGGTGTCAGAGAGAGAACACAATAAACATCTGTACAAACTAGCACTACAATTGCCAAACTACACTGTTATTGCTGCATTGATCCCTTTGACCTCTGGGCATCTCAGAGTTCTACTGTGTGAAGCTACAGTATAATCCTTTAGAAAGCTGTAAGCAAAGGCAGCACTTAAGCCTGGTACTATACTAACTCTCCGTAGTTGGTAAAGCAATCTCCCCCCCCGCTGAGCCGCTGTGTTCTGACAGGATCACGCACCCCCCCCCCCCCACCAAAACACTTCAATCAGCACCCTCCACCATTGGCTGACAGCACTGATCAGGAGTCAGTCGGCTGTTGGTTTTCTAGCATGCTCGTCTGACACTAGCCAGCCAAATCCCAAAATGAACTACCAAAGCAAGCACACATGTTTAGCTAAGACCCCTTTCACACTGGGGCCGTGGCCACGTTCGAGGTAAAGTGCTGCTCATTTTAGCGGTGCTTTACTGCTTTTTAAGCAGAGCTTTTTGGCCGCTAGCGGGGAGCTTTTAACTCCAAAGAAGGGATTAAAAATGTCCATGTTACTGAGCTTCCAGAGCGCTTTTCAGGCACTTCCAAAGCGCTGCCCATTCATTCCAATGGACAGGGCGTTTTGGGAGCACTAAATACAGCGCTCCCAACCCGCCCAAAGATGCTGCTTGCATCTGCGTGCACTTGCGGAATGTCCCGCACACGCACCACCCCAGTGTGAAAAGTCACACTTGAATGAATGGGAGGTGATATTCAGGTGCTTGGCAGAGGCTATTTCCAGCGCTAAAGCACCTGAAAACCGCCCCAGTGTGAAAGGGGTCTTAGAGCTAGGAACACACTTATGGAAGGCACATTTCCATGCAGTAGCCATGCAGTATATGACATCTTGTTACAATGCCAAGCACTGTTCATGTAGTATAGGTCATACAACCATGCTACAAATTATGAATTGCTATTAGTTAGGAGCCTTGTCTTATTGGCTGTAGTTGGTTAAGATGGCTTTCACACCGAGCCGTGGGGGGTGGGCGTCGCCGGCAACGTGGCAGCTAAAAATACCGTCGTTTTAGCGGTGCTATTCGGCCTCTAGCAGGGCAGTTTTAACCCCCCACTAGCGGACGAAAAGGGGTTAAATCCGGTATCGCAGCGCTGCCCCATTGATTTCAATGGGGAGCAGCAGTGGAGGAGCGGTGAGTTCACCGCTCCTTCACCGCTCCAAAGAAGCTGCTGGCAGGACTTTTTGTGACGCCCTGCCAGCGCACCGCTCCAGTGTGAAAGCCCTTGGTTAAGAATGAATATACATGTTTCCTTTATAGTATAATAGGAGCAATGTCAAATGACTATTCGTCTCAAGCCAGGATTGCTCTTTTTTAAATCAAAAGGTTTTTATTGCTCAAAAAACACACATTAGAATAATACATGAATCGCATTACACTTCGTTTTGAGTTGAAGAATCCGTCACACAACCATTAGTCATATCTTGCAGCAAACATAAAACTGTGAATTGACATTGCATTGCACGTACACTGTTAAATTAAGTAAAATTTTTGTCTGGTATTACATTTCAGACCCCTGCCAATGAGTCGATATCCCTAGCATCCCCATCCCTGCCCCATTATGTATTTTAATACCCACCCAGGGGTCTCCCCGGGTACCTTTTACATCTATGAACATCTCAGCAGTCTCATCTGTACCAGTTCTCTGGGGCTTATACCTTGCATATCAAGCCATGCGGCCCATAGTCTGTCAAATTTCCCAGGATAACCCCTATGCTGATATATGTATATTTCCATGATAAGAGTGTTACCCATGTCCATGTTCTAACCATTGGTGGTGTGGCAGATTTTCAGCACATAAGTATTGTTTTCCTAGCTTGAAACAATTCTTGGGCAAAAGTCATCCTTGTCATTTCCTCTGGAATTGCTACCTCCAGTACACCCAAAAGGCAGCCTAGTGGACCAAGAGGGACATTAGTTTCAATACCCGGTTAAGAGTGGCTAGAACCCCCGTCCAATACCTATGTAGTTTGGGGCAACACCAGAGGAGATGAATCAAGTCCCCTGGCACTATTTTGCACTTGCCACACAGCGGGTCTGGCAATTCACCCATTTTGTGAATTTTTACTGGGGTATAGTACACTGTCAATAAGATATATAATTGGGATACGTTCAACGAACAGGTGTTAACTGCCTGAAGGGCCTCTTCCCACTGCTCCCCTGTGATGGGGCCTAAGTCTGCCTCCCACTGTGTCGCTGCCTTCATGGGGTGCCCCTCCAGGTATGCTGATAGGAGCATAAGGTAGCATTGGGATATTATACCCTTTCTGTCGTTGTCTTTTGCAGTATGTGGAAGACAGGTGTGGGGAATTGTACCCAGTCGACTGCGATGCCCCGCGCCTTGACAGCATGCTTTAGTTGTAGATAGTAAAATAGCATGTTGGAAGGTAGTGCATATTTAGATTGCAGGTCTGTGAAGGAGAGCAGTCTCCCATTATTGAAGACATGTCTGAGGTGGGTTATTCCCATGGGGCAACACCTTGGTCCCTGTTGGAGTTTGGCCAGTTCTTCGTATGTTTTATTCCCCCAGAGTGGGCTATACGCTGTATACCCCGTTACATGTTGCAGTTGTTTGACCTTGTTCCACACCTTCTGAAGGAGTGTGTAAGTGGGCATTTGTTTGTTAGGCTGTTGGAACATCTGAGCATCTAGGCCCTCTGGTACCGCCTCTGCCCCTGTGCCAACTAGCAGAAGTTTTTTTTTTTATCAGAAAATTTTTTTTATTTTAATTTAATACATACATTTCACAAAGCAGTTATACATAATATATAATAATACAATTTCTATAAAATTTTACAAAGTCTCTATTATATTCTCAATATCGTATCTTATCCCTTACCCGCCCCAAGCCTTCCCCCCTCCCACCCTCACATCTACCTGTCAATCGTCACTTTAGGGTTGCTTTATTTTATTTTAATTGCCACTCCCTCATTTGCCGCTGGCTTCCCCCCCAACCTATTCTTTGTTGTGTAGTTATCACCCCTTGGGTCCACTCGCTATCTTACTCCTTCTTCTCCCCTTTCCTTTCCCCTCCTTTTGCTTCTTCCTTTTCCGACTATTTTTTTTGCCTGTTCTTTCCTTTCTACACAATTCCCTCTGCTCTACATCCGGAGCTTTTCCACTACCAGTTGATAGGGGGCAACTTCCGCCTCCCTCAACCAGGGTTGCCATATTTTGTCAAATTTCCCCTTGTCGTTTCTACGGTTGTAGGCCAGTCTTTCTCTTGGAAGGAGGGAGTTTACATATGAGATCCATTGCTTCCCAGTGGGCACCGTAGGAGCCATCCAGTATCTTGCGATAAGTTTTCTAGCTAAATACATCAATCTAGTTATCATAAGATACTTTCCTCCAGGGAACATTTCTGCCTCAATGGCGCCAAGCAAATAAACCGTCGGATTCAAGGGAATATGGATTTGCGCCAACCCAGAAATGCGTCTGGATACCTCTTCCCAGTACCTATGCAGCTTTGGGCACCTCCACATTAGGTGAATAAAGTCCCCCCTGTGCACTCCGCACTTGGGGCACGCAGAAGAATCCCTACCTCCCCACCTGTGGAGTTGCACTGGTGTCCTGTAGGCCCTGTGTAAAATAAATAATTGTGATAACCTTTGTGATGCAGATAACGAGACCACTGGGATAGCTTTGAGTGCCACTTCCCACTGATTATCGTCTATCTCGCCTACATCCTCTACCCATTTTTTCCGACACTTTAATGATGTATGGTCTTGGGTCCTAATCAATAATTCCCTGTATATTTTTGTTATTAGTCCTTTCCTTGTGTCTGCTTTCAAAACTTCATTCAGTATTGGGACTGTTTTTACTCCTAAGGAGTGGGTTGTTTGTTGTGCCTGTAGCGCATGGCGGATTTGAAGATATTGGTAGAAGCCCCTAGGGTGCAAATGGAATTCCCTACATAGTTGTTCATATGACTTTAATACGTCCCCCTCATAGATTTGTGAGAAGAACCAAATCCCCCTTTCCTTCCAGTGTGAGAAACCAGACAACTCCTGAACCTCAGTATATCTTTTATTGTGCGATATTGGTGTGAATGGGAGCACGCCCGTTATTTTCAATATTTTCCGAGTTTCCCCCCAAACCCTTTTAAAAAGAGAACTCATAGGTTCTAATCCCTTCATACTTGGTAGATCCATTTCTAAATGGGAGGCCGCCGCCAATGTGGGTTCCGAGATGGTCACCAATCTACATATAGGGTCCTCATTTCTCACTCTACCCCATCCTGCCATTTGTTGCAACTGTGATGCCAAGAAATATAACCTGGGGTGGGGTATTGACAGCCCTCCTTTATCTTTTTCATATTGCAGTGTTTCCAAGCTAATTCTAGGCACTTTTTTTTTCATATCAATTCTCTCATTAATGTGTCTATTATTCTGAACCACTTCTTTGAAATCCACATTGGTGAATTGTGGAGGATATACAATTGCTGTGGGGCCCAGATCATCTTTACTAGATTTGCCCGCCCTACGACTGACAATGGGAGCCTACACCAACTGTTACATTTTTCTTTCTGTCTGGTGAGCAATGGCCCCAAATTCAGTCGAAGATACTCGGCTGGCTCTGGGGACACCATCACTCCCAAATATTTAAAGCAGTTAACAATAGCAATTTGTTCAGCCCCCTCTGGGAGTCCCTCCCTCATCTGATCTAATGGCATTATAGTTGATTTCGACCAATTAATTGCAAAGCCCGAAAAGCTGCCAAAGTTTCCCACTATCTCCATCACTGCCCGCAAAGAAGAGGACATATCCCCTAGATATATAAGTGCATCATCTGCGTATAAAGATATTTTTTCCTCTCTCTGAAATCTGCGGAACCCCACTACCTCAGGTGAGTTCCGGATCAGTATAGCCAGGGGTTCAATCGCCAAGGCGAACAGTAATGGAGACAGCGGGCAGCCCTGTCTAGTCCCCCTATATAATCCAAATGGGGGGGAGAGGATCCCATTGATGCACAACCTGGCTCTAGGTTTGGAATACAGTACTCTTACCCAGGATATGAATTTACCTCCCACGCCGAATCTTTCCAGTATTTCCTTGAGGTAGGGCCACTCCACACTATCAAACGCCTTAGTCGCGTCAAGTGACAGAATGGCCCCACCCCCCGGATTGTCCACTGGCATCTGCAAATTCATGTATAACCTCCTTATATTATCAGACGTAGAGCGCGTTGGTATAAAGCCAGACTGGTCACAATGAACCAGTTTGCCAATTACCTGAGAAAGCCTCTTAGCCAAAACACTGGCCAGCAACTTAACGTCTGCATTCAATAACGAAATTGGACGGTATGAATCCATTAGAAGTCTATCTTTTCCTGGTTTCAAAAGAACTGTAATTATTGCTTCTTGCATACTATCTGGTAACCTTCCCACTTCCCCAGCCTCCTCTATTGTCTGCAACAATGACGGTAAGAGGACCTCCCTATAATGGGAGTATAACTCTACCAGTATTCCATCTGGGCCTGGGGATTTATGACGCATTGCCCCCTCTGGTACCACCTCTGCCCCTGTGCCAACTAGCAGAAGTTTAGCTGACGAGCTTGCAGGAGCCATAGCTCCTATCAGGTGCTGCAGCTGTGCAGCCAAGTAGTATATCCAAGGGTTGGGGAGTGCGAGACCACCCCCATCCTTTGGATATTGCAGCTGCTCCAATTTAATCCTGGGGGGTTGTTATGCCATAACAATAATCTGAATAGGGAGTTAACCACTCAAAATATTTTCAGTGGAATAACCACCGGTGTGTTGTGTAGCAGGTACAAAAACTGGGGCATTAGGATAATCTTAACAAGGTTTGTCTTCCCTGCCAGGGACATTTTGAGTCTATTCCGTATATTTATTTTGTCTCTAAAGCGAGTCAGTAGGGGATATATATTTTACCTACAATAATCATTCAGTTTGGGGGATATATAAATGCCTAGTATTTAAAGAAAGTCACTATAGGGACAGGACAAGAAAGCTCTGCATTCAGCCCAGGGGTCTCATCCAGGAACATCAGTGCGGATTTGGACCAGTTAATAGTAAGGCCCGAATAGTGGCCAAAATCCGTGATAACAGACATTGCCTGAGACAATGAATTATCCACGTCCTCCAGTGAGAGGAGCATATCGTCGGCGTAGAGTATTATTTTCTCATGCAATTCCCAGTAGCGAAATCCCTTGATTTGTGGACAATCCCTCCCCTGGGCTGCGAGAGGCTCAATAGCCAGTGCAAATAGCAGAGGGACAGGGTCAAACCTCCCTAGTCCCCCTGCCCAGTGCAAAGGCATGTGACATCCTATCTGACATGCGTATGGTGGCTTGTCGTGAGCCATATAGTAGCCGTACAAATGCAATGAATCTAGACCCAAACCCAAACTTGGCCAGTACAGCCCAAAGATACCGTCAGCCGACACTGTCGAATGCCTTATTGGCGTCAAGTGACAACGGTGCCCTGTGGCCAGCTGCATCTGCTGGGGTCTGCATGTTCAAAAAGAGTCTTCTAAGGTTGGTCGCAGTGGACTTTCGTGGCATGAAACCTGCCTGGTCTGGGCGAATGATAGACAGAATAACCTTGTTAACCCTCATGACCAGAACCTTGGCTAGTATTTTTACATCACTTTGCAACAATGAGATGGGTCTGTAAGAGTTCGGCTCTACCGGGTCCTTTCCAGGTTTAAGTAATAGTATATTGTTTGCCCTTGTCATAGTTATTGGTAGCTGCGCCGATTTTAAGGAGGAGTTAAGGACTTCTAGTAGTTTGGGTAAAATTACCTCCCCATATTGGGTGTAAACTTCCATGGGAATCCCATCATCCCCTGGCGCTTTACAAGTAGGGAAGGAGGCAGCGGACGCTTTCAGCTCATCCAACACTAACGGAGCTTCCAGCTCCATGCACGCCTGACGAGTCAAAACCGGTAAGGACACAGTGTCTAGATAACCCTGCAGTGCCTCGTCAGAGTAGTCATCACAAGGCTTGTACAAATCTGCATAGAAGGAAGCTATTTCAGTGATTATTAGCTCAGGGTCGTTCACCAATCGCCCAGTGGACCAACGAATGGCTCCTATGGCTGAGGATGATTGTTGGGACCTGGCAATTCTAGCCAACAAATGGCCAGTTTTCTCCCCCTCCTCATAGAAGGACTGTTTACCCACTTCAGCCCAGGAGGATTTTACCCCCTTCCTGACCAGAGCACTTTTTTCGATTCGGCACTGCGTCGCTTTAACTGACAATTGCGCGGTTGTGCGACGTTGTACCCAAACAAAATTTACGTCCTTTTTTTCCCACAAATAGAGCTTTCTTTTGGTGGTATTTGATCACCTCTGTGGTTTTTATTTTTTTCACTATAAACAAAAAAAGAGTGACAAGTTTGAAAAAAAACACAATATTTTTTACTTTTTTGCTAAAATAAATATCCCCCAAAAATATATATAAAAAAAACGATTTTTTTTTAAGTTTAGGCCGATATGTATTATTCTACATATTTTTGGTAAAAGAAATTGCAATAAGCGTATATTGATTGGTTTGCGCAAAATTTATAGCATCTACAAAATAGGGGATAGTTGTATGGCATTTTTATTTTTAATTTTTTTTAATTAATTAATTAGTCATGGCGGTGATCTGCGATTTTTATCAGGACTGCAACATTATGGCGGACACATTGGACATTTTTGACACTATTTTGGGACCATTGTCATTGATACAGCGACCGATGCTATAAAAATGCATTGATTACTGTGTAAATGACACTAGCAGTGAAGGGGTTAACCACTAGGGGGCAGTGAAGGAGTTAAGTGTGTACTAGGGAGTGATTCTAACTGTTAGGGGGCTGGACTTCAACACACATGACAGTGATCACAGCTCTCGATGTGAGAAAGCTGTGATCACTGTCCTTTCACTAGGCAGAACGGGGAAATGCTTTGTTTACAAAAGCAACTCCCTGTTTTTCCTCTCCGTGACACGATCGCAGAGACCGGGGCGGGCGCGTGCCCGCGACACCGCTTCTTAAAGGGGACATACCTGTACGCCTTTTTGCCTATCAGCGCCATTCTGCTGATGTACATCGGCGTGCGTTGGTCGGCAAGTGGTTAAGCCAGGATTACTGAACGTGTAGTCAATGCCTAAAGATTATGGATATACCAAGTGCAGGACAAGAGACAGAGGCTTCTCGTGTATAGAATGTTCAATCACAGACACGCTTTTTTTTTTTTGTGTAACAATTTACTTTTTAATAAATATACTGTATATTATTTTTATTTGTGTCTGGGTCAACTTTTCCCACCCTGCCAAAATGTTGGAAGCTATACATAATATTACAATCAGTTCAAATCTAGTTTACATATTGACCTAAAGGTAACTTAAAGTGGAAGTAAAGTCAAAACCTAATTCTAAACCTACTCTCAGCCACATTCTAAGCCTAATCTATCTAGCCCTGTAAAGCAAAAATCACTATACTTACCTGTTCTGCAGCTGCTCCGGTCTGGTCCCAGCATCAGCCATCAGCGGCAGCTTCAGTGTGTAGGTGTGCATGTGCAGGAGAGAGAGCTGGTGTGCAGGAGTGGCAGCTGACAATGGAAGCCCCATAGTAACTCTATGAATGACATCACTTCCTAGGCATTTCACCTGCACACAGCAGCCACTGCTGGAGACTGGACCGGAACGGCTGCAGAATAGGTAGGTAGAGCGATTTAGGTTTAGAGTTAGTTAGGTTTTGACTTTACTTCCACTTTAATTTTTTGCACAGAACTAGAGAGACCTTCTACCACTCTTTAATATATTTTGAGAAAAGCATCCTATACTGCTAGTCATTAATATTCAGTCTATCCAATACTAGAGAGGTTCAAGCAGTACTTCTGCCCATCATATGATCTAAACTCATTTTGTACTACCTTTTACCTACCTCAGTTGGAACTACCAGAATGGTACAAGGAATTTCAACTTTGGCAAACAACAAAATAAATGTTCTTGCTTTCCATTCCTCGGTAAGACCCAAAGACTTCCAGCTTCTAATAGCCAATAACAAGGCCTCCATCTTGCTCACAAGAAAGCAAAAGCCAGCAAAAACTAAAGTTCACTAGGACTTCTCAAGTAAGATGTGTCAAATCATATAGTTTTAAACAGTGCAGTTAATTACATTTGAGGTCACATTTTTAAACATTTATCATTTTGTATTGTGGGAATTGGAGGCCAGTATGAATACTATGCACATCTCAAGAACTGAAGTTTACAGTGTCAAAAATTACTTTCTGGGAAGAAAAGCTCAAGTAATATTTTTTTTTTTTGCAGCAGGGTCATGAGAGTGAATTAGAATAACAAAAAAAGTAAAGGGCAGAGTAGATGGTCCCAATAATGTAGGAATGTGAACAACATTTATTTAAAGGCTAACTCCACCTTCAAGGGAAATCAATTGCAAATTAAAAAAATATATATATCGTATTTGTCGGCATATAACACACACAGGCGTATAACACGCACATTCATTTTAAGAGGGAAGTTTCAGGAAAAAAACTTAAATTTTAAATAAGGGACTTTGAAGCAAAATAAGGGGCAGTGCCCATCTGCAGCCTCACCATTGCCATCAATGCAGCCTGATCAATGCCCGTCTGCAGCCTCTCAAGTGCCATCAATGCAGCCTTATCAGTCCACATCAATGCAGCCTCACCATTGCCATCAATGCAGCAGCCTCACCATTGCCATCAGTGCAGCCTGAACAATGCCCATCTGCAGCCTAGAGTAGACAGGGAGCGGGTGGGACGAGTGCCGACAGATTACATACAGTGAGAATCTCCTATGATAGGCAGAACAGTGGTCCAATGGCAGCCCAGGAGACAGGACTTCCTATGGCAGAGGTTACCAAGTAAACAGGAGATTCTCACTGTATGTAATCTGATGGCTCTTGTCCCGCCCCCCTCCCTGTCCCCTCCAAGGCAGCTAAAATTGAAGTATTGGCGTATAACACGCACACGCTATTTGCACCCAACTTTCATGGTGAAAAAGTGAGTGTTATACGCCAATAAATACAGTATATATATATATTTATTTATATATATATTAATACATATATATATATATATATATATATATATATATATATATATATATATATATATATATATATATATATATATATATATATATATATATATATATATATTATACAATTGCAACACGTGGTATATTGTAATTTAATGTTATTAAAATGACCTTTCTTTTTCAATCTGCAGCACTGTAATGTTCTATAAAATTTTCTGTAATTTTACAGAAATGTCATTTCCAGCTTGTGTGATTGGCTTACTTATTTTTCCAGAAGTCTGCACCAAGATACAAGTCAAATTTTTGGCATCCCTTGCAACAAAAATGTAATTTATACTCCCAAAGGGAATTCACGTCTAAAGGAATGCAGATCTTGCAAATTTCATCAGAGCCTTGCAAGTGCAGCAGCTGATTGATAATTATGAAAATATTCCCATACAGATTCACACTACACATGGACACAGAAAAACAAACAGCTATTTCTTCAGAATAACAAAAGGTAGGAATTTGCAGCAAAGTTTGTTTTTCTCAATAAAAACAATTAAAGAGTTACTCTTTAACATTAAAAACATTGATTCCCCCATCCACACATTCAATGTGGTTGGGGAAATTACTCCCGCTGAGCTATCGTATTCTGCCGGCAAAAAAACAATTATCAGTGTTGCCAGCTGTAATCGGTGGCACTGAACGCTCAGGAAAAACCCAAAAGGCTGGTTGTACACAAGTCTATCAATAGAGTGACTCGTGTACAACCAGCTAGCCCATATATGTATCAAAATTTAGCTGGCCCCTGCTGAACCAATCAAATTTCAATCCACATATGGCCAGCAAGGCCAGATTTAGCCTGTCTGATGTGGGAGTGCAGTAAAAAATGTCAGAGGAGCAGAGGATGGGAGGTCAGCAAAATTGTGTGCAGCTCTTCAAAGAAACCAATCGTCTTCCAGTTTTTTTTTTTGTCAAAGCTTAATTAAACAAGCTGAAGTTAGGAGATGATTTGCTACCATGCACTGCTGCACCAAATGTTGCACCTGTCTTTTTGTTAGTGCTGTTTTACAGCATCCCCTTTTGTGAGTTCAATTTGTATGCCCCGTACACACGGTCGGACTTTGTTTGGACATTCCGACAACAAAATCCTAGGATTTTTTACGACAGATGTTGGCTGAAACTTGACTTGCATACACACAGTCACAAAAAGTTGTCGGAAAATCCGATCATTCTGAACGCGGTGACGTAAAACACGTACATCAGGACTATAAAGCAGTGGACAATTGCTTTCATCTCTTTATTTATTCTGAGCATGCGTGGCACTTTGTCCGTCGGATTTGTGTACACACGATCGGAATTTCCGACAATGGATTTTGTTCTCAGAAAATTTTATATCCTGCTCTCAAACTTTGTGTGTTGCAAAATCTGATGGAAAATGTGTGATGGAGCCTACACACGGTCGGAATTTCCGACAACAAGGTCCTATCACACATTTTCCATCGGAAAATCCGACCGTGTGTACGGGGCATTAGATGTGTTTTTATTATTACATGAATGGCGTTTGAACTACTATACTACTGGGACCTTTTGTGCTACTCTTTTCTCTTTTTGCTTTTCTGTGTCATGTGCCCAGGAGCCCCTTTTTTGGGGAAATATTTTCTTTAAACAGTAATGCTTCAGAACTAACTGCCATATAACTGTCCCTCATTTCTACAATAGATCATTTTACAACCTATAAAGTATGCTCCCTTAAATTGTTAAGAAAAGCATAACGAAGGGCAGTGACGTTTTTTTTGGTCAATAATATCGATTGAATATTCTTTAAATGTAGGTGAAACTAAAACCTTTTCTTTTTTTTAGTTTTCGAGTATAGAAAGCTTAAAAACACTATCATTTTTTTTTTTTGCTGACTGTGAAAGAGGTGTAGGCGGAACAGAACGCACATGGAGATCAAGAGTGGTTTTTGGGGCCCTGTTCAAGGAATGCTTTATTTGGGGGGGGGGACTCAACAGTGAGGGACAAGCATCAATATAATAAGGTGGCAATCAAGCACATCAAGGGATAAGTCTAGAGGCACAGGGCAGCAATCCTGGCACAGTGAGGGAATGGCAGCTATCTGGTAAAGCAGGAACGTAGTCCAGGGTCACAGGGCAAGAATCCAGGCACAGTGAGTAACAGGCCACAATCTGGTACAGCAAGGATTTAGTTCAGGCTCACAGGGCAACAACCCAAGCACAATGAGGGACAGATAGTAGTTTAGTACAATAAGAACTTAATCCATGGCCACAGGGCTACAATCCAAGCACAATGAGGGACAGGCAGCAATCTGGTCAAACAGGGACTTAGCTCAGGGTCACGGGGCAGGAATACAAGGCATGGTAAGTAACAGGCCACAATCTGGTACAGAAGGGGTTAAATCCAGGGTCACAGGGCAACAATCCAGGAACAACAAGGAACAGGCAGCAATATAGTGCAGCAAGGACTTAATTCAGGGTCACGCTAAACAATAGATCAAGTGGCAGCAATCTCATAGCGAAGAGGTGAACTACTCACGCTTGGGCTCTTGGTGATTGTGGGGGTATCCAGCCTCAGGTGGAGGGTCAGAAGAACACAGGAGACTTCTGGATCCGATGCATGCAGAGTGGATAGATCCTATGCATCAGGTTGCAGCTTGGCATCCACTCATGCAGCAAGGCAGCAGGTGGGCACAGCGGTGAAGATTCAGTGTCCAGATAGCAGCTCACAGCCATTAGGGAATTGCATATCCCAGTAGTCCCTCTCATAGTATATGCTGGTGAAGAACTAAATGTACCATAAGTTCTAATATCCTTCAAATCTCCTTCTGTTCTCCATCTATGCAGCCCTGAGTTTCTTCATGCCTATCACTAGAGAAAACGCTGAACACTCTGACCCCTTTCTTTGAGCATAGGTCTGCTGTATTTTACCTTATAATCAGCAGGCCTCAGCTCAAATTGCCAGTGCAAGGGTGTCTCGCTATCCTGGTACAAAATTCAAGGAATTCTGTTCTCCCCACTGAAAAAGACTACCGACCTCCATGGCCTCTGTTTGGGCACAGGAACTCACTAATGAATCATGCAGATCAGCTAACTTATTTACACACTGCATACTGATTGGTTTTCATGTAACAACTGTTCTTTTAGAGGTTTTTCCTTGTTTATTTTTGCAAAAATCGAATATTTTGGATCTGCGTTACACTGACTGTATCCTACTTGGCGATTTTCCTTTACTGCTTGTCTTGGAGTTGCAACAGGAAATGAGAGAATATCTCTTCAAAGTGAACAGAATTCTACCATCATGTCACAGGAAAAGGTGTCTCCATTGGAAAAATATTTGTTTATTATTATTATTTATAATATTATTTATTATTGACTTTCTGTAAAAGGCCACACCAGTGAGGATTCAGATAGCATTAAAAGTTGGACTATTGCTGCGTACACACGATCGGAAATTCGGCCAGCAAAAGACCGATGAGAGCTTTTGATCGGAAAATGCGACTGTGTGTATGCTCCATCTGACTTTTGCTGGCCGAATTTCGGCCAGCAAAAGATTGAGAGCATGTTCTCAATTTTCCCGACGGAAAAAGTTTCTGTCGGAAATTCCGTTCATGTGTATGCAATCCGGCACGCAAAAAAACACGCATGCTCCGTATCAAGTACGAGACGGAGCCGCTTAGTATGTTAAGACGACCATTCATAATGGAAATGGCACATTCGTCACACTGCAAATTTTGAAATCTTTCAATGCAGCGCATTCTCTTCTTCTTTATAATGCTAAAAGAATGAAGTTGTTTTGCTGCTCATATTCACACAGAGTTTTCACAAACTGATTTCTTTATTAATCTCATGACTAATCTTTTTCATTTTTAAAGCCAGATTTCCATAATAATGTTTTTTTTTTATAGTATTTTTTTTTTCATCAAGATCTCCTGTTGTTTTTTTTTGTATTATTTTATAGTCATCTCCATATTTTTATTTTTTTTGTATGTCCCGTTTCCACAACACCATTATTATCTTCTATTTGTAAACCTCAAGTTGGTTGCTTGGTGTCCCTTGTTAATTTGACATTGTATTTTTGAAATGTACCTGTCTACTCACCAAAAAACTGTCCTATTTGAAGAAAAACACATCGGCAAGTATTTTCATATTAAAAAAATCTCCATTTATTCTGGCTCATAATAACAAAATAAAGAGGGAAGGCAACGCCGGAGAAACAGCTGGAATTTGCGAAGCCTTTGGCCCCCAGGGCAGACATCAACTCTGTGGATAAAAAAATTGGTAGCTTGAGAAGTCCATATAGAAGGGAGCACAATCTGGTCTAGGACTCCCAGAGATCACAAACAGCAGCAGATGACATGTATGTCCCCAGGCTGTGGTACTACCACAGCCTGCGTCTTCTGTCAGACCAGACTGAACCCAGGCAATCACTTTCTTCTCTTCACTGCAGCTTTCCCTCCACGCTGCCCTGCAGCCTTGCCTGCAGCCTTTTCTGCAGGCTGTGGCTCTGGAGGTGGACTTGTGGCAGGAGGAGGAGGATGGGCGAGCGTACATAAGTGGACATTATCGGTCATTTGCCCCCTCTACCCCTTGTGAATGGCCTCAAAAAAATCTTTTCACAATTGAGGCGTTGGCCCTCCTCCATTTTCTGCATATTTGAGGCTAGATAGTAGCCATAGGCCTCTCCAGCGTCGAGGGGGGCTTTCAGTGCGTCATTAGCCTCCTTAACCACTTTAGCCCTGGACCATTATGCTGTCTAAGGACCAGAGGTCTTTTTCCAATTTGGCACTGCGTCGCTTTAACTGCTAATTGCGCGGTCATGCAATGCTGTACCCAAACGAAATTTGCGTTCTTTTCTTCCCACAAATAGAGCTTTCTTTTGATGGTATTTGATCACCACTGTGGTTTTTATTTTTTGCGCTATAAATGGAAAAAGACCGAAAATTTGGAAAAAAAATGATGTTTTTTGTTATAAAAAAATCAAATAAACTCAATTTTAGTCATACATTTAGGCCAAAATGTATTCGGCCACATGTCTTTGGTAAAAAAAATGTCAATAAGCGTATATTTATTGGTTTGCGCAAAAGTTATAGCGTCTACAAACTAGGGTACATTTTCTGGAATTTACACAGCTTTTAGTTTATGACTGCCTATGTCATTTCTTGAGGTTCTAAAATGACAGGGCAGTACAAAACCCCCCCAAATGACCCCATTTTGGAAAGTAGACACCGCAAGAAAGTAGACACCCCAAGCTATTTGCTGAGAGGCATGGTGAGTATTTTGCAGCTCTCATTTGTTTTTGAAAATGAAGAAAGACAAGAAAATATATATTATTTTTCTTTTTTTAATTTTCAAAAGTTTGTGACAAAAAGTGAGGTCTGCAAAATACTCACTATACCTCTCAGCAAATAGCTTGGGGTGTCTATTTTCCAAAATGGGGTCATTTGGGGGGGTTGTGCCATCTGGGCATTCCATGGCCTCCGAAACTGTGATAGGCAGTGAAGAGTGAAATCAAAAATTTACGTCCTTAGAAAGCCTGAAGGCGGTGCTTGGTTTTCGGAGTCCCGTACGCGGCTAGACTCCCAAAAAGGCTCACACATGTGGTATCCCCGTACTCAGGAGAAGCAACAGAATTTATTTTGGGGTGTAATTTCACATATCCCCACGGCATGTTTGAGCAATATATCATTTAGTGACAACTTTGTGCATAAAAAAAAAATTGTCTTTTTCCCGCAAATTGTGTCACAATATAAAATATTCCATGGACTCGACATGCCTCTCAGCAAATAGCTTGGGGTGTCTACTTTCCAAAATGGAGTCATTTGGGGGGGGGGGGGTTGAACTGTCCTGGCATTTTATGCACAACATCTAGAAGCTTATGTTACACATCACCCACTCTTCTAACCACTTGAAGACAAAGCCCTTTCTGGGCTTATTATATATTTTTTTAAAGCAAATGCCCTACAGATTAAAATGGTGGGTGTTTCATTTTTTTTTTTCACACAGTAATTGCGCAGAGATTTTTCAAACGCATTTTTTGGGGAAAAAACACACTTTTTTAAAATTTTAATGCACTAAAACACACTATATTGCCCAAATGTTTGATGAAATAAAAAGATGATCTTAGGCCGAGTACATGGATACCAAACATGACATGCTTTAAAATTGCGCACAAATGTGCAGTGGCGACAAACTAAATACATTTTTAAAAGCCTTTAAAAGCCTTTACAGGTTACTACTTTAGATTTACAGAGGAGGTCTACTGCTAAAATTACTGCCCTCGATCTGACCTTCGCGGTGATGCCTCACATGCATGGTGCAATTGCTGTTTACATTTGACGTCAGAACGACGCTTGGATTGCTTTTACATGAAAGCCGACCGCTGGCTGAAAAGAATGATACCAAGATGATACCTAAACCTGCAGGCATCATTCTGGTATAACCACTCAAAGTACAGCAACATACCAGTACGTTGCTGGTCCTTGTTGGGCATATATTGTAAACTTTTTTTTCATGCAGCCTGTGGGCTGAACGAAAAAAAGATATTGATCGGTGGGTATGCCCACCATTAGAATACCTCCCTTCATCCACCCACTTCTAATGATGGGCATACATGCACCATTTATATATGCCGAAGCATGGGGGCATCCTCCCACAAAAGGCAGGAGCAAATCGCTCCTCCACCCACTGCTGCCCCCACGCTTTGGCATATATGCTGAAGTATGTAACTGTGGTGGTGAAATCACCTCCGACAGCGCTGGAGTCACGGCTTTATGTATCGTGGGAGCAAACGCTGTTGCTGTCAAGATAAATAAATCCGCTCTGCAGCTGAATGGGGTACCTGAAAACAATAAAATGGTTACCAACAAAACACAGTAAACAGTAAAGTATAAAAAAAATGCATATTTGAAAAGCAAACATGGTAAAACATAATAACAATAAAACATTGCAGAATAGAATACAGTAAAAAACAGCAGAACAATAGAGAGAGAATAGAGAGAGAGAGAACAATAAAACAACAACTATTTTTGTTTTTTTATTTTATTTTTTTTTTACACTTTTTTTAGTAACTTTTAACTTTTGTAACTGGTACTAGGTTTGGGTCTCTCAAAATGCAATGGCATCTTGGGATACCCTGTGAAAGTGTGTCCTAGTCTGTGCAGTGCTGTACCCTACGCTAATACTCAACTAGTGTATGGTAGCGTTCAAAACATTCACCCTTTGCAAAGACCAGGATTGCCAGGACAGGAGGGACAATAACACCGGATGTCACGCCTAAATCCGCGCTTGCTGCAGACACGACATCTTTTATGGGGGGCTTTTTGGGTAGGGGTCCTCGGGAGGGCATAAGGAAAATGCCTCTCATGCAGCCGGCTTACTGCATTTATTTGGGGATGGTGAGGTGGAGCACCGTCTGGATACAGAAGGGCTCTGACGATCTCTTCCTGGAATGTAAGGAAGGATCCAGTCCGTCCTGAAGCTCTGTATAGCACATGAGCGTTCAGCAAAGCCAATTGAAATAAATAAACAGACACTTTTTTGTACCAGCGTCTGGCCTTACGGGCAACTAAGTACGGTGCCAACAACTGGTCGTTGAGGTCCACCCCTCCCATATTAAGGTTATATTCGTGGACACAGAGGGGTTTCTCCACAACACCAGTCGCCGTAGTAATTTGGGTCATCGCGTCTGCATGAAGGGAGATGAGAAAGAAAACATTCTTCTTATCCCTCCACTTCATAGCGAGCAAGTTATTACAAGCAGGCTCTCTCCCCCAGCCTAAGACGGGAATCTACAAGCCGCTGGGGAAAGCCCCGATGATTAGGTCGCACGGTGCCACATGCTCCAATCTGCTGATCAAACAAGCGACTAAAAAGTGGCACGCTCGTGTAATAATTGTCCACGTACAAGTGGTACCCCTTTCCAAATAAGGGTGACACCAAGTCCCACACTATCTTGCCAGCACTTCCTATGTAGTCAGGGCAGTTTGTCAGCTCTACGTGACTATCTTTGCCCTCGTAAACCATAAAACTACATGTATAGCCTATGGCCCTGTCACAGAGCATATACATCTTGACCCCGTATCTGGCACGCTTGCTGAGAAGGTACTGTTTGAATGACAAGCAGCCAGAAAATTTAATCAGGGACTCATCAACGCAGACAACTTGATGGGGAGTAAACAAGTCTGCAAAATGTTGGTTGAAGTGGTTTACGAGGGGTCGAATTTTGTAGAGCCGATCGTATCCAGGGTCTCCACGAGGACGACAGAGTTCATTGTCGTTGAAGTGCATGAACCGCAAAATCTGCTCGTATTGTGCCCTGGCCATGGAGGCAGAAAACACGGGCGCATGGTAAATTGGGTCAGTGGACCAATATGACCGCAACTTACTCTTTTTATTCAAGCCCATGTTGACGGAAAGGCCCAGAAAGAGCTTAAATTCGGAGACCGTAATTGGTCTCCAATCTCTGGCAAGGGAGGACTGGGGATTAGCGGCGATGTGTTGACCAGCGTATAAATTGCTTTGGTCCACAATAGATCTATAGACATCTTCGGTGAAAAACAGCGAATAAAAATCCAGTGGCGTAAAATCAACTGTTTCCACCTGAATTCCGGGTTGGCCAGTGAATGGGGGAAGTACGGGTGCTGCAGAAGTGGTGGGTTCCCAATTCGGATTGGCGAATGCAGCAGGAAGGGCACTATGGGCACAACGGGCCTGTCTTTGTCTTCTTGGTGGCAGCGGGACACTACTTGTGCTTGCCACCTCGCCAGCTTGAACTGCACTTATGGGACTCGCCACGTCACCACGTGATACTGCAGTGCTGGATGTACGACCAGGGTGTACTAGGCCGCTGGTGCTTGCCAGTTCACCAGAAGGAATAGCGGCACTAGTACTTCTCTGCTCCATACGAGAGCCCTGCGGTTCTTGCACTTCAAGGACAGAAGAAGAAGATTGGGGTCTGGTACGCCTGACCTTGGCAGGGACCACAACTCCGTCGTCAGAGCTATCTGTCATGGAGCCGCTGTCCTCTACAGGATCGTATTCTGAGCCTGAATCTGACAGATGAGTGACTTCCTCTTCACTATCTGTCATGCTCAGAAACGTGTAGGCCTCTTCACTAGTGTACCTTCGATTTGCCATTTTGGGCTCTAAATTTAGGGGTACACTAGTGAGAGTCACAGGCAAAAAAGCTCCTGACTGTCAGCGACTGTATCAAAACGCTACCAAAAAACTGTTAGCGATCGCTGGGATCAGGCCTGACTCTGCGAACGCTGCAGTTATGTGTGCTTAGTGTTTTGTAAGTGTCAGTGATCGATCGATACTGCACTTAGGTGGGCTGGGCCGAGGGGCAAAACGCAGGTGCTAGCAGGTATCTGGGCTGATCCCGCTAACACTGTGTTTATGGGTACCCTAAACTGCTGGGGAGTATAGATCTGATCGGATCAGATATCGATCCGCTCAGATACTATAGCATTAAGGGAGGTGTATGCTGCGTGCGTGGGTTTTAGCGGTACTGGCGCTAACCTGACGCTGCCTGGGGCGACGCAGACCTTATCTGACCCTAAAAACGTAACTTATATCCCAGCCGGGCAATTAGGGGGTTAAACCTTTATAAGGTAATAAACGGCGGGTGCCCTAAAACTATAATAAACTATAATAAACTACAAAAAACAAACTAACTAACCAGCGTCACCCGTAACACTTATACGGTGATCGCTGGTGAAAGGGTTAACTAGGGGGCAATCAGGGGGTTAAAACCTTTAGCAGGTAGTATATGGGGGTCCCTGTCGCTATAAAACACTGACAGCAAACCTATATACTTACCTCCCTAACTAGCTTCACCTGTGTCACTAATACAGCGATCAGAAAAACGATCGCTTAGCGACACTGGCGACGGGGGGTGATCAAGGGTTTAACCTTTATTAGGGGGGGGTGGGGGGTACCCTGGACCTAAAGGGGGTACCCTAGACCTAAAGGTGGCTAACCTAACTGCCCTAACACTAATAACTGTCACAAACTGACACCAATGCAAAAAAAAACAAAAAAACTGCTATTGGTGTCAGTGTGACAGGGGGTACAGGGGGGTGATCAGGGGGTGAAGGGGGGTGATAAGTGTGCCTGGTGTGTTCTACTGTTAGTGTAGTGTTGTGCAGACTTACTTGATGTTTTCTCTCCGCCGTGCCGGATCGAAAAGACCGGCTCGAGGAGGGATGACATCACTTCCTCTCCCTCTGTTTACATTACAGAGGGAAAGGAAGCGTTTTCATTTGCCGGGAGCGATCGGGAGGGGGTGGCCACGAATGGATGGCCTCCCCCTCACCTCTCATCGCCCGGGAAGACATGGCGACCGCCTCGGGCACCGGTCGGACCCCCCACCCGCGGAAGGCAGATCACGTATATCTACGTGATTTTGCCTGTCCGTGCCACCTTGCCGACGTATATAGGCGTGAGGCGGTCGTCAAGTGGTTTATGAGGCCCAGTGCTGCCTCCTCCACATTCCTCCCATTCCTGGGCCTTTTGGTTGGAGTTGAGGGGAGGGACCTGGGATTGGGTGAGGCTGGGCCCCGCCACCTCCTGGCTGACACTAACCCCCACCTCCTGGCTGACACTTCCCCCCGCCTCCTCCTGTGTGCCACATTCCAGAGCCTCGTCCTGGCTGAGGTCTTCCTGTGTATGAAAAAGGGACATAGTTTTAGTTTTTGGTTCATCAATCACACACAACTTTCAGCTCATGACTGTTGCAAATTGAATGTTAATAAATTGAAAAGACTATCATTCTGAGCCCAGCATTTTTCATTCTTGTCCCAATCATTTTTGGCCCCTACTGTCTATTGACATGTAAAACACTTTTTGTTAAATCATTCATTTCTTATCAATAATAACATTTAATTAACAACAATCATTTTCCACCAAAAATATGTTTTAATATACTATACCTGGCTCCATCTGGGCTCCTCAATTTCTTCCAGGATGGAAGGCCCAGGTTGGTCCTTGAAAGCCTCAGCTGGGGTGGATGGAAGGGGGACCGAAAGAGTCGAAAGTGATTCCCTGGCTTCAATCTGGTCTTCTAGAAAATGCATTCTGCTGTAGTACCACAGACTGAGTACATACATATCTTCTGCTGCTGCTCCTGACCTAATGGACTTCTGGACTTTCTGAAGCTCCTTCCCATGCGTGCTTCTCAAGCTACCAATTTTACTTTCCACAAAATCAATGTCTGCGTTGGGGGCAGAGTCTTCACAAATTCCAGCAGTTTCTCCATCTATGCCTTCTTCGCTGGTTTGTTGCGATATAAGGGGTTTTTCACCTCCCACAAATTGCGCATATCCCTGCATCTGTCTATGAATTCGCTGAGGAAGTCTGGGTCTATAAATTGTTTAATTTTTGCTGCAAGACCAAACAAAAGACAAAAACACTAATATCAGGCTAAACTAGGCACTGTAGGTGTTTAGTGGCTGGTAGTTGGAGCCATAGTGCTCAGCAGAAGACTAGGCATCCAACATTCCCAGAGGTGTGTCCAGTGGTAAAGACACTTTGACAGTCATAGCTCTTCAGGAATGTGAAGATACAACGCACTGCCTGCCATAAAGGAAGAATATCATTCCTCTTCTTTTTCAAGGTGGTTTGCGGAAGATGGTCTCTTTAAGTATTTTTACTTATCAAAAACATAATAAATTGTATGGTGAGTGTTGCCTTATGAGTTTATGTAAAATCTCTATGCATAGCTGTAAAATATTGTAATTATGAATATATTTCATTTAGCTTGTATCTATGGAGGGCGTGCAACATAGTTTCACAGAAGTGTCTGTTAGACCAGACAATTTGGTGCCTAGGCTTATGTATCTAACTAAACAATGGGACCCAAACCTCATTGCTTTCTTTTGGTGGTATTTGATCGCCTCTGTGGTTTTTATTTTTTGCGCTATAAACAAAAAAAGAGTGACAATTTTGAAAAAAAACGCAATATTATTTACTTTTTTGCTATAATAAATATCCCCCAAAAATATATAAAAAAAACAATTTTTTTCCTCAGTTTAGTTTCAGTTTGTATTATTCTACATATTTTTGGTAAAAAAATCGCAACAAGCGTATATTGATTGGTTTGCGTAAAATAGCATCTACAAAATAGGGGATAGTTGTATGGCATTTTTATTTTTAATTTTTTAATTAATTAATTAGTAATGGCGGCGATCTGCGATTTTTATCAGGACTGCAACATTATGGCGGACACATCGGACATTTTTGACACTATTTTGGGACCATTGTCATTTATACAGCGATTGATGCTATAAAAATGCATTGATTACTGTGTAAATGACACTAGCAGTGAAGGTGTTAACCACTAGGGGGCAGTGAAGGGGTTAAGTGTGTCCTAGGGAGTGATTCTAACTGTTAGGGGGCTGGACTTCAACACACATGACAGTGATCACAGCTCTCGATGAGAGAGAGCTGTGATCACTGTCCTGTCGCGCGCCCGCGACACCGCTTCTTAAAGGGGACATACCTGTATGCCTTTTTGCCTACCAGCGCCATTCTGCTGACGTACATCAGCGTGCGCTGGTCGGCAAGCGGTTAAGCCAGGATTACTGAACGTGTAGTCAATGCCTAAAGATTATGGATATACCAAGTGCGGACAAGTGACAGAGGCTTCTCGTGTAAAGAATGTTCAATCACAGACACGCTTTTTATTTATTTTTTTGTGTAACAATTTTACTTTTTATAAGTAACTCTTTTTAATAAATATACTGTATATTATTTTTATTTGTGTCTGGGTCAACTTTTCCCACCCTGCCAAAATGTTGGAAGCTATACATAATATACATATACATAATATTACAATCAGTTCAAATCTGGTTTACATATTGGCATAAAGGTAACTTAAAGTGGAAGTAAAGTCAAAACCTAATTCTAAACCTACTCTCAGCCACATTCTAAGCCTAATCTATCTAGCCCTGTAAAGCAAAAATCACTATACTTATCTGTTCTGCAGCTGCTCCGGTCTGGTCCCAGCATCAGCCATCAGTGGCAGCTTCAGTGTGTAGGTGTGCATGTGCAGGAGAGAGATCTGGTGTGCAGGAGTGGCAGCTGACAATGGAAGCCCCATAGTAACTCTATGAATGACATCACTTCCTAGGCATTTCACCTGCACACAGCAGCCACTGCTGGAGACTGGACCGGAACGGCTGCAGAATAGGTAGGTAGAGCGATTTAGGTTTAGAGTTAGTTAGGTTTTGACTTTACTTCCACTTTAATTTTTTGCACAGAACTAGAGAGACCTTCTACCACTCTTTAATTTATTTTGAGAAAAGCATCCTATACTGCTAGTCATTAATATTCAGTCTATCCAATACTAGAGAGGTTCAAGCAGTACTTCTGCCCATCATATGATCTAAACTCATTTTGTACTACCTTTTACCTACCTCAGTTGGAACTACCAGAATGGTACAATGAATTTCAACTTTGGCAAACAACAAAATAAATGTTCTTGCTTTCCATTCCTCGGTAAGACCCAACGACTTCCAGCTTCTAATAGCCAATAACAAGGCCTCCATCTTGCTCACAAGAAAGCAAAAGCCAGCAAAAACTAAAGTTCACTAGGACTTCTCAAGTAAGATGTGTCAAATCATATAGTTTTAAACAGTGCAGTTAATTACATTTGAGGTCACATTCTTAAACATTTATCATTTTGTATTGTGGGAATTGGAGGCCAGTATGAATACTATGCACATCTCAAGAACTGAAGTTTACAGTGTCAAAAATTACTTTCTGGGAAGAAAAGCTCACGTAATATTTTTTTTTTTTGCAGCAGGGTCATGAGAGTGAATTAGAATAACAAAAAAAGTAAAGGGCAGAGAAAAAGGTCCCAATAATGTAGAAATGTGAACAACATTTATTTAAAGGCTAACTCTATATATATATATTATACAATTGCAACAGAGTATATTGTAATTTAATGTTATTAAAATTACCTTTCTTTTTCAATCTGCAGCACTGTCCTGTTCTATAAAACTTTCTGTAAATTTACAGAAATTTCATTTCCAGCTTGTGTGATTGGCTTACTTACTGTATTTTTCCAGAAGTCTGCACCAAAATACAAGTCAAATTTTTGGCATCCCTTGCAACAAAAATGTAATTTATACTCTCAAAGCGAATTCACGTCTAAAGGAATGCAGATCTTGCAAATTTCATCAGAGCCTTGCAAGTGCAGCAGCTGATTGATAATTATGAAAATATTCCCATACAGATTCACACTACACATGGACACAGAAAAACAAACAGCTATTTCTTCAGAATAGCAAAAGGTAGGAATTTGCAGCAAAGTTTGTTTTTCTCAATAAAAACAATTAAAGAGTTACTCTTTAATATTAAAAACATTGATTCCCCCATCCACACATTCAATGTGGTTGGGGAAATTACTCCCGCTGAGCTATCCTATTCTACCGGCTAAAAAACAATTATCAATGTTGCCAGTTGTAGCCGGTGGCACTGAACGCTCAGGAAAAAGCCAACAGGCTGGTTCTACACAAGTCTATCAATAGAGTGACTCGTGTACAACCAGCTAGCCCATATATGTATCAAAATTTAGCTGGCCCCTGCTGAACCAATCAAATTTCAATCCACATATGGCCAGCAAGGCCAGATTTAGCCTGTCTGATGTGGGAGTGCAGTAAAAAAATGTCAGAGGAGCAGAGGATGGGAGGTCAGCAAAATTGTGTGCAGCTCTTCAAAAAAACCAATCATCTTCCAGTTTTTTTTTTTTTGTCAAAGCTTAATTAAACAAGCCGAAGTTGGGAGATGATTTGCTACCATGCACTGCTGCACCAAATGTTGCACCTGTCTTTTTGTTAGTGCTGTTTTACAGCATCCCCTTTTGTGAGTTCAATTCTTAGATGTGTTTTTATTATTACATGAATCGCCTTTGAACTACTATACTACTGGGACCTTTTGTGCTACTCTTTTCTCTTTTTGCTTTTCTGTGTCATGTGCCCAGGAGCCCCTTTTTTGGGAAAATATTTTCTTTGCTTTACACAGTAATGCTTCAGAACTAACTGCCATATAACTGTCCCTCATTTCTAAAATAGATAATTTTACAACCTATAAAGTATGCTCCCTTAAATTGTTAAGAAATGCATAACGAAGGGCAGTGACGTTTTTTTTTGGTCAATATTATTGATTGAATATTCTTTAAATGTAGGTGAAACTAAAACCTTCTCTTTTTTTTAGTTTTAGAGTATAGAAAGCTTAAAAACACTATCATTTTTTTTTTTTTGCTGACTGTGAAAGAGGTGTAGGCGGAACAGAATGCACATGGAGATCAAGAATGGTTTTTGGGGCCCTGTTCAAGGGATGCTTTATTTGGGGGGGGGGGGGATTGAACAGTGAGGGACAAGCATCAATATAATAGGGTGGCAATCAAGCACAACAAGGGATAAGTCTAGAGGCACAGGGCAGCAATCCTGGCACAGTGAGGGAATGGCAGCTATCTGGTAAAGCAGGAACGTAGTCCAGGGTCACAGGGCAAGAATCCAGGCACAGTGAGTAACAGGCCACAATTTGGTACAGCAAGGATTTAGTTCAGGCTCACAGGGCAACAACCCAAGCACAATGAGGGACAGACAGTAGTTTAGTACAATAAGCACTTAATCCATGGCCACAGGGCTACAATCCAAGCACAATGAGGGACAGGCAGCAATCTGGTCAAACAGGGACTTAGCTCAGGGTCACGGGGCAGGAATACAAGGCATGGTAAGTAACAGGCCACAATCTGGTACAGAAGGGGTTAAATCCAGGGTCACAGGGCAACAATCCAGGAACAACAAGGAACAGGCAGCAATATAGTTGCTAAGTACTTAATTCAGGGTCATCAAGTGGCAGCAATCTCATAGCGAAGAGGTGAACTACTCACGCTTGGGCTCTTGGTGATTGTGGGGGTATCCAGCCTCAGGTGGAGGGTCAGAAGAACACAGGAGACTTCTGGATCCGATGCATGCAGAGTGGATAGGTCCTATGCATCAGGTTGCAGCTTGGCATCCACTCATGCAGCAAGGCAGCAGGTGGGCACAGCGGTGAAGATTCAGTGCCCAGATAGCAGCTCACAGCCATTAGGGAATTACATATCCCAGTAGTCCCTCTCATAGTATATGCTGGTGAAGAACTAAATGTACCATAAGTTCTAATATCCTTCAAATCTCCTTCTGTTCTCCATCTATGCAGCCCTGAGTTTCTCCATGCCTATCACTAGAGCAAGCGCTGAACACTCTGACCCCTTTCTTTGAGCATAGGTCTGCTGTATTTTACCTTATGATCAGCAGGCCTCAGCTCAAATTGCCAGTGCCAGGGTGTCTCGCTATCCTGGTACAAAATTCAAGGAATTCTGTTCTCCCCACTAAAAAAGACTACCTACCTGCATGGCCTCTGTTTGGGCACAGGAACTTACTAATGAATCATGCAGATCAGCTAACCCTTTTACACACTGCATACTGATTGGTTTTCATGTAACAAATGTTCTTTTAGAGGTTTGTCCTTGTTTATTTTTACAAAATCTAATATTTCGGATCTGCGTTACACTGACTGTATCCTACCGGGCGATTTTCCTTTACTGCTTGTCTTGGAGTTGCAACAGGAAATGAGATTATATCTCTTCAAAGTGAACAGAATTCTACCGTCATGTCACAAGAAAAGGTGTCTCCATTGGAAAAATATTTGTTTATTGCCTATCTTTCTGTAAAAGGCCACACCAGTGAGGATTCAGATAGCATTAAAAGTTTGACTATTGCTGCGTACACACAATCGGAAATTCGGCCAGCAAAAGACCAATGAGAGCTTTTGGTCGGAAAATGCGAATGTGTGTATGCTCCATCGGACTTTTGCTGGCCGAATTTCCGCCAGCAAAAGATTGAGAGCATGTTCTCAATTTTCGCGACGGAAAAAGTTTCTATCGGAAATTCCGTTCGTGTGTATGCAATTCCGACACGCAAAAAAACATGCATGCTCCGAATCAAGTACGAGACAGAGCCGCTTAGTCTGGTAAGACGACCGTTCATAATGGAAATATGTATAGAATAAGGAAATTCCCCTAAATGGACTTTACCGGCACTTGCTAAAATATATATATATATTTACGTAATAATTGTATATAACAGAGTATAAGGAATAAAAAGATTTTTTATTTAAACACAACATGGCTTAAAAACAGAATATTTCATAGATTCAACGAAGCATATCACATAATTACATAATCAAAAAGTATGGTATTCTTCACAGACAGTAAGTTATGCAAGGGCTCTTTCTCACATCCAACGCGTTTCGGAATAAACAGTGTTTTTGTCCTTCAGGGATGTAGCAAAAAATAGCAATTCGTCTAAAGCAATTAGAATATAGAATAACGAGTGAATTGTCACACAATGTATATGTGGATATGTATTTATCCATTCATAGTCAAGTAATAGTGAATCACTCACTTTATAATATGCTAAGTTGGGTTACTTTAAAAATCCAAGATTGGAGTGGCATTGGGCATTGTTGATGGTACAGTTGTCATTAGAACATCAAAATTAGTGCTGAATAATATCAATTGATGATGGTCCCATTTAATGGGGCATAGTATCTCACCTATCCCCGTCCCTCCCGGATGCGTGCAGGCCAGAGCAACTACTGAGGCAAAAAAGGAAGGAACCCCTAAAAGTAACACAATATAAGGGAGTAAATATTGGAAACAAGAATAAAACAAAGAGCCATGATATACATAGTCTCTCATAAAAAAGAGTAATGTTTAGTATCATATGGATATCATATTTCCCCTGGGGGTAAGATGTGTAAGGTACATATATAGTTAAATCTGTGTATATATGTTTACAATGGGTATGTATCCGCATAGGAAATGATAATGGAAAAATTAGGAATGTTGTGTAGTTATTTCTAATTCTATTTGTAGTATGTAGTGTATGTATGATGCTGGAATACTACTAAGCAATAGATATTATTAGTATTCATATAGGTAAATGCATCAGAGTGCATTTAGGGGTCGTGGATCCTAATGTTCTGTGGCATGATCAGTGGCCTGCATATATTTATTTACTTATAGTACTTGTATCAAAAAGATGCATGTAGTGACAAGGCTGTTAGCTTGCCACTAGCACTGCAGCTTTAAAAGGTGTACAAAAAAGAGGTGCCATAAGTGAGAGGTTGTGCATCTTGTATGGGCAGGTCCTAAACACTACATGATGATATATATATATATAGTAGTCATATATGCGGGTAGGAGTTTTAAAGCAGGATTGCTACAGAACCAACAAGGAAGGGATTGTTTAGAGGTTACTTAAGTGAGGATGGATAAGCCATAATGCATAGTATAAAGGAGTTTTGCTTACCTATTTAGCTAAAGTTTCAAAATTGCCAGCCGCGCATCTCAGCATCCAGCATGCACAACGCCTTAGCTGAGAGTGAGAGGATCTGGAATTTTATGTAGGTGAACTCCCACTCAGCTGGCGCAAGTAATTGCGTACAGCTGATCTGGGTGGTTCTGAATCGGGGAAACCTCGTATATGCCCCCTGCGCGAGCGCACTTACGTTGGAGCGGCGTCACGCACACCCGACCCACCGACACGGAATGCCGCGCCGGCAGACTGCGCATGTCCGCCGGAGCAGCAATATGGAGTCGTGGGCGGTGATGTTGATCGTCCAGCTGACCTCCTGTAATGCCGCCCAGATAACATATCTGGGCAGCTTTCCCTGCCGGGCAATCGCTCTGGCTGTCCACACCAGGGAGAGACCTGGGGAGGGAGAAAACAGAACAATTAGTGCTTTAGGAGGGTGGAATCTAGTTGCATGGAGTATTGTGTTTCCTGCGGTAGTTTTTCTAAATAGCTTACTACCTAATTTCCCTTGTTCGTTTTTGTATATCTCTATGTCCAAAAATCCAATTTAAGCTCAGGGGAATTAGATGCACTAAACTCGTTAGCAGCCAATACCAAAACCACTATAAAATCATCAGACGAGGGCGGCAATGTGGTTGTTCTAAATAATGAACACTACATAAATATTTGCGAGAAAATCTTGAATAACCTAAATTGGTACCGTCGTATGCCAGCAACTATCATAGACAGATATACCAAAGAATTCTACATGCTGATAGACTCTGCCTTTCTAAATAATACCATTAAAAATCTACTTGGACCTTTAGTAGAAATAATTTCCCCAGAACCCCTACGTTTTATATACTCCCAAAAATACACAAAAATCTTAAAGATCCACCAGGCAGACCAATTATCTCTGGCATCGGTTCAATTAGTGATAATGCAAGTAAAGCAGTAGATGAATATTTAAGACCCTTTGTGGTTTAGACATCATATGTACGAGACACAAGTCATCTTCTGCAAATTTTGGATCAACTATATGTGCCAGACCAAGCCTATCTAGTAACAATTGATGTGGAAACGCTTTATAGTTCGATTCCACATGATCGGGGACTAGCAGTCATTCGACATATCCTCCAACAAAACTTGGACACTGATCCTACATATAACAAATTTATTGTTACACTGCTCGAGTACATCCTCACCCACAATGTTTTTACTTTCAATGGCTCCCACTACCTCCAGGTGCAGGGGGTAGCAATGGGGACTTGTTGTGCCCCATCGTATGCCAACCTGTACCTGGGGGAGTGGGAGAAAACATTCCTTTCTGATGAAAGCCTTACCCAATACACCACCCATATCTTGGGATGGTATCGCTATATAGATGTCATCCTGGTCATCTGGGATGGACCTATGGATGTAATTGAGCAGTGTCTACTAAGAATGAATAAGAACGGCTTTAACTTAACATTCACTATGTCCTCCAACAAAAATCGCATAACATTTTTGGACATAGAGATATACAAAAACAAACAAGGGAAATTAGGTAGTAAGCTATTTAGAAAACACAATACTCCATGCAACTAGCTTCCACCTTCAACCCCTTATCGATTCGATACCATATTCACAGTATCTTAGAATCAAGCGTAACTGCACAGATAATGATATGTTCATAAGAGAAGCAGGCTTGCTACGAGACCGACTATTAGCACGAGGCTATACTCACAAAACCTTAAAAAGAGCTTACAAGAAAGTATTACAGAAACCTAGAGACATACTTTTTCAACCCCGTGAACAGAAAAATACTAACCAATTAAGTATCATCACAACATACAATCAACAACACGGTCAAGTCAGCAAAATTGTCCAAAAATATTGGCACATGCTAACTCTCGACCCATCTTTGGGTCATCTAGTGCCAGAGAAACCCCAATTAACATTCAGACGAGTTACCTCCATTAGCGACAGAATTGTAAATAACGAATTAAAAAATGAAGGAACAAGAACACACTGCAAATACAAGGGCACTTTTGCCTGTGGACCTTGTCGCTATTGTAGATATATGCTTACACAAAGAAATCCTACTCTTCCGAATGGAAAAAAATTCTACCCAAAACACTTTGCCAACTGCAGGACCACTGGAGTCGTCTATCTGCTCCAGTGCACCTGCGGTTGCTTTTATGTAGGCAAAATAAAGCTAGAGTTTTGGAGAAGAGCCTACAGACACATACTCTCTATGCAAACGTGTGATCCTGACCTCCCCCTAGGCCGCCATGTCTCATTAGTACATGGAGGTAATTTCCCAAGGATCAAATTCCTGATACTAGATCGGATACATCCTAGTCCTAGGGGGGGCGACTGGAACAAAATTCTCCTTCAAAGAGAATTAAGATGGATTTACTTATTAAAAGCCATGTTGCCCCCAGGCCTTAATGAGGCAGTTTGTTTTAAACCTTTCCTCGAGGGCTTTTGCTCCGGTGGAATGGAGAAATAAACAGCACGCTCTCCATACAAACTTTGAAACTTCCTGGTCGGTATTCTAATCCATCATACATTCAATAATGGGGAGATTTAGTTTTCCTCCTTTTGTATGTAGTACCAATAAATCTTCAAATGCAAACAATAATAAAATGTGATGTATAAATAAAGAAAAAATACAATGCTTGATGTATATATACATTCTAAACTTCTGAAGTTGCCTCTCCTACATATGACACACATGTCTGCACCTGTTTGGGCCCCCTTTTTTAAGTACCAACTATAGAATATATTAGCTGATATTATATATAACCATCTATAATATCCTTTTCTCCTTGTACTCGTTGTGGATTACGAGATCTATCCATTCGATTGGCTAAAATACAATATATTCATCTTAAAACTTCTATTTTACTTTTTATATAACATACATAGTTGTTTAAAAAATCCAAACAAATAGTCCATGAGGAATACGCAAAATAATGATATATAAAAAATACGAGTAGTGTTGGGCACTATGGAGGTGTACCCAAACTCTGCAGACGATGTGTGCCATATACAACAATATATATGTGTATATAATGCAACCATGTATTGGTATGTTGAGTATTGCTCTAGGTATAACTAGCCTGTAATAGTCACCCTACATGCATCTGATTGTTATGTTTCGTATTGATGTCTATTCATCGTTAGTTTTTTATTTCACTTTACTCTTTATTTCCTACCCCCTGACAGAGTAGGTTTCTCAATAGACACTGGTTTTCCAGGTCAATAAATTCTACATTAATTGATCATCTGTGCATATTTATATTGTAATTTGATCTTTGTTCTAATAACAAACGCAGATATACTTGTTCATTTAAATATACATGCCAGTATATATGTTCTTTAAACTTTCATTAGTGTTGTTGTCCTTGTGCTAACATATACTATATCCAAACATTATCCCTTTCTAAAGCACTAATTGTTCTGTTTTCTCCCTCCCCAGGTCTCTCCCTGGTGCGGACAGCCAAAGTGATTGCCCGGCACAGAAAGCCACCCAGATATGTTATCTGGGCGGCGTTACAGGAGGTCAGCTGGACGATCAACATCACCGCCCACGACCTCCATATTGCTGCTCCGGTGGACATGCACAGTCCGCCGGCGCAGCATTCCGTGTCGGTGTGGGTCGGGTGTGCGTGACGCCGCTCCAACGTAAGTGCGCTCGCGCATGCGTGGTAGGGGTGGCGCCGCGCATCCCCAACTCAGCGGGCATATACAAGATTTCCCCGATTCAGAGTTACCCAGATCAGCTGAACGCAATTACTTGCGCCAGCTGATTGGGAGTTCACCTACATAAAATGCCAGATCCTCTCACTCTCAGCTAAGGTGTTGTGCACGCTGGATGCTGAGATGCGCGGCTGGCAATTTTGAAACTTGAGCTAAATAGGTAAGCAAAACTCCTTTATACTATGCATTATGGCTTATCCATCCTCACTTAAGTAACCTCTAAACAATCCCTTCCTTGTTGGTTCTGTAGCAATCCTGCTTTAAAACTCCTACCCGCATATATGACTATTATATATATATCATCATGTAGTGTTTAGGACCTGCCTATACAAGATGCACAACCTCTCACTTATGGCACCTCAAACATTACTCTTTTTTATGAGAGACTATGTATATCATGGCTCTTTGTTTTATTCTTGTTTCCAATATTTACTCCCTTATATTGTGTTACTTTTAGGGGTTCCTTCCTTTTTTGCCTTAGAAGTTGCTCTGGCCTGCACGCATCCGGGAGGGACGGGGATAGGTGAGATACTGTGCCCCATTAAATGGGACCATCATCAATTGATATTATTCAGCACTAATTTTGATGTTCTAATGACAACTGTACCAGCAACAATGCCCAATGCCACTCCAATCTTGGATTTTTAAAGTAACCCAACTTAGCATATTATAAAGTGAGTGATTCACTATTACTTGACTATGACTATATACATTGTGTGACAATTCACTCATTATTCTATATTCTAATTGCTTTAGACGAATTGCTCTTTTTTTGCTACATCCCTGAAGAAGGACAAAAGCGCTGTTTATTCCGAAACGCGTTGGGTGTGAAAAAGAGCCCTTGCATAACTTACTGTCTGTGAAGAATACCATACTTTTTGATTATGTAATTATGTGATATGCTTCGTTGAATCTATGAAATATTAAAAAATATTTTTGTTTTTAAAGCCAGATCTCCATAATAATGTTTTTTTTATAGTATTTTTTTTTTCATCAAGATCTGGAAATCTGGGTCTTTAAATTGTTTCATTTTTGCTGCAAGAGCAAACAAAAGACAAAAACACTAATATCAGGTTAAACTAGGCCCTGTAGGTGTCTAGTGGCTGGTAGTTGGAGCCACAGTGCTCAGCAGAGGACTAGGCATCCAACATTCCCAGAGGTGTGTCCAGTGGTAAAGACACTTTGACAGTCATAGCTCTTCAGGAATGTGAAGATACAACGCACTGCCTGCCCTAAAGGAAGAATATCATTCCTCTTCTTTTTCAAGGTGGTTTGCGGAAGATTGTCTCTTTAAGTATTTTTATTTATCAAAAACATAATAAATTGTATGGTGAGTGTTGCCTTATGAGTTTATGTAAAATCTTCATTAATAGCTGTAAAATATTGTAATTATGAATATATTTCATTTAGCTTGTATCTATGGAGGGCGTGCAACATAGTTTCACAGAAGTGCCTGTTAGACCAGACAATTTGGTGCCTAGGCTTATGTATCTAACTAAACAATGGGACCCAAACCTCATTGTTCTACACATATTCACTTCAAAGGATCCCGTGTTTGGATATGCAATGAAGGGAGGCCAACCTGCAATCAATACTTAACTTCCCGGGAAAAGGTCAAGTTAATCTCCTGCTCAGAATAGTCACAAGGATCTGCATTAAAGGGGGCTGACTTATGCAAAGTATAGGGATTGGAGATGTAGCCAGTGCTTAACCAGGAATAGGGAAGCCCACCAATCAGAACCATTGCCATACCAACCAATGAAGCATCAGCCTGTAATAATATACACAGACTAGATGGGAGGGAAATACACACTCTATGGCAGAGCAGTCACGTGAATGGAACCTCTATGGGAATGGTAATAATGGGAAATCTCCCTTGTACGCGTATCTAAATATGTTGGTCTTAAGTCTTTTATGTCCTACTGTTTGTAGATTAATGTTTTAAGGAATATACTTTGTATTCCTTCATGTAATCATGATTTTTACCCTTTCCCTGTACAAATAGATAGATTGTGTGTATTAGTCTAGGCCTACTTTACTATGTACTAATATTCTTGGTCAAAGAACTCTCATTTAACCCAGATCATATCTGAGAGATATTAAATTTGAAATATAGTAAATGGGTAACAAGAGCATTTATGTACAATTAGCAGATACAGTACTGGTGTAGGGATCTGCTGCCCTCTACTGTTATACTGCTAATATCACAGGGGGTTATTTACTAAAGGCAAATCACTTTGCACTGCAAGTACAAACTACAAGTGCAAAGTGCACTTGAAATTGCACTGAAAGTGCACTTGGAAGTGCAGTCGCTGTAGATTCGAGGGGGACATGCAAGGAAGATAAAAAACAGCATTTTAGCTTGCACATGTTGCATACTGTTGTACAAGGAGGATTTGGATTTTGTGGGAATTTCAGAGACCTGGTTCAACAGTTCTCATGATTGGCTGGCAAACATTCAAGGGTATACCCTATACCGCAAGGATAGAGAGGGTAAAAAAGGGGGAGGGGTATGCCTATATATCAAGAATAATGTACAAGCGAATGTTAGAGATGACATCACTGAGGGAGCTAGAGAGGAGGTGGAATCCTTATGGGTAGAGCTCCAAAGGGATGAAGCTAAGGGGAAAATAATACTGGGAGTAAGATATAGGCCCCCTAACCTGAGGGAGGAAGTGGAGACGGATCTCCTATCACAAATTGGATTAGCAGCAAGGATGGGAAGTGTTATCATAATGGGGGATTTTAATTATCCAGACATAGACTGGGCGGAGGGAACCGCACATTCATTTAAGGCTCGCCAGTTCCTTAATGTCTTGCAGGACAATTTTATGGGTCAGATGGTAGACGCACCAACTAGAAATAAAACATTACTGGATCTACTGATTACCAACAATACAGACCTGATCACGGATGTGGAAATACGGGGCATTTAGGTAACAGCGATCACAGGTCAATTAGTTTCAGTATAAATCACACAAATAGGAAACATGAAGGTAACACAAAGACACTGAATTTCAAAAGAGCCAACTTCCCTAAACTACAAACCTTGCTAAAAGGCATACATTGGGATAAAATATTAGGAACAAAGAATACGGAGGAGAGATGGGTTTGCTTTAAGAGCATATTAAATAAGGGCATCCCATTGGGTAATAAATTTAAAAGAGCGAACAAAAATCCTGGATGGTTTAACTCCAATGTAAAAATGCATATAAAAGCAAAGGAGAAGGCCTTCAAAAAATACAAGGTTGAGGGATCATCCTCAGCATTCAGACTTTATAAAGAATGCAACAAGAAATGTAAGGGTGAAATTAGGATGGCTAAGATAGAACATGAAAGACACATAGCTGAGGAGAGCAGAAAAAATCCCAAGAAATTCTTTAAGTATGTAAACAGTAAAAAAGGGAGGACAGACCATATTGGCCCCATAAAGAATGAGGAAGGACATCTGGTTACAAAGGATGGGGAGATGGCGAAGGTATTGAATTTATTCTTCTCCTCAGTCTTCACGAGTGAATCGGGGGGCTTCAGTAACCAAAACTGCAGTGTTTATCCTCATGACACAACACAGGAAGCACCTCCATGGTTAACAGAGGACAGAATTAAAATTAGACTTGAGAAACTTAACATTAATAAATCACCGGGACCAGATGGCTTGCATCCGAGGGTACTTAGGGAACTCAGTCAAGTGATTGCCAGACCGTTGTTCCTAATTTTTACAGACAGTCTATTGACTGGAATGGTACCAGCTGATTGGAGAAAAGCCAATGTAGCACCAATATTTAAAAAGGGCCCAAAACACATCCCTGGGAATTACAGACCAGTTAGCCTAACATCAATAGTATGTAAACTCTTGGAGGGGATGATAAGGAACTATATACAAGATTTTAGTAATAAGAACGATATCATTAGCAGTAATCAGCATGGATTCATGAAGAATCATTCTTGCCAAACCAATCTATTAACCTTCTACTGTATGAGGAGGTGAGTTGCCACCTAGATAAAGGAAGGCCCGTAGACGTGGTGTATCTGGATTTTGCAAAAGCATTTGACACAGTTCCCCATAAACGTTTACTGTACAAAATAAGGTCCGTTGGCATGGACCATAGGGTGAGTACATGGATTGAAAACTGGCTACAAGGGCGAGTTCAGAGGGTGGTGATAAATGGGGAGTACTCAGAATGGTCAGGGGTGGGTAGTGGGGTTCCCCAGTGTTCTGTGCTGGGACCAATTCTATTTAATTTGTTTATAAACGACCTGGAGGATGGGATAAACAGTTCAATCTCTGTATTTGCAGACGATACTAAGCTAAGTAGGGCAATAACTTTTCCACAGGATGTGGAAACCTTGCAAAAAGACCTGAACAAATTAATGGGGTGGGCGACTACATGGCAAATGAGGTTCAATGTAGAAAAATGTAAAATAATGCATTTGGGTGGCAAAAATATGAATGCAATCTATACACTGGGGGGTGAACCTCTGGGGGAATCTAGGATGGAAAAGGACCTGGGGGTCCTAGTAGATGATAGGCTCAGCAATGGCATGCAATGCCAAGCTGCTGATAATAAAGCAAACAGAATCTTGGCATGCATTAAAAGGGGGATCAACACAAGAGATAAAACGATAATTCTCCCACTCTACAAGGCTCTGGTCCGGCCGCACCTGGAGTATGCTGTCCAGTTCTGGGCACCAGTCCTCAGGAAGGATGTACTGGAAATGGAGCGAGTACAAAGAAGGGCAACAAAGCTAATAAAGGATCTGGAGGATCTTAGTTATGAGGAAAGGTTGCAAGCACTGAACTTATTCTCTCTGGAGAAGAGACGCTTGAGAGGGGATATGATTTCAATTTACAAATACTGTACTGGTGACCCCACAATAGGGATAAACCTTTACGCAGAAGAGAGTTTAATAAGACTCGTGGCCACTCATTACAATTAGAAGAAAAGAGGTTTAACCTTAAACTACGTAGAGGGTTCTTTACTGTAAGAGCGGCAAGGATGCTGGTGTCACAACACTGTAAGTCCTCACAGTTACTCTTGGTGGGCGCTGGAACGGGTCCTGCTGTGAAATATTAGATCAAGAATTGTAATTACATTCACCTGTTGAACAGGGGCATAAAAATTGGGCCTTTGGTGGTGGTGGTGGTGCTGGTGCCACAACACTGTAAGTCCTCACAGTTACTCTTGGTGGGCGCAGAAACAGGCCCTGCTGTGAAATATTAGATCAAGAATTGTAATTACATGCCCCTGTTGAACAGGGGCAGAAAATTGGGCCTTTGGTGATGGCAGTGGTGCTGGTGCCACAACACTGTAAGTCCTCACAGTTACTCTTGGTGAGCGCTGGAACGGGCCCTGCTGTGAAATATTAGATCAAGAATTGTAATTACATGTCCCTGTTAAATAGGGGCTGAAAAATTGGGCCTTAGGCACTGGTGCTGGTGCCACAACACTGCAACCCCTCACAGATACTCTAGTTGGAGTGCAGGAACGAGCCCTGCTGCAAAGTATTGCATCAAAAACTGTAATTACACGCCTCTGTTGAACAGGGGCAGAAAAATTGGGCCTTCGGCACTGGTGCTGGTGCCACAACACTGCAACACCTCACAGATATTCTAGTTGAGCGCAGCAACGAACCCTCCTGCAAAATATTGCATCAAAAATTGTAATGACACGCCCCTGTTAAACAGGGTCTGAAAAATTGGGCCCTAGCCACTGGTGGCGGCGCCCAGAACCAAAAATATTCTTACAAGCTATCAGCATGATCATTGAGGAGGAAGGTGCTTGGTAGCTGGCAGTGATCCAAGACTGATTCATTTTTATGAAGGTCAGTCGATCGACCGAGTCGGTGGACAGATGCACCCTGTGATCGGTTACAAAGCCTCCAGCAGCACTGAATGTGCGTTCCGAAAGAATGCTGGATGCAGGACAGGCCAGTAGCTCAATTGCATACTGTACAAGCTCTGGCCAGTGATCCATCCTCAAGACCCAGTAACCCAGAGGATTTTCGCTGGGAAAGGTGTCCAAGTCAGATCTTGCCCCTAGGCATTCCTGCACCATGTAAAACAGGCGATGGTTGCTGGAACCGATCATACCTTGGGGCTGCGGACTAAAAAATTGTCTGAACGCATCGGTCAGACGGCCACCTTCTCCACCGCTCCTTCTTTGACTGACCGAAGCCTCAGCAACACGTTGTTCAGCAAAAGGAGTTCATAACCTCCCAGTCTCTGGGAACGCATTGCACAGACCTTTCTGCAATGCCTCCCGAAGATGTTTCATCCTCTGCTCCCTCTGTGACGGCAAGATAAGGTCCGCAACCTTACCCTTGTAATGCGGATCAAGGAGGGTTGCCAGCCAGTATTGATCCCTCTCCTTGATACCACGAATACGAGGATCCTTCCGCAGGCTTTGCAGGATCATGCAGCGTAGGTTTGCTGAGGCATACGGTCCAGAGTCCTCTGGGTCACTAAGGACGACATGATCCGCAGCCACCTCCTCCCAGCCACGTACAAGTCCATGGGTTTCTTGGAACTGTAAATGATCCCTTAAAGACTGCTGCTGATGCTGAGTGCCAGGCTCCACCTCCATGCTGACACAATCCTCCTCCTCCTCCTCGTCCTCTTCCTGTGTGATCGGTGGGCATGCAGGAACACTGTTTGGATAAAGGGGGCCTTGAGAGCTAAGGAAGTCCTCCTCTTCCTGCATCTGTTCTGCCTCAAGTGTCCTGTCCATTATTCCACGCAGCGTGTGCTCCAACAGGTGAACAAGGGGGACAGTGTTACTGATGCATGCACTGTCATTGCTCACCATCCTCGTGGCCTCCTCAAATGGTGACAGGACAGTGCATGCATCCCTGATCATAGCCCACTGGCGTGGGGAAAAAAAACAAGCTCCCCTGAACCTGTCCTGGTGCCATAGTCGCACAGGTACTCATTGATGGCCCTCTGCTGTGTGTGCAGCCGCTGCAGCATGGCCAACGTTGAGTTCCACCTGGTGGGCATGTCACAGATTAGGCGGTTCTTGGGCAGGTTAAATACCTTTTGGAGGTCTGCCAGCCGAGCACTGGCATTATATGCACACAGACTTTCCTGGCCTGCCTCAGGACATCCTGTAAGCCCGGGTACCTGCCCAAGAACCGCTGCACCACCAAGTTAAGGACGTGAGCCAAACAGGGCACATGGGTAAGTTGTCCCTGTCAGAGGGCAGAGAGAAGGTTGGTGCCATTGTCTAAAACCACCATTCCTGCCTTAAGTTGGTGTGGCGTCAACCACCTCTGAACCTGCCCCTGCAGAGCTGACAGAATCTCTGCCCTAGTGTGGCTCCTGTCCCCCAAGCACACCAGCTCAAGCACAGCATTGCATCTTTTGGCCTGCGTACTTGCGTAGCCCCTTGAATGCCTAAAAGCACCGCTGGTTCCAAGGACAAAGCACAGGAAGAGGCCATGGAGGAAGAAGAAGAGGAGGGGGTGGAGGAGAGAGGTGTGTCAGAATCACCAGTACTGGCATTTTGGAGGCATGGTGGCGGAACAACCTCCAACACTACTGCCCCTTGTCCTGCATCCTTCCCAGCTGCCAGCAGAGTCACCTAATGCGCCGTGAAACTTAGGTAACATCCCTGTCCATGCCTGCTGGACCATGAGTCAGCGGTAATATGCACCTTACTGCTGACTGCCCTGTCCAGCGA
This sequence comes from Lithobates clamitans, assembly GCA_037952925.1. NCBI lineage: Eukaryota > Metazoa > Chordata > Amphibia > Anura > Ranidae > Lithobates > Lithobates clamitans. The sequence continues at coordinate 618,303 of JBBGZY010000418.1, forward strand.
GGCCAAGACATTGCCTTCCACATGCCGGTAGAGAGCCGGAATCGCCTTCCGTGAAAAAAGTGGCATTTGGGAACCTGCCACTGAGGAACCGCACATTCCACAAACTCACGAAAGGGGGCAGAGTCTACCAACTGAAAAGGTAGCAGTTGAAGTGCTAGCAATTTTGCCAAGCTAGCATTCAACCGCTGGGCATGTGGATGGCTGGGAGCGAACTTCTTTCTGTGGTGCAGCAGCTGGGGCAGGGAAATTTGCCTGGTACAATCTGACGTCGGTGTACCGATAGTAGATTGCCCGCAAGTACTTGGCTGTGACACACCTAATTCTACACCTTTATTCCTCTCAGTGCAGGTCTCAGAGAGGACTGAAGGTATAGTGGGGTTGGAGATCCCAGCTGATGAGGAGCAAGGAGAGGTCCTCTTTGTTCTTTGGTGTGGGTCTTTTAGGTACGCTTGAGACATATGTTGCAAATAGCAGCGGTGGGAACTGGTGCACTCGTCTCAAAAAAGGCCCACACCAAAGAACTTTTGGAATAACGCACAGAGACAGCAGCGCCCTGCACATGCGGAGCTCTGTGGTGTGATGCAGTCAGTGTGCTGCCCTTAGGCTGGCCCCTGGAGGGCATCCTGCCTCATTGGTGATGTGCCTCCTCCTCTTCCTCTCTCCTATCAGGCACCCACGTGGAGTCAGTGCCCTCATCATCCTCTCCCTCCTCATCACTGGAACAAACCTGGCAGTAAGCTGCAGCAGGGGGAACATGACTGCCAGATTGTCTTTCTTGGGCACCCCCTCTGTCTGGGCTCACGTTACTGCCTTCCTCTAGCTGAGTACCATCGTTGGAGCCTTCAAAACACTGGACATCCTCCTGGAGCATGTACCCAACACTGTGGTCAAACAGTTCGAGGGAGTCCTCAGGAGGACATGGTAAGGCTAGGGAAGGAGTCACTGATGCCATTGACCCGAGGGAAGAGGCCACGTTGGCAGCTGCTTTGCCAGACAAAGTACTCTGAGTCTGGGTGAGAGAGGATGAGGACGATGAGGACAGCTTGGTCATCCACTCGACCAAGTCTTCCGCATGTTGCGGCTCAACACGGCCAGCTGCCAAAAAAAAGGCCAAGCGCGTCCGACGGCCACGTGCTGATGAGGATGCACCGTGTCCATGACCAGCACTGTTGCCTCTTGACACAGCGCCTGCTTGCCCTCTTTTATTGGCTTGTGACTGTCTGCCTCTCCTTGTTGGCCTTCCAGACATACTATTGGCCTGCAGTGTGCTGTACAAAACTGGGATGCGTATATATATATATATATATATATATATATATATATATATATATATATATATACCGATTATACTGCAGCTAGCAGTATCAACTGCCTGCCTGTAGTATTATTAGTATGATAACACCTGCACTTGTCTTCAGGTAGCTATACTGTAGGTGCAACTGTGCAGGGTATGCAGTACAGTAACTGGAAATACTTCAAAGAGCCTACACAAGCACCTGGCTGCAGGTAGCTATACTGTAGGTGCAACTGTGCGAGGTACACAGTACAGTAACTGGAAATACTTAAAAGAGCCTACACAAGCACCTGGCTGCAGGTAGCTATACTGTAGGTGCAACTGTGCGGGGTACACAGTACAGTACCTGGAAATACTTCAAGAGCCTACACAAGCACCTGGCTGCAGGTAGCTATATTGTAGGTGCAACTGTGCGGGGTACACAGTACAGTAACTGGAAATACTTCAAGAGCCTACACAAGCACCTGGCTGCAGGTAGCTATACTGTAGGTGCAACTGTGCCGGGTACACAGTACAGTAACTGGAAATACTTCAAAGAGCCTACACAAGCACCTGGCTGCAGGTAGCTATACTGTAGGTGCAACTGTGCGGGGTACACAGTACAGTAACTGGAAATACTTCAAAGAGCCTACACAAGCACTTGGCTGCAGGTAGCTATACTGTAGGTGCAACTGTGCAGGGTACACAGTACAGTAACTGGAAATACTGTAAAAACACCTGCCTGCCTGTCAGTATATTAAGAAGAGAAGAACAGGATCTAGCTAAACTGAATACAGTGTGTGTATATATATATATATATATATATATATATATATATATATATATATATATACACAACACCTGGGATGCATATATATACACAATTCACTGTAAGTGCAGCTAACTGACTACACCTGCCTACTCTATCTAACTTGAATCAAATGACACTGTCTCTCTCTGTCTATCTCTCTCTCAAGCCGGAACACACTACACAGGGCCGATGTGCAGGCGGCCTTATATAGTGTGGGGCGTGTACTAAACCCCCTGAGCCATAATTGGCCAAAGCCTCCTGTGTACACACAGCGATGTGATTGGCCAAGCATGTGGGTCATAGTGCATACTTGGCCAATCATCAGCCAGCAATGAACTGCGATGCTGCAGTGAATTATGGGCCGTGACACAGCACTCGAATTTGGCGCAAATGGCCCATATTGTTCGTAATTTGGCGAACGACCGAACACACGATGTTCGAGTCACGAAGCTGATCCCTACTTCTGATAGAGGTCTTTTTGCATGTCATATTAGAAACTATTAGGGACTAAAGCATAGAGTAGATATTTTGGCTCTGAGTTCCAGTGTCACAGCTTTCTGCATGAGAGAAGCTACATTTCAAGCTGGTTGGATAAAGGCTTGAGGGTCTCCTCATCACATCAGATCTTGTTTTCAGGTCTCCAACACCAAGACAAACACTACATCATGATCATCCTTAGAGGGCCCCTACAACTGGGCTTTGCTGCAACATCACCTCTTTTAATACCTATACATATACCTGGGTATCTGTGTTCAATTTCACCAGGACTCTTGTTGGGCCTTTACTGATAGTACATTGGATGTATGTACTATTATTAATCTTTTCTTATATAAAGCTTGTATTATATCCATGCTGGTGTGCATCTAGATACTTATGATTAATGTTATATGCTGGTTACAGTAGTTCCTCTGTTCTCAATTATTTTCATCAGATTACTGGTTAATTTCCCAGGAAGGATCACAGAGGCCCTGTGCTGGGTGGAGGGACTGCCAACTTTATTTTTAATCCCACTCTTTCACTTAGCAAAGTGCCTGGTTCTCTTATTTACCTGCAAGTTTAGCACAATGGGCACAATTCCCTAAGCGATTATTTTACCACATCTGAGTATGTGGTAAAATAACACAGCGTTTAACCTCTTCTCGTCCACCAGCCATAAATTGACAGCTGGGCGGGCTCTCATTCTGGATAGACGTCATATGATGACCCCGATCTGTGTAAGGAGCCATGGCTCTTTAACCATGTGATCGGCTGTGTCCAATTACAGCCGGTCACATGTAAACATGGAGATGCCAGTAATCGGCGCTCTTCGCCTGACAGAGTGTGAGGAGAGGAGAGCCGATCAGCAGCATCTCCTCACAGAGGACATCTAGGGATGTAATCAGGGCACTGATCATCAGTGCCCTGATTACAATTAAGTGCCAGCAATGCCAGCAATGCCACTGCCAGCAATCAGTGCCCACAATTGGCACCAATCTGTGCCCACAAGTGCCAGCAATCAGCGCCCACGAGTGCCAGCAATCAGTGGCCATCAATGATGCCACTCAGTGCTGGCTATCAGTGCTGCCCATCAATGCCCATCACTGGTGCCCATCAATGCTCATCCCTGCTGCCCTTAATGCCATCCATCAATACCTATCAGGGCCCATCAGTGCTGCCCATTAATGCCACCTATCCGTGCCACAAATCTGTGCCCACCAGTGCCGCCTATCTGTGCCCAGTGACCACCAGTGCCACCCATGAGTGCCACCTATCAGTGCTCACCAGTGCCACATAAGTGCAGCATATTCATGCCTCCTCATCTATGCCACCTAATCAGTGTCCATAAGTGCCACCTCATCAGTGCCCTTCAGTGCTGCCTCATCAGTGTCTATCAGTGAAGGAGAAAAATTACTTATTTACAAAAGTTACTGACAGAAACTAAGAAAAACTTTTTTTTTCAAAATTTTTGGTCTTTTTTTTTTTATTTGTGTGAAAAAAAATGATAAAAATTTCACATGGTTACAGCGTAGCATGACCGCGCAATTGTCATTCAAAGTGTGACAGCACTGAAAGCTGAAAAATGGCCTGGGCAGGAAGGGGGTGAAAGTGCCCTGTATTGAGTTGGTTAAAGAAAAATTGTAATTCACAAAGAAACTCTCCTTAAAGCGGAGTTCCACCCAATTTTGAGAGGTGGTCTTAAATAAAAGACAACCTCTCCACCCCTCGTTTTTGGATATTTAAAACATTTTCTTTCTTTCTCTAGTACCTTTTTTTGAAGTACTAAGAGTACTTCCGATCCAGCTGGGCCGTGGCCCAGGACGTCACATCCTCTTCTGCGACAAGCCCCCCAATGTCTTCTGAGAACTGTGTGTGTCCCAGAAGACAAGCTGGCCATTTACAAAGCGCTGAGAGACTCACGCATGAGCAGTAGGAAACTGGCAGTGAAGCCGCAAGGCTCCACTGCCGGTTTCCCTTAGTTGGAATGGCGGCACCTGCACCTGATCCGATAGACAGATCAGCCTCGGGGGGCCAACATCGCAGGCTCCCTAGACAGATAAGTGTCCTTATTAAAAGTCAGCAGCTACAGTGTTTGTAGCTGCTGACTTTTTTAAAAAAAATGTTTGCGCCTGGAACACCGCTTTAAAATCTTGCATGTGTTATATTTCCAAATTATGCCTTAAATACCGCTTGAAACCGTGCGGTAAGTTATTGCAAGCATCTCGTGTGTGTAAGTGTAAAAGGGTAAGGCAGCCAATAATTTAATCATGGCTGGTATGGCATGGCTGCTCTGGGTTGAGGGCTCAAGGTACCCTATGAGTTGGGTATACAGCTCCATGATTGGTGCCTTGGATAGGCGAACTTCTTCAGGGAATCAGCATCTGTGAATTTATCCAGCAATTTCCTTTAAAAGGTCCCCCCAAATCTTCTCCTCCTCCTCTTCTTCTGCATTACTTTAAATTCCAGAAGACTGGATTGAAAGGGCTCCATCCTCTGTGCTATGCCATCTGCCAGCCTCCAGAGACAACTGAGTAGAATCTAGTTGACACCTGCTCCAGCTTGTACTTTCCTGCCTATGTTTTTTATACCAACCACTTACCTCAAACCCAGGATCTGACCATTATCATAGTTATCGCAAGCTTGGACAGTACCTGATTACCGCATACATTTATTTATTTATTCATTTCCTTCTGTGAATTAACTTTATTGCCTTTGTATGCAGTATTTAATGGGCGTTTTTAGTGTTTGCGCTAAATACCGCATACGAGCAATAGTAAATTGACATTTTCATAAACGCATGCATTAAGTGGTTACGTGACCGTCATAACGCATGTGATAACCTTTAGTGAATTGTGCCCATTATCCTGTTTGGGGTGTGTGATTTGTCATAACACCCCCCCCCCCCACCCAAAAAGAGTGCTACACTGGTAATACATGTTCTTAAAGGATACCTCAGATAAGGGAAGACACAACAGAATGTACTAGGTACATAATGGTTTTTATAAAGGAACACATACTGGATGTAAATATTGGTCTGTTTGTGTTTAATGAACCTAAAGTATTACTAAACCCAGCACCCTGTATTCACAATATCTGGTCTCCCACAGTACACAGACCATGGAAATGCACTTATTTTAGTAATTATAAACTGCTAAATAGCTTTTCCCATCAGCAGTATATACTGTAGCAGTCTTGTGACTTCTATCACTGTCCAGCCGAGCACTGGTTAAAGCTTTTAGGAGAAGTTTTCCTTCTCCTCTGACTGTCCTATGAGGCTGCAGGACCTCTGACCCTCTGTCTGGAGAGTTCTAATTGGCCCTGTGCCAATCACATGCAGGCTCCAAGAAAAAAAAACTCATTAGTAATACACACCAAACTGAGCATGTGCAGAGTGTCCCCAAGGCTCCGTACTATCAGGAGATGGATTGGGGACTGTGGAAGAAGGGAGGAACAGAGAAGACAGGATCAAACAGCCTTTTTACAGAATGGGGAGCATTAACTCCTTAGGTTCCGCAGTGAGTATAACAAGCATATTTTACTGCATATACGGACTGATTTTACTGTTGTGGGTTTAGTAACACTTTAAAGGATAAATTATATAATCACTAATCTACCCATGTCTCATTACATTGTCTTCTTTTTTATACCAAAAAAATCTGCACATACTAATAATTTTTATACTTTGAAAATTCATGATCTGCTGGGTATCTGTAGTAAACTAGTAAAGCAGTCATTTGTATCTCTAAAGCCGCGTACACACGAGCAGAATGTCCGACAGAAAAAGTCAAACGGAAGCTTTTCATCATCTATTCCGTTCGTGTGTAGGCTTCATCAGACTTTTTTTTTTTCTAAAATTCTGACGAACCTAGAAATGGAACATGTTATAAATATTTCCGATGGAACCAATTCCTATCGGGAAAACCGATCGTCTGTATGCTGTTCGACGGAACATGGCATTCTCCTATTGTAGTACTGTGCAGAGTGCATATACAGTACAGTGACAGGAAGCTTTAAACCCAATCAGGCAAATTTTTGATGATTTTGGTTCCCTAGGTCAGATAGTTATTATCCGCTTCACCGCCATACTTCCAAATGTTTTCTAGTGCTCATTTTAGTTTAACTACCATATACTCTCACATATACTCCCAGTGTTACATGTACTTACCTCCACATTGTCCTCCCTTCTCTACACTCCTCATATACCACTATATTAGTGAAAAGGCTGTACTAAACAGAATCACCTGTAATATCTACATACACTGTGTGTTAACCTAATTAAAGTCCACCATACTTTGTAAAGTGACCCCTTTTAACCACTTCAATACCGGGCATTTTCACCCCCTTCCTGCCCAGACCAATTTTCAGCTTTCAGCGCTGTTACACTTTGAATGATAGTTGCGCGGTCATGCAACACTGTACCCATATGAAATTTTGATAATTTTTTTCCCCACAAACAGAGCTTTCTTTTGGTGGTATTTGATCACCACTGCGTTTTTTAATGTTTGCGCTATAAACAAAAAAACGACAATTTTGAAAAAACACAATATTTTTTACTTTTTGCTATAATAAATATCCCATTAACCACTTGACGACCGCCTCACGCCGATGTACGTCGGCAAGGCGGCACGGGCAGGCAAAATCACGTACATGTACGTGATTTGCCTCCCGCGGGTGGGGGGTCCGATCGGACCCCCCCCGCCGCCCGAGGCGGTCCCGTTTGGTCCCCCGGCGATCGGAGACGAGGGGGAGGCCATCCGTTCGTGGCCCCCCCCTCGCGATCGCCGCCGGCCAATCAGATCACTTCCTTTGCTGCTGTATGCTAAACAGCAGCAAAGGAAATGATGTCATCTCTCCTCGGCTCGGTATTCCGTTGCAGCGCCGAGGAGAGAAGACATCAATGTGAGTGCACAAACACTACACAACACAGTAGAACATGCCAGGCACACAAATCACCCCGATCCCCCCCCCCGATCGCCCCCCGATCCCCCCCCAATCACACCCCCCCCCCCTCCCTGTCACAAACTGACACCAGCAGTTTTTTTTTTTTTTTTTTTCTGATTACTGCATAGTGTCAGTTTGTGACAGTGTTGGGACAGTTAGTATTACCCCCCTGTAGGTCTAGGGTACCCCCCTAACCCCCCCTAATAAAGTTTTAACCCCTTGATCACCCCCTGTCACCAGTGTCGCTAAGCGATCATTTTTCTGATCGCTGTATTAGTGTCGCTGGTGACGCTAGTTAGTGAGGTAAATATTTAGGTTCGCCGTCAGTGTTTTATAGCGACAGGGACCCCCATATACTATCTTATAAATGTTTTAACCCCTTGATTGCCCCCTAGTTAACCCTTTCACCACCGATCACCGTATAACCGTTACGGGTGACGCTGGTTAGTTCGTTTATTTTTTATAGTGTCAGGGAACCCGCCGTTTATTACCAAATAAAGGTTTAGCCCCCTGATTGCCCGGCGGTGATATGCGTCGTCCCAGGCAGCGTCAAATTAGCGCCAGTACCGCTAACACCCACGCACGCACCGTACACCTCCCTTAGTGGTATAGTATCTGTACGGATCAATATCTGATCCGATCAGATCTATACTAGCGTCCCCAGCAGTTTAGGGTTCCCAAAAACGCAGCGTTAGCGGGATCAGCCCAGATACCTGCTAGCACCTGCGTTTTGTCCCTCCGCCCGGCCCGGCCCGGCCCAAGTGCAGTATCGATCGATCACTGTCACTTACAAGGCACTAAACGCATAACTGCAGCGTTCGCAGAGTCAGGCCTGATCCCTGCGATCGCTAACAGTTTTTTTGGTAGCATTTTGGTGAACTGGCAAGCACCAGCCCCAGGCAGCGTCAGGTTAGCGCCAGTAGCGCTAACACCCACGCACGCACCGTACACCTCCCTTAGTGGTATAGTATCTGATCAGATCAATATCTGATCCGATCAGATCTATACTAGCGTCCCCAGCAGTTTAGGGTTCCCAAAAACGCAGTGTTAGTGGGATCAGCCCAGATACCTGCTAGCACCTGCGTTTTGCCCCTCCGCCCGGCCCAGCCCAGCCCACCCAAGTGCAGTATCGATCGATCACTGTCACTTACAAAACACTAAACGCATAACTGCAGCGTTCGCAGAGTCAGGCCTGATCCCTGCGATCGCTAACAGTTTTTTTGGTAGCGTTTTGGTGAACTGGCAAGCACCAGCCCCAGGCAGCGTCAGGTTAGCGCCAGTAGCGCTAACACCCACGCACGCACCGTACACCTCCCTTAGTGGTATAGTATCTGTACGGATCAATATCTGATCCGATCAGATCTATACTAGCGTCACCAGCAGTTTAGGGTTCCCACAAACGCAGTGTTAGCGGGATCAGCACAGATACCTGCTAGCATCTGCGTTTTGCCCCTCCGCCCGGCCCAGCCCAGCCCACCCAAGTGCAGTATCGATCGATCACTGTCACTTACAGAACACTAAACGCATAACTGCAGCGTTCGCAGAGTCAGGCCTGATCCCTGCGATCGCTAACAGTTTTTTTTGTAGCGTTTTGGTGAAGTGGCAAGCACCAGTGGCCTAGTACACCCCGGTCGTAGTCAAACCAGCACTGCAGTAACACTTGGTGACGTGGCGAGTCCCATAAGTGCAGTTCAAGCTGGTGAGGTGGCAAGCACAAGTAGTGTCCCGCTGCCACCAAGAAGACAAACACAGGCCCATCGTACCCATAGTGCCCTTCCTGCTGCATTCGCCAATCCTAATTGGGAACCCACCGCTTCTGCAGCGCCCGTACTTCCCCCATTCACATCCCCAACTAAATGCAGTCGGCTGCATGAGAGGCATTTTCTTTATGTCCTCCCGAGTACCCCTACCCAACAAACCCCCCCAAAAAAGATGTCGTGTCTGCAGCAAGCGCAGATATAGGCGTGACACCCGCTATTATTGTCCCTCCTGTCCTGACAATCCTGGTCTTTGCATTGGTGAATGTTTTGAACGCTACCATTCACTAGTTGAGTATTAGTGTAGGGTACAGCATTCCACAGACTAGGGCACACTTTCACAGGGTCTCCCAAGATGCCATCGCATTTTGAGAGACCCGAACCTGGAACCGGTTACCGTTATAAAAGTTAGTTACAAAAAAAGTGTAAAAAAAAAAATATATATATAAAATAAAAAAAAATTGTTGTCGTTTTATTGTTCTCTCTCTCTATTCTCTCTCTCTATTGTTCTGCTCTTTTTTACTGTATTCTATTCTGCAATGTTTTATTGTTATTGTTATTGTTATTGTTATTATGTTTTATCATGTTTGTTTTTCAGGTATGTAATTATTTATACTTTACCGTTTACTGTGCTTTATTGTTAACCATTTTTTTGTCTTCAGGTACGCCATTCACAACTTTGAGTGGTTATACCAGAATGATGCCTGCAGGTTTAGGTATCATCTTGGTATCATTCTTTTCAGCCAGCGGTCGGCTTTCATGTAAAAGCAATCCTAGCGGCTAATTAGCCTCTAGACTGCTTTTACAAGCCGTGGGAGGGAATGCCCCCCCCCCCCACCGTCTTCCGTGTTTTTCTCTGGCTCTCCTGTCTCAACAGGGAACCTGAGAATGCAGCCGGTGATTCAGCCAGCTGACCATAGAGCTGATCAGAGACCAGAGTGGCTTCAAACATCTCTATGGCCTAAGAAACCGGAAGCTACGAGCATTTTATGACTTAGATTTCGCCAGATGTAACTAGCGCCATTGGGAAATTGGGGAAGCATTTTATCACACCGATCTTGGTGTGGTCAGATGCTTTGAGGGCAGAGGAGAGATCTAGGGTCTAATAGACCCCAATTTTTTCAAAAAAGAGTACCTGTCACTACCTATTGCTATCATAGGGGATATTTACATTCCCCGAGATAACAATAAAAATGATAAAAAAAAAAAAAATATGAAAGGAACAGTTTAAAAATAAGATAAGAAAGCAAAAAAATAATAAAGAAAAAAAAAAGCACCCCTGTCGCCCCCTGCTCTTGCGCTAAGGCGAATGCAAGCGGCGGTCTGTCGTCAAACGTAAACAGCAATTGCACCATGCATGTGAGGTATCACCGCGAAGGTCAGATCGAGGGCAGTAATTTTAGCAGTAGACCTCCTCTGTAAATCTAAAGTGGTAACCTGTAAAGGCTTTTAAAGGCTTTTAAAAATGTATTTATTTTGTTGCCACTGCACGTTTGTGCGCAATTGTAAAGCATGTCATGTTTGGTATCCATGTACTCGGCCTAAGATCATCTTTTTTATTTCATCAAACATTTGGGCACTATAGTGTGTTTTAGTGCATTAAAATTTAAAAAAGTGTGTTTTTTCCCCAAAAAATGCGTTTGAAAAATCGCTGCGCAAATACTGTGTGAAAAAAAAAAATGAAACACCCACCATTTTAATCTGTAGGGCATTTGCTTTAAAAAAATATATAATGTTTGGGGGTTCAAAGTAATTTTCTTGCAAAAAAAAAATAACTTTTTCATGTAAACAATAAGTGTCAGAAAGGGCTTTGTCTTCAAGTGGTTAGAAGAGTGGGTGATGTGTGACATAAGCTAGTAAATGTTGTGCATAAAATGCCAGGACAGTTCAAAACCCCCCCAAATGACCCCATTTTGGAAAGTAGACACCCCAAGCTATTTGCTGAGAGGCATGTCGAGTCCATGGAATATTTTATATTGCGACACAAGTTGCGGGAAAGAGACAAATTTTTTATTTTTTTTTTTTTTTTTGCACAAAGTTGTCACTAAATGATATATTTCTCAAACATGCCATGGGAATATGTGAAATTACACCCCAAAATACATTCTGCTGCTTCTCCTGAGTATGGGGATACCACATGTGTGAGACTTTTTGGGAGCCTAGCCGCGTACGGGACCCCAAAAACCAAGCACCGCCTTCAGGCTTTCTAAGGGCGTGAATTTTTGATTTCACTCTTCACTGCCTATCACAGTTTCGGATGCCATGGAATGCCCAGGTGGCACAAAACGCCCCCAAATGACCCCATTTTGGAAAGTAGACACCCCAAACTATTTGCTGAGAGGTATAGTGAGTATTTTGCAGACCTCACTTTTTGTCACAAAGTTTTGAAATTTGAAAAAAGAAAAAAAAAAATGTTTTTTCTTGTCTTTCTTCATTTTCAAAAACAAATGAGAGCTGCAAAATACTCACCATGCCTCTCAGCAAATAGCTTGGGGTGTCTACTTTTCAAAATGGGGTCATTTGGGGGGGGTTTTGTGCCACCTGGGCATTCCATGGCCTCCGAAACGGTGATAGGCAGTGAAGAGTAAAATCAAAAATTCACGCCCTTAAAAACGCTAAAGGCGGTGATTGGATTTCGGGGCCCCGTACGCGGCTAGGCTCCCAAAAAGTCCCACACATGTGGTATCCCCATACTCAGGAGAAGCAGCTAAATGTATTTTGGGGTGCAATTCCACATATGCCCATGGCCTGTGTGAGCAATATATCATTTAGTGACAACTTTGTGCAAAAAAAAAAAAAAAAGTGTCACATTCCCGCAACTTGTGTCAAAATATAAAATATTCCATGGACTCAATATGCCTCTCAGCAAATAGCTTGGGGTGTCTACTTTCCAAAATGGGGTCATTTGGGGGGGGTTTGTGCCACCTGGGCATTTTATGGCCTCCCAAACTGTGATAGGCAGTGAAGAGTGAAATCAAAAATTTACACCCTTAGAAATCCTGAAGGCGGTGTGTCAGGAGGCACAAGCCGCCTCCGTCCGCCGGGCTCCACGGCGCATGCGCGGAGGACTCACGCTGCGCCGTACACCCGTTCGCGGCCCAATGGTGCGGCGCGCGCGGGTGCACGGCGGTCCCCGTGTGCGCGCCGTGACCGTGCGGGTGCACGGCGGCGCGTCACGGTGACGCGCTCGCCGCAGGGCTACTTCTGACGGCTCCAGCACCCAGTCGGGTTGCTGGTTTGTCGTCAGCTGTACCCTGCTCCTTGTGCCTGTCATTTACCCTGTTCTCAGAAAGTTGCCTATATTGACCCCTGCCTGTATTAACGGATTACTCCTTGCCTGCCTGTTACCCGGACCTCTGCCTGTATAACGGACTATCCTCTTTGCCTGCCTGATACCCCAGACCACTGCTTGTATAACGGACTATCCTCTTGCCTGCTTGATACCCCAGACCACTGCCTGTATAACGGACTATCCTCTTGCCTGCTTGATACCCAGACCTCTGCTTGTTATCACGGACTGTTCTTGCCTGCCAGTTACCCCGGATCCTTGCTTGTTCCACGTTTACTCTCTCTGCCTGCCTGAGACCCCTGGTCCTTGCCCGACTAACGGACTTGCCCGAGCTGATACCCTGATCCATTTAACCACTTGTCTTGCAGCTTCTCCAGTGCCCAGCGGCCACACGGACTTCCTTCAGAGATCCAGTCACCACCGGAAGCCCGTGCCTCCGCGTGCCCCCAACTCCCTGTATCACCTCCAGGGGTCGGGTGCGCGTGGTCGTAAGGGCGAGCCGCTCTCGGCATCTCGGCCTCGGTGAGTATAGTCTCTGACAGTACAAACCAGCCAGATGTCCGAGGCCGACAGAGCGCGCTCTCCTCTGGAGATCCTATGTCAACAGGTCTCCACTTTGGCCGATTCAGTCCAGAAGTTACAAGAGGGGTACGCTCAGGTTGACAACCGCCTCCAACAGATTGCTGGAATACTTCCCTCCGCCGCTGCAGCTCCGGCACCCGGCAATGAAGGTCCGCTTCCCCAGGCCTCCGCCAGCCCTACGGTCGTCATGGCGCTTCCCGAGCCTAGGGTCCCTACGCCCGAACGGTTTTCAGGGGACCGTAAGAGATTCAGAGCTTTCAAGAACGCATGTTCTCTTTACTTTGCCCTCCAGCCCCGGACATTTGCATCAGAGATCGTCAAGGTGGGGTTCGCTATCTCATTGCTGTCAGAGGAACCTCAGGCTTGGGCCCACGGCTTAATGGAACAAGGAAGTCCCGTGCTAAATTCCATTGACACCTTCTTTGAAGGTATGTCCAAACTTTATGATGACCCCCAACGGAAGGCTACTGCTGAAGCCACTTTACACCACTTGTCCCAGGGAAGGAGGCCCATTGAAGACTACACGGTCGAATTCCGTAAATGGGCGGCCGACACGAACTGGAACGAGCCGGCTCTTCGCTACCAGTATCGTCAAGGCTTGTCTGAACTCCTTAAGGATGAGCTAGCCAGGATGGAGACCCCAGAGACTTTGGAAGACCTCATTCAGGCAGCCACGCAGTTAGACAGGCGCTTGCGAGAACGCCGCTCCGAGCGGTTTCAGGGTCCACGCCCTTCGTGGACGCCATTCAGAGCCCCATCCATGCCGTCTACCTCCTCCATCACACCTCCTGAAGCCGAACCCATGCAGCTAGGTCTGGTCCGGGCCCCGCTAACATCAGAGGAGAGACAACGCAGACGGCAATCCAATTTGTGTCTGTACTGCGGGGGAGCGGGACACTTTCTGCGCGGTTGTCCAATAAGGCCCAGTAAGTCCTTCCAGCCTAAATTGATGAATTACCAGGATAATGATGCTCCAAAGTCTTATGCGATGTTGTCTGTTTCCTTGCAGCTACCGGAAGGGGAGTCTCGCCTACCCGCCATCATTGATTCGGGGGCCTGTAGCTGCTTCATGGATGCAACCTTGGCCCACAGCCTCCGCATTCCCTTGCAAACCAAGACCCAAGGGTTACAGGTGCATCTAGCTGACGGGTCGCTTCCGAGGTCCGGTCCCATTACCCAAGAGACCCAGCCCATCCTAGTAACCACCGACTCCGGGCATCAAGAACTACTACGGCTCGACCTCATCCAGTCTCCTATCTTCCCAGTCATCCTCGGCCTGCCCTGGTTACAAGCTCATGATCCGCAGATCCAATGGAGCACCAAGGAGGTGTCCTTCTCCTCTCCATACTGCTCGGAGCATTGCCTCCCTCTAAACTCGAAGGTTTGTGCTACAATTACTACCCCGTCCGACAAACTGCCGCAGATTCCCTTTGAATATCTGGAGTTCCAGGAGGTCTTTAATAAACAAATGGCTGATCACCTACCACCTCATCGGCCTTATGACTGTCCGATCGACCTGTTACCAGGATCAGTGATCCCGTTCGGTCGTATATTCCCTCTCTCCGAGACCGAACTGGAGGCGCTCAGACAATACATCGATGAGAACCTGGAAAAGGGGTTTATCCGTCCTTCGTCCTCACCTGCGGGAGCAGGGATATTCTTCGTTGGGAAAAAAGATGGGTCCCTTAGACCTTGTGTGGACTACCGGCAGCTCAACAATATTACTATTAAAAACAGGTACCCACTACCACTCATTCCGGAGTTATTTCAACGATTCCGATCTGCCAAGGTCTTTTCCAAACTTGACCTGCGGGGTGCCTATAACCTTATTAGAATCAGAGCCGGAGATGAATGGAAAACAGCGTTCAGGTCCAGATTTGGGCACTTCGAGTACCTGGTGATGCCATTTGGGCTATGCAATGCTCCAGCAACTTTCCAACACTTAGTTAATGACATCTTCCGAGAATACCTGGATGACTTCCTTGTTGTCTACCTAGATGACATACTCATTTTTTCTCCCACGATGGAACTACACAAGAAGCATGTCAAAAGAGTCCTCGCTATATTAAGACAACACAAGCTTTATCTGAAAGTGGAGAAGTGTGAATTCGAGAGGTCAGTGGTCCAATTTCTGGGGTTTATCATATCGGCCGGCGGGATCGCAATGGATCCCCAAAAGATACAAGCTATCCAGGATTGGCCAGCTCCATCTGATAAAAAAGGGGTCCAACGATTCATAGGATTTGCTAATTTTTATCGGAAGTTCATTATCGGATTCTCGACCATTGTAGCACCTATCACCCAGCTAACTCGTCAACACAACCCTTTCCGGTGGAGTGAGGCCGCACAAGAAGCCTTTCTAAAATTAAAGGATCTGTTTAGTTCGGCTCCAATTCTTCGCCACCCCGATCCTTCTCAGCCATATGTTTTGGAGGTGGATGCCTCGGAAATTGCCACAGGGGCCATTCTCTCTCAGAGACAGGGGCCCAAAGCCATCCTTCACCCCGTTGCTTTCGCTTCTCGGAAACTTAGCCCGCCAGAGTTAAACTACGACGTGGGTGACAGAGAGCTGCTGGCCATAAAGTTTGCCTTAGAAGAATGGAGGTATCTGCTCGAGGGTGCATTACATCCGGTGATGATCTTTACAGATCATAAAAACCTCGAATATCTACGGACGGCAAAACGACTAAGACCTAGACAAGCCCGCTGGGCTCTCTTTTTCTCTCGCTTCAACTTCCACATATCCTATAGACCTGGCTCAAAGAACGGAAAGGCAGACGCACTCTCACGGATGTTCTCAGCAGAGTCCCAAGCTTCAGAACCTGGAACAATCCTCTCATCCCAAAACTTCCTTGGGATAACACAAGTGGATCTGATGTCATCCATTAAAACAGCGTCTAACGCTTGCATGGAACCAGAGGTGCAATCCTTAAAAAGAAACGGTAATTTCTTTTGGATCCGGGGAAAGATCTTTGTGCCACAGGAGACACGGGCGCTAACTCTCAAGATGTGTCATGACCATAAGCTCGCAGGGCATTTTGGAATAAGGAAAACGTCCGAACTAGTCTCTCGTTCCTTTTGGTGGCCTGGGTGGAGACGGGATTGCAAAGAATACGTGGCATCCTGTCCTTTGTGTCAGAGAAACAAGGGTCGAAACGCCAAGTCTTGGGGCTTACTAAGGCCTCTACCTATTCCCGAACGACCATGGTCCGACGTCTCTATGGATTTTATAGTGGACCTGCCAGCCTCGGGGGGTTTTACCACTATTTTTGTCGTGGTTGACCGTCTCTCCAAGATGGCCCATTTTTTGCCCATGAAGGGCACCCCCTCGGCCTTAGAGACTGCCAATATTTTTTTGAAGGAGATCATCAGACTCCATGGAGTACCAAAGAACATCGTATCGGACAGGGGTGTACAATTTACGTCCAAATTTTGGAGGGAGCTCTGCAAAGCCTTGAATATCCAAGTCTGCCTCTCATCAGCCTATCACCCCCAGAGTAACGGCCAAACGGAAAGGACGAACCAGACTCTAGAGCAATACCTACGGTGTTTTTGCTCGGGATCTCAAGATGATTGGGCAAGTCTTCTCCCTTACGCAGAGTTCGCGTATAACAATTCTGTTCACGCTGCTACTAACCAAACGCCCTTCTGGGCGAATTGTGGTTTCCATCCCACCTTTCTGACCAACGATGTTCCTGAGATAGCAGTCCCTGCAGTGCAGGACAGAATAGCCTCTTTACAAACAAATTTCCAAAGGATTCAAGATATGTTACAAAGGGCTCAAATGGATTACAAGGAACAGTATGATCGGGGCAGGAGAGAAAATCCTACCTTTAAACTAGGAGATGAGGTCTGGCTATCCACTACCAATCTTAAATTATCTGTGCCTTCGCGGAAATTGGGACCAAAGTTCATAGGTCCTTTCCCCATCAAAAGAATTATCAACCCTGTGGCTATGGAGCTAGCACTACCAAAGACGTACAAGATCCATCCTGTTTTCCACGTGTCGTTACTGAAACCCGTAGTGGACAGCACTTTCCCGGAAAGAGGGGAGCCTCCCCCGCCACCGGTTAGGGTGGATGGGGAGAATGAGTTTGAGGTGGAGTCCATCCTTAACTGTAGGAAGAAGGGCAGACAACTGCAGTATCTGATCCAGTGGAAAGGTTATCCACCTGAGGACAACTCTTGGGAACCCGCGAAGAATCTACATGCACCACGCTTAATTCAAGCCTTTCACCGAGACCACCCGGAGGTGATGTCCAGTCTGGGCGTCCAGTGTCCGCCCTTAGGAGGGGGGCACTGTCAGGAGGCACAAGCCGCCTCCGTCCGCCGGGCTCCACGGCGCATGCGCGGAGGACTCACGCTGCGCCGTACACCCGTTCGCGGCCCAATGGTGCGGCGCGCGCGGGTGCACGGCGGTCCCCGTGTGCGCGCCGTGACCGTGCGGGTGCACGGCGGCGCGTCACGGTGACGCGCTCGCCGCAGGGCTACTTCTGACGGCTCCAGCACCCAGTCGGGTTGCTGGTTTGTCGTCAGCTGTACCCTGCTCCTTGTGCCTGTCATTTACCCTGTTCTCAGAAAGTTGCCTATATTGACCCCTGCCTGTATTAACGGATTACTCCTTGCCTGCCTGTTACCTGGACCTCTGCCTGTATAACGGACTATCCTCTTTGCCTGCCTGATACCCCAGACCACTGCTTGTATAACGGACTATCCTCTTGCCTGCTTGATACCCCAGACCACTGCCTGTATAACGGACTATCCTCTTGCCTGCTTGATACCCAGACCTCTGCTTGTTATCACGGACTGTTCTTGCCTGCCAGTTACCCCGGATCCTTGCTTGTTCCACGTTTACTCTCTCTGCCTGCCTGAGACCCCTGGTCCTTGCCCGACTAACGGACTTGCCCGAGCTGATACCCTGATCCATTTAACCACTTGTCTTGCAGCTTCTCCAGTGCCCAGCGGCCACACGGACTTCCTTCAGAGATCCAGTCACCACCGGAAGCCCGTGCCTCCGCGTGCCCCCAACTCCCTGTATCACCTCCAGGGGTCGGGTGCGCGTGGTCGTAAGGGCGAGCCGCTCTCGGCATCTCGGCCTCGGTGAGTATAGTCTCTGACACGGTGATTGGTTTTCGGGGTCCCGTACGCGGCTAGGCTCCCAAAAAGTCCCACACATGTGGTATCCCCGTACTCAGGAGAAGCAGCTGAATGTGTTTTGGGGTGCAATTCCACATAGGCCCATGGCCTGTGTGAGCAATATATCATTTAGTGACAACTTTTTGTAAATATTTTTTTTTTTTTTTTTTTTGTCATTATTCAATCACTTGAGACAAAAAAAATAAATATTCAATGGGTTCAACATGCCTCTTAGCAATTTCCTTGGGGTGTCTACTTTCCAAAATGGGGTCATTTGTGGGGGTTTTGTACTGCCCTGCCATTTTAGCACCTCAAGAAATGACATAGGCAGTCATAAACTAAAAGCTGTGTAAATTCCAGAAAATGTACCCTAGTTTGTAGACGCTATAACTTTTGCGCAAACCAATAAATATACGCTTATTGACATTTTTTTTACCAAAGACATGTGGCCGAATACATTTTGGCCTAAATGTATGACTAAAATTGAGTTTATTGGATTTTTTTTATAACAAAAAGTAGAAAATATCATTTTTTTTCAAAATTTTCGGTCTTTTTCCGTTTATAGCGCAAAAAATAAAAACTGCAGAGGTGATCAAATACCATCAAAAGAAAGCTCTATTTGTGGGAAGAAAAGGACGCAAATTTCGTTTGGGTACAGCATTGCATGACCGCGCAATTAAAAGTTAAAGCGACGCAGTGCCAAATTGGAAAAAGACCTCTGGTCCTTAGGCAGCATAATGGTCCGGGGCTCAAGTGGTTAAAAAAAAAAAAAAAATTTTTTCCTCAGTTTAGGCTGATATGTATTCTTCTACATATATTTGGTAAAAAAAAATTGCACTAAGCGTATATTGATTGGTTTGCGCAAAAGTTATAGCGTCTACAAAATAGGGGATACATTTATGGCATTTTTATTGTTGTTTTTTTTTTTTACTAGTAATGGCGCCGATCTGCGATTTTTATCATGACTGCGATATTGCGGCGGACACTTTGGACACTTTTGACACTATTTTGGGACCATTCACATTTATACAGCGATCAGAGCTATAAAAAATGCACTGATTACTGTGTAAATGTGACTGGCAGGAAAGGAGTTAACAGGGGGGCGAGGAAGGGGTTAAATGTGTATCCTAGGGAGTAACTGTAGGGGGAGGGGACTCACAAGGGGAGGAGACCGATCAGTGTTCCTCTGTACTGGGAGCACACCATCGGTCTCCTCTCTGTATGTTTACACACACAGATCCACGGTCCTGCTGTGTTCACGGGCAATCGCAGGTACCCGGCGGACATCGCGGCTGCCGGGCACGCGCATCGGGCGCCTAGTGACGCGGCGGGTGCACGCGCGCGCCTCCTAGAGGCTCAGAAAGTAAAAGACATCATATGACGGCGGCCCGGAGGGACAAAGGGTTCCTGCCGCCGTCATATGACTATGCACGGTAGGGAAGTGGTTAATCACCCTAGACCCATCTTTCATTTACAGCATATTTAACTACATTGAGTACTGCAGATTCAGGAAGCTATCATTTCCCAGGGCAACAAAATAAAGTGTTTAGAAGAGATTTGGCAAAGCAAATGTTTGCTGCAGAGGTAAATATGGCATATGAAAGTACAAAAATCAAGGTGCTTTAATGCAGTGCTATCTTATGGCTCCAGCCTGCTGCTTGGCAAGAAGCAGCAGCAGGTTGTAATATTGGGCCGCTGGAAATTTGCCCAGGTTCTTTTCCCGGTGGATTGCCCCACAGCCAGGCACACGACAGTCACTCTTTGGTTCAATGACAAGTCTAGGAGTGTTCTTTTTGTCGTTGTTATTTTTGGAGTTACTAAGATAGGGTTGAGGGAATCGAGGGGGATACTCCAAAAACAAGAACTATATACAGGTTGAGGACTGTTTTCTGAAAAGCTAAAGCCAAAGTCCTTGCAATAGCAAACTGTGGACCCGGCTTGTAGTAGAGGCAGTGAAAAGCAGGCTTCTTTCTTTAGAGCACCAAGAGCAGAGTCCCTTCACAAAGAACTGGATAGACTAAGCTCCTCTGTAAACCAGCTGATGTTCCCATTGATCAAACACACAGCTGACTCTCTAGCACAAGAAGGGTGGCAGCAGCCCCAAAGTCTCTAAGCAGTCTGTTACTCCCAAATGTGCAGAACAGTTGCTTGCCTCATTCCAACTTAAAAGCAACACCTTTCTCCGGTGATACCAGACTAGATCTCCAGCAGACAGATCCTCAGTCAGCTCAGTAATTCACCCACCTGAGGCCTCACAAACAACAAGCACATGGCAGTATAGCTCTGGAGTGCAGACAAAGACCCAGCTGTTCTGTGTCTCAGAGTATTTATACAAACTCCCAGAAGCCTTTAGGGCCATCCTCCCTGTTATTGGCCAGGACTGTATAAATATTCATGCTTTTATTTGCATTGCTGCACACTTTTGTTCCAGAGAGTTCTCCAGCTCTCTGGAAAGCAGAGGAAACAGTCAAAACTAGCAGCAGCTAAAATATTGAGCAGGCCTAACTAATTGCATGCTGCTGCACTGATTACAGTAAGCACAACTAAATTTACCTAACACATCAATTACAGCCACACTGGTTACAGTGAGATCAGCTAAATTTACCCAGCAAACAAAAATATAGCTCCACTGAACGCAGTGAGCCAGCACCAAATCTAACTAATTCCAGCACCTATCTAGGAGGGTGCTACAAGAGTGTTGAGATCATCTTTTTGCTCATTCTGCTCTCTCCTCCTATCAGTACATTTGCATGATTGGCTTTCAGTGGTGCTTCCCTATCTGCTAGTCTAAATAATGTTTTACAGGGGATTGCAAGAAGTGCATACCGGGTCAAATTCGGGCACTTGGAAAATATAATTATTTGTTGATGACTATAAAACTGCATTAATTAGTTTATTTTGTACCTGTCTGAAGATTAACTTTAAGCGGCAAAGGAAAATTGTCATACGTAGGACAGTTTTTATTGTTCCAGGCATTGGATTAAGTTGGATTAATGTTCACAGTAATCATGCCATGTAAGATTCTGGGAAATGATTAAGAAAATATGGCCTACGGGAAATTCTGTCCAGTTGCATGAGGCTGTCCCATAGGTATCAGTAGACCACAGTGATTCCCCATAACTAAACTTTTCACGTAGCGTGCGGTTTAAGTGATTACAATTTTGTATATGAGATATACAGTCTCATATACTAGCGCAGTCTTTTTTTGATTTTTCTTTACATGTTTGTGTGCACGCCTCACGATAAGATTGCAGCTTATTATTCATTCCACTCTGCTAATCATTAGTAGAACAACCTTTATGTTAGCGCGGTATTGTTTATGGTTTATTTTGTATATGAGATAATTTCCTATATCCCTTCATCTGTTACAGAAAGAAAAAACATATGAAGAAATGCATCATTTATCTTAACTTCCTTTGTTTCTAAAATTGGAACAATGCTGGAAAATAAAATATTTATTACCAATGACAAACATCCCCACAGTTAAAATTGCTGGAAAGAAGTTAGAGATAAATCAGTGATGTGGAAACCATGTCTTATCATCATCACTCAAGTCAAGTGGTGGTCAGTAAATGCTTGATGTCTTATATATGTTGAACTCCATAAAGTTAAAAAGGTGGTCACCAGCAGTGTACACCTTGCACTGCACTTGCCAGTAAATTGTAATTTCATCTTGTTCCAGTAATTGTCAAACTTTTGCATCCAAGCTTCTCTTAGGAAGCAGCTGATTTTTTTTTCCATATACAAAAACATTTTACAAGATGATTCCCTCCAAAAACCCACCCCCCGAACCCCACCCCCATTGTGCTTACGTTTCCTCTTCCCTTTGCCTTTAGCCCACTCCATCCATCCCATTCTTATTCACCATCCGTCTTTCAGAAAATGTCCTTGTATTATAAAAAATAGCCCACTTTTCCCATATATTTTCAAATCTTCCTATTTGTTCTTCATCTCTATTACTTAGATAGTCCATACTATGTATGTATTCTATCCTATTAAACCACTCTTTTAGCGAAGGTCTTTCTTTTTCTTGCCATGTTTTTGGTAGTAATGAGTTCTGGTATTTTGCCTTTTCCATATCTGTTCCTACCAAATATGGGACATAGTTCCCATCTAGCCATACCCTCTCAAACACAGTGGAGAGTTCTCTGGTTGATATTTTTGTGCCATAACTGGCGTAATGTACCATCTAGTTAGACATTTATAATTTATCTCAACTGTGTTTATACCTGTTGCAAACCTATACACTCCGCTCAATACTTTATATTTGTGTTGCTCATCTAGTTGTGATCCCAATGAATGGAGGCATTCCCTGTCCCGCCAATGCCGTCAATATTTTGTACAATTGTGAAATACCATGCTTTATTCTTGTTTGTGCATTACATAGTCTTTCTATTGGGTTTAGGTTCTCCTCCGACCGAATTAACACAACTTTTTTCACTTTTAATATTAGTCCACTCAATCATTCATGCCAACATTATCTGGTAATACCTGGTGCGGCTACCCCCCCCCCCCCCCCGTGTGCTTTTCCTCTACTAAGAATTGAGAGCTGTATCCTAGGTTTCTTATTTTGACAGATGTACTTTAAGAACATCTTTTTTATTACCCTAAAGAGAATCCGAGGTAGGGCAATTGGAAGCATTTGAAGTTTATATACAATCGGAAGAAGTTGATTTTTAACCAGTTTAGGACCAGGACTTTTTCTGTCATTTTCGAGAATTTTTTTTTTTTTAAGAAAATTACTTAGAACCCTCAAACATTATATATATTTCTTTAGCAGAGACCCTAGAGAATAAAATGGCGGCCAATATTTTATTTCACATTGCATTTGCGCAACGCCTTTTAAACGCAATTGTTTTGTAAAAAATACACTTTAATGAATTAAAAAAAACAATAAACAGTGAAGTTAGACCAATGTGTTTGTATAATGTGAAAGATGATGTTACGCTGAGTTAATAGATAGCTAACATGTCATGCTTTAGAATTCTCACGCTCGTAGAATGGCGACAAACTACGTCACTTAAAAATCTCCATAAACAACGCTTTCAATTTTTTTTACTGGTTACCTTTCTAGAGTTACGCAGGAGGTCTTGCACTTGCACTAACAACCGTGGTGATACCTCACATGTGTGGCTTGAACACCGTTTACATATGCGGGCACGACTTACGGATGCGTTTGCTTCTGCGTGCAAGCTCGGAGGGCTGGGGCGCTTTAAAAAAATAAATTCTTATATGTTTTACTTTTTGTATTTTATTTTTACACTGTCCCTTTAATTTTTTATTTTTTTTTATCACTTTTATTCCTTTTACAAGGAATGTAAACATCCCTTGTAATAGAAAAGGGCATGACAGGTCCTCTTTATTGAGAAATCTGGGTTAAAAAAGACCCCAGATCTCTCATTTACCTTTAAAAGAATAAAAAATATATATATATATCATTTTGGCTTTAAGAAGAAAAAAAAAATCATCTCTTTAAGAGCAAGAGGCGGAAGTGATGTCAGATGTCGCTCCGGTCCTTCAAGTACATAGAGCCAAGTGAGGGCCATCTTGCTTCTGTCGAAGTGTCGTGACTGAAAAAAAGTCTCCCGACTGCCTCCCTGTCATGAAGATCCTGCCAGTAATCGGCAGTTCAGATGCACGGAAACACGGGCACGGGTTTCCACTGCGCATGCGCGCGCGTCCACGGGTGCTGTCACTCCCGCTAGTGCCAGGCGGGCTATTTAAACCGGCCTGTCACACTCAATCCCTGCTGTCTGCTCTACAACGTTCCGTGTGCCTTAACTTGATCTTACCTGTGTACTCTGCTATCTGGCCCGGCTTCCTGTTAGACCATCCTGTTATCCGCCTGCACCAGACCCTCTTGGCTTGCCTGACCATCCCTCTGTGTAATCCCTGGTACCTCTGCTGCTCGACCGATACCGACCTCCGGCTTGTTTGACCATCCCTTTGTCTGATACCAGTATCCAGTCTGTTTACCTGCTGCCTTGTTCCTGGTTCCAGTCCAGCGTTCCAGACTACTACCTGCTGCTTGCTCCTGGTTCCAGTCCAGCGTTCCAGGCTACTACCTGCTGCTTGTTTCTGGTTCCAGTCCAGCATTCCAGGCTACTACCTGCTGCTTGTTCCTGGTTCCAGCCCAGCGTTCCAGTCTACTACCTGCTGCTTGTTCCTGGTTCCAGTCCAGCGTTCCATGTTACTACTTGCTGCTTTGCTCCTGGTTCCAGTCTGTTACCTTCTGCTTGTTCCTGGTTCCAGTCCAGCTCTTCAGTCCTGCTTACTTACCTGCTGTGGTTCCTGGTCCTCTCTGCATTCCAGTCTCCAGTCTCTTCTTCAGCTTCAGGTTCCAGAGGGTGCCACCACTCCTGAACTTCCGGTGACTGTTGATCCTGCCAGGCACCCATACCACTCCTCACTCCTGGGCCCTCTGTCTCCATTCCAGGGGAACGGGTTTGGGAGCTGTAAGGGAGGTCTTTCTCTGCACTTCAGGTTCAAAACCTACCAGGTACGTGACACTCCTGATCAGTGCTTTCAGCCAATGGCTGCAAGCGCTGACCAGAGTGTTCTGGCAAGGGGGCCGCCCCAGTCAGAACACAATAGCACAGCAGTGGAGGTCGCTGTACTAACATCAGATTGTTAGTACAGCATCTCTGACCTAAGTTGTCAGTTTTTTTTGTTCAGCCCCCTGGGTTGAACAAGAAAAAACTAGCAGTGGAAGTTCCACCTTCCACCCAGAAATGGAAGTTACTCCCCCCCTCCAGTGTCACATTTGGCACCTTTCAGGGGGGAGCAGATACCTGTCTAATACAGGTATTTGCTCCCATTTCCGGTGAAAGTGCACTGCAGAATCCGCGGGCGAACTACGCCATGTCCGGCCCCTTCTCCATTTCCCCCGCTGTCTTCTGGGAGACACACAGGTCCCAGAAGACAGCAGGGACCATTCAAAACGCGCAGCATGACTAACATATGCGCAGTAGGGAACCAGGCTGTGATCCCCTTACTGAAGATGCCGGTGCCTGAACCCAGAGCCGAGGGACAGGTTGGCTTCAGGTGAGGACATCACGGGCGCCCTGGACAGGAAGGGGCTTTATTTTAAAAGTCAGCAGCTGCAGTATTTGTAGCTGCTGACTTTTAATTTATCTTTTTCGGCGGAACTCTGTTTTAAGACCTATTGTAACTGCTGTTTATACTTGTCTATACTTGCCTATATTCAGTTAAACTTACTTTCATTTCTTTTACCATGTTTAAACTTACTTTCATGGTTCTTTGCCCATGATCAATCATCTAGCCTTATCTTGTTGTCTTCATCCTGCTTTGCAATTTGTTTATGGCAGAAAACCTTCTCACAATGTGTCTTTTTATTAGCTTTTAATTCAAACCTTCCCTACACTATGCAAGTATAAATTTGGTACAACTCTTGGGGAGAGCTGGCGTGGAGTTAGGCATGGCCATTTTTTGCATACAGTGCCACTTTCTGTGTTAAGTGCTTGGCATTTTTAACAATGCACTTTAACTAAGGCACATCAACAGAGGCGGCTTTATAATTAGGCGGTCACCTAAGGCCTCGCACTCACAGTGGCCTCGCGGCCGCCTAATTTGTCTATTGCAGTGTTTCTTAACTGTGGTTTCCCAGATGTTCTGCCACGAAGTCACCAGGAGGTCCGCGTCGATCTACCCATCAATCACAGACGCCTGACGGGTTGATCGAGTATCAGACGATATGCAGACTAGTGCAGTAAGTTGCTTTTGTTCTTTCACATGTCGCGCTGCTCCCCAGTGGCCCCTCCTCTCCTCTTGTCGTATGCTTGTGACATCACCTGGGATGGACGAGAGGAGAGGGGGGGCGGTGGGGAGCAGTGCAACATGAGAGAAAACTACAGCCGCTTTCTGCACTACTCTGCATTTGAAGGAAACGGATAGGCACTGTGCCCCATACCCTGTGCACTGCTGTGCTCAGTACCCTGCTGTGCCCCATATCCTGTGCCCTGCTGTGCTCATACCCTGATGTGCCCCATACCCTGTGCCCTGCTTTTCCCCCTACCCTCATGAGCCCGTACCCTGATGTACCTCATACCCTGTGCCCTGCTGTGCCTGTACCCTCATGTGCCCATACCCTTACTGCACTAGTCTGTACCCTGATGTGCCTCATACCCTGTGTCCTGCTGTGCCCTGCTGTGCCCATACCCTGATGTGCTTGTACCCTGATGCGCCCAGTACCCTGATGTGCTTCATACCCTGTGCCCTACTTTGCCCTGTGCCCTGCTGTGCCCATACCCGGTGCCCTGCTGTGCCCCAAACCCTGTGCCCTGCTGTGCCCATACCCTGATGTGTCCTATACCCTGTGTCCTGCTGTGCCACATACCCTGTACCCTGATGTGCCCCATACCCTGTGCCCCGTACCCTGTGCCCTGATGTGCCCGTACCCTTCTGCACCCTGTACTCTGATGTGCCCTGTACCCTGGTGTGCCCCATGCCCTGTACCATGATGTGCCCGTACCCTGCTGTACCCTACTGTACCCTGCTGTACCATGTACCCTGATGTGCCCTTTACGCTGCGGTGCCCTGTACCCTGCTGTGCCCTGTACCCTGCTGCACCATGTACCCTACTATGCCCTGTACACTGTGGTGCCCTGCTGTGCCCCATACCATGTACTCTGATGTGCCCTGTACCCTGTTGTACCATGTACCCTACTGTGCCCTGTACCCTGTTGTTCCCTCCTGTGCCCTGTATCCTGTTGTTCCCAGTGCCCAGAGTGTGCACTGTACCTTGCTGTGTGCTCTGCTGTTCCCTGTACCATGCTGTGTGTCCTGTACCACGCTGTGTGTCCTATACCCTGATGTGCCCTGCTGTGTGCCCCATGCCCTGCTGTGTGCCTTGTGATAAGCCCTGCTGTGTACCCCATGTTATGCTGCTTGCCCCATGATGTGCCCCAAGCCCTGCTGTGAACCCCTTGATGTGCCCCATGTTCTGCTGTGAGCCCCATGATGTACCTCATGTTTTGCTGTGTGCCCTGTGATGTGTCCTATGCCCTGCTGTGTCCTATGCCCTGCTGTGTCCTATGCCCTGATGTGAGCCCCATGATGTGCCCCATGTTCCGCTGTGTGCCCCATAATGTGCCCCATGTTCTGCTGTGTGCCCTATGATGTGCCCCATGTTCTGCTGTGTGCCCCATGATGTGCCCAATGTTCTGCTGTGTGCCCCATGATGTGCCCAAGGTTCTGCTGTGTGCCTGATAATGTGCCCCAGGTTCTGCTGTGTGCCTGATAATGTGCCCCATGTTCTGCTGTGCGTCCTTTAATGTGCCCCATGTTCTGTTGTGCACCCTTTAATGTGCCCAATGTTCTGCTGTGTACCCCATGATGTGCCCGATGTTCTCCTGTGTGCCCCATGATGTGCCCAATGTTCTGCTGTGTGCCCATAATGTGCCCCATGTTCTGCTGTGTGCCCCATAATGTGCCCTGCTGTACCCCCCTGTAATGTGCCCTGATGTGCCCTGCTGCCCCCCCTGTATTATGTCCTGACCTCCTGTGCTCTGCCCTGCTGTCCCCTGTTTGCTGCTTATCTCAAGTTAAACCCAGAACTGAGCATCTGTGCAGAAAAAAAACAGCACAAGTTTCACATAAAATAGGTAAGTTCTAATATTTGTTTCTATTATTTAATGCCTATTCTTAAAATAATTGCTTTTATATCACAGCTCGCTGATCACACCAATGTTCCGTGAGCTGTAGATCTGAACACTACGGGTTACAGCACACCTAATTTGTTAGACCCACTCCTGAACCCCCAATGGTTGCCTTACCCATACCCCAGTTCATTTTTATCCCTTGAATTATTTTTCACATTATTCGCGTGAGTGGAGCCTCATGTGTAAGTTTTGCCTAAGGCCTCACAAAGCCTAGAGCCGCCTCTGCGGCATCAATAAAGGCAAGTACAAACATTAGTGCTCCACTCCTAACAGTCTGTAATTGCCCTTTCTTTAACTCTCTCCCTCAACCTGCTTTTCACCCGCATTTCCATGTACAACTTTGGGATAATATCCCACTTCCTATGTGCCAGTGATTACGCCAAGTGTTCAATTGCTAGTCCTGGTCACTGTTACTGTATATAACAGTGACCAGGCCTAGCAATTGAACACTTGGCCTAATCACTGCACATAGGAAGTGGGATATTACCATAAATATGTACATCAGGGATATGCAACCTCCAGCTGTTGCAGAACTACAAGTCCCATGAGGCATAGCAAGACAGCCACAAGCATGACACCCAGAGGCAGAGGTATGATGGGACTTGTAGTTTTGAAACAGCTGAAGGTCCGCTAATTGCATATCCCTGATGTACATGGAGATGCACATAGAGAAACCTATTTGGAACTTTATAGGTTCTACAATGACTATAGGTACTACAATGATCAAAACAGATATCAAACTAAAAACTATAAATTGTATTTCTAATTCAATAAAATCATATACTATAAATAAATATAAGTCTGATATATATTACATTTTCATAGTATTATAGTACCTCTCCCAAGGTCTCGTCATTGAAATATAGTATGTGCTACTCTTTATTCCATATAATATTTGATATCACTGAAATGATGGGACTGTACTTTATATGCAATAATAGATTTATCATGTTATGAAAAAACAGCCATGTTAAAAACATTTATGACATGTGTGTGTATGAACCTATCCATCCAGGATCAGAAGATGGAGCCACAGGGGACAACAGGGGCATCACACATAGCCCTAATATTAGCCAACTTCCACAAAAGGAACATAAGGTTAGAATACTTGACTATATCTTCCCTCTATGGGAAGAGGTTGACAATGAACCCCAGTGTACATGCAGTAAATAGGGATATATCCTTATAATGCATGTCTGGTAGTAAAACATGTGAAACATTCTATGAAATATCTTCCCAACTCCAGGGTAGCTATTCACAAGTATCCTTGTGCAAAGCCAAATAGTCAATACAGTGTATAATCTTGCTGAATATATACATTTGAAATGTCTGTGATGTTGGTATGTCACTCACCTGTAAGTAAGCCACTTGGTGTCAAGGTCCTCTCCAGGTCCTCTCTTTATCCACATACTGTAGGTCCCCAAGACAGGCATTTATTTATATGATTTTACTGAATTATTAATACAATGTTTACATTTTAGTGAGCTGTTTTAATATTCATTGTAGTAACTATACTTTTCTAAAGAGGTTTCTCTGTATGCATCCGTGTTTAATTCACATGAGAAGAGTGTGTCTGATAGTGAGTGAAGGGATTTGAGAGAAGGGAATTGCTGGGAAAAGGAGTGGCAGAGGAGGTGCAGAAAAAGGGGGGAGTTTAAAAGGAGGGAGTAGGCTACAAGGGGGGTAGGGGGGTTTTAGGCAGTGTAAGGCCTCAATTCCACTGAGCTGTAGGCCATAGAATAAAAAAAGACATAGTTTGTACAGCCTTATAACTGTTAGCCAATAGCCAACCCTTTCGCTCCATAGCAAACTAGTATGGGGTTTCCTGAATCATTACCTAGTAAATGATGGAATGGTCTAGGCATCTGGCAATCTGGCAAGTAAGTGCAGCAAATGTAGGTATGTGTATTTAGAGAGATGCTAGATGTTCAAGAAATTAGACATGTTATCCTATATTGGATCAGCTCCACCAAGGTATCTATTGAAGTAATGCAAAAATGTATTCTTGTGTGATAGAAAGGTGGAGGGATCTCTAGTACTAAGGTAATAGAGATTTACAGTATTTAGTAGCAGGATTATGACATGGGTCCTCCATATTTCATGGTTATGTTGGTGTGGTGGGGCATTAATATTGGGGGCTTGAAAGAAGGAGTAAGTTCAGTGATCTTGGTGATAAGGTAGTAGACTTTGGTCCAGAATGGTTGAATCAGGAGGCATAGTCATCAAATATGTAGTAGGGAGCCTGTATTGCATCTCCAACATGTATCCGGTATAGTTGCTGAGATACCATGCAGCATCACTGGGATTCAATACTACCTAAATCAACATTTATATTTAATTTCTTGGGTTTTTGACATTAATGGAACCCTTGAAAGATAGAATTTGCATATGTTTCATTTGATCCTCTGTACAGTGTTAACATAGGTCTGATTCCCATTCCTGGGAAAAGGAAAACTTTTGAGGGGGGAGGGAGAAATTTCAGGTAAGTGACCGATAAGTGACTGATATGAGATGGGAAAGTGGAGTAGGCAAGATGCCCAGAAATTTAAAAGAAGTCAACAGATAGGCAAACTATTGTCTGACTTGAAGAGCGGTTAGAAAAATGCAAATTTTTCTCCCCGGAAAAGATATATAGAAAAAACTATATCCATCTCTTGGATGAAATAAAGAGGGAAGGGAAAAAACTCCAGACAAAACCTCTTTCATGGATGGGGCGTATTAACGCCATAAAAATGGTCCTCTTACCTAAGATTACGTATAAATTTCAAATGTTACCTATTAAACTCCCACAAGAATATATTAGAAAACTGAAGTCAATAATCTCTAATATAATATGGAAAAACAAAAGATCAAGAATATCTCTCAAGACCCTAAAACAAGATAAAGACAAAGGGGGCCTTGCGGTCCCAGATATCCTAAAATATTATAAAGCAATAATTTTATCAAGAGCAATAGAATGGGCTAGGGATAACCAAGAAAAAAGATGGGTGAATATAGAGAATTACTATAGTAAAACACGTTTAGGATCTATTATTTGGAACCCTCCGAATCACAGAACAGTAGATGAGGGAACGCACGGTTTGACAAAAATAGTTTTAAAGACATGGGAGGTAGTATATAAACAGTTAGATAAGATTTATAATTCTCCCCTGATAGAATTAAAGGAGAATGAGTTTTTTGCACCAGGGAAAAGAGATATAGGTGGGAACTGGATAAAAAAAGACAAAGTACAGCTTAGAGAAATACTTAAAAAAGGGAAAATTGTCACAATCACTGAATTGAAACAAAACACTGACACATGGGTGATAGATGAATGGAGGTACATGCAATTAGACCGCTTCGTGAAAAATCTACCTCAACCGATAAGATCCGGAGAAAACTTGACAGCGTTAGAAAAATTATGTTGTTCGGAAAAAACAAAAAACACAGTATCTAAGCTATATAAATTAATATTGAAGGAAGAAGAAGCAGAGGTACCCACATTTATCAAAAAATGGGAAAAGGAATTGGGAACACAAAAAGACACGAGCACGATTAATAAAATGTTATTTTTGGCCCATAGCTCAGCGGCGGATATAAAAACGGCCGAGATGAATTATAAATGTATGGCAAGGTGGTATGCAACGCCAGATAGGATAAGTAAGTTCCAACATGGGAAATCGGCAGATTGTTGGCGGGGCTGTGGAGGGATGGGTACTATGGCTCACTTATGGTGGAGTTGCCCGGTAATTAAAAAATATTGGAAAAAAATCTTGAGATCGATAAAGGAGATTACAAAAATCGAGGTGAAGGAGGATCCGTGGGTGGTTCTCCTTCACGGCATAGAAGGGAATGTGAAACAATATAAAGCATCTCTGGTCCCACATTTATTGAACGCAGCAAAAAGATTAATCCCCAAAAATTGGGGGGGGGAAGAAAGTCCGGAGATGTGGGACTGGATAAATGCCGTGGAGGAGACCTACACCATGGAACAGTTTTCTTTGTATAAAGAGGAAAAGAGAGAAGTAGATAAATGGAAATGTTGGAAGGAGTTTAAAAAAACATGGAGTTATGCAGAAAAAATCAGGATTTAACTACCTACCAAATAGAACATAGGCATTGCACAGGGGTTAGGGGGGGAGAGGGGAGGGAGATGGGAGGGAGATGGGAAGGAGATGGGAGGGAGGGGGGGCTATATATATATATATATATATATGTATACGGTTTCTTGTCTTTTTTTTTTCTTTTGTCTCTTTTTGATATCTGAAATAGTGAGATTTATAAATAAAGATAAAACTTTAGAGAAGGGGAACTAGGGGTTGAGCCTCATCAGGTGAGGGTAGGTTTTATATAACTATTTTTTTGTAAACCACTGTTGTGTCCTTCCATTAAAAATAAAATTTATACGCCACAGTGATGAAGAGATGAGAAGAGACATATATGAGCGAGAAAGCTGAATTAGTCTCTCTAGGAATTTTCTGAGGTGGCAAAAAAAAAAAAAAAAAAAAGAAAAATGCAAATTTTAAAGTATCTCTAATATGGTAGTGGGCTATTCATGTTCTGTCTATTCAGAGCTTGAAGTTCACAGAATTTGCCATTGGTGAAGAAATGTTCTCACTCTCAGGTTGGGATTGAGGTATCAACTATCAAGAGAGTTCTTAGCAGCGGGTGTTGCTGGGATTGTAAAAGACCTGGGTCACCTTGGGTGGACAGTGTTGCTGGGATTGTAAAAGACCTGGGTCACCTTGGGTGGACAGTGTTGCTGGGATTGTAAAAGACCTGGGTCACCTTGGGTGGACAGTGGGTGTGACCAAATTGCATTAACAGTGAGTGGGGCTTAAAGGGGCATGGTATAATAAAACAAAAGACTTGTTAGGCTGAAACCAAGCAGAAAATCAACAAGGCAATGATCAACACCAATATGTAAGCAATCCATCAGGATAAAGTAGCTCAATACTAGCGGCTGTGGCACCCTTGGGTGACGTATTATTTGCCTTCTGATTTTTATGACTCCTTATTGTTGCCTTGGTAACCCTTCACTCTGGTCAACTTATGCTAATCGAGTGTTCTGGAAGTTGTACTGCTCCTTGGGGACCCTTCTCCTTTTCTGTTTTCCTCCCCTTTTCTTTTCCTCTCGTTCCTCCTCTTCCTCTAACTTTTCTTGTTTACGCTTCTGTTTTCTTGAATGCATTGCAGCATCTGACGTCTTTCCAGCCAGACTACTAGCGGTAGTTCCTTTTGCCTAAGTCCCCACAGACCATGGGTGTTTTGCCGAACCCAGTGTTGTACCTACTGGGTTTTCTAGGCCCCCCTACATCCTCCTCTGTACTCTGGGTTACTTTAGAACTCCCCATCTGTTAGATATGTATTCGCTATACTAGCTGCCACATTGGTGGTGTTGTGAACACTGCCTTGTTGGTTATTATTTATTTATTTTTATTTGGATATTGCCTAAAATGGTTTGCTTATTGTCTTATTCTTATTGCCTGGCGTCTGGTTACGGCTTTCAAGGGAACCTTGAATACTGTACCTGAGCATGTTCTTGTGTGTTATGCTTTAAATTTTTCAATAAACAAATTTGACAAGAAAAACAAAAGACTTTGTGTACTCATAAAATATGCTTTGGTTGTTGTACCACAAGCAGGAGTTTCACAAGCACATATAAATCTCAGCACTATTATTAAAAAAAATTAAAACTCTTCCATTACATATGATTATTGTGTACCCTGAAAATAGACAGAGAGCTAACACTTTGTCTGAACCTACCTTAAAGCATAACTTTTGTTGAGAAAAAAAACAGTCTAATGGGAGTGGTTTCAAAATGATCAATAAGCTGTGCACCTGCAGGGCTCTAATGCGGAAAGCTGCTAGGCCTGTATCCCTTTGGCCATGAATTCCTATTAAAGGTATCTTAGAAATTGAATCTTTGTTGCAGGGGATGCCTGAAATCAGACTTGTATCTTACGGCAGACTTCTGGGAAAATTGGTGAGCCAATCACACAAGCAGGAAATTATGTTTCTGGGGTGTGTTCAGTTTACTCTCTGTGTGCAGAATCCCTCCAGGTAACCATATTGGATTGTATTTTAAGAAAAGTACAGTGGCTGCGGATTGAAAGGGAAAGGTCATTTTTAATAACATTTAATTACAATTGTCGCAATTACTGTTTCAATTGTATACGCTATTTTTTCTTTATTTGCAATTTTTTTCCCCACGAAAGTGGAGTTACCCTTTCAGGATGTACTTCATTAACCGCTCACCGACCAGCCGCCGTCATTATACTGCGGCAGGTTGGTGCGGCTGCGCTAACCGCTGTAGGTGTACTTCGGCCGCTTTAAGAGCTATAGGGGGCATGACGCCGGAGCCGATGTGTGTGGCCGATGGCCGCGATGTCTGCCAGCGACCCGTGCTCGCTCCTCAGAGAGCCAGATCAGGGATTTGTCAATGTAAACAGACAGATCTCAGTTCTGTCGGGGAAGTAGAGAGAGATCTGCTGTTCCTACTAATCAGGAACAGCGATCTCTATCTACTTCCTGTCAGTCCACTTCCCCCACAGTTAGAAACATCTCCCTAGGGAACACTTAACCCCTTGATCGCCACCTAGTGTTAACCCCTTCCCTGCCAATGACATTTATACAGTAATCAGTGGCTATTTATATAAGTGTCAGATCTGTACGCCGCAATGTCGCAGTCCCGCTAAAAGATCACTGATCACCGCCATTACTAGTAAAAAAAATAATAATAATAAAAATGCCATAAATATATCCCCTATATTGTAGACACTATAACTTTTGTGCAAATGAATCAATATACGCTTATTGCGATTTTTTTTTTACCAGAAATATGTAGAAGAATACATATTGACCTAAACTGATAAATAATTTTTTTTGGTTTTTTTTGGATATTAACCACTTCAGCCCCAAAAGGATTTACCCCCTTCCTGACCAGAGCACTTTTTACAATTTGGCGCTGCGTCGATTTAACTGCTAATTGCAATGCTTTACCCAAAAAAACTTGCGTCCTTTTCTTCCCACAAATAGAGCTTTCTTTTGATTGTATTTGATCACCTCTGCCGTTTTTATTTTTTGCGTTATAAACGGAAAAAGTCCGAAAATTTTGAAAAAAAATGATATTTTCTACTTTTTGTTATAAAAAAAATCCAATAAACTCAATTTTTGTCATACATTTAGGCCAAAATGTATTTGGCCACATCTGTGGTAAAAAAAATGTCAATAAGCGTATATCTATTGGTTTGCGCAAAAGTTATAGCGTCTACAAACTAGGGTACATTTTCTGGAATTTACACCGCTTTTAGTTTATGACTGCCTATGTCATTTCTTGAGGTGCTAAAATTGCAGCGCAGTACAAAACCCCTCCAAATGACCCCATTTTGGAAAGTAGACACCCCAAGGAAATTGCTGAGAGGCATGTTGAGCCCTTTGAATATTAATTTTTTTTTTGTCCCAAGTGATTGAATAATGGCAAAAAAAAAAATTTACAAAAAGTTGTCACTAAATGATATATTGCTCATACAGGCCATGGGCATATGTGGAATTGCACCCCAAAATACATTAAGCTGCTTCTTCTGAGTACGGGGATAGCACATGTGTGGGACTTTTTAGGAGCCTAGCCGCGTACGGGGCCCCGAAAACCAATCACCGCCTTCAGGATTTCTAAGGGCGTAAATTTTTGATTTCACTCCTCACTACCTATCACAGTTTTGAAGGCCATAAAATGCCCAGATGGCACAACCCCCCCCCCCAAATGACCCCATTTTGGAAAGTAGACACCCCAAGCTATTTGCTGAGAGGCATGTTGAGTCCATGGAATATTTTATACTTTGACAGAAGTTGCGGGAAAGTGACAATTTTTTTTTTTGCACAAAGTTGTCACTAAATGATATATTGCTCACACAGGTCATGGGCATATGTGGAATTGCACCCAAAAATACATTTAGCTGCTTCTCCTGAGTACGGGGATACCACATGTGTGGGACTTTTTGGGAGCCTAGCTGCGTACGGGGCCCCGAAAACCAATCACCGCCTTCAGGATTTCTAAGGGTGTCAATTTTTGATTTCACTCTTCACTGCCTATCACAGTTTAGGAGGCCATGGAATGCCCAGGTGGCACAACCCACCCCCCCAAATGACCCCATTTTGGAAAGTAGACACCCCCAGCTATTTGCTGAGAGGCATGGTGAGTATTTTGCAGCTCTCATTTGTTTTTGAAAATGAAGAAAGTCAAGAAAAAAAAAAAATTTATTCTTTTTTCAATTTTCAAAACTTTGAGACAAAAAGTGAGGTCTGCAAAATACTCACTATACCACTCAGCAAATAGGTTGGGGTGTCTACTTTCCAAAATAGGGTAATTTGGGGGGGGGGTTGTGCCACCTGGGCATTTCATGGCCTCCGAAACTGTGATAGGCAGTGAAGAGTGAAATAAAAAATTTACGCCTTTAGAAAGCCTGAAGGCGGTGCTTGGTTTTCGGGGTCCTGTACGCGGCTAGGCTCCCAAAAAGTCTCACACATGTGGTATCCCCATACTCAGGAGAAGCAACAGAATGTATTTTGGGGTGTAATTTCACATATTCCCATGGCATATTTGAGCAATATATCATTTAGTGACAACTTTGTGCAAAAAAAAAAAAATTGTCTTTTTCCCGCAGCTTGTGTCACAATATAAAATATTCCATGGACTCGACATGCCTCTCAGCAAATAGCTTGGGGTGTCTACTTTCCAAAATGGGGTCATTTGGGGGGTTTTGAACTGTCCTGGCATTTTATGCACAACATTTAGAAGCTTATGTCACACATCACCCACTCTTCTAACCACTTGAAGACAAAGCCCTTTCTGACACTTTTTTTGTTTACATGAAAAAATTATTTTTTTTTGCAAGAAAATTACTTTGAACTCCCAAACATTATATATTTTTTTTAAAGCAAATGCCCTACAGATTAAAATGGTGGGTGTTTCATTTTTTTTTTCACACAGTATTTGCGGATCGATTTTTCAAACGCATTTTTTTGGGAAGAAACACACTTTTTAAAATTTTAATGCACTAAAACACACTATATTGCCCAAATGTTTGATGAAATATAAAAAAGATGATCTTAGGCCGAGTACATGGATACCAAACATGACATGCTTTAAAATTGCGCACAAACGTGCAGTGGCGACAAACTAAATACATTTTTAAAAGCCTTTAAAAGCCCTTACAGGTTACCACTTTAGATTTACAGAGGAGGTCTACTGCTAAAATTACTGCCCTTGATCCGACCTTCACAGTGATACCTCACATGCATGGTGCAATTGCTGTTTACATTTGACGTCAGACCGACGCTTGCGTTCGCCTTTGCGCGAGAGCAGGGGGGGACAGGGGTGGTTTTTTTTTTTTTTTCTTTATTCTTTTTTTTTCTTTTTTTTTTTTTAAACTGTTCCTTTCATTTTTTTAAATCATTTTTATTGTTATCTCAGGGAAAGTAAATATCCCCTATGAAAGCAATAGGTAATGACAGGTACTCTTTTTTGAAAAAAATTGGGGTCTATTAGACTCTAGATCTCTCCTCTGCCCTCAAAGCATCTGGCCACACCAAGATCGGTGTGATAAAATGCCTTCCCAATTTCCCAATGGCGCTGTTTACATCCGGCGAAATCTAAGTCATCAAATGCTCGTAGCTTCCGGTTTCTTAGGCCATAGAGATGTTTGGAGTCACTCTGGTCTCTGATCAGCTCTATGGTCAGCTGGCTGAATCACTGGCTGCATTCTCAGGTTCCCTGTTGGGACGGGAGAGCCAGAGAAAAACATGGAAGAAGGTAGCGGGGGGGGACATTCCTTCCCACTGCTTGTAAAAGCAGTCTAGTGGCTAATTAGCCGCTAGGATTGCTTTTACATGAAAGCCGACCGCTGGCTGAAAAGAATGATACCAAGATGATACCTAAACCTGCAGGCATCATTCTGGTATAACCGCTCAAAGTCCAGCAACATACCAGTACGTTGCTGGTCCTTGTTGGGCATATATTGTAATCTTTTTTTTTTTCATGCAGCCCGTGGGCTGAACGAAAAAAGAGATTGATCGATGGGTATGCCCATCATTAGAATACCTCCCTTCATCCACCCACTTCTAATGATGGGCATACATGCACCATTTTTATATTCCGAAGCATGAGGGCATCCTCCCGCAAAAGGTAGGAGCAAATCGCTCCTCCGCCCCTGCTGCCCCCATGCTTCGGCATATATCACCTCCGCTGGAGTCACGGCTTTATATATCGTGGGAGCAAACGCTGTTGCTGTCAAGAAAAATAAACGTGCGCTGCAGCTGAATGGCGTACCTGAAGATAAAAAAATGGTTAACAATAAAACACAGTAAACAGTAAAGTATAAAAAATTGCATACCTGAAAAGCAAACATGATAAAACATAATAACAATAGAACATTGTAGAATAGAATACAGTAAAAAAGAGTAGAACAATGGAGAGAGAATATAGAGAGAGAGAACAATAAAACGACAACTATTTTTAAAAATTTTATATATATATATATATATATATATATATATATATATATATATATATATATATATATATATTTTTTTTTTTTTTTTATTTATTTTTTTTTTTTTATTTTACACTTTTTTTTGTAACTGTAACTTTTGTAACTGTAACCGGTTCCAGGTTTGGGTCTCTCAAAATGCGATGGCATCTTGAGAGACCCTGTGAAAGTGTGCCTAGTCTGTGCAATGCTGTATGCTAATACTCAACTAGTCTATGGTAGCGTTCAAATCATTCACCAATGCAAAGACCAGGATTGTCAGGACAGGAGGGACAATAATAGCGGGTGTCACACCTATATCAGCGCTTGCTGCAGACACGACATCTTTTTTGGGGGGGTTCGTTGGGTAGGGATACTCGGGAGGACATAAAGAAAATGCCTCTCATGCAGCCGACTGCATTTGGTTGGGGATGTGAATGGGGGAAGTACGGGTGCTGCAGAAGTGGTGGGTTCCCAATTAGGATTGGTGAATGCAGCAGGAAGGGCAATATGGGCACGACAGGCCTGTGTTTGTCTTCTTCTTGGTGGCAGCGGGACACTACTTGTGCTTGCCACCACACCAGCTTGAACTGCACTTATGGGACTCGCCACATTACCAAGTGTTACTGCAGTGCTGGTTTGACTACGACCGGGGTGTACTAGGCCGCTGGTGCTTGCCAGTTCACCAAAACGCTACCAAAAAAACTGTTAGCGATCGCAGGGATCAGGCCTGATTCTGCAAACGCTGCAGTTATGCGTTTAGTGTTTTGTAGGTGACAGTGATCGATCGATACTGCACTTGGGTGGGCTGGGCTGGGCCGGGCGGAGGGGCAAAACGCAGGTGCTAGCAGGTATCTGGGCTGATCCTGCTAACACTGCGTTTTTGGGAACCCTAAACTGCTGGGGACGCTAGTATAGATCTGATCGGATCAGATATTGATCCGTTCAGATACTATACCACTAAGGGAGGTGTATGCTGAGTGCGTGGGTGTTAGCGGTACTGGCGCTAACCTGACGCTGCCTGGGGTGACGCACA
Source organism: Lithobates clamitans (assembly GCA_037952925.1). Classification (NCBI taxonomy): domain Eukaryota; kingdom Metazoa; phylum Chordata; class Amphibia; order Anura; family Ranidae; genus Lithobates; species Lithobates clamitans. The sequence continues at coordinate 657,790 of JBBGZY010000418.1, forward strand.
CCCTATCTGACCCTAAAACCTAACTTATATCAGCGCTGGGCGATCAGGGGGCTAAACCTTTATTAGGTAATAAACGGCGGGTGCCCTGACACTATAAAAAATAAACGAACTAACCAGAATCACCCGTAACAGTTATACGGTGATCACTGCTGAAAGGGTTAACTAGGGGGCAATCAAGGTGTTAAAACCTTTATTAGGTAGTATATGGGGGTCCCTGACGCTATAAAAATCTGGCGGCGAACCTATATATTTACCTCCCTAACTAGCGTCACCAGTGACACTAATACAGCGATCAGAAAAATGATCGCTTAGTGACACTGGTGACGGGGGGGTGATCAAAGGGTTAAAACTTTATTAGGGGGGGTTAGGGGGGTACCCTAGACCTAAAGGGGGCTAACACTAATTGCCCTACCACACTAACTGTCACAAACTGACACCAATCCAGTAATCAGAAAAAAAAACTGCTTGGTGTCAGTGTGACAGGGGGGGTGATTGGGGGCTGATCAGGGGGTGATCGGGGGGTGATGGATGGGGGGTGAAAAGTATGCCTGGCGTGTTCTACTGTGTGTGTGTTGTGCACTTATATCGATGTCTTCTCTCCTCAGCGCCGGAACGGAAAATACCGAGCCGAGGAGAGATGACATCACTTCCTCTGCCGCTGTTTACTATACAGCAGCAGAGGAAGGATTTCATTGGATGGGAGCGATCGCGAGGGGGGGGCACTAATGGATGGCCTCCCCCTGACCTCTGATCGCTCCTGGACAGAAGCTGACCAACACGGGCCCCCGGGGGGGTTTGATCGGAACTCTCGCCCGCAGGAGGCAGATCACGTACAGGTACGTGATTTTGCCTGCCCGTGCCATTCTGCCTACGTATATCGTCATGAGGCGATCGGCAACTGGTTAAAGAAAAAGTAAAAAATATTGTGTTTTTTCAAAATTGTCGCTCTTTTTTTGTTTATAGCGCAAAAAATAAAAACTGCAGAGGTGATCGAATACAGTCAGGTCCATAAATATTGGGACATCGACACAATTGTAATCTTTTTGGCTCTGAACACCACCACAATGGATTTGAAATGAAACAAACAAGATGTGCTTTAATTGCAGACTTTCGGCTTTAATTTGAGGGTATTTACATCCAAATCAGGTGAACGGTGTAGGAATTACAACAGTTTGTATATATGCCTCCCACTTTTTAAGGGATCAAAAGTAATGAGACAATTGGCTGCTCAGCTGTTCCATGGCCAGGTGTGTGTTATTCCCTCATCATCCCATTTACAAGGAGCAGATAAAAGGTCCAGAGTTCATTTCAAATGTGCTATTTGCATTTGGAATCTGTTGCTGTCAACTCTCAATATGAGATCCAAAGAGCTGTCAGTATCAGTGAAGCAAGCCATCATTAGGCTGAAAAAACAAAACAAACCCATCAGAGAGATAGCAAAAACATTAGGTGTGGCCAAATCACCTGTTTGGAACATCCTTAAAAAGAAAGAACGCACCGGTGAGCTCAGCAACACCAAAAGAACCGGAAGACCATGGAAAACACCTGTGGTGGATGACCGAAGAATTCTTTCCCTGGTGAAGAAAACACCCTTCACAACAGTTGGCCAGATCAATAACACTCTCCAGGAGGTAGGTGTATGTGTGTCAAAGTCAACAATCAAGAGAAGTCTTCACCAGAGTGAATACAGAGGGTTCACCACAAGATGTAAACCATTGGTGAGCCTCAAAAACAGGAAGGCCAGATTAGAGTTTGCCAAACAACATCTAAAAAAGCCTTCACAGTTCTGGAACAACATCCTATGGACAGATGAGATCAAGATCAACTTGTACCAGAGTGATGGGAAGAGAAGAGTATGGAGAAGGAAAGGAACTGCTTGTGATCCAAAGCATACCACCTCATCAGTGAAGCCTGGTGGTGGTCGTGTCATGGCGTGGGCATGTATGGCTGCCAATGGAACTGGTTCTCTTGCATTTATTGATGATGTGACTGCTGAAAAAGCAACAAGATGAATTCTGAAGTGTTTCGGGCAATATTATCTACTCATATTCAGCAAAATGCTTCAGAACTCATTGGACGGCGCTTCACAGTGCAGATGGACAATGACCTGAAGCATACTGCGAAAGCAACCAAAGAGTTTTTTAAGGGAAAGAAGTGGAATGTTATGCAATGGCCAAGTCAATCACCTTTCCTGAATCCGATTGAGCATGCACTTCACTTGCTGAAGACAAAACTGAAGGGAAAATGCCCCAAGAACAAGCAGGAATACTGCAAGACAGTTGCAGTAGAGGCCTGGCAGAGCATCACCAGGGATGAAACCCAGCGTCTGGTGATGTCTATGCATTCCAGACTTCAGGCTGTAATTGACTACAAAGGATTTGCAACCAAGTATTAAAAAGTGAAAGTTTGATGGATGATTGTTAATCTGTCCCATTACTTTTGGTGGGAGGCACATATACAAACTGTTGTAATTCCTACACTGTTCACCTGATTTGGATGTAAATGCCCTCAAATTAAAGCTGAAAGTCTGCAGTTAAAGCACATCTTGTTTGTTTCATTTCAAATCCATTGTGGTGGTGTATAGAGCCAAAAAGATTAGAATTGTGTCGATATTGTGTCCCAATATTTATGGACCTGACTGTAACACCAAAAGAAAGCTCTATTTGTGGGAAAAAAGGACATAAATTTTGTTTGTGTACAACATCGCACGACCGTGCAATTGTGAGTTAAAGCGACGCAGTGCCGTATCGCAAAAAATGGCCTGGTCAGGAAGTGGGTAAATCCTTCCGGGGATGAAGTGGTTAAATAGTCAGGGACTGCTTAACAACCAGCAACTGTTGAAACAATAAACACTTTGGTCAGAAGTATGTAATGCACAGTATCATTTCAACTTTATAGTGCAGTAGTCTGCAACACACACAGTATTGTGGTAAGTGTCAAGTTTAGGAGTACATAATGCACAGCCTGCAGGGGGGCAGGAATATGTAAAACACAGAGTGCAGGGGTCAGGAGTGTATTATGCAGGAGTCAGAAGTACACAATGCACAAAATGCTTAAGTCAGGTATGTGTAATGTGCAGGGGTCAGGAGTAAATAATGAAGAGAGTTGAAGAGTCCAATTGGTGTAACCTCCTTGTACAAATACTTCCCTCAGCAATACCCCCTGCAATAATCCTCCCCTTCCAAATCCCTCCTCCCCAACTTAAATCACCCCCTCCCCCAAATACCTCCCCAATAAAAATCCTTTCTCCTCCGTTCCCCTGGGAACACTAATCCTCTCCTCCAAATCCCCCCCAGCACTAATCCTCTACCCTCATAATCCCCCCCAGCACAATTCCTCTTTTCCAAAGTTCCACCTCCCCTGCTCTTCTAGGCCTCTTCTCTGCTCTAACATATCTTATAACACATATGTTGGAGGGGGGCGAATTAATATTTGTTGTTGTAACACTGATCCTCCTCCCGGCCAATTAGGAAGCCAGTTTTGACACCGGTCACCCGATGGGCGGAAAGGACAGGCAATCCTATTGGACGCCTAAGAGGAGGAGGGGATGAGCTGGGAGCAGCCATGGAGGAGAGGACACGGAGCCTTTGCACCACGCTGCCTGCCACCTGCCGCCGCCGATAGGGTAAGTGCTGGACCGACCAGCAAACAGTGGGGGGAGTGTGGGTGGTTGTTTGCCGCCCCCCCCCCCGCAAAAAAAAAACACCAGTTGCCACTGACTATCAGTGCCCTCTAAAATGTATTCTGCCGTAGATCGCTTTGCAGAGGGCATTGAACAGGCAGTGAGGAAGCATTATTTCACCTTCTCACTGCCTGGTTTAACCCCTTAATATTCACACCACTGTGACCCCATATAGTTGAATGGGTTGCATTTAGCAGACAGCAAAGACAAGTGGCACGTGTACACCCCTATTCACTGCCTTTTACAGTTTAAAGGGGAGTGGTTGTGGTAGCAGTACAAATGTGACTCAACCACGTGTTTTTACTGTTCCCCAACTGTAGGTGTAAACCTAACCTAAAAATAAATGTATTTATCTGAAATCAATTTATAATTGGCTTGGGAAAGATGCACGTGGCTGGGACAAGACTCACAGCAACACAAAATATCCCCAAAACTTGATCCAGCTAGTCAGTACAGAAAACCTAATTATTTGCTGTTGTAGACATTTAGATTTAAAAAAAAAAAATTGTTGCACATATTTGCAAATGTGTGAAGCCACACTGAAGAACTAGAAAGGTACTTATTGGTCCTCCTATGAAAAACAAAAGGTCAACTGTGCAAACGGGCTAGAGTCAAGATAATGTCTGGTTGAGCAGTATTGTTGCAGCTATTAGTTTTTCTCAAAGGTATTTCCCTGCTGCTTTCATCATTACTTAAGTTTTATTTCTGTTTGCTTTGCAGCAGCTGCTACATGGGTGAGAAAGAAAGTAAAATGGGAGAGAGAACTTCCACCGTTCCAAAAGACACACAAGCCTACAGGTGCTTAGGCTGTGTTTCAGGTGAAAGCAGTCAGTATTGTATACTCTCCTGTTTTAGTTTCAGGTTATCTTTAGACATAAATTTTGGACAAAATATTTTATGAACGAACATTAATCCTTTATTTCTTTTTCAGTTTCTTGCAAGTTTAGTGCTATGTCATTTTTGTTTTAACCGCTTGCCTAGCCTACTGGCCACTTTTAGCACCTTCCTGCCCAGGCCAATTTTCAGCTTTTAGCACTTTGCACTTTAAATGACAATTGTGCGATCATGCAACACTGTACTTGTATGAAATTTTTATAATTTTTTTTACAGAAATAGACATTTCTTTTTGTGCTATTTAATCACCAATGGGTTTTTTTTTTTTTTGATAAACAAACGAAAAAAATCAATGCAGCAGCCTCACCATTACCATCAATGCAGCAGCCTCACCACGTCTCCTGCCACCATCTGACGCAAGGACGGACGGCTGGTGGCAGGCGACGTGGCTAGTGACACGCTCAGGGATCCCACTGATTCTGCCTTATGGTGAGTTGAATGATTTCATTTTATATTACAATGTAATAATAGAAATAATGCACTTCAATCATCCTGACACCATAACAACCATGGTGCCGGGATGGTTGAAGTGCTAACACCAGGTGTTTGGAGTATCTTTATCTGCTGATTGTTAAACTTTCTAGAATACACATATTTTTATTGTTGTGTAGGATCTGGGGCTGCTGTCCCGTCATTTCCCTCTCCCCCTCTGCCCCTCTAATCCCTTTCCCCCTCTAATCCCTCTCCCCCTCTCTCCCTCTCCATCCCTCATTCATCTCAGACTCTAACCACACCCTCTTGAGCCACGCTCATTTAAGCCACGCCCACTATGTCGCGTAAACCATGCCCTTTTCGCCCTTTTTCATATATTTTTGCTAAGCCACGCCTACAGACTAATGCCCCGCCCCCTAATTATTGGACTGCTCCGCCTACAGCCACAAAAGTGTCCCACATTTTTTTTTTTACAATGTTGGCAACTATGCATGGGCCGGTATGAGTACCTAGGAAATCTAGGAGCAACATCAGAAACAACTTGCCTTGGGCTTTCTTTCTCTTCAAGTGGAAACATCCAACCATGCTGTCTTTGACTACCTGTAATGGGGGTCAATACGTTCCAGTGAGTAGGATGCACATGTGAATGTTGGTGAAGAGGAGACACATTAAGTCACGGGTGATTTTGATCACAGAGGCGTTTGGATATTATGGAGTGTTCCTGGAACTTCATCTTTTGTTTACATTGACATTTCTTGGATCTTTTTAGCACTTTATTCACTTGTCACACAATTGATGTTATTGATGCACATGCACTTTATTGGGAGCGCGGTTAATTCATTTCTGATTTATTCATTGCTAAGCAATTGCCTTTATAACGACCAGCTCTCCCTTGTTTGTTTGTAAGATATTGCATACTATTTTGTATTAGCACATTCATTTATCTTCACCCAGGTGTTGAGTTAAATTACTCACATATCTTCACAGGAAAGTTATAGAGTCCACAAATTATGGTATATATATCTGAGAATCGATCAGTGCTGATGTACTTATGGCCTTTCTCATTTCTTGAGGCCTGAAAACACCAGGACAGTACAAACATACCCCATATTACCTCTTTTTGGAAAGTAAACAGTAGGGTATTTAGTAAGAGGCATAGGGAATTTTTTTAAGTTGTAATTTTTTTTGTCACAATCTTTTGGAAAAGGAAGAAGTTAAAAAATAAAAATCAAAATTTTTTTTCCAACATACAGCCACCAGCACAGTACAGTGTTATCATATAAAAAGTGTAGTGGTGGTCAGGGACACTGAGTGACAGTATGTAAAATAAATAAATAATTAAATGATATATATATATTTTTTTTTATTAATTTTTTTTTCTTATTGTGACCAGAGCAATACAGTGTTACCATAGTAATACTGTATTACTCTGGGGAAGTGACCAGGATTTTATTTTTTTTTTGTCTATACCAGTGAATTTCACAGGTATAAGCAACCATTTTTACTGAATGAAACTGTTTCATTTAGTGTGTTTTGTTGTGATTAGCTGTGATTGGTCACAGCTAATTACATGTTACAAATGGGTTGTGATTGACTCTGTACCATGTGATCACTGTGACCAGTCACAGCTAGCTACACAATTGTACACAATGGATGGCATGAAAGGAAGCCATCAATTGTTTACAATTGTCATGTGATCTGCTGTGATTGGTTACAGTGATCACATGGTACCCGGCAGCGGGCTGATACACTGATCAGTTATCAGCTGTGACAGATCACGCTGCAGTGTAGCCCCTGAGCCATGAGCAATCCGGAAGGACGTCATATGACATCCACCCGGATCGGCAAAAGTGCCACCTGGCCGTCGTTTTGCTATATTCCTGGTGGGAATTGGTAAAGTATACGTATGGATAAAACTTTTTCTTTAGTTTTCCATAGAGTAGGTAAGGCTTAAAGTTCCCTATAAATTATTTGTCTTTACAATTGTTCTAATCAAGATGATGTCCACATGGAATTATTCTACTGATATGTACCCCTAGGAGTGAATTTGGTATGCACTGCAGTACTAAGCATAAACAGTAGCCCTCCACCAGAGAGATTATGCCTCAGGTGAATGAGAAAGGTTAACAAAATATAAAACTTGTTCACTTGAGGACTCTCAGACCAGAGGGACTAGGCTTAGCCTGGGGAATTTGGCATGCTTCTCTTAACCAAATTCTGCCTCCAGGTAGGCCACAAAATCTGGACAGTTCTGAATGTTAGCTTCTGCTGGTTCAGGTGGGGTCCTTTAACGTTGGCGCACATAAACAGTTGTGTTTTGTGGGACGAAAAGTTCAGGGACATATAGTTGACAGGTTATCCTTAGCCAGTGGGTGTGCCTCTTTAGGAGTAGGGGGGTTATGTAGATGCATGCATGTACTTTAGAATGCACTGTGAACAGGGGATTTAAAGGAATTTTACTCAAGTTTATGTGCAGCACCTCCAGTGTGGAAAGGGGTATAGACATAGTCAGCAGTCTGGGATAGCAACAGTTGAAATTGTCTTTGGCACTGGAGTCTCCTGCTGCCAGTGGAAAAGGACAGCAATAGAGTACTTTGATTCCTTTTTAGACAAACTGAACAAATGTACAAAGAAGATACCTCTGAGTCTGATTTGCAAAGGGGAGTCTCTAGTTATTTTGAGCTGTTAAATGGGTTCAAGGCCTTCTCATCTGGTCCTTCTCACCTAGGGTAATCTCTGGATATTGAAACGCTCTCTCTGCACAGTGGGGGGCCCCCTTAGTTGGTAATGCAGTAGCAAGAGTCCAGGCAGGTGCAGCTCATGGTGGTTCTGGAAAGACCACACCACCTTAGATCCTCTCTTGAGCTTGACATTCAACTTAACAGTCTGTCCTTAGATCTCCATTTTGGCCCTGTTAGATGCGGTCAAGCCTGGCCTGAGCAAATTCAGTAAAGCACAGCTCTCCCATCCACCTTTCTGGTTGTTGCAACTCTCCCCAACTGGCTGGCTTCTTCCTGGGCTTTTCGTTTATCCTCCTCGTTCCTCTCCTTTTTTGCTGGTCATTAGCTTGGCCAATAGCTTAGCTTAACTGTATCCAGAGTCCACATTTGAGACTACAATTCCTAGAATGCTCTGAGCACCTGTATTAGTGCTATGGCCAAAACAAAGCAGAAACCACTGCCATTTTGTGGACAAATAAAGTTCTGCATTTCCAGTAACAATGCCTAGTGTTACATTTGTGAAGGGTTAAAACTATATTTAGTTTTTGCTGTTTGTTTCCCATTTGGGAGATTCCACTTTATTTCTTGTTCTGGTACCGTGTAGAGGTTCTGTAGTTTAGCTGCAATATAGAACAGAGAATCTGATACATCCAGAGGCTCCTCTGGGGGTAGGTGCTACATTAGAAAGATAAATACATTGACATGGAATGGGCATTGGTCACAAAGAGAATTCCTAAGTGTGACAGACCCAATCGGGACAGGGGCTTTTGGAGAGGACTAGGGGCAAGCCTCCTACCCACTGATTATGGCTCATGAAGATCGCAGATCATTCTCCAATGATGGACAACAATGTGAGGAACGCTGAGAGCGAAGCTTGGATTAATTCTCTGAATAAGGACAATAAAACATCCCTTCTGGAGTGGATGGCAAGATGTAATATTAATCTTGTACAGGTTAATAGTCAGTGAGAGTATGGAGGCCCTCCTGCAGACTGGGTTGGCGAGGTTCCTTCAAATGGGAAAGAAATATTTATCAACAATATCCCTAAAGGAATCTGTGAAGATAATTTAATTACACTTTATCAGACTGCTGGAACATTGTTTGTCTTCTGATGACTTGCCCAGTGGACAGTATACATAAGTTTGTGTCTCTCTCACTGTGTGCCTCCTAGGTATGCATTCTCATTATTAATTGAGTGACCTATTGTTTCTGTCTGTTGGAAAATTTGGCTAACTGTCATGAAGATCCTGCCAGTAACAGGCAGAGTAGACCCATCGGTGCACGAGTGCGGGCGTCTATGCGCACGCGCACATGCACTCGTTAGTGTCTGGCGGGTTATTTAAACCTGTCTGGCACTTGCATCATTGCTGTTTGCTCTGCAGCTCTGTGTGTGTGTTCCCTGAAAACCTGATATCTGCTTCTGTTTTGACTCGGCTTGCTTTGAGACTATTCCTGTTATCTGCCTGTACCTGATCCCTGGCCTGTTTGACGATCCCTCTGCCTGCTCCTTTTGTACCTCTGCTGCCAGCCTGCTTACCGACCCGGCTTGTCTGACGATCCTGGACTTCCATCCAATCTGCTGAGCCATCCAGGCTGTTCACCTGTCTGCTGATCATCCAGTCTGCTGAGCCATCCAGGCTGTTCACCTGTCTGCTGATCATCCAGTCTGCTGAGCCATCCAGGCTGTTCACCTGTCTGCTGATCATCCAGTCTGCTCTGCCTGTCTGCTGAGCCATCCAGGCTGTTCACCTGTCTGCTGATCATCCAGTCTGCTGGGCCTGTCTGCTGAGCCATCCAGGCTGCTCACCTGTCTGCCTGATCCATCCAGTCTGCTGTCCTGTCTGCTGAGTCGTCCAGTCTGCAGTTCCTGTCTACTGATCCATCCCATCAGCTGTGCCGGCCATCTGATCCTTCTGCTGTTGATCCTGCCAGGCACTCATACCACTCCGCACTCCTGCACCCCTGTCACCACTATCAGGGGCTCTCGAGTCGGAGGCGTAGGAGAGGCCATCCTCTGCAATTCGGGCTCACCCTTTAGGTACGTAACAGTAGCAAACAGCCATGTCTGAGCCCGAGCAGGGAACCTCTCCTATGCAGGAACTTTGTTTGCACTTAGCAGGCCTGACCCAGGCGGTCAAAAGCCTTCAGGAAGGATACACCCGGTTGGAGGAACGGGTCCAAGTACTGTCTTCTCCCACTGGCATTCAAGGAACCCCTCAAGTCTCTACCTCTTCTACAGGCACCGCATCCTCTCCTACAGTGGTGATGCTTCCGCCCGAACCACGTGTCCCCACACCCGAAAAATTTGCTGGGGAGCGTAGCAAATTCAGGGCGTTTCGCAATTCCTGTGAACTGTACTTTGCCCTCCAGCCACGTACCTTCTCCTTGGAAGCCACCAAGGTGGGCTTTGTCGTCTCTTTACTTTCGGGTGAACCTCAAACCTGGGCCCATCGCCTCCTGGAACAGAAAGCTGATGTGTTGACCAATCTTACCACCTTCTTTAATACCATGGCTCAACTGTATGAAGACCCTCAGCTTTCTGCAACTGCCGAAGCCGCACTGCACGCCCTTCAGCAAGGGCGCCGGGCGGCGGAAGATTATGTGGCTGAATTTCGGCGGTGGAGCGCAGACACTGACTGGAATGACGCTGCGCTCCGTTACCAGTTTCGCATGGGACTGTCTGACCCCTTGAAGGACGAGCTAGCCCGAGTTGGTGTACCCCAGACCCTAGACGCATTAATCAATCTTGCCATACAGATTGACCGGCGGCTGAGGGAACGTAGGTCGGAAAAATTTTCCCGACCAACCTGGATGTTACCTAGAGTGCCCAGTCACCTGCATCCGGCCCCTACCTCTCAGTCCACTTCTACAACGGACACTTCGGAACCCATGCAGTTGGGGGTGCTTTGCCCTTCTCTTACTATGGAAGAGCGCCAACGTCGCCGGGCAAATAATCTATGTCTCTACTGCGGGGAACCCGGTCACTATGTCAAGAATTGCCCTACTAAACTTCGTAAGTGTTTCCGAAAATCTCCTGAACATGTGCTTACTGGAATCCAGACCTCTTCTCATCTTGCCCTCTCTATCTCTTTGCAGCTTCCAGGAAAGACTCTGTCAGTGCCCGCCATTATTGATTCAGGAGCCTGCAGCTGCTTTATGGATTCATCTTTTGCAACAAGGCATCAGATTCCTCTGCTTCCTAGGACCCAAAAACTGTCCATTCACCTGGCTGATGGGTCCACTATTAAATCTGGGCCGGTTACCCAAGAGACTTCCCCTTTGCCAGTCACCATTGCCGGTGCCCACCACGAACTGCTTCGTATGGACATTATCTCTTCACCTCTGTTTCCTGTAATTCTTGGAATGCCTTGGCTTCAAGCCCACAATCCTGGTGTCAACTGGGCCACAGGGGAGGTCACCTTTTCCTCTCCTTATTGCCAGCAATTCTGTGCCTCAAAGGACCCCCATGGGCCCTTTCCTTTGCTATGTCTGGACACTGAAGCTGAGCTATGCCAAACTGTCCCGAAAGCCTACCATGACTTCATTGATGTGTTCAGCAAGAAAGGAGCAGAAACTCTACCTCCCCATCGGGCGTATGATTGCCCTATCGAGCTCCTTCCAGGGGCCGAAATTCCCTTCGGAAGAATCTTCCCGTTAACCGAGTTAGAACAGGCGGCCCTTAAGGACTATATCGATGAAAACTTAAAGAAGGGTTTCATTCGTCCATCCACTTCCCCGGCAGGTGCGGGTATCTTTTTTGTAGAGAAGAAGGATCACACACTTCGGCCTTGCATAGACTACCGTGAGCTAAATAAAATTACCGTCAAGAACAGGTACCCCCTTCCCTTGGTCCCCGAGTTATTCCAGAGACTGGGAACAGCTACTATCTTTACTAAACTTGATCTTCGAGGAGCCTATAACTTGGTCCGCATCAGGGAAGGAGATGAGTGGAAAACGGCGTTCCGCACCCGTTTTGGGCACTTTGAGTACCTAGTAATGCCCTTCGGGTTATGTAACGCTCCTGCCACGTTCCAGTATTTTATTAACGATGTTTTCCGGGATTATTTAGATCTGTTTGTCATCGTCTACTTAGACGATATTCTAATTTTTTCTTCCTCCCTAGATGCTCATCGCAGACACGTCAGGTGTGTTTTGACACGACTTCGACAGCATGGCCTGTACGCGAAGTCAGAAAAATGTGAATTCGAACAAGAGAGTATACCATTCCTGGGATTAATCATCTCCATAGAAGGTATCAAGATGGATCCGCAGAAGATCGCTGCAATACTTGACTGGCCAGTTCCTGTTGACAAAAAAGGAATCCAACGTTTCGTTGGATTCGCTAATTTTTACCGGAAATTCATTAAGGGGTTTTCTGCCATCATTGCCCCTATTACCCAATTAACCAAACTGGGGGTTCGCTTCCATTGGACCCCAGAAGCTCAAGTTGCCTTTGAATCTCTCAAAGAATTGTTTACATCTGCCTCCGTTCTAAAACACCCTGATTCCGCCCTGCCATTTGTACTTGAGGTAGATGCTTCTGAGATTGCTGTTGGAGCAGTACTCTCCCAACGCCAAGGAACCAAGGCACTGCTCCACCCAGTAGCCTTCTTCTCCCGCAAACTTTCGGCTGCCGAAAGGAATTACGATGTGGGGGATCGGGAACTGCTGGCAATCAAATCGGCACTTGAAGAATGGCGGTACTTACTTGAAGGAGCAACTCACCCAATCTTAATCTTCACTGATCATAAGAACTTAGAGTACTTGAGGTCGGCAAAGAGGTTGAAGCCACGGCAAGCCAGATGGGCATTGTTTTTCTCCAGGTTCTCTTTTCATGTTACGTACCGGCCAGGCTCTAAGAATACAAAACCTGACGCCCTGTCCAGAATGTTTCACAAGTCCAAAGAAATGACTTCCCCCGATACCATCCTTTCTCCAGGGAATTTTCTTCTGCTGCAGGAAGATTTGCTCTCCCGGATCAAACAGGCTACTCTGGGGTGGACGCCCCCCGCTAAATCGGAACTACGAGCAAAAGACGGGTTGTTCTGGTACAGGGACAAGATTTTTGCACCTGAAAGTGTTCGAGTCCCTATATTAGAACTCTGTCACGATCACGCACTAGCTGGACATTTTGGCATAACTAAAACCACCGATTTGGTACAACGTACCTTCTGGTGGCCTCAGGTAGGCAGAGACTGCAAGAAGTTTGTGGAATCCTGTGTCACTTGTATTAGGAACAAGAGCAGTAGAGCCAAGGCCTGGGGATTATTGAGACCACTGTCTGTTCCGGATAGACCCTGGAAGATGTTATCCATAGACTTCATTGTAGAGTTACCCCCAGCAGAGGACCATACCACCATCTTTGTGGTGGTAGACCGGTTGTCAAAAATGGCACACTTTATCCCTATGAAAGGCACTCCCTCTGCTTCTGAGACTGCACAGGTATTCATCAGAGAAATTATCAGACTCCATGGAGTACCGGCCAACATTGTCTCAGATCGGGGGGTACAATTTACTTCCCGATTCTGGAGGTCCTTGTGCAAAGCTTTGAAGATCGAGCTATCTTTCTCTTCCGCTTATCACCCCCAGACAAATGGGCAAACAGAGAGGACCAACCAAACCCTCGAACAATACCTCCGCTGCTTTTCTTCTTTTACTCAAGATGACTGGATCTCTTTGCTTCCGCTGGCTGAATTCGCCTACAACAATTCTACACACTCTGCTACAAAACAAACCCCATTTTTTGCCAATTATGGCTTCCATCCATCATTCCTGCCCAGCTCCATCCCAGAATGTCCTGTACCAGCAGTTCATGAAACAATCAATTTTTTTTCTCTCAACAATCAGCTCTTGCAAGAAACTATGGCCAAGACACAGGAACACAATAAAGAAGTTTTTGATAAAAAGAAATGTGGAGAACTGTTACTGGCACCTGGTAATCTAGTTTGGTTGTCTACACTGAACCTGAAGATGGCATGCCCTTCGAAAAAGCTGGGTCCTAAATTCATAGGCCCATTTCCTGTGAAGAGGAAAATCAATGAAGTGGCTTACGAGTTGGAACTTCCTGAGTCACTTAAAATTCATCCTGTTTTCCACGTAACACTATTAAAACCCTCTGTTGCTAATCCCTTTCCTGGCCGAAGCTCTGACCCTCCTGATCCTGTATTAGTAGATGGGGAAGAGGAGTTTGAGGTAGAAGCAATAGTGGATTGCAGGAGGAGAAACAATCAAACTCAATTCCTGATCAAATGGAAGGGCTATGGGCCCGAGGAGAATTCATGGGAACCTGAAGAAAACATCCACGCTGAGAGTCTGGTTCAATCCTTCAAAAGGTCCCATCCTGAAAAATTGGCTCGGATGGGCATCCGGAGGCTGCCCCTTGGGGGGGGGCAATGTCATGAAGATCCTGCCAGTAACAGGCAGAGTAGACCCATCGGTGCACGAGTGCGGGCGTCTATGCGCACGCGCACATGCACTCGTTAGTGTCTGGCGGGTTATTTAAACCTGTCTGGCACTTGCATCATTGCTGTTTGCTCTGCAGCTCTGTGTGTGTGTTCCCTGAAAACCTGATATCTGCTTCTGTTTTGACCCGGCTTGCTTTGAGACTATTCCTGTTATCTGCCTGTACCTGATCCCTGGCCTGTTTGACGATCCCTCTGCCTGCTCCTTTTGTACCTCTGCTGCCAGCCTGCTTACCGACCCGGCTTGTCTGACGATCCTGGACTTCCATCCAATCTGCTGAGCCATCCAGGCTGTTCACCTGTCTGCTGATCATCCAGTCTGCTGAGCCATCCAGGCTGTTCACCTGTCTGCTGATCATCCAGTCTGCTGAGCCATCCAGGCTGTTCACCTGTCTGCTGATCATCCAGTCTGCTGGGCCTGTCTGCTGAGCCATCCAGGCTGCTCACCTGTCTGCCTGATCCATCCAGTCTGCTGTCCTGTCTGCTGAGTCGTCCAGTCTGCAGTTCCTGTCTACTGATCCATCCCATCAGCTGTGCCGGCCATCTGATCCTTCTGCTGTTGATCCTGCCAGGCACTCATACCACTCCGCACTCCTGCACCCCTGTCACCACTATCAGGGGCTCTCGAGTCGGAGGCGTAGGAGAGGCCATCCTCTGCAATTCGGGCTCACCCTTTAGGTACGTAACACTAACTCTTGGAGGTTCTTATGATGGTATTAGCCTTGTGTCAACTTTTGCTTGTTATATAACCATTGTGTGATGTTTTGTATAAAAACCTGTATTTCTGTTCAATAAACAGTCAATCCTTTGGTTCTTATACCAACATCCTGTCTGTGTATGATGCTTGGGGTAAAAAAGCTGGTATTAGCTCTCGGTCTGGAACAGTTTGGAGGGTAGGAGGCACTGTTTGGCGGAAGCACTCAAGCGGTGTTTCATCACACTAAGATAATCAAGTGCTCAGTACCTCACACCTGCATGGTCCAGATGCCATAAGCAATATTTGGAGCAGTCCTCTAACTGAATCTAGCATGCTGTGCCCATTAGCAGAAATGAATGCTCAAGAAAAAAATGGGGACTTTTCAGGTACAAACAAATTAGAAATATTTAAAAAACTTTTTTTCCAAAGAATAATCTTAAAACATGAACTGGATAGGTAAATAGCTCTCTGGAAGAACCAATTCACAATTTTAAAAGAATTCCCTGAAGGGCAAAAAATCCACTAAACCTGGGAAATCACTTTGACATAAAATTATAATAGTAAGACAAAAAAAGTATAAAGAGTTTTAGGTGTTCGTCAAAAAGCTATCAAGCACTAAAAGGCGAACCCAATACACACATATCTTTAAAAACAGGAAAAATAGATATCTTTATTCATATAACTGTACCCCTAAACCCTAACCCGTAAATAAAAACAATTATATATACACATCGCCTGGGAGAAACTGATGAGGCTGTAGCGCCCTGTGCTGACTAAATTTAGTATATAGCTTTGCCATAGCCAACTGAGCTGCAATTTACTGTTTAGATCTTTAGGTTCATCCCTAAACCAGGTGGCTGATTGTTTCTGCTTGCCTCTGGATGTTCCAGAAATATGTAGTAGGGTCACTGGATTATGAATATTTATCTGTCCTTAACCAATCCCTGGGACGCTGGCCCAGAAGGTGTGGCTGGGGAGAAGATAAATGTGTCTGGGGAGCTGGTTAGACTCTGCCTCTGGGCATTGTGAGTAGGATCTTTCGCCTATAGGTCTAGGTGTGCAAGTGTTTTGAAGGTTAGATGTTAGAGGTTGCTGCAATGACTGGGACTGCAAGTATAGAGTCTCATGTTAACTGGCTTTCCCCTTTACTTCCAGCATTACTTTGAGGCTGCTACTTAAGGGTCCAATACTTTGAAAACAGGACATTGTTTGAGAATCTGTACTCCAAGACTTGCACATGTTTTTAAGTATCCTACACTCTCATCCCACTTTCCTCCATAATTCAAAATCTGCAATAAAACTGTAAAAGACACCCTGGACTGAGTCTGAATTTTGTTGGTGTGCTTCTGGAGCTGGTACCTGGACTGGCAGCCTCTGAACAGGTAAGGAAGACCCAACTCTTTTCCAGTTGTTCCTTCGGAGGTGAGCAATACAAGTAAAATTATAAACCTAACATTCATCAATTAGAAGGCAAACAAGAACTGTACTGTAATCAAAATTAGATGGAAAATACCAAAACACTAAAGCCTATAGATACTTTTAACATTATGTTAAACGCAAATTGGCAAAGCACAAAGCAGATCATAGAGTATACCAATATAGGATTGCACTGTAGCAATATAATGAGATATATATGATTGTGTTGGAATTATTGAGACACAGACATTGCCTGCACAAAAATTAGCCTAATGAATGCTGGAGTCCCAATAAAACTAGATTTGTCTGCAATAGTGAACAGATCAACCAGACTTATACAGTAATAAAAAAAAACACTTATATGAATCTGCTCGTGTCCAATATAACAATCAATAGACCAGCACGATTCCTCAACAAGACGGGCTGCCTCCCAAGTCACAAAAAGGCTTGCAAGAAAAAGAAAAGGAAAAGAAAAAAGAGGGACCATAGCGGTCCACCTGATAGCAAACAGAGGGAGAAGCTGCAATGTGATGAGATCAATGGCAAATAACTTTATTGAAAAATACAAAGATTGAAAATTGGGGATCCCACATATGTGGTACAGGACCACACAGGTGGGATCCATTTCTCCGCAATATCTACTGAAAATATTTAACAAAAATAAGAAAAACAGACTGTGAAAAAACAACGTTGAATGATAAAAAATAGACGCTAATTAAGCAACCCTCCTCCTGGTCCCCGAGCTGGAGCTGCTGAATATGCTATCAAGCCTGATACTGGATGGCATGAAGCATTATCCACCTTGGTTTGCAAAACAGCTGTGCAGTGTCCCAAACGTAACTTGAGATATGAATGTCCTAAACAGGGCTTGAATAATTTCACATATGTATATTATTATACTCGAATGGGATATCGTGTTGCTGTTTATCTAGGACAATGAATATATCACAATGATAGTCCTAACAAATGCGGACATAAAGCTGATACATATACATGCAATTTGGGATGAGCATGAAGATCTCCTGGATGATTAAATGTATAGTGTATCTGATCCGATGAGGTACATTGAATGCTGGAGACAGATGGATACTGGTAATTTAAGTACCGTGACTGTATATGGTGAAGCGCTAGTCAGCCAAAGAGTCTATGTGAAGTGGGTTAGTTTGAAGGCATACACCACAAGATTGAACCAGTCCACAAAGGGTTCTTACCCATCTTAAGGCTGTGTGGATCGACCAGCAGTCTTCTTCCATGGATCAAGCATGTGTGGATCCGGCATAGCGAGACTGGCTCGCATCAAACAAATCTCTTGCTCCTGGCAGAGAAGTCAGGCTGAAGGGCACAGGATCTGATTACATCCAGGTTAGACGTGCTGAACACTCCGCTGGTGTACAACCAGTAGAGGGCACTAGCTCACAACGCCTCCGTCTGCGATTTTGCTTCTGTCATAGAATGTCCATGTAAAGAATCACCATGCTGATAGCGGTGTTGGCTTACTCAGAAACAACAGGGGGGGAAACAGCAGGGGAGGGGGGGAAACCCCCAGCGTCTATGGCATCACTTGTCGACGCGTTTCATGCTACAACATGAGCACTTCATCTGGACACTGTGCTTTTGTGATCGATGTCATTAAATACGGCTATCCACCCAATCACCTTTTCAGCCGCACATTAAGCTAATTAGCGCCATCTTGTGGAGACAACATAACACTTCAGTCAAACAGTCTAAAAACACAGGCATAGAGAACCAGTAGACTATTGATAAGGTACATGCTGGGCAAAATGATTACCATTTGTGGAAAATAATAATAAAGGAATAAGAGGTATCGAGCAAACAATTCAATGAGAGGAACAGCAATGCAAAGAATGACTTTCAGGAAGTACTAATATAGCTTCACCAGAACATAGCTCAAAAAAAAAAAAAAAAAGGGAGGGGGAAGGTGTGGGGAAGGGAAAAGGGAGGAAAGGAGGAATATGGGAAGAGGGGAAGGGAAGGAATGGAATAAGGGGGAAGGAGGGGGGGAGGGAGAGGGGAAGGGGAAAAGGGGGGGAGAAGGGAGGAGGGGTGGCATAAACAATGGAAGGCAAAGCAGGAGGTTTATGCTGAGTCTACAAATAGTGGAATGGTGGATATGAAAATGGTGGGACAGATGGCTGAGTCGCCATATCCTAAAATAGTCAGTGTTGCTACAGATGGATAGAGCTAGTAAGAACATAATGGTTTGTATATAGGCCATATATGGGTCTTCTACTACATTGGTACTGACCCGTAGAGAGATGTCTTACAGTCACGGTTCCAGAAAGATTTTGAGACTAAGCTCAACATTGAGGCCCTTAGTTTGAAGAGTCTGGAGCCTATATATCCATAATTTTTCTTTTTTCAATAATACTGTGTCGAAATCACCTCTACGGTCAGAAAGGTTAAGGGTATAAAAGCCCTTGACTCTAAGTCCAGATGTATTGCCCTGATGGACTTCAAGGAAATGTTGGGCTATTGGAGTCTCTTCCTTGAGGCGAATACTTTTTAAATGTTCCGTAAATCTGACTCGCAGCTGGCGCTTGGTCTTACCCACATACAGCTTGTGACAAGGACATTTTAGGATGTATAAGACCCTAGATGTGCTGCAGTTAATGAATGAGTTGATTGTATATTCATGACTTGAATCCGAATCATGAAACGTTTTAGTTCAGTCAACGAACTTACCTATTGCACAATGCCCACAGGGGAACATTCCCCTCACTCTGGGCATGTTTGTGAGCCAGTTCCTGTTCACTGGACGTTTATATTCCGATTCTACTAACTCATCCCTTATATTTTTGGCGCTTTTGGCTACCATCAAGGGTCTCTCACATACAATCTCTTTCAATTTATCAGATCTTGTGAGAATGTGCAAATGGTCAGAAAGAATGGAATGTACCTGTTGCCATTGTGTTCCATAGGAAGCAATGAACCTGACTGGTTCATTTCCCGTATCTATATCTCTCTTCTGGGGTGTGAGTAGGTCGGCTCTAGTTTTACATCCTGCAATAATTTTTGCCCTTTTAAGTATGGGATGTGGGTAGCCACATTCCCGAAATCGCCGGTAGAGTGCCTCAGACTCCCGGCGGTAGTCTTCCTCAGTGGAGCAGTTCCTCCAGATGCAGAGGAACTGTCCCACCGGGAACGGGGGTGATGGCTATCGGCTCGCAACATGGTATTTGCGGCCGTATCCTTGCGAAATATTGTGGTAACCAATTTGCCATTGTCCACCCTAATACAGAGATCTAAAAATGAGATTTGACAGGAGTCTGCAACATATGTCAGCCGTATGTTGCGTGTGTTCTTTCCGAGTTCATCCATGAATTCTGAAAGTTCCTGACGAGTGCCTGTCCACACCATGAACACATCGTCGATGTACCGTGGCCATTAGGGATGAGCTTCGAGTTCGAGTCAAACTCATGTTCTACTCGAACATTGGCTGTTCGCAAGTTCGCCGAACAGCGAACAATTTGGGGTGTTCGCGGCAAATTCGAATGCCGCGGAACACCCTTTAAAAGTCTATGGGAGAAATCAAAAGTGCTAATTTTAAAGGCTTATATGCAAGTTATTGTCATAAAAAGTGTTTGGGGACCCGGGTCCTGCCCCAGGGGACATGGATCAATGCAAAAAAAAGTTTTAAAAACGGACGTTTTTTCAGGAGCAGTGATTTTATTAATGCTTAAAGTCAAACAATAAAAGTGTAATATCCCTTTAAATTTCGTACCTGGGGGGTGTCTATAGTATGCCTGTAAAGGGGCGCATGTTTCCTGTGTTTAGAACAGTCTGACAGCAAAATGACATTTGGAAGGAAAAAACTCATTTAAAACTACCCGCGGCTATTGCATTGCCGACAATACACATAGAAGTTCATTGATAAAAACGGCATGGGAATTCCCCACAGGGCAACCCCGAACCAAAATAAAAAAAAAAAAAAAATGATGTGGGGGTCCCCCTAAATTCCATACAAGGCCCTTCAGGTCTGGTATGGATATTAAGGGGAACCCCAGCCAAAATTTTTAAAAAAAATTGACGTGGGGTTCCCCCTAAATTCCATACCAGACCCTTCAGGTCTGGTATGGATTTTAAGGGGAACCCCGCGCCAAAAAAAAAAAAAACGGCGTGGGGTCCCCCCAAAAATCCATACCAGACCCTTATCCGAGCACGCAACCTGGCAGGCCGCAGGAAAAGAGGGGGGGACGAGAGTGCGGCCTCCCCCCCTCCTGAACCGTACCAGGCCACATGCCCTCAACATTGGGAGGGTGCTTTGGGGTAGCCCCCCAAAACACCTTGTCCCCATGTTGATGAAGACAAGGGCCTCATCCCCACAACCCTGGCCGGTGGTTGTGGGGGTCTGCGGGCAGGGGGCTTATCGGAATCTGGAAGCCCCCTTTAACAAGGGGACCCCCAGATCCCGGCCCCCCCCCCTGTGTGAAATGGTAAGGGGGTACTTACCCCTACCATTTCACTAAAAAACTGTCAAAAATGTTAAAAATGACAAGAGACAGTTTTTGACAATTCCTTTATTTAAATGCTTCTTCTTTCTTCCTTCATCTTCTTCTTCTTCTGGTTCTTCTGGCTCTTCTGGTTCTTCCTCCGGCGTTCTCGTCCAGCATCTCCTCCGCGGCGTCTTCTATCTTCTTCTCCTCGGGCCGCTCCGCACCCATGGCATGGGGGGGGAGGCTCCCGCTCTTCTCTTCATCTTCTTCTCTTCTTCATCTTCTTCTTCATCTTCTTCTTCTTCTCTTCTTCCTTCTTCTCTTCTTCGTTTCTTCTCCGGGCCGCTCCGCAGCCATGCTGGCATGGTGGGAGGCTCCCGCTGTGTGACGGCGTCTCTTTGTCTGACGGTTCTTAAATAACGGGGGGCGGGGCCATCCGGTGACCCCGCCCCCCTCTGACGCACGGTGACTTGACGGGACTTCCCTGTGACGTCACGGGGAATGCCACAGGGAAGTCCCGTCATGTCCCGTGCGTCAGAGGGGGGCAGGGTCACCGGGTGGCCCCGCCCCCCGTTATTTAAGAACCGTCAGACGAAGAGACGCCGTCACACAGCGGGAGCCTCCCACCATGCCAGCATGGCTGCGGAGCGGCCCGGAGAAGAAACGAAGAAGAGAAGAAGGAAGAAGAGAAGAAGAAGAAGAAGAAGATGAAGAAGAGAAGAAGATGAAGAGAAGAGCGGGAGCCTCCCCCCCCATGCCATGGGTGCGGAGCGGCCCGAGGAGAAGAAGATAGAAGACGCCGTGGAGGAGATGCTGGACGAGAACGCCGGAGGAAGAACCAGAAGAAGAAGAAGATGAAGGAAGAAAGAAGAAGCATTTAAATAAAGGAATTGTCAAAAACTGTCTCTTGTCATTTTTGACAGTTTTTTAGTGAAATGGTAGGGGTAAGTACCCCCTTACCATTTCACACAGGGGGGGGGCCGGGATCTGGGGGTCCCCTTGTTAAAGGGGGCTTCCAGATTCCGATAAGCCCCCCCGCCCGCAGACCCCCACAACCACCGGCCAGGGTTGTGGGGATGAGGCCCTTGTCTTCATCAACATGGGGACAAGGTGTTTTGGGGGGCTACCCCAAAGCACCCTCCCAATGTTGAGGGCATGTGGCCTGGTACGGTTCAGGAGGGGGGGGGCCGCACTCTCGTCCCCCCCTCTTTTCCTGCGGCCTGCCAGGTTGCGTGCTCGGATAAGGGTCTGGTATGGATTTTTGGGGGGACCCCACGCCGTTTTTTTTTTTTTTTTTTGGCGCGGGGTTCCCCTTAAAAACCATACCAGGCCTGAAGGGTCTGGTATGGAATTTAGGGGGAACCCCACGTCAATTTTTTTTAAAATTTTGGCTGGGGTTCCCCTTAATGTCCATACCAGACCTGAAGGGCCTTGTATGGAATTTAGGGGGACTCCCACATCATTTTTTTTTTTTAATTTTGGTTCGGGGTTGCCCTGTGGGGAATTCCCATGCCGTTTTTATCAATGAACTTCTATGTGTATTGTCGGCAATGCAATAGCCGCGGTAGTTTTAAATGTGTTTTTTCCTTCAAAATGTCATTTTGCTGTCAGACTGTTCTAAACACGGGAAACATGCGCCCCTTTACAGGCATACTATAGACACCCCCCAGGTATGAAATTTAAAGGGATATTACACTTTTATTGTTTGACTTTAAGCATTATTAAAATCACTGCTCCTGAAAAAACGGCCGTTTTTAAAACTTTTTTTTGCATTGATTCATGTCCCCTGGGGCAGGACCCAGGTCCCCAAACACTTTTATTGACAATAACTTGCATATTAGCCTTTAAAATTAGCACTTTTGATTATTCATGTTCGTGTCCCATAGACTTTAACGGTGTTCGCGTGTTCGAACGAATTTTTTTCCTGTTCGCATGTTCTGGTGCGAACCGAACAGGGGGGTGTTCGGCTCATCCCTAGTGGCCATATATGGGCGTGGTCGCAGTAAAACGGCGAGGCATAAACCATCTCCTCCCACCAACGCTGGTGCCCAGGGTGCTCCCATAGAGGTGCCCCGTAGTTGTTGATAGTAGTGGTCCGCAAATAGAAAAAAAATATTCTTGAGAGCCAAATCCATGAGCTCCAAAATGAATTCATTCTGCGCACCCATGTTAGAGAATTTCTGATCCAGGAAATGATATACCGCTAAAGTCTCCCATTCATGGGGGATAGACGTAATATGTGAATATGTACAGCGCTGCACTAGACCGAGGACAAAGCTAGGATAGCAGCTAACACACCCGTAGACTCAAGGTGAAAAATGAAAAAATGTATAAAAGTGCAGCGCTATAATACTAGCAAGTATATAAATCAAAAAATTAAGTGTATACACACATATAAATAAAGTGTAAGACAAACTAAAACTGACCATAGATATGAATACACAATGTAAATATGCAGTATTGATCTGCAAAGGCAGTTAAGTAAAACAAAATGAATAGTCCTAATAGAATAAACAATGACTGGTAATGAAAACAGTGATGATTCCAAAGAACTTAAATTAAATATAAAGAGCAACTTGAACACAACAGTCCATAGTGTAAATATGTGAAAAAATATGTTGTGAAAAGCCACCACCAAAGGTCCATTGAGGTTAAGCGTAACAACTGATGGAAATACGACTCTCAGGTTCACAAGTGAATAGATGGTTAATTTTCAGGATCTAATAGGTAAGTTGATACTGAGGGAACCACAGGTAAACGGAAGGTCTAAATCGGTGCCGGGGCCATCACCAGAAACATCAAGAGGCTTACCTGAAGATAATGACTTGAAATGACATAAGTCCCAAAAGGCTTATTGACCACCTGGTCCGATCAATATAACTTGTCAGATGTCGTCAGCACACAATAGGAAGGGAGGGTGATATCACAGCTTCCACATCCATAAGCAATCCGACAAGGGCCAAAACGGGTAATTCAAATGCCATGCCATGGGGGATAGACGTGTAAAGGGATTCCACGTCTATCCCAACAAGAAGGGCCTCCTGCGGGACTTGCATATTGAGAATTTTGTTAAGCACATCCCCTGTATCCCAAACATATGAAGGCAGTAGCAAAACCAGTTCCCTGATCAGGCAGTCAATATATTTCCCTAATGGCCGAGACAGTTGGCCTACCCGGGGGATTCTCCATGCTTTTATGTATTTTTGGTATTATATAGAATACTGGAATGTTGAAGTTTTCCACTCTCAAAAAATCATGTTCTTTTTTGGTCATGAGTGAAGCTTCAAGGGCCCAGGACAGGCGATCATTGATGAGTGCCATAAGGGGTCCAAATGGGTTGTGATTGAGTTTTTTATATGTAGACTGGTCAGAAAGCAGACGGCGTGCCTCTGCTTCATACATGTCTATAGGAACCAGAACCACATTGCCCCCTTTATCTCTGGGTTTGTTAATGATCTTGTCAGATTTACGGAGTTCCATGAGGGCTTGGCGTTCATCTGGCAATAAATTGCCAGTGTCATTGATTTGCCAGTTAATTTTGGCAAGATCTTCCTGGACAGGGTCCAGGAAGATACTTAATCTTTTATTATTCCTAAACTGGGGCATTTTAGTAGATAGAATTTGTAATCCTGCATCTTTCCTCCAGCTACAACTGGCAGAGGTCTCTTCATCATTAGAGGAAATACCTCCCTCCTCAAGAAGAGATTCCAGTTGTCTAAGAAGCAAAGTGTCCCCTGTATCGGGTTCTGTTTTCCTATTAAGTTCACTAGGTCTATCTGAGTATAGGGATCTATAATATACTTTTCTGAGGAACAGATTGAGATCCTTGTAGATCTCAAACTCTTCCATAGTTGCTGAAGGAGACAATGACGGTCCCTTGCCTAGGAGTATATATAAAAAATAAGTGCAGCGCTAAACCATAACCAAAAATCCTGTGTCTAAGCACTCCCACTGTCTAAGAAGACTGTTTCCATCTTTATTCATGGACTCTGGTTACACAGTTTAGTATATGACACTATAGACCAGTGGCTCTCAACTCCTGTCCTCAGGACCCACTAACAGGCCAGGTTTGCAGGATAACTGAAATGCATCACAGGTGATATCATTTGCTGCTCAGTGATTGCAGTATTCTAGTCTGCATCTCCCCAAGGTAGTACTTAAATTCTGGCCTGTTAGTGGGTCCTGAGGACCGGAGTTGAGAACCACTGCTATAGACATTTATACTTACTTCAGTAGTCTTTGTGGTGATTCACTTCATTACTAGTTACTATATTATATGTGTTGATTCACTTTATTGCCAGTTATTATATTATGCACAACTTCACATGTGTTATTTTTTGGCATTTATATGATTTTTGGTTATGGTTTAGCGCTGCCCTTTTTTTTTATATATATTTGTTGTGACTTGGTTTGTCTGTGTGTTAGCCGCTACCCGTTTTATTATTTACACAATCTTATTTTTGGGCCAGCGCAGTTTCCTCTTTATATCACGATTCTTATCCTTGCCTAGGAGTGCTAGATGTCTTTTTTCCAATTTAAACTTAGATAGGTTGATAATTGTGAAAATCCTCACCTCGAGCACTCTCTGGCACCGGGTCGGTCAATGATACTGTCTTTAACTTCTTGTGATCGTGTGGTCCCCTTTTTGATTCTCGTTTCTTAATCTTTGTTTTCCTTTGCCGTGACTTCCTCCGCCTCCTGTTGTTCCTGCTTTGCCCTTCTTTAGTATGCCCTTGGTGGGAGGGGGATGTTCCTCCAACTCCAGTGAGTCTTTGTCTAAAAAAGATACTGTATTGGGTGTCTCGTCTTCACTCCCAGATGATTGGGCACTATTATCAGTACTGGCCTGGGAGGAGTATCTACGTTGACGGGACCTACCACGACAGCTGCCTGGGGTCAGGTCAAAAATGTCATCTCTGGCCCAGTCATCTAGGTCCCGTTTGAATTTGCTTTGTTTGGTAATTTTGAGATCTCTCTGTGTTTTATCAACTTTTTTTTTTGAGAATATCGTTCAACTTACCAAACTCTGCACTTTCCTTAAAAGGTTCCAATTTAGAGCCACTGATGGCTATCTGTTGCTGTAATGTGGCTAATTGGTCATTTTCGTCCTCCACAATAAGCCTTACAACCTCCAGGTTATGCCTAATGCATTCTGCTTTCCATTTGGATAGAAAATATTCCATATGGAGGTGAGCCGCAGGCACCACTCTTTCCCTTAGGCCACAAGGGATTATCCCCCTCTGGATATAAGACTCCAAAGATAGGACGTCCCACTTGCGATTGAGAGATTTGATTATGAGTTTTTTGTGCTCCTTAAATAAAGGTTTGATCTCATCTTGTGCCCGTGGCTCCACCCCAGGCGCCCCCTCATCAAATGTTGCTCTAATCTCTTGATCAAATTCCTCACCTGGTATAAATGCCATGCTATGCAGATATGAGCCTGCACCTGGTTGTCTATACCTATATATACAGTGACATCGCGGTGAATAAAAGCAATGCATGAATCAAAAATCAACCAAAAGCTATTACACGGGATCCAAAGTGGTAAAGTGATCCAAAAGGGATCAAAGGATAATGCATGCAGTAATAAAAAGAACCACTTATATGAATCTGCTTGTGTCCAATATAACAATCGTCAATAAGACGGGCTGCCTCCCAAGTTGCAAAAAGGCTTGCAAGAAAAAGAAAAAAGAGGGACCATAGCGGTCCACAAGATAGCAAACAGAGGGAGAAGCTGCAATGTGATGAGGTCAATGGCAAATAACTTTATTGAAAAATACAAAGATTAAAAATTGGGGATCCCACATATGTGGTACAAGACCACACAGGTGGGATCCATTTCTCTGCAATATCTACTGATAATATTTAACAAAAATAAGAAAAACAGATTGTGAAAAAACAACGTTGAATGATAAAAAATAGGCGCTAATTGAGCAACCCTCCTCCTGGTCCCTGAGCTGGAGCTGCTGAGTATGCTATCAAGCCTGATACTGGATGACATGAAGCATTGTCCACCTTGGTTTGCAAAACAGCTGTGCAGTGTCCCAAATGTAACTTGAGATATGAATGTCCTAATCAGGGCTTGAATAATCTCACATATGTATCTTATTATACTTGAATGGGATATCGTGTTGCTGTTTATCTAGGACAATGGATATATCACAATGTTAGTCCTAACAAATGCGGACATGAAGCTGATACATATACATGCAATTTGGGATGAGCATGAAGATCTCCTGGATGATTAAATGTAAAGTGTAGCTGATCCGATGAGGTACATTGAATGCTGGAGACAGATGGATGCTGGTAATGTAAGTACTGTGACTGTATATGGTGAAGCGCTAGTCAGCCAAAGAGTCTATGTGAAGTGGGTTAAGTGGGTGAAGTGGATCAGATACGCTATACATCACCATATGTGTGAAAAATTTGCACCCATTGAGGTACACTCAAAGATATTTACTGATATTAAATGAAAGAACCACACATAGCCATACAAAAATAAACATCAAAGTCCATAGTCTCACTCTTTATGCTGCACATACAGTATACAGTCTATGGGGACAAATGGGCCGGAATGGATCAGCACTTATACTTTGAGTTAAAGCTGTATGATGAAGCTGTATAATGATAGACGGCAGCAAAAAGCTGATTGCACAACATACACTGGCTTGAGAAAGGGTTTGTGATAAAATATTGGTATCAATAGTTCTTACCTTTGTCTTTTCTCCTTTATGATTTGCACTGACTGTCAGGTGGTTGGTCACTAATTGGTTTCAATTTACTCATAGACTGTAGGGGGAGTTAATGTTTGTTCTTTTCTTTGTGAATCCTGCTCTTGTAAAACATTTTCTTCTAAGCTCTTCTGAAATAGATTGGTTACCACTGTCACTTTGTTTGTACAGAGATGCAGCAACAGAGAACCCTTACTTTTTTAGTTTTGTAAGACTTTGTTGTTACCTGGTGCATTTACAAGTATAATTCTGGTTATATCTAATCTGTAGATGTGTGGCTTTAGTATTTTTAATATATGCTCCCCTGACCGGAAATGGGGTTATCCTAATTACTTCCGGTTTCGGACACTTCCAGTGGGGGTCATTCTGTGTCTTTAAATAGAGCGGTGGGGTGAGAGGGTTCCACACCCCAGAAGACGACTTTTTTAGTTGAAACATGTCGGGTGGACCCCTCACAACTACCGCTACACGATTTACATGCCTTTTTGATCTGCAAAAAATGTGAGTTGTTTTTATTGCTATTTTTAATAAATCCAAGTTAAAACGCTATTACACTATGTGAGTGTTTTTATCTCACACATGTTACACGAATCTTCCGCTTGGCTTTTGGTGGTACGATTACTAATGAGGATGTCGTGCTGATCACTTCCCCCCCTTCCCTCCGTTTGTGCGGTGATGACATCTGACTAGACAATACATCTAGACCAGGTGGTCACCAAGCCTTTTTGACCTGTTTTGGCATATGCTATTTCAGGCCACTACTTCTGGTAAGCCTCCATATCTTCTGGTGATGGTCCTGGCACCGTTTTCAAACTTCTGTGCACCTCTGGTCCTTTATGGTCCATTCATCTACCAGGCTACCGGGTTTTATTGATCTTCCTGCACGTGCAAGAAAACACCTGCATATTACTATTTACACACTGATATCACAGACTTTTTTTCTTGGTGTTATGGACTCTATATCTGATTTTGCTTTTTGATGTTTAATCTATCTAGACATGTACTAATTTATTTTTTCATCAGTCACTGTCACAAGTGCCCACGTGAGATTCTCTCTGTTTATTATGTATGAATTGACGGTATTTAATGTTTAGTTTTTTCATACTGTACATACTCAATAAGCGCCACACTGTGAATCCTTTGTAATTCTGGTTATATGCATAGTCATTTGCATCACAAGTACTTTTCTGTGTTTTTAAATAGTTGAGTCACAGTGGAATTAATCTTTGTCATAAAGGAGTGAAATTGTTCTCAAACAGTGAAATTGAAGCTGTTATTTCACAGACATGGTATTGTGTTTTGTGGATTTTTTGGATAGGCGGTAGCTGTTCAATGGTTTGCTCAGAAGTGTAACGTGTGAGATAATTTATTTTACAACTGATTCCTTACAAAGAGATGTATCCAAATACACAGGAACTCTGAAATTTGCAATAAGTATGGTCAACATTCAAGTAATATTACACATGCTATGCTACTTAACTGGGAAATTTTTAACAAGTACTTCACAATCACAACATACATTTTTTCTCAATCCACCAGGTACAGAATATTTACAACATAGATCACAATCTATTCAATTATTTGATCTGGGTAACATCTGGAAACAACAGGACTAAATAGCTGGTTCTACAAACTCAAAAAGGGGCATGATTCCATGTGATAAGTGCAACAGAATTATTAAAATAATTTGAGTCATGAACCCTTTGAAAATCTCTGTCAGGCTTCTTCACTTGCCATTAAATATGTGTCACCTATTTAATGAAGAACCCATTCAGAAAGATAGGCCCAGAGCAAGGAAAAAAACAGAGGCACAGGGATTACATGTCTGGGTTTAAAGAGTTTTTCTAAACGGTGGATAGTTTAGGAAGTAAAAGTAGAGAGAGCTAGTTCTTACCTGATTGATGGAGTTAAGAGACAGTAGGAGGGGATTCAAGGTAAGGTTTGAATGAGATGCGAAGCAGTCCTTATTCAGAGCATAGCTGTCATTTGGCAAACATCAGCTTAGCTGTACATACTGCCTTTCTCTGATTCTGCAAGGACAAAAGGTCTTAAGAACTTTATATGGTATTTTGGCATAGCTGAGAGTTGCTGCCAAATCAAATGGCACAGACTGGCTGGAGGTCAGGTGTCAGGGCCTGGCTTCACCAGCCCCTGCCTCTACATGTGCTTGTCAGCCTTGGAGCATGTAAGTCCTGATATGACCCCCAGGTTCAGCACTGCTCTGGAAGCCCCATACAGGACCCTCTAGGTCTATCTGCTAAGTGCCAGTCCGCTGTGGTGCAGGCACAGCCTGGGAGGAAGAAGCCATTGTTCCACATATTGCTTCCACTCAATTCAGAAATGGGAGTTTTCAGTGGCCTTACTTTTTCTGTACAGGCCCTCCAGGATCCAGGAATTGCACTATTCTGTTGGCTGCAGACCAACATATTGCAGAAAGGTCCTGTCACATACCCAGCAGAGGCAGGGTCATCAGGCAAGCTGGACCATGCACGGGAAGGCAGGATTCGCAGGTCAGGTAGCAGGTAATCAGGAATGAGAAGACAACTCAGCAATGTATCCATGATCATGTGGTACCAACACCAGTGTAATTCTTGCATGCTTGCTCATGCACATGACAGAATGTGTAGAGGGGGTTTGCAGAGAAATTATGTATTGGGCAATGGATGATTCTGAACTGGAGGAGGAGGAGGGCAGGGCTGTTCAAGGCCTCAGGCTTTTTATGTCCCTCTTCAACCACCTACTGGGCACACCTCCCCAGGGATTGGCCTAGGGAGGTAAATATTTAGGCTGCTCATTTGACTTTCCTGCTCTCTATGTTCCAGATGCAGTAAAAAACTATGCATACATCTAGTGGGTATCGAACAAGATGGTAATAACTCCAGCAGCCTGGAGGGTAATGCTAAATAGTTAGTGAGTCAGGGTAGTTATGTACCTCCTTGGAAAGGGTTTTTATCTTTGCACTTGTGTGTCACTACTAGCCAATCTGACAAAAGAGTATGTGGAAACATTGAGGGTGATTGAGAGGAGGATGCATCAGGAAGTATCTCCCAATCACGTAGAAGTTTAAGACCTTCCTCCACAGTGGAAATAAAAGATGTAGAGCCATTTCTTGTGATGATAAACTTGGTGGGGTAGCTGCAAAAGTATGGGATCTTGTGGTTTCTTAAGGCTTTGGTGTATGGTAGCAGGTTTTTATGTATCTGTAAAGTATGCTGTGAGTGATCAGGGAAAACTTGCAACGCTCAATATTGCTCCAGAATTTGATCAGATCTCTGAAAGACCTCTAGCATTCACTCTTTTATATGATAGAAGTGTATATATATATAAAAGCACATCTTGAGGTACATATCCAAGCAATGGGGAGGTTTGGGAATACAATGTACTCTGTTGATAACCAACTCCACTTCAGCGATGGTAAGCAAGATCGAGTGTAAGAGATCACGGACATGTTTGTGTAATTGTGCAGGCTGTATACATTCAGGGATGCCATGGATCTTAAAGCTGTTTCTTAAGGCGTGATCTGTCCTCTAGGTCCACCATCTTAGGTTTAAGCCAGGACAGGTCCTCATATTTTATGTTATGTGCATCTGCCATGAATGAGGAATGTCCAATCAATGTCCAACCGTGTGTACAGGGCATAAGGGGGGAGGTCAGCACCAAAAAAGAAACACAACATACAAAGGTACGAACATCCCTAATAGTGGTGCGAAGAAAGTGAGAGAATGGGACTTTAAAGGTACATCATATACAAGGCAAGACAAATATAATAGTATAAAAAATATAAATCATTTATTTAGAAAAGACAAGATGAAAAAATAAGGACTCCAGTTACAATCATAGTCCTGGATAAGCACACATATTCTAACCCTGACAAATGAGAGAACTGAAATCACATGCAAAATGTTCCCACATCCTAGAGTTTCGACATGTTTCACCGTGACAGCTTCATCAGGAAAAGGACGAGGATATTTAGTTAAAAAATATATATGTATAAGACAGCAAAGTATGCACAACCTTGAGTGTGTAAAGAAAAGGAGAAAACACAAAAATTAATACAATACAGTACAATGGGATTAACACAATATAATATTGCACATGCATGACCTCATATCGTCCACAAAACATGGGAAATACCACCCACCCCTCAGTGAGAAAGAAAAAAAAAACCTACACCCACCCACACAAACCCAAAGGAAGCCCAAGCTCCATACCTCAGGGATGAGTCTTGGAGTGAGCACAGTTTGGAGGATCCCAAACGGCCCCAAAACCTGCATTCAAAACCAGTCCAAAAATTGTCAGATCTCCCGTAGGGAGTGATGTGATATGTGTGGTTGGGACAATCTGCTGAAAGTGCAGCAATGCCTGCAATGTATTAAAATAAACTTGCATCATATTAGGGATGAAGGGAGCACAAGTCCATATAGAGCTCATAAATTAACTGTACTCACCACAAACCTCTATCTTTATTGATATGGTAATATCTCTATTGGGAGCTCAGATGGACGAGAGAGCCACATGGGGCAAAGGCGTATCCTTTATGTATGAACCAGATACACCCATCTAGGGAATCTAAAAAAAGACACATAACCGCCTTTCAAGTAGTCTATAATATGAAAAAATCTCAAACCTATCCTTATGAATTCAAAATGAGACTCTCACCTTGGTATGTCTTACTATTAGACTGCTCCAGTCTTCCCTAGACGCCAAGGCTGAGAAGACACATTGGGGTAGCAGAGGACCATGGAGCCAAACCCACAAAGGGAAAAGATGGCTGGGATCAATCTACATAACAGAAGAATACATATGCAGGGCATCATCATTCACAAGTCCACCAGGGTCCCAAACAAAGATGTATCCAGGCCCACTTCAAATAGAGTAAATACCTTAAATCTCGTCTGTGTCTCTCATGAGCTCCCCTTTATTTCACAGATCTCGGTTAAATCATGGCTCCACAGGGGCGTGGTTTGACCTTGCTGGAAGATGGCTGCCTGAGATCAGAGCTCCCACCACCACAGGACTCAGCCACCTTATATCGGAGGTATCGCCCACCGAGATTAACCTGCAGCCATGGGGACAGCCTACCGTAACTCCTCGGCCTCCCGATCCAGTTTTCCCCACAAGACAGGCAGGAGATTGAGCCAAAGCATTACGGAGATGTTCCGGACCCAGAGGAAAAACATGGCGGCGTCCTGCCATGAACACTTACAGACAACGAGTGCTCCGCTAACTGACTCGCCGCCAGCACCTGCAGATACCATAGCAGGGAATGACAATGCATCCTCACAGCATCACTTAAGTCTAAATGACTTACGTGCCATCGTGGCAGACATTAAAGATACACTATCGGCAGCCATCTCAGACCTCCACATAAACCTACATTTGCTGGCAGATAGAGTCCATGAGGTGGAGAAAGTTACATCCCAGCATGACACCGCTCTCCGCAGCATGACTCATAAGATGGATTCCCACACTCTACTGCTCAGAGACATCCAGCGTCACATGGAGGACTTGGATAATAGAGGTAGGCGCCATAATCTGAGGATCCGTGGTTTGCCTGAATCAGCTGAAGCAGACCAGCTTGTGCCCACAGTAGTTGGCCTATTTAAGAATCTCCTTGATAGGCCCCCTCAGACAGACATAGCAATGGAAACAATCCATCGGGCCCTCAGACCCAAAGGAAGAGATACCCCCTCCCCCGCGATGTAATCTGCTGCCTGGTTGATTATAGGCTAAAAGAAGAGATACTCCGGAAAGCTAGAAACAGAATATACCTCACGTACAGGGGTGCGGATGTCCAAATATATCAGGACATCTCCAGCATAACGCTTCAACATGGAAGGGACCCGTGTCCCTTGCTGGAGACCTTGTGCACTAGGGGCATACACTAGCGCTGGAAGTTCCCCTTTTGTCTGACTGCCTCTACACAAGGCCGCACCGCCTCGCTACGAGTGCCCGAGGACCACCGATTGTTCTGCGACACCCTGGACATACAGATGGTCGAGGTTCCCAACTGGTCTGCCGAGTTTTTTCGCACTCCACCCAGGAGAGACCCACACCGAGGAGAACCCACGATGTCCAAGACTTGAGACATCGAAGACAACGCTCCTTGTCCGGACCCAGATCCCAAACTCATCATCGAGGCTCACAAAATGGATCAAGCCCCACAAACCCACCGCAACTGAGTAGAGCTCGTTGAGACAACTAAACAACCCACATTGATCCTTCCATCACAGTTGAATGAAGCTCCACTTACTTGAGTTAAGTTCTTACTCACAATTGTTATGTTTTGGTTCTTTTTTGTTTAAATTTTTTTTCATATATGCACAGACACACAAAACTGCCCAGATTGAACTTATGTAAACCTAACAGCCTGAACAATTGACTTCTGCTCAGGCAGTAGCGGCTGTAAGAACTGAGCTGTCTCCAGGCCCACCCTGACCTCCACACATGGCATAGCTGCATATGTACTTGAACACTGACCTACGTTTCTAGCCTTAGCTAGAGCACCTTTCCCAATTGTTTCCCCACCTCATGGGAGGGAACTGGCCCTATCATATGAAAAGGGGTCTATTCCCAGCTTAAAATGTGATCCTTGTCTGGGTCCATGTACTTAAGCGGGTCTAAGCCACAACAGCGCTATGGCTATATGACCACTTCTTGATTGGACATGGTAAGTCACCCGCATAACACCTCATCTCCGAAGCCTCCCTTACGCTTTTACTGCATGGGTGATCAGATTGGGGAACCCAGGGTCACCTCCCAGACTGCCATGGAATGCTGGTTTACAATGAAAGAGCCAGTTGCCAAGACGGAATGTACTCTGATCCTTGTATATACAGGAGAATAACATGACAAACAGCTCTTTTTTACCAATATATGTATCTGATTATCAGTATGTATGGGGGGGTTCCTAAGTTACATGAGCACTATTGTTTAATTTCACTCAGGTCCCTGCCTAGGACCTATGCTAAAAACTTATACCTCAGGAAGCTGAGCAAAGTCCTGCAATTCCCTTACAGCTCATTGGTATCATCTTCCCTAATGGAACCCCTCCATACATACTCATTTGGTTACAGGAAATTATTTAGCTACCTTATCACAGTGCTCATTTAAGTAAACATATGTTACCCCATGCTTTCAATACTTCAGACCCTCATGAACCGGAGGGGGGAGGGGGGAGGAGGGGGAGAGCATGGGGGAGATCCCTAGACCAAATTGTGTACCATCCTGGGACAAAGCCCAATGCCCCTCAATACTGGGACATATGATTACAAACTTTCCTCTGACCCTCCCTCATCATGACGGAGGTGACCATGGCACATGATAACATACCCCTCTGATTAATCGGGATCTCTCTCCTTGTCCTTGTCCTGATCCCCTTCTTCCAATGTTAGCCTTAAAGACATATTGGGAGCAAAGCTGTCACAAAAAACAAAGGGGGAACTCTCAGGGAAGATACACACTACTCTTTCAGTCAATAAGCTGAAATACGCTTGCGAAAGAAGGTTGGGTGCTGTTGTGGATATTCCACTACACTCTTAAGCTAATAATCACCCATTTCCGTCTTAATGATATAAATGCATCTTACCTTTTGATCGTATGTCTCCCCTCTGGTTCCCCATTCCCCAGTAAACAGACATCAACACATCCTTACATTCTCATCTCAGCATCTCTGCCTTTCTCTAGCTAGGAGGCTCTTTTATTAACATATCAACAGGAAGTCCCAAGAGGGTGTGCCTCCAACAGCCAAACGCCTCCTACAAAGTTTGTGACCTCACAGGAAATAGACAACACAGGATGTAAGCACAGGACATTACCAAATAAGGACATGATACAATATACAATACTACAGTTCCTTGTGGATGGGAGATTATCTGCAAGTGTACGCTCATGGCACCCCAAATATGTTGATCAGGCATACAGGGGTGACAAGAGCGCACATCCACAAAACTGATAATGTGTTTGCAGGGTGAACAAATCCCCCCCAGACGATCATTCTGTGCATTGCACAAGGGCCCTTCGCTGGCGGACATGTCCTCACTCCGCAAACACCTCTCTCAAACAATAGGAAGTTTTCCACTACCTAACAGGTCTCAACCAGCGTCAGTCTGCCCCAGTCAGCTCTTTAGAGCGGGCTGTAAGAGAACGAACACTGGGAGACTTATGACAATACATTCTTCATAAAATTTTCCACAACAGTCCCTCTTCTTGTCATATGATCCCATGTGTCCCTCAATGAATCCTGATCTTCTTCTTAGTCCATAACTCTGTTCTTCAGGAGGGATGACATGGTGAGCTGTAGTAATCGCCGGTCAGTCTGGGATCCTCTGTGTCTTGTACGTGGGTTGGGCTTCGGGGCATCTCATCAGGGGAGATGTGGTCATCTGCTCAGGCTCTGGTCGCGCATCCAATCAGGCAACACCTCATCACGGCATATAGAAGGAATAGAAACAAAAACATGAGTAAATATACTCCTACTTCCTTCAACTATGATCCGCTGCAAAACAAAATAATTAAATCCCCAACGATTCCCAAACCCTTAAAAAGGATTCCAACCTTCACTAGCTATAGCTCTGGCTTCAACAGTTTAAATGAACATCCCATCCACAATGGATGAGAATTGTTCAATCGTATCATTAGCTCAACCCCCCCCCCCCCCCACTGTGTACAAGCAATTCCCTTCCAGCTGTCCTTGCCATTCTTATCTTCTCTCGAGCCATCAGATCCTCACGATCGGCCGCGACATAAGATGCTGGGATGAGTTTCACCAGCACACATGAACCTCTTGCCTTAGGGGAATTACCTTATAAGCTGTAGATCCTCATTAATACCAAACTACAGTTGAAGCACACTTGTGGGCTACCTAGTTATCCCGATACCAAAGCTGGCAAGAACAAGAGCTATTGTTAAAATTATAACTAATTTTACCCTCTAGAAATGTTTTGTTACGTTCTATTGACAAGTGTCTGTTTGGATTTTACTAGTTTGTCAAAACTCCTCACACAAATATGAATGTCACATATAGCATGTACCGCCGTCATCGCTGGGGCACTAGTAGACCCGACCATGTGTCCTGTTCTCTTTCTTAGCTAGTTGGGATGCTTTTCATCGTTACCCTTGCTAAAATTTATTAAGAAAATATATAAATAAAGATACTTCTCATCCTTGTTGTCCCGTTCTTCAAGCTTCTTTACAACGAACCAGTCACCTGTCAGAAACTTGGCTAGAATTAGAGCTGTTAATATTATTGGTTTAAAAATGTGACATTCTCACCACTCTCATCCCCCTTTTCTTCCTCCTTTCCTCCTCATTACAAACTGGAGGAAGACATGCAGGGTTTAGAATGGTGCAGAAAAAAAACAATGAAATAGCCTATGATACTTTTACCTTCTTATACACCTGTACATACACTTTCAGAAACTCTTTGAACCTGAAAAGATACTTATAAACAAAGGTTATTACAACATTCATGTATATTGGTAAATTGTCACTGACATTCCACAAAACCGATAATAACTAAACCCTCTGTAACTCTTATTAAAATACAACTGCCGCGACACGCAAGAGGGCTGTCGCGGTAGGTTTAAACATGTTACTACATACAACCAATGAGAAAACTAAAACATGAGACAAGCATTTAGATACAAATGTGGGGGAGATATTTCATAGTTCCCAAAAACGAAAAAAAAAATACAATAAAAACGACCAGATGGAATGTTGCCTTCACTCTTTTAGCAATAGAAAAAGAATACAATTTGAAATGTATGAGAGCATCTCAAAATCTTTGCATGGACCAGCCACACAAAGTTCAAAAACAGGCCTGTATATTTTTAATCACACAAACGTGTACTACGCATCCATCAACTCACTCAACATTACAGATTTCTGAAGCCGAAGCTGAACTACTTCCAAGGTATTTTTATTCTGGGGTTTTGTACCTCCAGACATCAAAAGTACCTTCCAAAGGAGTACACCTTACTGTACCTGTACCCTCTGACCGTATCTGCCAAACTTTAAGGGGTCTGTCAAAGAACCATCACAAATGCTTGTTTCCCTGCGCCAGCCAGACGTGCAGCACGAACGAGTGTGCCCCGGACCAGGCACGCATGTTAGCACTCTCATACGAACGAGTGCACGTCAGTGTGGGCACGTCCGCACGCCAACAAATCACGGCGCAAGGCGCCCTATTTAAAGGTTTAGCATACTAGTGTCAGTGCTGGATTGTCTCAGCTAGTTCCTGTATCCTTGCTGCTTTTTTGATTGAACCTTGATCCTAAACCCTTGGCTTTCCTGACTACTCTTTCGGATTATCCCTGCAACTCCGCCTACCTCTGCTTCCTGTACCGAACCCGGCTTGAACTTCTGACTACGGCTCTGTCTTCTGGTCTTGTACCTCTCTGCCAGCTCGTTGCCAACCACCGACAGCTCCTGACTACAAACCTGCCTGCCGATTTGTGTACCTTCCTGCCAGCACGTTGCCTACTCCTGCCTGTCCCCGACCTTGCAAGTACTCCTGTTGGACTTTCCTGAACAATCCAGGATCGGCATCCCACCAGCTCCTCCTAAGCTCCGGTGTTCCTGATCCTGCCAGCAGGCACCTGCGCCCTTCCATTGCCCTAGCAGCCCTGTCTCAACCTCCAGGGGTGCTAGGACCGGAACCGTGCAAGAGGCCACCCTCATCATTTCAGACTCCGCTGTAAGGTACGTGACAGGGTCTCATGTCCGGACCCAGATCTCATATGCAGTGCAGCTGTCTGACTGGTGCGGAGCCTCATTTTTTTCCTCCAACGCATGGACCAACATTACCCATGACGATTCGAATCGCTTATGATGGTCCCTGCGTCCAGGGCACCCTTGCACTAGTTTTCAGATCAGTACTGCTTAGTGACTATTTTTACGGTACTGGCACCCGGCATTCTCCAATTATTTTACACGGCCTCCCGGTGTGCTAGCGTGTTAATCCTCACATTTACATGCTCTACAACCGGTTATCGGCAGCCCTATAAATGTGTTGTCAGACAAACTACAAAGCACCGTGAAATCCTCCACTATTCGAAACAATATTATGGCTTCTATCTGTACCTAGATATTACAACAATAGCGTGGATGCCTCCTGTTTGCTCTCTACCCAAAACTGTACTAAAGTATAAAACTAAAAAAAGACAACTGGAATTAAATTTAAAACACTTTCAAACGCCAGTATTTTCCCATTGTCCTTCCAAGCACAGATCTCATTTGCTTGTGTCAGGAAAGGGAGGGGAGGGTAAGCCTAGTTTCATATACTGCAGGCCATACAATAGAAACCTAGCTAAAGCGATACAAGCCTCAAAACAACAAATTGCCCTCTGAGGAACTCCAAAATATTTAAAAACACACAACGCTAGAAGTACAAAAACTCAGTTAAAGCTAGTTTTGTTATCCATTGAAATTCAGTGCAAAGTAGAGATTTTACTAAAAACCAAAATTCAATACAGAAAACGCAATAGCTTCCTTCAAAAGTATGTAAAAAGTACAAAAATAGAATTCACTTAAAGGGAAATGGTGCCTAGAGAGAAGGTGGCGGCCCAAACCACATGGCTACACAAACACACAAAGGAAATTGGAGCAGCTTCCCCTGTAAGATGACCCACAGGTCCTCAAAATGGCTGCCGATCCACATGGTGACTACAACAAAAGCCAGACCACAACAAAATGACGCATTTTCCCTCCAAAATTGAAATCCAATACAAAGATGGCCACTCTTCTACTGCAAAGTTAACAAAAGGTACAAATACAGCTCACCTACAATAGCTTACATTCGCTTAAAATAAAACAGAAATGATGCCTAGAAACAAGATGGTGGCTCATGTCTCATGGTTTCACACACAAAGGAATTGAAAATGGCTGACCGTAACCACATGGCAGACAAAAACAAAAGGAAATGGCAGACAAAAACCAGGCCAAGAGAAAATGGTGCATTTTCCCACCAAAACCAAAATTTCTACCCACAAAATTACACATTTGAGATACTAAATGAACACTTACAAACATTTAAAAGTGTTAGAAGTTACGAAAAAGCACAACTTAAAACAAAATGGTGGATGAAATCTGGACCACAGCAAGATGGCCGATGACAAAAAGACTACACTAAAACACAAGCACATGAAATGCAATTGAACACTGAGACCATAATACAAACACTTTAGGAACAGTTCTACTGAAAAGCATGTAATCTCACCGCACAATTGAGAATGTACACTTAAGAACCCATGCTATCCAATGAAAGAACAAAGCCACATAAACCACAATCACACGGCTGAAACATACCCTCTTTTCTCAAACAAAGTTCACATAAGTTGTCACAGGAACAAGACATTGAGAGATACAAACAGCGATGCTTGCATGTTCTTTTCATCTCAAAACAAAACCTTTCTATTGTCCACAGGGAGTAGTCAACTTTCACCATTGTAAATAATGGGTTAGTTATGCTTGGCCGCCCCTCCCCCAGGCCGCATGGCCACTTGAAAATGCAGCAGCCATTTTCAAACCAAAAGTTTTTCTAAACAACCATCAAAGTCCGCTAACCATCCGTGTCTTGAGACAATTAAACACTCTACAAGACTCATTTAATCTACTTGTCCCATACATAAGTTTCTTAATGTTCAGCGTGCCACGCGCCAGACCGAGAAAGGCGGAGGAAGATGGCGGAAGGTAGCGGAAATACACAGGCCATGCAGCGGTTGTCTGATTTGCAGGACTGGGTTTTGATTGATACCGGTGTTCGATTGGAGCTCACAGGAGGATTAGCGCTTGGAGTGATTCAAGGAGTCGAGAGACTTTGTATGTTGTGTCCTGGATGTCACAGGCCTACAGTTGGAGTTACCGCCTGGGCTCAGTGTGGACACTGCGGTGCTCAGTTGACACGATTAGGACCTATTCAACAGGAGGTCAAGTATTACTCTGCCAGTCCTATAACGGGACTTTGTCTGCCGCACGCACAGGTGGTTCGGAAGGCAGGAGAGGGTCGTGTATTGCCTGCAGCAGCATTGGAGGAGTTCTCATCTGAATTGGAATCATCAGCAGATCAGGTAGGATCTACTGAGAAAACCTGTGGTCTGGTTGGGGATCCAGGGACTGTTGAAGTTGTTGCCCAGTCTTTGGAAAGAACCCCTGAGGAGCCAGCTAGCAGTAAACCCTTTGATTTGCCTGTCTGGAAGGAGCCTAAATTACAGGAGGGGGATCCCTTGGGTGAGCCGGACAGGGTAAACGAAGACTGGGTTGTGGATTGGGGATCACCACGCATTCTGCAAAAGTATGGATCTATGGACAATCTGTTTGAATCTGAGATCTCCAATCCCCTGAAGAGTTAAATTCAAGTAGCAAGGAAGAATGTTTTGTTGAAAGCTCAAATTCAGTGGAGGCTTCCACAGGAGTATCTGATACAGTTAAAATTCCAGTACCCTCGTTTAATGTATCGAGTACTACCCTTCCTAACAGGCCAGTTACGTTCCAGCAATGGGTCAGTAGGGCTGCTGACGCTTGTGTTTTGCCTGGTAGAGGAAAGGTTAAAGACTTGCCTAAACTCTGGAGATTCCAGAGAGAGGTTCAGCGAAAGGTGGTTCAAGAATGGGGCTTGGATTACCCCTATGTCCCAGAACATATTATGGACACTGTAGAAAGTTCCAGGTAGACATGGGAGGATGAACTTTTGTGGGACTATCTTCATGTTCCCAGGCCAAAGAGGACACCTGACAGTGAGGTTTGGGTCCGGTTCAAGGATATTCATCGAGAATGGAGGCTTGGAAGAGCAATCCACAAAGACAGAGTATTAGTGGTAAAAGCTGGACAAAATACCCGTAGCTACTCTATTTCGGTGAGAGGACCAGGGGACAGTCGGAGGAGGTTGCCTGACCTGAGATACTATTTGTGAGCAGGATTGTTGTTAGTGTATTCACAAATATATTTTTACCCAGATTGACTGCAGGATGGCAGATGGGTTAGGGTGGGTTTTTCCCCCAAGTAAACTGTAAGCAGAGACTCGCATTCATGGTGCCTAACAAGGACAAAAGTTAAGGACACTAGGGTGTGCTGTCTGTCAAGTCCCTTTGCTTCACAAGTACTTCTACAAGGACTCTTGTTTAAGAGCCAAACAGAAAGTTTCTTTACCAACGAATGGACG
This sequence comes from Lithobates clamitans, assembly GCA_037952925.1. Classification (NCBI taxonomy): domain Eukaryota; kingdom Metazoa; phylum Chordata; class Amphibia; order Anura; family Ranidae; genus Lithobates; species Lithobates clamitans. Next base: position 699,435 of record JBBGZY010000418.1, read on the forward strand.
GATTTATATGCTGAGCATGTCTGTTTAGGGTTGCGCTTTGCAGGAGGACTGCTGGACTCCTTTTGAGGGAGCGATTATCCCAGCAGAAACGTACATGCAGTACAGAATTTTGTATTTGTTCAATTACCCAGTGGAGGATGATAACCCCTTTTACCCGGTAATGCTAGTGTGATAGTTAGTATAGGTTAGAAATATTTTGTGTCTTCTTTTAGGTATGTTGAAGATGTGATAGATGTCTATCTCACGGATGAAGGCCTGTGGCAAGCAGAGTATTCCTCCTGCAGGAGCAATGCTTTGGTTCCGCTTGTATGGAATGTTAAATGTAGGGATCTACAGTCAGGCCATGTAAATATTATTGTATTGATATTGTATACGGTGACAATTAATGTTAACCCTGTTTTAAGTTCATTACCTTTTTTCCCCATCCCTTTTAATACAATGAGATGCTCTTTCTTCCTTAAAATTAAGGAGTTACTCTGAAAATTCATTCAGAGTGGGGGGTGTTTTAAGTGGGGGGTGTATGTAGCGGGCACCTACTTTTAGATAGGTGACCCTTCTTGGTAGTTTTCGTGCCAGGTAAATTTAGACAGGCTTGTGCTATTGCAGCAGGCCTGTCTGTTGTCAATTTCCATTTTTGAGTGGCGGGTAGTTTGTAGGCTAGTCTGGGCCAATCATTAACCTGCTTGGAAATACCCAGGACTCTCATATAAAAGGGGGTCATGTGATGTCCGGGGAGGTTCTTTTTTCAGTCCTGCTCTGAGGAGCAGAGGAGGCCAGCCTGGTTTCCGGAGGGAGGTTTTCCCCTCCGGGGAACCAACGGAGCTTCTCCCTTGCAGTAAAGGGGGAATGGAGAACTGGTGCTCCATGAAGGAACAGACGACACTTCACAGCATGTGATCGCTGGTGTCATTGGCCGCCCCTGTGGGGAGGGGAGCGGGCCATCAAGAAGAAAAGGAGCTAAGAATCATTGCGGGAGAAGTAGCAACAAAGCAGAAGGAAACTGGGCGATCGATCGTTTGTGAGTGGCACATGGACTGTTGATCATGTGAGTGAAAGCCCAAGGGAAACGATACTACCAGAGGCTGAGGGTTGTTATTGCACAATAGGGATGAGCTTCGTGTTCGAGTCGAACCCATGTTCGACTTGAACATCGTCTGTTCGCCCGTTCACCGAATTGCGAATGATATGGGCCGTTCGGGCCAAATTCGTGTGGCACGTCACGGCCCATAATTCACTGCGGCATCGCAGTGCATTGCTGGCTGATGATATGACCCGCATGCTTGGCCAATCACAGCGCCGTCTGTAGAGAGAGCTGTAATTGGCCAAAGCCAGGGTGGCTTTGGCCAATTATGGCTCAGGGGGTTTAGTACGCGCCCCACACTATATAAGGCCGCCTGCATGGCGGCCCTGTGTAGTGTGTTCCGGCGTTGAGAGACAGAGACAGTGTCATTTGATTTAAGTTAGATAGATTAGGCAGGACAGTCAGTCAGTTAGCTGCACTTACAGTGTATTGTGTATATATATGTATCCCAGGTGTTGTATATATTAATATATATATATATATATATATATATATATATATATATATATATATATATATATACTGTATTCAGTTTAGCTAGATCCATTCCTGTTATTATCTTGCTACTGACAGGCAGGCTTGTGTTGTTACAGTATTTACAGCTACCTGAAGAAAATTGCTGGTGTTCTTCTGATCCTATTAGTACCACAGTCAGGCAGCTGGACTATTTACAGTTAGTGTAGTGTGTCCTCTTCACAGTGTTCAGCTAAAGCTACAAGTTAGTTTAGTGTGACCTCTGCACAGTGTTCAGCTAAAGCTACAAGTTAGTGTAGTGCGACCTCTGCACAGTGTTCAGCTAAAGCTACAAGTTAGTGTAGTGCACAGTGTTCAGCTAAAGCTACAAGTTAGTGTAGTGCGTCCTCCTAACAGTGTTCAGCTAAAGCTACATGTTAATGTAGTGCGACCTCTAAACAGTGTTCAGCTAAAGCTACAAGTTAGTGTAGTGCGTCCTCTGAACAGTGTTCAGCTAAAGCTACAAGTTAGTGTAGTGCATCCTCCTCACAGTGTTCAGCTAAAGCTACAAGTTAGTGTAGTGCGACCTCTGCACAGTGTTCAGCTAAAGCTACAAGTTAGTGTAGTGCGTCCTCCTCACAGTGTTCAGCTAAATCTACAAGTTAGTGTAGTGCGTCCTCCTCACAGTGTTCAGCTAAAGCTACAAGTTAGTGTAGTGCTTCCTCTGCACAGTGTTCAGCTAAAGCTACAAGTTAGTGTAGTGCGTCCTCCTCACAGTGTTCAGCTAAAGCTACAAGTTAGTGTAGTGCGACCTCTGCACAGTGTTCAGCTAAAGCTACAAGTTAGTGTAGTGCGTCCTCTGAACAGTGTTCAGCTAAAGCTACAAGTTAGTATAGTGCGACCTCTGCACAGTGTTCAGCTAAAGCTACCTGTAGAATGTTGGTGGTGTTTTCCTGATCCTATCACTACCGCAGGCAGCTACATTATTTACACGTTAGTGTAGTGCATCCTCTGCACAGTGTTCAGGTAAAGCTACCTGTAGAAGGTTGGTGGTGTTTCCTTGATCCTATCACTACGGCAGGCAGCTACATTATTTTAAGGTTGGTGCAGTGTGTCCTCTGCACAGTGGTCAGCTAAAGCTACAAGTTAGTGTAGTGCGACCTCAGCACAGTGTTCATCTAAAGCTAACTGTAGAAGATTGGTGGTGTTCTCATACTACAGGCAGGCAGTTGATTTTGCTAGCTGCAGTATCAATATATATATATATATATATATATATATATATATATATATATCCCAGCTTAGTGCAGCTACATCTCACTGCAGGCCATTAGTATGTCTGGAAGGCCAACAAGGAGAGGCAGACAGTCACAAGCCAATAAAAGAGGGCAAGCAGGTTCTGTGTCTACAGGCAACAGTGCTGGTCGTGGAGATGGTGCATCCTCATCAGCATGTGGCCGTGGGACACGCTTGGCCTTTTTTTCGGCAGCTGGCCGTGTTGAGCCGCAACATGCAGAAGACTTGGTCGAGTGAATGACCAAGCCGTCCTCACCCTCCTCATCGTCTAACACCCATGCTCAGGGTACTTTGTCTGGCAAAGCAGCTGCCAACGCGGCCTTTTCCCTCAGCTCAATGGCATTAGTGACTCCTTTCCTAGCCCCACCATGTCCTCCTGAGGAGTCCCTCGAACTGTTTGACCACAGTGTTGGGTACATGCTCCAGGAGGATGCCCAGCATTTAGAAGGCTCTGATAATGATACTGAGCTAGATAAAGGCAGTAACATGAGCATGGACAGAGGGGGTGCCCAAGAAGGACAGCAATCTGGCAGTCATGCTCCCCCTGCTGCAGCATACTGCCAGGTTTGCTCCAGTGATGAGGAAGGAGGGGATGATGAGGTCACTGACTCAACGTGGGTGCCTGATAGGAGAGAGGAGGAGGAGGCACATCACCAACGAGGCAGGATGCCCTCCAGGGGCCAGCCTAAGGGCAGCACACTGACTGCATCACACTGCAAAGCACTGCATGTGCAGGATGCTGCTGTCTCTGTACGTTATTCCAAAAGTTCTTTGGTGTGGGCCTTTTTTGAGACGAGTGCATCAGATCACACTGCTGCTATTTGCAACATATGTCTCAAGCATATCTCGCGTGGCCAAAACATCTCCCACTTGGGCACCACATGCTTGACCAGACATATGTTGACCTGCCATGCAGTTCGTTGGCAAACGTATCTAAAAGACTAACAACAAAGAACAAAGAGGACCTCTCCTTGCTCCTCATCAGCTGAGATCTCCAACCCCACTATACCTTCAGTCCTCTCTGAGACCTGCACTGAGAGGCATGAAGGTGTAGAATTAGGTGTGTCACACCCAAGTACTTATGGGCAATCTGCTTTCGGTACACCGACGTCAGATTGTACCAGGCAAATTTCCCTGCCCCAGCTGCTACACCGCCAAAAGAAGTTCGCTCCCAGCCATCCACATGCCCAGCGGTTGAATGCTAGCTTGGCAAAATTGCTAGCACTTCAACTGCTACCTTTTCAGTTGGTAGACTCTGCCCTCTTCTGTGAGTTTGTGGAATGTGCGGTTACTCAGTGGCAGGTACCCAAACACCACTTTTTCTCACGGAAGGCGATTCTGACTCTCTACCGGCATGTGGAAGGCAATGTCCATGCCTCGCTGGACAGGGCGGTCAGCGGTAAGGTGCATATTACCGCTGACTCATGGTCCAGCAGCCATGGACAGGTACGTTACCTAAGTTTCACAGCGCATTGGGTGACTCTGCTGGCAGCTGGGAAGGATGCAGGACAAGGTGCATTAGTGTTGGAGGTTGTTCCACCACCACGCCTCCAAAATGCCACTACTAATGATTCTGACACACCTCTCTCCTCCACCCCCTCCTCTTCTTCTTCCTCCATGACCTCTTCCTGTGCTTTGCCCTCGGAACCAGCGGTGCTCCATAGGCGTTCAAGTGGCTACTCAAGTATGCAGGCCAAAAGATGCCATGCGGTGCTTGAGCTGGTGTTTTGGGGGACAGGAGTCACACTGGGGCAGAGGTTCTGTCAGCTCTGCAGGGGCAGGTTCAGAGGTGGTTGGCATCAGGCCAACTTAAGGCAGGAATGGTGGTTTGCGACAATGACACCAACCTCCTCTCCGTCCTCCAACAGGAACAAATGACCCATGTGCCCTGTTTGGCTCAAGTCCTTAACTTGGTGGTGCAGCGGTTCTTGGGCAGGTACCTGGGTTTACAGGATGTCCCGAGGCAGGCCAGGAAAGTCTGTGTGCATTTCCGCCGGTCATATAATGCCAGTGCTTGGCTGGCAGACCTCCAAAAGGAATTTAACCTGCCCAAGAACTGGCTAATCTGTGACATGCCCACCAGGTGAAACTCAACGTTGGCCATGCTGCAGTGGCTGCACACGCAGCAGAGGGCCATCAATGAGTACCTGTGCGACTATGGCAACAGGACAGGGTCAGGGGAGCTTGTTTTTTTTCCACACGCCAGTGGGCCATGATCAGGGATGCATGCACTGTCCTGTCACCATTTGAGGAGGCCACAAGGATGGTGAGCAGTGACAGTGCATGCATCAGTGACACTGTCCCCCTTGTCCACCTGTTGGAGCACACGCTGCGTGGAATAATGGACAGGGCACTTGAGGCAGAACAGAGGCAGGAAGAGAAGGACTTCCTTAGCTCTCAAGGCCCCCTTTATCCAGACAGTGTTCCTGCGTGCCCGCTGATTACACAGAAATAGGAGGAGGAGGAGGATTGTGTCAGTATGGAGGTGGAGCCTGGCACTCAGCATCAGCAGCAGTCTTTAGGGGATCATTTACAGTCCCAAGAAACACATGGACTTGTACGTGGCTGGTAGGAGGTGGCTGCGGATCATGTCGTCTTTAGTGACCCAGAGGACTCCGGACCGAATGCCTCAGCAAACCTATGCTACATGGCCTCCCTGATACTACAAAGCCTGTGGAAGGATCCTCGTATTCGTGGTATCAAGGAGGGGGATCATTACTGGCTGGCAACCCTCCTTAATCCACGTTACAAGAGTAGAGTTGCGGACCTTATGTTGCCGTCGCAGAGGGAGCAGAGGATGAAACATCTTCGGGAGGCCTTGCAGAAAGGTCTGTGCAATGCGTTCCCAGAGACTGGGAGGTTACAAACTTCAGTTTCTGGACAACGTGTTGCTGAGGCTTCGTCAGTCAAAGAAGGAGCGGTAGAGAAGGTGGCCGTCTGACCGATGCGTTCAGACAATTTTTTAGTCCGCAGCCCCAAGGTATGATCGGTTCCAGCAACCATCGCCAGCGTCTGTTTTACATGGTGCAGTAATACCTAGGGGCAAGATCTGACTTGGCCACTTTTCCCACCGAAAATCCTCTGGGTTACTGGGTCTGAGGATGGATCACTGGCCAGAGCTTGCACAGTATGCAATTGAGCTACTGTCCTGTCCTGCATCCAGCGTTCTTTCGGAACGCACATTCAGTGCTGCTGGAGGCTTTGTAACCGATCACAGGGTGCGTCTGTCCACCAACTCAGTCGATCGACTGACCTTCATAAAAATAAATCAGTCTTGGATCACCACCAGCTACCAAGCACCTAAAGCTGATGTAACCGAATAAATTTTTTTGAAATGTCAGATCCCTTCAAAGACTGCCTATGCTGATGCTGAGTGACTATCCTGTTATACTGAGTAATTATCCTCTTCCTCCTCAATGATCATGATGATAGCTTGTAAGAACATTTTTGGTTCTGGGCACCGCCAGTCCCACCACCAGTGCCTAAGGCCCAATTTTTCAGCCCCTGTTTAACAGGGGCATGTAATTACAATTTTTGATGCAATTCTTTGCAGCAGGGCTAGTTCCCGCGCTCCAACTAGAGTATCTGTGAGGGGTTGCAGTGTTGTGGCACCAGCACCAGTGCCTAAGGCCCAATTTTTCAGCCCCTGTTCTACAGGGGCATGTAATTACAGTTCTTGATTGAATATTTCACAGCAGGGCCCTGTGAGGGCTTACAGTGTTGTGGCCACAACACCTAAGGCCCAAATTTCTGCTGAGTATATAGGGCAGGCCCCTACTTTCAAACATCCAACTTACAAACGACTCCTACTTGCAAACGGAAGGAGACAACAGGAAGTGCGATGATATCTACCCCTAGGAAGGGAAATTCTCTCCTTTAAGAGTTAATATGGAAAAAACTTTTCTCCTTTCCACTGATGCTTTATCACCAACCCTTGTTTCACAAAAAAAACCCAAATTTTCAAAAAATATTTGTCATTGGGACAAAAAGTGAGGTGAAATCTTCTGAAGAGGAGCACAGACAGCAAAACAAATGTCACAGGGGTGATAACTCTTCCCTAGGTTTTCCAAAAAGCTTAAAACAGATCTTTTGGCTGGAGCTAAACATGTTAAAAATGTACCAGTTCAAAATTACAAACAGATTCTACTTAACAACAAACCTTCAGTCCCTGTCTTGTTTGCACCGCCTGTATACTGCTGTTCAGAGTATATAGGGCCTGGGGGCCCCACACCTTTCCTTTTTTAATTTAGGTGCGGGGTTCCCCTTAATATCCATACAAGACCCAAAGGGCCTGGTAATGGACTGGGGGGTATCCATGCCGTTTGCCTCACTGATTTTCATCCATATTACCAGGACCCGACATTACATTAAAGCTGCAAGCAGTTTTAAATGACTTTTTTTCCTTTAAAAATTACATTTTGTGCACGGACTGTTCTAAGCATGGGAAACACGCGCCACTTTACAGGCATACTATAGACACCCCCCAGGTACGATATTTAAAGGAATATTTCACTTTTTTTTTTTGCTTTAAGCATCATTAAAATCACTGCTCCCGAAAAAACGTCCGTTTTTAAAAGTTTTTTTATTTGCATTGATACATGTCCCCCGGGTCCCCAAACCCTTTTTAGGACAATACCATGCAAATTAGGCTTTAAAATGAGCACTTTTGATTTTGAACGTTCGAGTCCCATAGACATCAATGGGGTTCTAACGTTCGTGCAAATTTTTGGTCCGTTCGCAGGTTCTGGTGCGAACCGAACCGGGGACTGTTCGGCTGATCCCTAGTGCACAAGTCAGTGAGATGGGCAGTGATGGCCTATGACTTTGGGTTCAGCAATACCCCAGGGATTCCAATCAGTCAAGTGGGGAAAGTTATTCAGAGTGACTCTTCTTTCGCTCAACTTGGAAGTACCATGCAGATGGGAAGTAGTGGCAAACAGGTAGCGGTGAAGCTGCAAGAACATATATAGAGATATGGACAGTTCTTTAAAAGTCTCCTAGATGAAGAAGTTATTCAGAGTGACTATCAACTTTTCTCTATAAAAATCTACTTCCATCCTCCCTGATTTGAGAGATCATTTGAGCATGATTTCTTAACTATTCACTTAAAAGATGATAATGTAACCAAAGAGCATCTCAGAGGAAGTCCTTCTCCTATCCCAGTTTGTGTTGTAAATAAAGCAAGAGGAAAAAAAGTACTAAGGACTGTGACTTGTAAATCTATGGACTGCGCCTGCGAGGGTTGGGTGGTAGACGTGAATTACGGATATAACATTTAATCAGCCGCTCCCCCGGGGGTAAGCGCTACACTTATTACACAACATACAGTTACTTACACAAACATTCAAGCTTGCAAATACAAATCTCACACACACACACACACGCACGCACACACCAGACATACGATCAAACTTCCAGCATTATTTCAAAAAGACGAAAAATTTGTTCTTTTCGTGAAGCAGAGCCTCCCCAACACATCACACATCTTAATGATCAAAATTGCAAAGGGAGGTTCTGTTCACTCCTACCTGGCTCGCCATCTTAACTGTCTTGGATATTCCACTACACTCTTGTGCTAATAAGCACCCATTTCTGTCTTAATGATATAAATGCATCTTACCTTTTGATCGTATGTCTCCCCTTTGGTTCCCCATTCCCCAGTAAACAGACATCAACACATCCTTACGTTCTCATCTCAGCATCTCTGCCTTTCTCTAGCTAGCAGGCTCTTTTATTAACATATCAACAATAAGTCCAACAATAAGTCCCAAGAGGCTGTGCCTCCAACAGCCAAACGCCTCCTACAAAGTTTGTGACCTCACAGGAAATGGACAACACAGGATGTAAGCACAGGGCATTACAAAATAAGGACATGATACAATATACAATACTACAGTTCCTTGTGGATGGGGGATTATCTGCAAGTGTACGCTCATGGCACCCCAAATATGTTGATCAGGCAGCAGGGTGAACAAATCCCCCCCCAGACGATCGTTCTGTGCATTGCACATGGACCCTTCGCTGGCGGACATGTCCTCACTCCGCAAACACCTCTCTCCAAACAACAGGAAGTTTTAGACTACCTAACAGGTCTCAACCAGCATCAGTCTGCCCCAGTCAGCTCTTTAGAGCGGGCTGTAAGAGAACAAACACTGGGAGACTTATGACAATACATTCTTCATAAAATGTTCCACAACAGTGCTACATAGACATTTACAGTCATAGTTATTTTTATATTTTTCACAGTTACTAACATATCACCATTATTGTTTTAGAGTTATCTTTCTATTTTTTGCTTAGCAACAGATGATCGTGCCTTAAATAGGTTACCCAATTCATTGCTGAACTTACACCATAGCAAACATGTAAATGCCTGAACCATATCTTAACCAATAGAGCCAAACATGCTTTCTTCATGGGTTTTGAACTCTACTACCATTTACCTCCACATACGCGACACTTCGCCCTGTGGCGGCAGGGCTATAACAGAATACATTTGAATCTACCCCGCTAGGTCTTCACCAACCCCTGCACGGTGATCCTAGAACAATACTGGTCATCTTCAATACTGGTCATCTTCAGAGACTCACGTATTGTCTATGCACTGTACTCCACCGACATTTGATAATACAAGACAGGAGGGCTGGTTCCCACTGTCATCGGATACACATTAATAAGAGGAAACCCTCTCTCCTCTTTCTCTATATTTCCTCACCTTCCCCACCCTTTTCTTCTATCCCCATATTCTCTCCGCCATTGTCTATTCACTTACGAACAAATTTACCAGAATGCAACATAGATCCATGAATACACCCGAAAAATGCAAATGCTCTAAACTCCTTTTAACCTTACAAAAACAAAATGCAGACGTGGTTTTCCTACAAGAAACCCATTTTAGAGCGGATAACATCCCAAAACTCCATAATAGTAACTCTCTGACAGTTTTCTGTGCCACTAATATTGAATCAAAATCAAAGGGAGTATCCATCCTAATATCCAGAAAATACCCGCTTTAAATACAGGAAACCCAGAAAAACTAACATGGTCGCTAAATATTCCTTAAAGGAAAACTCTTCAACTAGCCTATCACTTTAGCTAACTTATACGCACCCAGTAAGCTCCAAGTCCCTTTCTTCCACAACACTCTACAACTACTCACAGCTTTCCAAGCATGAATATTGATCTTAGGGGGGGGCCAACACTAAAGATTTTACCTACTTTTCAGCACCACATAATAGATACACTAGGATCGACTACTTCTTTATTACGCAGGAAGATCTCCCATCTCTTTTAAGCGCATCTATAGACCCAATGCTTCTATCAGATCATAATCCCATCTCCATGAACCTACCATTCCCAACCACGACTACAAGATCTACGATGTGGCGCCTTGACAACTCCCTCCTAAACAATCCTGACACATTGGGCTGCACACAAATGTGTGATAAGAGGTGAATTCATCTCCCTGGCCTCCAAACGGTGGAAAGCGCGCCACGCATGCATTGAAGAACTCTCATCACGCATTCGCTCGTTAAAAGAACTACACAATCACTAGCCACACACACTAAACAATTTAATTCAGATGCGACAAGAATTACTAGAGGAGCTAGGGAAATTTATTAAACGAAAATATGTGCTAATGCAGAAACTATTCTACGAATTCGGCAATAAATCAGGGAAATTGCTGGCTAGAGCCCTTCAAACTAAAAAGGCAGCAACAATGGTTCACTTGCTCACGGATCCTATAGGAAACAAAATAACCACCTTCCAAGGGATTGCCAAACAATTCGTCCAATTCTATTCTAAATTATACAATTTAAAAGCTCCAAATACAACTACAGAAGATACTAGAGAGAATAGATCTGATTGTAAATCTCCTAAAACAGTACAGTCCCAAACCCATATCCTCTTCAGTAGCCTCAGCTTTGAATGATCCAATATCCTTAGAAGAAATAAACCAGGTCTTGAAACAATTAAAACCCGGAAAGAGCCCAGGTCCTGATGGACTGATTATTGGTTACTGCAAAACCTTTGCGGACACACTCATGCCCCACTTCCTGAAATCATATAACTCCATATCTTCTTCCTCACATACAAATAAAGACCTGTTACAAGCCCACATAACAGTGATAACAAAACCTGGAAAGGACACCTCCTTAGTATCAAATTATAGGCTCATATCCCTGCTAAATGTGGACGTAAAAATTTACACAAAAGTACTTGCAAACCGTCTATTACCACTACCTCCCACATTAGTATCGTTAGACCAAGTTGGCTTTATCCTGGGTAGGGAGGCCAGGGACAACACCTTGAAAGCTATCAGCCTACACCACTGGTTATCCTCATCCCACCAACCTGGCTCCTTCATATCACTTGATGTGAAGAAGGCATTCGGCAGAGTGGCTTGGGACTACATGACAGAAGCTCTCAAAACAGCCAGAATCCGAGTCAATGGCCACCTGTCGGACGCCTTCTCCTTTTCGAATGGTATGCAACAGGGTTGCCCCTGTCCTTACATTGAAGGATGTAATCCTGACATTAAAGGAGTCAAACTAAAAGGACGTCAATACAAATTAGCAGCTTATGCGGATGACATTTTGATTTTTCATTACTTCAATTTCCAGCCTACTGAAAGACTTTTCTCTATTCACACACTCTCCAACCTCCAAATCAATTTTTCAAAATCACGAGTGCTGAATATATCTCTGCCTCAATCCTCTTTAACTCACTGGCAAAATAACTTCCCCTTTGGTTGGGGCTCACACGCCATTAACTACCTCAGGGTCCAGCTCCCAGTCAAATTATCTGAACTATATTCCAGATTTTTCCTCCCAATCCTGGGAATCATCTAACAAGATCTTAAAAAATGGTCAATGGGTCCTTTCTCCTGGTTTGGGAGAGCGACCATTATCAAGATGAATGTCCTTCCAAGAATCCTATACCTCCTTCAAACTTTGCCAATTAAAATCCCCCCGGCTTTCTTTTTCTCGTACAGGCAGATTTGCAGGAATTTCACCTGGCTCTCCAAGCATCCTCTGTTGGGCTAGAATAGATTAGTGACCCCTAAATTAAAAGGGGATTGGCCTCCCAGACCTAAATAAATACTATTGGTCGTGCCACCTGACTAAAGTGGTAGACTGGCATGTCCACGCTAATACCAAAGACTGGATTAAACGAAGACTCATTCTCCCAAATACCGATTAGCCATTTACCATGGATTAATCTCAAAAGAGAGTGCCAACCATCCTATAATTGGCCCTACACTACAAAACTTCAGGACAGCATGTGAAAACCTTAATCTTGTGTCCTTCCCCAGGCCCCTGACCCCATTCGACGGTAACCCAGAATTTCCCCCTGATCTCCCCCTTCACAGCGTTAGCCACAGAACCCCAGAGGCATTTCTCCGGGCTGAAAACTTTTTTGAAAGAGGCAAGCTTCTACAATTCAGCGCTCTCTCATCTAAAATCCCTGACCACTCTATCCCCTTCTTCAAATACCTACAGATTATGCACTTTCTAAATAGCGCCAAACCACTAGCCACATGGTGCAGGGATCACACCTCTTTCAAAGCTATCTCCTCTAGTTCAGAGCCCCAAAGACAAGTGATCTCAGATCTTTATTCACTTATGTTCGCTGATCATGATCCTAAGGCCCCTTTCACACTGGGGCGGGAGGAGCGTCAGCTTTACCATCGTTTTAGCAGCAGTAATCGGCCACTAGCGGGGGTATTTTACCCCCTGTTAGCGGCCGAGAAAGGGTTAAAAACCACCGAAAAGTGCCTCTGCTGAGGCGCTTTGCCAGCGGTATAGCCGCGGTGTCCCATTGATTTCAATGGGCAGAAGTGGTGAAGGAGCAGTGTATACACCACTCCTTCCCCACTCCAAAGACGCTGCTAGCAAGACTTTTTTTCCCGTCCTGCCAGAGCACCGCTCCAGTGTGAAAGCCCTCGGGGGAGACAGCAGCTGCTGTTTCGGGTTGGTTTGCAGGCACTATTTTTAGTGCAATAGCGCCTGCAAACCATCCCAGTGTGAAAGGGGCCTTAACCACTTCGCATCCAGGCCAATTCTGACACTCCGCTCCTACATGTCAAAAATCATCATTTCTTTGCTATAAAATTACATAGAACCCCCAAAAATTATATATGTTTTTTTAGCAGAGACCCTAGAGAATACAATGGCGGTCATTGCAACTTTTTATCTTGCACGGTATTTGCGCAGCAATTTTTCAAACGCGTTTTTTTTTTAAAAAAAAAGTTTCATGCCTTAAAAAAAAACTAAACAGCAAAGTTAGCTAAATTTGTTTGCATTGTGTGAAAGATGAAGTTACGCTGAGTAAATAGATACCTAACATGTCACGCTTCAAAATTGCACACACTCGTGGAATGTCGCCAAATTTTTTACTGGTTACATGTTTTGAGTTACAGAGGAGGTCTAGGGCCAAAATTATTGCTCTCGCTCTAACGTTCGCGGCGATACCTCACATGTGTGGTTTGAACACCGTTTTCATATGTGGGCGGGACTTACGTATGCGTTCACTTCTGCGTGCGAGCTCACGGGGACAGGGGCGCTTTAAAAAAAAAATTTTTTTATTGTTAATTTTACTTAAAATTTTTTATTTTGACACTTTTTAAAAAAAAAAAATGTTTTGATCACTTTTATTCCTATTACAAGGAATGTAAACATCCCTTGTAATAGGAATATGACATGATCAGTCCTCTTTACAGTGAGATATGGGGTCAATAAGACCCCACATCTCACCTCTAGGCTGGGAAGCCTAAAATAAAAAAAAAAAAAAAAAAAAAAAAACGATCACCGCTTCCCAGCCGAAACGGCGCCGTTTTTTTTAATGCAGAGGCCGGGCGTGACGTCATAACATCGCACCCATCCTCCGAACGATCATAGAGACTCCTGCGATCATCTGGTCCGCCGGAAATCTCTATGATCTACATCCGGCTCTGGCGGATCCGCTATCCGACTCACCGATCGCTGAGGTGAGTCGGTAGAAGCACCGGAGGGCGGCGGGAGGGGGGGGGACGTCCCCTTTCGCCGCCTGTAAGAACGATCAAGCGGCGGAACAGCTGCTATGATCATTCTTATGGTGTACGGAATCGCCGGCTGAAAATGCCGGTATCTGAATGATGTCTGTAGTCTCAGGCATCATTCAGATATAACCCCGGAAAGTCGAGGCCGTCATATGACGGCCTCCGCATGTCAAGTGGTTAAGCGAACAAACTTAGCCAAAGCTGGGAAAAGGAATTGGAGGTAGACCTATCAGTAGAGGGCTGGCAACATATCTATACCCACATTCATAAAGGTTCGACAAATGTTTCCGTACATTTCAAAGTATACGCAAGGTGGTATAGGACTCCAGATAAACTTCATAAATACTATCCTAACGTATCACCACTCTGCTGGAGATGTAACATGATCAACGGCTCACTACTCCACATATGGTGGAAATGCCCACTGATAAAACCCTTCTGGAAAAATGTACACCACCTTATTACCAAAATAACAACTTACACACTGGATTACACACCAGCGCAATTTCTCCTCCACCACACATTCCTACCCCAATCAAACTAAAGGCTTGACTATGCACCTCATCAATGCAGCTAAGATGTGCATTCCCCTCCACTGGAAGGAAAGCAACCCCCCTCTAGTATTTCTGAATGGCTCCAACGAATAGGCAAAATTGCTGAAATGGAAGATTTAGTCCATCAGGCCAGGGAAACACATACCAAATTCTGCAAAACTTGGGCATGTTGGACGCACTTTGCAGAATCTGCTGAATTCAACAGGCTCTCCAACAATCAACAGAGCTTGACCTGAGGATGTGAGAGACCTCAATAGGAGGAATCCACAAAAGTCTAAAAATGCATGTCTACTACTCAATCCATAAATGCAACCTGCATATAAAATAACTATATACATATATACATGACATTGAATATCATTTTGCTAATAAAGTATTTTTATCAACATATATGTCTTTTGATACCTACTATATTGCTGCTAAAAAAAAACAACCTGGGGGAACCCTTCCATAGTATAGGCAAGGGAATATTAACTTCCCTGGTGGTAATCCTGAGTGTGCCTCGGGGTTAATTTTCAGTACCAAAAGCGGTAACCCCGAGCCACACTCGGGATTACACCGCAGTATCCTTGTACAGTTACTTATCTTGTCCCTAGGATCCCACAAAGTCCTAACCATGTATCTTTTGCCGGATCCTTCACCAGATGCATCAGTGTTCCGGGTTCTGTTCCCTGCAAGTGTTGTGACGCATGTGGGCGTAACCAGCAGCAAATTAAAAAAAGTATAAAACAAAACACACACAATACATTGTAATTTGTTAAGATTACATTACAGTATCAAATCATTTCAACTCAGTTTTGTCCCTAGTGCTTTGTCCAGTGCCCTGCCCTGTCTTTACAAAGAGTAAAAACTTCTTTGTCAAGTGAGATCAATTTGAAAAGTTAGCTGTCTGGAGTGCTGCCTATTATTTATTTAGAATCCATATATACCTCACCTCTAAATTAGAAGGAGGAAAAAAGTGTCCAGGTCCCAAAACCAGGCTGTCAGCTGGTGCTGGTGTGAAATTCAAATTCAAAATGAAAGTACATTTCCACATATGGGATCCACAGCAGAATAAATTGCAGGATAAAAGCCTAGGGGTATTTCACATTCCTGTATGCATACGCCAGACAGACATACTACCAATAATATGTCATCAATGGGGCCCAAACCCTCACATGTGTTGCACCAATTCCAAAGGGATTGGTGTCTCAACAGTGGCTCTGGGAACCTTTTTGCACTTGTAGGCAAGTTGAAGATTTCCCCTTTAAGAGTTGATCCTCTTGGTGGTGAAACTATGGTGCCCCTTCATAAGGGGAGAGGAGTTCCAAGCTTTGGGCTTCTTTCTAGAGACTGCCTGGAGCCACAGAGGGAAGACACCAGAGAGAGTGCTGTGTGCTGTCCCCTTGGGGGAGGGGTGGCAAGAAAAACCTGGACTACAAAATTGAACCAGAACTGTGGTTGAGGGTATAAGAGCCAATATTCTATCTTTTTACTACAATGAGAGAAAGTTATAAACCTTTGGAGTAAGTGTTATTCCCTATCATATGGAAATTATGTAATCCAGAAACTCCTTTTAAAGGAAATAAGCCCCTGAGTGATGTTCTTGGAATGTGCAAATGATTGCTTATGTCTAGGGTGAAGAGTTATGTGCTTTGCTGGTGCAAACCAGTTTGGCCCTGGAGTGGGTCATGTTAGAGAAAAAGTAGTCCCTTGCCTGGTGGTGAGAGACAACCCCAGCTTCTTTATGGACCATGAGTAAAATATAGGCCTACTGTATATGAAAGTGTTCCAGGCATGAAAGAGTTAATGTATGGAGTGACCAGGAGGATGTGGAGGAAAGGTCTAGAATTGGCATCTGTACCCATGAACAGTATTTAGGTTTGGGCTGAACACAGGCATGACGCCTTGAGACCCTGTATGTAAAGACGGTGCCCAGTTGGGCATGTCAGCTACATGAAAAAAGCTGGGCCCTCCTTACACACTTACAAGAGATTGATGGGATATTGGTGATTTATTGATCACTGCTGAGGAACTGCACCCCCGATGTCCACAGTGAACATTTGTGTTTTCAGTATTCAGTAGTAATTTTTTGCCCTTGGAGGAAAAAAAGAGTTTAAAATTGAAAAAATCTAAATACAGTGGGGTTGGAAAGTATTCAGACCCCCTTAAATTTTTCATTCTTTGTTATATTGCAGCCATTTGCTAAAATCATTTAAGTTATTTTTTTTTCCTCATTAACCACTTACCCACCTAAACCCCCTTCCAAGAAGAACCTCAAGCAAATGGGATTTTAAGGGCAAAATCACTTAGAAAAAATGTATTAAAAAATAAAAATTTTATTCTACAAAAAAATTATTAAAAACAATTGGTACAAGAAACACACATTAGGACAACACAATTACAGTGTATTACAGAAATGACAAAAAATCAAATCCAACGTGTTTCAAAATGGTTAATTATGCAATCTTCCTCAGGGACAATTTTTGCCATTTCTGAAAGGTACAAAATAGAATATAAGTATACATATATCACATGACATGCATATGAAGCCTGTGCTAAAATACATAAAAAACTTACAAAAATAATAATTGACATAAGAATTTCCAATGGTTCATTGGACATCCACCCGATCTGTATACGCCTTTTATCATGCAAAAGAACCCCCGGATAATTCAAAATCCTTTTATTTATTTCATATTTACTTTTGCATTTTCCCACATATAATTTTTGGATTTTTTGCTTTGTATTTTTGGTGGGAGTTGTGCTGTTGGTGGCTGTCGATCCTCTTGGTGTGCCCCATGCTGTGGGGAGATGAGGCTGGCTGCTGAACGCCCCCCCCCCCCTGACCCAGTATGGGACGACTCCTTTAGGTGCTGTCAGCAATGGTTGTCCTGTCCAGGTTATGGACTGCAAAGGAGTGGGCGTGGCTGGGCGTTTGCGAGTCCACGCTCCCTCTGCGTCCTGCTTCAGATACACGCTGCTTCCGCATAAGCGGGGCTTGGAGAATGACATTACCGCTGTCATGTGATGCGGCGTCATCTCTCTACAATCTGCGAGGATGTGGCAGCGAATAAGCATGGGCTTTAAAAGGAGAACGCCGGGAACCCCAGAGCCGCCATCTTCATCTGATGACACTTGGTCCAAGGAATAACATACTTTTTTGTTTGTGTTTTCAACATTAGAGGGGTAATCCCCTCTTTCTTTGGCTGCTTCTGTGGATTTTGGATTGCTCTAGGTCCATCTGTGGGAGAGACACACTGCACATTTTTGGTAAGCGGGATTATTTTTGACTTTTTCATGGATATTGTGAACCTATTTTTCTCCTCATTATTTGAGATTCTGACTTTCACTCAGTGAGGGGTGCTCCCTTTTTTCTTGGGGATTTCCCGGATTGAGTGATACTTTACCAATTATTTTTCATCCACTGAAACTCATGAAGTTTGATTCCTTTTCTAATTCAATACTCTGGTGCTATGATATTTATATTTTGGGGAATTCTCCTTCTGATGGTATTTCCCTTATATATTATTTATTTTTCAGACGATCCCCATATTCTTCTTTTCCATCATCCTCCAGGGCTGGGATCTTTTTGCTCTATCCCGAGTGGTTTGAATTCTGCCCTTCCTTGAAGCAAATTCTGCCATATACTTCTTGGTTGGGACGTCTCAATTTGTAAAATTTCATGTAAGATTTTTTTTTATGCTTTACCTCATGCTGTTTGTTCCTCTCATAGATCTCCACATTACTGCCATTTGTATTTTCGATAAGGCGGTTTTCCGCCTCTTTAATTTGGCGCCTCTTTTGGATCTCAATATCTGGGGGTTCTTTTGCATGATAAAAGGCGTATACAGATCGGGTGGATGTCCGATGAACCATTGGAAGTTCTTATGTCAATTATTATTTTTGTAAGTTTTTTATGTATTTTAGCACAGGCTTCATATGCATGTCATGTGATATATGTATACTTATATTCTATTTTGTACCTTTCAGAAATGGCAAAAATTGTCCCTGAGGAAGATTGCATAATTAACCATTTCGAAACACGTTGGATTTGATTTTTTGTCATTACTGTAATACACTGTAATTGTGTTGTCCTAATGTGTGTTTCTTGTACAAATTGTTTTTAATAATTTTTTGTAGAATAAAATTTTTATTTTTTAATTAATTTTTTCTAAGTGATTTTGCCCTTAAAATCCCATTTGCTTGAGGTTCTTCTTGTATTGTTTAGGGAGGGTGGCAACTTTTCACATCAACTTCTGAGAATCTATCTTTTTCTTAAACCCCCTTCCTAACCAGACCAATTTTCAGCTTTCAGGGCTCTCACACTTTGAATGACAATTACTTAGTCATGCAACACTGTAACCATTTGAAATTTTTGTCCTTTTTTTTCCACACAAATAGATGTTTCTTTTGATGGTATTTAATCACTGCTGGGTTTTTTATTTTTTGCGCTCTAAATAAAAAAAACTGAAAATTCTGTAAAAAAAAAAAAAATTTTTTGTTTCTGTTAAAATTTATTGCATTAGTATCGAGTATTGGCGAGTATTGGCAGAGTATTGGCGAGTATTGGTGAGTATTGGCAGAGTATTGCCATAGTATTGCTGAGTATTGCATAGTATTGCCATAGTATTGCAGAGTATTGACATAGTATTGCAAAGTATTGCAGAGTATTGCCATAGTATTGCAGAATATTGCCATAGCATTGCCATAGTATTGCAGAGTATTGCTATAGTATTGCAGAGTATTGCCATAGTATGGGCACTGAGCAGCGCTGTGGGCTGGATCTGTAGTGCCCACAGCGCTGCAAACTATCTCTCCCTCTCTCCTCTCACACTGTACCGATCAGTATAGAGAGGGGAGGGAGAAGCCAGCGTTATGACATGACGTCTGTTTGTTTACAAGTGATGCTCCGTCATTTGACTGAGCAATCACGTGGTAAACGGCCGCTATCAGCGGCAATTTACCGCGATCCATGATGCGCTGGGTCCACAGATGTTCCCAGGTGCGCCCACCCAGAATAAGCCAACTGAGCTGTAGCCATCTTTCAGCTATGGCCCGGTCGACATGTGGTTAATGTACACACAGCACCCCATATAGACAGAAAAACACAGAATTGTTGACATTTTTGCAGATTTATTAAAAAAATCACATGGTTCTAAGTATTCAGACTCTTTGCTGTGACACTCATATATTTAACTCAGGTACTGTCCATTTCTTGTGATCATCCTTGAGATGGTTCTACACCTTCATTTGAGTCCAGCTGTGTTTGATTATACTGATTGGACTTGATTAGGAAAGCCACATACCTGTCTATATAAGACCTTACAGCTCACAGTGCATGTCAGAGCAAATTAGAATCATAGGGTCAGAGGAATTGCCTGAAGAGCTCAAAGACAGAATTGTGGCAAGGCACAGATCTGGCCAAGGTTACAAAAAAAAATCTGCTGCACTTAAGGTTCCTAAGAGCACAGTGGTCTCCATAATCCTTAAATGGAAGATGTTTGGGAGCTGGCCGTCCGGCCAAACTGAGCTATCGGGGGAGAAGAGCCTTGGTGAGAGAGGTAAAGAAGAACCCAAAGATCACTGTGGCTGAGCTACAGAGATGCAGTCGGGAGATGGGAGAAAGTTGTAGAAAGTCAACCATCACTGCATGTCCTCCACCAGTCGGGGCTTTATGGCAGAGTGGCCCGACGGAAGCCTCTCTTCAGTGCAAGACACATGAAAGCCTGCATGAAGTTTGCTAAAAAAACACCTGAAGGACTCCAAGATGGTGAGAAATAAGATTCTCTGGTCTGATGAGACCAAGATAGAACTTTTTGGCCTTAATTCTAAGCGGTATGTGTGGAGAAAACCAGGCACTGCTCATCACCTGTCCAATACAGTCCCAACAGTGAAGCATGGTGGTGGCAGCATCATGCTGTGGGGGTGTTTTTCAGTTGCAGGGACAGGGCGACTGGTTGCAATCGAGGGAAAGATGAATGCGGCCAAGTACAGGGTATCATGGATGAAAACCTTCTCCAGAGTGCTCAGGACCTCAGACTGGGCCGCAGGTTTACCTTCCAACAAGACAATGACCCTAATCACACAGCTAAACTAATGAAGGAGTGGCTTCACAACAACTCCATGACTGTTCTTGAATGGCCCAGCCAGAGCCCTGACTTAAACCCAATTGAGCATCTCTGGAGAGACCTAAAAATTGCGAGGATCTGCAAAGAGGAATGGCAGACCAAATCCAGGTATGAAAAACTTGTTGCATCTTTCCCAAAAAGACTCATGGCTGTATTAGATCAAAAGGGTGCTTCTACTAAATACTGAGCAAAGGGTCTGAATACTTAGGACCATGTGATATTTCAGTTTTTCTTTTTTAATAAATCTGCAAAAATGTCAACAATTCTGTGTTTTTCTGTCAATATGGGGTGCTGTGTGTACATTAATGAGGGGAAAAAATGAACTTAAATGATTTTAGCAAATGGCTGCAATATAACAAATAGTGAAAAATTGAAGGGGGTCTGAATAATTTCAGTCCCCACTGTAGGTCCTACTCAGGATGCCATAGGCAAAGATATACAAGTGGCATAAGGATGAGCTAAAAAAAATGAAATAAAGGAATGAAACAGAAAGAAACTGTACTTAACCATAAGGAGAGGGGAAAAAAGGAAGAAATTAGAACGGGGTAGATAGGAAAAGGGAAAAGAAGGTAAAGAGGAAGAGGGAAGGGAATTACGGTAAAGAAGAGGAGAGGGGATAGGAGTAAGGTGCAGTAGAGAAAAAAGGGCAGAAGAGGAGGGGAGAGAGGGGAGGGAAGGAGAAAAAGAGGAAAAGGAAGGGGAAAAAGGGGAAGAGAGAAGAAGGAAGGGAAGTTTGGGGGTGGGGGGAAGAATGTAAAGAGGGGTTGGAGGGGAAAGGGAGAAAGAACAGGGAAGGAGAGAGGGATAAGTAAGGGGGAGGGTGTTGCAAGGTGGGGTGAGGGGATTGGGAGGTATAGGTAAAAGGGAAAGAGGAGGGGGAAAAAAACATTCCTTTCTTAAAGAGGCAAAAACTTTTACTTTTACCAGAGGCTGAAGAAGACCATCTACACTCAGTAACAAACCACTCAAAGGCTGACAGAGGGACACAATACTGGCAAAAATAGGTCTACCTGTAACTGGAACCCCCCTGTGTTGACCTTTAGGAGGCGACATAACACTGGGTTTACTGGGAACTTTGGGTGCTTTAACCCCATGTAAAGTACAAATTATAGAAGGGTAGACAACCGCATTAGAGGAGGAGACCATTTTTCTTTTCTGAGTAAGAGAGAAGTGTACTGGATCTTTAAAATGGATTTTAGGACCAAAGGGAACTTTAAATGGGATGTGACACACTTATGAGTAAGAAGATTTTTACCTGCTCAAGAAGGGAATTTTGTCTCCTCCCTCTTTTTTTCTATACCTCTTAAAATACCTTACCTCTTCACCTCTCAATAACCCTACCCGAACCCTTTTTCCCTTTCTTTCTTTCTCCCTTACTCCTTCATCCCTTTTCTTCTTCCCACCTATTTTCTCTTTACTTTCTCCCCCCACAAAAATTGCCCAGTGTGCATGAGGCCTTTTCAATTTTTTATGAGAACATAAATAGACATTTAGAAAAGGAAGGGGCCGGTAAATAACATATTGTCTAACCCTTTTACCCACTCTCCATCCTGAAAAATCCCTCACAGCAGCCGAAGGGAGATGAGAGGAGCGAGGGAAAGCCAGCAGCACTGCGTGGGGCCACACGGGGGTGAAGCCCACGCAGTAGGGGGAATCAGCACTGCACCGAGTGATTAGGGTGTGCCCAGGCACACCTGGCACACGACCTACACACACACACACACCTATGGCCTGTACCCTCTGCCTTTCTGTTAGTAGGTGTAAGATGTCTAGTGAAAGAAATTTTAAACTCTGTATAAATCTGTATTCCATTTTGTATGCTTTGCGTATGTATTGCACACTGCACTCATATTGTGCGCATGGTTCTAATGTTTTGATTGCTTATTCACATCCTTTTAGACTCTGATAAGAAAATAGACTTTCTAAGAAACACCCGTTGTTACCTTAAAAGTATAATTGTAATATTAATGTGATACTTACATAAGCATGGTTATAAAAAAAGTCAACTGCGCCAAATAAACAGAACAGTTACCGGTATATAGAAAGATGCTGAGTGATTCTTTTTGTGTCTGTTTCCTGCTGCAGTAGTTATTATTAGTTTGGAATATCAGTTTACAGGAACCACATATGTTTGTTTTACGAGTTTAAACAGCAGAAACATTTTAACTGAAATTAGTGTGGGTAGTTCACCAAACATATTAGCAATGTGTGCATTGAAGTTTGAAAAAAGGGTAGGGTGAAGCAGGCTTATTATGAAAAGGTTATAAATGCAGAGAGGAAAGAGCTTATGTAAGGTGTGATAACATTAAAAAAAAACCTCAGTAAGCTCAGTAAAGATTAACTCTGATTTTTTTGTGGGAAGGGGTCACTATGTGTCCGCTTTAAAATTGTTGCTCCTAAAGGAATTACAAAAAAAAATAAAATTGTTGCTCCTTTTAAATCCTTCCAGGAAGGAGAATGAGTTAATTTCCAAATGGTAGGAACAAAAATCATATAAATAATGGGTGGCGCGTAGCTGAAGGTCCCTCTCTCTTTTTGGGGATAAAGCTGATAGACGGGAGGATTAGCCAGGAAAAAAGCCTAAGAAGGAAAACGTTATTCTTTACAACCCCTGGGTACACCACCATCTGAAATAGAACTGCTGAATAATTGATTGAGAAGATGTGATTCAATGGAATTTTGAAGAAACATGTTCAAATAAAGTCAAGTTAAAACAAGCTTCTAGCTGTTCCTGTGTCTGAAGTGGATCCTTAGTAAACCTTGCTGCTGAAAAGTTAGATGGTGCCCTGTTAGGATTATGCTAGACTACACATTTCATGATGTACCCATATGGAGAAATAGGATTCCAGTGTAACCAACTGTGTGCAAACTTAGTCTGGCTAGGGGATGGTTGTGGATGGGGGAAGGGAGGACCTGTCCTGTAACCAAGAGCAAGTCATAGGGCCAGGTGGCAAAGGTGCCCTATTCAGAATGGTGGTCCTGCCAAGGAGGACCAGGAATATGATGAGTGTGTGCATTCACTCTATTGGGTACACCTTGTTTTAGACACACTAAACATGCAGGATTGTTAGAAAAATGAAATACAAGAAGGCTGTGAAATAAATGCAGCCTGAGTTTAGGCAGGCCCTGGTGGAGAAAATGTGGGTGACTCAATCATGTTTGTCGGCCTTGCCTTACTGTATGTTTATATAACATATTGCAGGCTGAATAGTGCTTACTGATTGGGATGAGTAATTCTGCCCAGGCTCAATTTTCAGTGGGTTCATCAAATACTGCTTGAAATCTGCAAAACTCTAGCCTTGCTGCAAACGCCTATTTAACTATTTCCCAATTGACTCATACAGTATATACTGTACATCCTTGTTGACAAGTAGTGATATCGGGGTTATGGCTGCAGTAGCAGCCATGATCTAAATACCATTCTTTTCGACAGGTGATACAAGTGATCTGCTCTGATCACTTTTAGAGGTGGCGGATGGGGTCCCCTCCTCTTCCCCCGCTGCCTGCCACCTTTACTGGGCTCTCCCTTCCCACCAGGGAGCATCAGATGCACCAGACAGAGTGAGAGGAATTTCTATTGTTCCACCCCGCTCTGTGTCAGAAACAGGAAGTGACAAGGATTTTGCCACTTCAGGTTTTGATTTGTTTGTTTACAGGCTGTTACCGTCTCATAAAGCATCTGATCAAACTGATTTTGGTTTGATCAGATGCTTTGGAGGGCAGAGGAGAGTCTATTAGACCACAGATCTCTCCATGAAGAGGACCCGTCAAGGCCCATGTTATTACAAGGGATGTTATTTATCTCTTGTTATATTTAAGTCCAATGAAAAATAAATAAATATAGAGACAGTGTTAAAAAAATTAATCAAAACAAAATAAAGGATTAAAATAAAAACATTTAAGTGCCCCATCCCCTGTGCTCATGTGTAAATGCAGTGTCAGGGATTGTTGATTACCTGAATGAAAGACCACATCATGTGCATTTTTAGGACTGTCTATACCACTGATTTCAGCTACCAGAGAGAGACTTGCCATTTTCAGAAGTTTTCTGATTACTCTGCAGTAGTGCGATGTATCAGGGATGTGAAAGAGACTGGGTTTAGGTCTGTGGTGGAGAACATGGTGTAAGGATATTTATCTGTATCTAAATGTGACTAAGACAAAAGAGATGGTTGTGGATTTGAGAAGGAGGAAGGCAATGGTGACCCCTGTCTCCATCCAGGGATAATAAAATGGAGTAGGAACACTGAAATGTTGTATAGGAACAACCAGAGCCGCCTCTATATGAAATCTGACTTGTATCTTAGGCAGACTTCTGGGAAAATTTGTAAGCCAATCACACAAGCAGGAAGTGATGTTTCTGGGGAGTGGTCAGTACACATTCTGTATACAGAACAACTCCAGGTAGCCATATTGCAGTGCATTCTCAGAAAATTACAGCGGCTGCAGATTGAAAAGTAAAGGTAATTTTTAATAACATTCAATTACAATATGATTAGTGTGGCAATTATATACGCTATATTATTATTTTTTTATTTGCTATTTTTTTCACAACGAAAGTGGAGTTACCCTTTAACCACTACTAGAATTCTGTCATTTAGTCAGTTTTCTATCCATTTACAAATTGATCTTTCCAAGCCTGTAGACTTCACCTTACACATTAGCCGTGTGTGGGGAACTGTGTCAAACGCTTTTGCAAAATCCAAGTATACCACGTACACAGCCACCCCTCTGTCCAAGGTTTTACTTACCTCCTCATAAAAAGAAATTAGGTTTGTCTGACAACTTCTGTCTTTCATAAATCCATGCTATCTGTTGCTTAAAATGTTTTTTTTCCGGCAAGAACTCGTCTATGTGGTCTTTTATTAAACTCTCCAGTATCTTGCCGACTATAGAAGTTAAACTAACAGGTCTATAGTTACTTGGTAAAGACTTTGATCTCTTTTTAAATATAGGAACCACATTGGCCCTATGCCAATCTAGTGGTATCATTCCAGTCATTAATGAGTCCCTAAATATTAGAAACAATGACTTTGAAATGAGAGCGCTCAATTATTTTAGGATCTGTGGGTGGATTCCATCTGGTCCAGGTGCTTTATCCACCTTATTCTGTCTAAATATTTCTTGACCATATCCCTTTTGAACCAATGTAGATCATTTGGGGCTGTGTCACTACAACCCCCATTATGCACATGAGCTCCCCCATGCTATTTTGTATACACAGAGCTGAAAAAAGTATTTAATAAATTTGCCTTCTCTTTGTCCCCAGTCACCCACTCTAGATTATTCTGTAAAGGGCCTACATGCTCAGATCTGACCTTTTTATTATTAATATATTTGAAGATTTTTTGGGGGTTTGTACTACTATCTTTTACAATCTGTCGTTTGTTTTGCATTTTTGCGCCCTTAATTTCCTTTTTACATATTCTGTTATATTCTTTGTAGCATTTAAACAAGTATAGTGTTCCTTCATTTTTATATTTTCTAAAAGCTTTTTTTCTTATTATTTATAGCCGTTTTAACTTGGCCGTGAGCCACATCGGTTTTATTTTAAGCCTTTTAAACGTATTGCCCATGGGAATATACTTTGCAGTGAGTTTGCATATAGGGTTTTTGAAGAATTCCCATTTCTGTTCTGTGTCCACTGATGCCAATATTCCCTCCCAGTCTAAGCTCTGGAGAGCAGCCCTCATCCTTGGAAAATTTGCTCTCTTAAAGCTAAGTCTTTTTATCTTTCCCGTATGTGCTTGTTGCTTACAGCTAACAATAAATGAAATCATGTTATGGTCACTGCTACCCATTCAGATGTTCTTTTATATGAATATTGGTAATAAGCTTTGCATGGCTTGAGATTACCAGGTCTGGCAGAGCGTCATTCCTAGTCGGGCCTCAATAAACTGGACTTGTCTTTTAACAATTACAGTGTCTAGTGACATGGCACAGTACTTTGTCAGATGAATTCTGCATTTTTACTGCTCACAGTGAAAAAACTGCCTAAGGCTACTTTCACACTGGGGCTGGGGGGCATCAGCGGTAAAGCGCTGCTGTTATAGCGGCTCTTTTCGGGCACTAGTGGGGCACTTTTAAACCCCGCTAGCACCAAAGGAAAGGGTTAAAAGCGCCTGTGTTGTGGAGCTGCCGAAGCGCTTTGCAGACGTTTTGGCAGCACTGTCCATTGATTTCAATGGCAGGGGCGGTTTAGGAGTGGTGTATACACCGCTCCTGCACCGTCCAAAAAGATGCTGCTTACAGGACTTTTTTCCCATCCTGCAATGCACTGCCCCAGTGTGAAAGCACTCGGCTTTCACACTGGGGAGGCATGACAGGCGCTTTTCAGGCACTATTTTTAGCGCTAAAACGCCTGTGCGACAAAGGTCAGAAATATTGGATTTTTTTTTTCATTTTTATTTTGTTTAATAAAATTGACAAATCTTGATTTCAGATCCGATGTATAACACAGTGTCACCACAGGGGGTAGGACTTGTGGCTCCCTCAGTAAGGAGTCCATACATTCTTGTATTGTGCTGAGGATAGAGGCTGATGCATCGGCACCAGAAGGTGTGTGGCTGAATTTAAAGTACCACAGTTAACAATGAAGGGGAGCAGACTGTTCAGTTTGACTTCAATGTTGGACAGAGGAGATCATGGCTGCAAGTCTCCTTATGAGACTAGAAAATGATGCATGAACTGCTGAAACAAATTTTACTTTCTGCACTGTGGGGACTTTAGTTCTGTGCAGCTTTTCTCTGCTCTTCCTTCAACTGCGGCGTGTGTGAAGCTGAGGCCAGAACACACAGCCCTCCGTGGACCTGCAATGGGTTTGTGAAGGACATCTGCTCTCTGGACCTCCTTTCCCCTGCCACTCGGCCTGGACTTCCCCCACTGAGGCCACTGTTGACTGGTGAGTCCCTGAACCCCTGCTGTGGCTATGGCTGCCCGTCCATCCATCACTGTGCCTGGATTGTGATTCTGGATTCCGATGTACCAGCTTGTGGCCTGCTACTCATTGTGCCTTGATTGTTGACCTGTGAGTCTGGATTATGTTCCTGCTGTACCCGAATGCTGCCCTGTGTATGGCCCTGCTGTGCCAACCCTGCTCTGTGTACCAAGAACTTAATCCCCTGTGTCACGCCTGGATCCCCTGATGCCAGGACTCCCACATCCACTACTCCGGACAGTGGGACTTCCGCAGCGTGAGTCTTTGAACCCTTCCGCCCCTTATCGCCCCTGCTGCTACTACTCTGAGGAGTATTTCCCCGGCTGTGTCTTATTGCTGCCCTGTGAACTGTTTCCCTTTTGAGGTGCTATATCCGCACTCCGTGGACTGTTACCCCTTGCTACTGCCCTGAAGGTCATCTCCCTTTATGTGCCATATAGCTGCCTTTGAAACATTTACCTGCTCTGTGCCCACTGCCACCCCATGAAGTGTCTATCCATGGCAGGCCCATCGCTACTTCTGAGATCTGGTTATCCATTCTGTGCCATACTACCCCTCTGTGTAGTTAGTGAGAAGGGTGTTCATTGATTGATTGCATTTCATTTAAAAAACGTGCACTGGGAATGGGAGGGCGGATGAAGCAGGGCATGTGCTAATGAGATCAGCTGGTCAACTCCTTCCTGTATCATAACCTACAGTCTGTAAGGATGTAAGACAGAAGCAATAGATACGTTTTGAATCATGGATGGAGGACAGTAAGGTACGTGTCTGTAGATTTTGTGGAAAGCTTTGACATTTTTGAAAAAAAAAGTAAATGAATACTATATTGGTACATAGGGGAGCTGGAATTTAGAAGAAAAAAAAAAAGGTGAACTTAGCCTTTAACCGCTTCCGGACCAGCCACCGCAGTTATACCGTGGCAGGTTGGCTCCCCTACACAAGCCTTTCGTAGCTGTACGTCGGCTCTTTAAGATGCCTCCGGTGGCGCATGCGCACCCAAAGCATGTCCCCGGAGTCGATGCGAGTGCCCAGTGGGTGCGATGATCGCTTGTGACAGAGCGAGAACCGGGATCTATGTGTGTAAACACACAAATCCCGGTTCTCTCAGGGCAGAGGAGAGAGATTGTGTGTTCATACTAAATATGAACACCGATCTCTCTCCTCCCCTAGTCAGTCCCATCCCCCTCACAGTTAGAACACACCCAAGGAACACAGTTAACCCCTTGATCACCCCCTAGTGTTAACCCCTTCCCTGCCAGTGACATTTATACAGTAATCAGTGCATTTTTATAGCACTGATCACTGTATAAATGTCATTGGTCCCAAAAATGTGTCAAAAGTGTCTGATTTATCCGCCGCAATATCGCAGTTCTGATAAAAATCGCTGATCACCGCCATTACTAGTAAAAAAAAATAATGATAAAAATTTTATAAATCTATCCAATACTTTGTAGACGCAATATATGCTTATTGCAATTTTTTTTTTTACCAAAAATATGTAGAAGAATAGTAGAATACATATTGGCCTAAACTGAGGAAAAAATTGTTTTTTTTAAATTGAGATATTTTTTATATCAAAAAGTTAAAGATATTGTGTTTTTTTCAAAATTGTTGCTATTCTTTTGTTTGTAGCACAAA
The DNA here is from genome assembly GCA_037952925.1 of Lithobates clamitans. Lineage (NCBI taxonomy): Eukaryota > Metazoa > Chordata > Amphibia > Anura > Ranidae > Lithobates > Lithobates clamitans. The sequence continues at coordinate 728,545 of JBBGZY010000418.1, forward strand.
AAATAAAAAGCGCAGAGGTGATCAAATACCACCAAAAGAAAGCTCTATTTGTGGGAAAAAAAGGACGTAAATTTTGGTTGGGTACAGCACAATTGTCAGTTAAAGTGACACAGTGCCGTATCGCAAAAAATGGCCTGGTCAGGAAGGGGGTAAATTCTTTGAGGGCAGTCTCCGCCTGGCCCCAGGCATTGATAACAGTGCTCCACGTGAAAGGTACCCCCCCGCATGCAGGGTGAGAAGTCCCTACCCACAGGTATGGTTATTATAGTATAGAGTTTAATTTTTTATTTGTTTTAATTTAATTGATGTCATTGTATATATTAATTTGTTGTAGTGGTGTTTTATGTTATGTTTGTTATTGTGTTTTAGTTTTGTTTGTTTTTGTGCTTTGTGTTTTTCTTCATTGAGTATAATTGTATTTTAATAATTTCCCTTTGGGATTAATAATGTATTCTGAATCTGAATTCCTGAAAATCTGCATTTGATAAATCACTGCACAAATATGGTGAAAGTATCGCCTATGGATAACTTAATGTACCGTAGTTGGTTGCCATTTCACAGGTGTGCTCAAATTTTAAGCATGACATGTTAGGTACCTATTTACTCAGCATCACATCATATTTTATATTTTACGAAAAATTGGGGTATTATATTGTGTTTGTGTGCACTAAATTCATTAAAGTGTATTTCCTGAACATTTGCCATGGAGCAGATTTAGCAAAGCAAACACTTGTTTTTTTTAAATATCATACAGCTAAGAGAGTGCAGTGCATTGCTTGCTGATGATTGGCCAAGCATGCACTATGACCCGCATGCTTGGCCAATCACAGCGCCGCCTGAACAGAGAGCCGTAATTGGCCAAAGCCAAGGAGGCTTTGGCCAATTATGGCTTTAGAGGATTTAGTACACGCCCCACACTATATAAGGCCGCCTGCACGGCGGCCCTGTGCAGTGTGTTCCGGTGTGCTTAGAGAGAGAGAGAGAGACAGTGTCATTTCATTTGAGTTAGCTAGATTAGACAGGACAGTCAGTCAGTTAGCTGCACTTAAAGTGTATTGTGTATATATATGCATCCCAGGTGTTGCATATATATATATATATACACTGTATTCAGTTTAGCTAGATCCGTTCCTGTTATCTTCTAGACTGTTTACATTTAGTGCAGTGCGTCCTGCTCACAGTGTTCAGCTAGATCCGTTCCTGTTATCTTCCTACTGACAGGCAGGCTTGTCTTGTTACAGTATATAAAGCTACCTGAAGAAAATTACTGGTGTTCTTTTGATCCTATTAGTACCACGGTCAGGCAGCTAGACTATTTACATTTAGTGCAGTGCGTCCTGCTCACAGTGTTCAGCTAGATCCGTTCCTGTTATCTTCCTACTGACAGGCAGGCTTGTCTTGTTACAGTATTTACAGCTACCTAAAGAAAATTACTGGTGTTCTTTTGATCCTATTAGTACCACGGTCAGGCAGCTAGACTATTTATATTTAGTGCAGTGCGTCCTGCTCACAGTGTTCAGCTAGATCCGTTCCTGTTATCTTCCTACTGACAGGCAGGCTTGTCTTGTTAAAGTATTTACAGCTACCTAAAGAAAATTACTGGTGTTCTTTTGATCCTATTAGTACCACGGTCAGGCAGCTAGACTATTTACATTTAGTACAGTGCGTCCTGCTCACAGTGTTCAGCTAGATCCGTTCCTGTTATCTTCCTACTGACAGGCAGGCTTGTCTTGTTACAGTATATAAAGCTACCTGAAGAAAATTACTGGTGTTCTTTTGATCCTATTAGTACCACGGTCAGGCAGCTAGACTATTTACAGTTAGTGCAGTGCGTCCTGCTCACAGTGTTCAGCTAGATCCGTTCCTGTTATCTTCCTACTGACAGGCAGGCTTGTCTTGTTACAGTATATAAAGCTACCTGAAGAAAATTACTGTTGTTCTTTTGATCCTATTAGTACCACGGTCAGGCAGCTAGACTATTTACAGTTAGTGCAGTGCGTCCTGCTCACAGTGTTCAGCTAAACCTACAAGTTAGTGGGGTGCGTCCACCTCACAGTGTTCAGCTAAAGCTACCTGTAGAAGGTTGGTGGTGTTCTCATACTACAGGCAGGCAGTTGATTTTGCTAGCTGCAGTATATATATATATATATATATATATATATATATATATATATATATATATATATCCCAGCTTAGTGCAGCTACAGGCCATTAGTATGTCTGGAAGGCCAAGAAGGAGAGGCAGACAGTCACAAGCCAATAAGAGAGGGCAAGCAGGCTCTGTGTCTAGTGCTGGTCGTGGAGACGGTGCATCCTCATCAGCACGTGGCCATGGGACACGCTTGGCCTTTTTTTCGGCAGCTGGCCGTGTTGAGCCGCAACATGCGGAAGACTTGGTCGAGTGGATGACCAAGCCGTCCTCATCCTCCTCATCCTCTCTCACCCATGCCCAGGGTGCTTTGTTTGGCAAAGCAGCGGCCTCTTCCCTCGGCTCAATGTCATCAGTGACTCCTTCCCTAGCTCCACCATGTCCTCCTGAGGAGTCCCTCGAACTGTTTGACCACAGTGTTGGGTACATGCTCCAGGAGGATGCCCAGCGTTTGGAAGGCTATGATGATGATACTGAGCTCAATGAAGGCAGTAACATGAGCACGGACAGAGGGGGTGCCCAAGAAGGACAGCAATCTGGCAGTCATGCTCCCCCTGCTGCAGCATACTGCCAGGTTTGCTCCAGTGATGAGGAGGGAGGGGATGATGAGGTCACTGACTCAACGTGGGTGACTGATAGGAGAGAGGAGGAGGAGGAGGAGGAGGAGGCGGCACATCACCAACGAGGCAGGATGCCCTCCAGGGGCCAGCCTAAGGGCAGCACATTGACTGCATCACATGTGCAGGGCGCTGCAGTCTCTGCGCGTTATTCAAAAAGTTCTTTGGTGTGGGCCTTTTTTGAGACGAGTGCATCAGATCGCACCGCTGCTATTTGCAACATATGTCTCAAGCGTATCTCACGTGGCCAAAACATCTCCCGCTTGGGTACCACATGCTTGACCAGACATATGTTGACCTGCCATGCAGTTCGTTGGCAAGCGCATCTAAAAAGAGGACCTCTCCTTGCTCCTCATCAGCTGAGATTTCCAACCCCACTAGACCTTCAGTCCTCTCTGAGTCCTGCACTGAGAGGAATGAAGGTGTAGAATTAGGTGTGTCACAGCCAAGTACTTGTGGGCAATCTGCTTTTGGTACACCGACGTCAGATTGTACCAGGCAAATTTCCCTGCCCCAGCTGCTGCATCGCCGAAAGAAGTTTGCTCCCAGCCATCCACATGCCCAGCGGTTGAATGCTAGCTTGGCAAAATTGCTAGCACTTCAACTGCTGCCTTTTCAGTTGGTAGACTCTGCCGTGAGTTTGTGGAATGTGCGGTTCCTCAGTGGCAGGTACCCAAACGCCACTTTTTCTCACGGAAGGCGATTCCGGCTCTCTACCGGCATGTGGAAGGCAATGTCCATGCCTCGCTGGACAGGGCGGTCAGCGGTAAGGTGCATATTACCGCTGACTCATGGTCCAGCAGGCATGGACAGGGACGTTACCTAAGTTTCACGGCGCATTGGGTGACTCTGCTGGCAGCTGGGAAGGATGCAGGACAAGGTGCAGTAGTGTTGGAGGTTGTTCCACCACCACGCCTCCAAAATGCAAATGATTGTGACACACCTCTCTCCTCCACCCCCTCCTCTTCTTCTTCCTCCATGGCCTCTTCCTCGGAACCAGCGGTGCTCCGTAGTCGTTCAAGGGGCTACGCAAGTACACAGGCCAAAAGATGCCATGCGGTGCTTGAGCTGGTGTGCTTGGGGGACAGGAGCCACACTGGGGCAGAGGTTCTGTCAGCTCTGCAGGGGCAGGTTCAGAGGTGGTTGACGCCACGCCAACTTAAGGCAGGAATGGTGGTTTGCGACAATGGCACCAACCTCCTCTCTGCCCTCCGACAGGGACAAATGACCCATGTGCCCTGTTTGGCTCACGTCCTTAACTTGGTGGTGTAGCGGTTCTTGGGCAGGTACCCGGGCTTACAGGATGTCCTGAGGCAGGCCAGGAAAGTCTGTGTGCATTTCCGCCGGTCATATAATGCCATGGCTCGGCTGGCAGACCTCCAAAAGAAATTTAACCTGCCCTAATCTGTGATATGTCCACCAGGGGGAACTCAACGTTGGCCATGCTGCTGCGGCTGCACACGCAGCAAAGGGCCATCAATGAGTACCTGTGCGACTATGGCACCAGGACATGGTCAGGGGAGCTTGGTTTTTTTTCCCACGCCAGTGGGCCATGATTAGGGATGCATGCACTGTCCTGTCACCATTTGAGGATGCCACGAAGATGGTGAGCAGTGACAGTGCATGCATCAGTGACACTGTCCCCCTTGTCCACCTGTTGGAGCACACGCTGCGTGGAATAATGGACAGGGCACTTGAGGCAGAACAGAGGCAGGAAGAGGAGGACTTCCTTAGCTCTCAAGGCCACCTTTATCCAGACAGTGTTCCTACGTGCCCACCGATCACACAGGAAGAGGAGGAGGAGGAGGATTGTGTCAGTATGGAGGTGGAGCCTGGCACTCAAACCCATGGACTTGTATGCGGCTGGGAGGAGGGGGCTGCGGATCATGTCATCCTTAGTGACCCAGACTCCGGACCGAATGCCTAAGCAAACCTACGTGCATGGCCTCCCTGATCCTGCAAAGCCTGCAGAAGGATCCTCGTATTCATGGCAGCAAGTAGAGGGATCAATACTGGCTGGCTGGCAACCCTCCTTGATCCACGTTACAACGGTAAGGTTGCGGACCTTATCTTGTCGTCACAGAGAGAGCAGAGGATGAAACATCTTCGGGAGGCCTTGCAGAAAGTTGTAGAATATGTTTGATGGTTGCTAGGCCTCACTCGTGTGGAATCAAACTATACAAAGTCTCTACGTCTATTGTGACCAAAAGAGCTTGATCCGGGACATTGAGTTCATCCAAAATTTGCAGAAGGTGGGCTGTGTCTCTCACATAGGATGGCAATAATGTTACATGAGGTCTTAAAAACTCATCCACCAATTTGCTGGCATTGTCACTAATTGAGCCAATTCCAGAGATAGTAGGCCTTCCTGGCGGATTTGTGGGATTTTTGTGAATTTTAGGAAGTATGTAGAATGTAGGGACCTTAGGAAAGTCGTTTCTGATAAAGTTCCATGTCTGTTTGCTAATTGTATTGTTTAGAAATGCAGAGTATACTAGTGCATAGAAATCTTTATTGTATTTTTCGATAATGGTTACCGGAATTCGGTGATACCAATCGAGATTGTTGAGAATCTTTTTGCATATGTTGATATAATCTTCATTGTTAAGAAGAACAACGTTTCCACCTTTATCTGAAGGTTTAATAGTGATTTGTCTATTTTCAGCAAGAGAGTTTAAAGCATCTAACTCTTTTTGGCTCAGATTTGAGGGACCCTTAGTTTTTATCTTCAATTTGTCTAGGTCATTGTTTACTAGTTTCAAAAATGCCGCAGCATTTGGGCTGGTGCTGGGAGGTGGACAAAAATCTGATTTTTTCTTTAGTTTTGATTTGGATGGATTCGCTTTAGTTTACGAGTCATTTTCGTCAATAGACTGTAAGATTCGGGATAAATCTACTGAATCAATAAGATCTGCTGTATAGCTTTCTTCAAGGAGGGCGATTAGCTGATCTAGGGCTTGGTTTTCTTGAGGGGTACGATCTGTATTGCCTTATTGTTTATGATAACGTTTTTTTAGAATTGCTTTGCAAACAAATAACTGAAGATCCTTGTATAATTCAAATTTGTCTAAATTATGGCTCGGGCAAAAGTTTAGTCCCTTCTTCAGGACTGATATCTCATCTTCAGATAAGGGGTGTAAGGATAAATTAATTACACTCAAATCTGTATTTGTCTGTGTTTGGGCTCCTTTTTGGGGAGTTAGAGTGTCAGTTGTGTATAGGTGTTGAGATTGGGTAGTGTTGGCTTGACGCCTGCTAAGATTCGGTCTAAAAAAGACGGGTCATTAAGGCCCAATTCAGGTGGGATGGGGGTTTCTGTGATAGTAGAGGGGGGTGACATCCTGTGATATTAGTTTATATGTGGGAAAATTGGTGGACGTTTCAGAAAGTGCAGAGCTTGGGTGAAGAGATTTGGGTGTATTTTCTGATACTTGTTTTTTGGCTTTTTTGGTCTTGTGTTGAATCGCCATGAAACTGGCGTTTCGTACTCAATGTAGATTTAAGTTTTGGATTAGTTGAGAAGGTGGTGTGGGGAGTTGGTTGATTGGAAATTGGATTTGATCCTCCATTGGCATTGCTTTTGTTATTATATTTGTTCTGATTCCACTTGTAGGCTTTGCCAGCCTCAAACGCATTTTTGTCTCGTATGAATTTGTGACCTTTTTTGATAAGAATCTCTTTATTAAAGGTTTTATTTGCAGCAGGGCTCGTTCCTGCGCTCCAACTAGAGTATCTGTGAGGGGTTTCAGTGTTGTGGCACCAGCACCAGTGCCTAAGGCCCAATTTTTCAGCCCCTGTTTAACAGGGGCGTGTAATTAAAATTTTTGATGCAATTCTTTGCAGCAGTGCTCGTTCCTGCACTCCAACTAGAGTATCTGTGAAGGGTTGCAGTGTTGTGGCACCAGCCCCATTGCCTAAGGCCCAATTTTTCAACCCCTGTTTACCAGGGGCGTGTAATTACATTTTGTGATGCAATATTTTGCAGGAGGGTTCGTTGCTGCGCTCAACTAGAGTATCTGTGAGTGGTTGCAGTGTTGTGGCACCAGCACCAGTGCCTAAGGCCCAATTTTTCAGCCCTTGTTTAACAGGGGCATGTAATTAAAATTTTTGATGCAATACTTTGCAGCAGGGCTCGTTCCTGCGCTCCAACTAGAGTATCTGTCAGGGGTTGCAGTGTTGTGGCACCAGCACCAGTGCCTAAGGCCCAATTTTTCAGCCCCTGTTTAACAGGAGCGTGTAATTACAATTTTTGATGCAATACTTTGCAGCAGATACCTACAAAAAGGGTTCCCCTGCGTGGACTTTAAAGGCACTTAGTAATGTCCTATGTAAGAATATATAAAAGTATGCAACAGTATAATAGTAAACAAATTTTATTTATGAAGAAACATAATTTAAAAAATATTAATGAAACATTAGCATATCTAAGCAATTCGTTTCTATCACCATACAAGGTAGATACATGAGAAGAACTCTCCTCACACCCAACGCGTTTCGGGATATAGTTTAGTCCTTCTTCAGGGATGAGAAAAAATATCTAAATTTCAATTATATCTAAGATATAATTGAAACATATAATCAATGGATTACCATGACATGTGAATGCGTAAGATTATATGCTTAAGGTATTATGATCAAAACACTTACATAGTATTGAATGATGAAGTAGTTGTTACAATGTTTTGTTAAATCACATTAAAAGCTTGAGGTCAAAATAGCACTGGATATTGATGCTGGTGGTGTTGCTGTTTTGCAACAAAGTGGGCATCAGAGAGGTCTGTGGGTGTAAGCTGTATAGTATATCCTCAAGAGGAGGAGGTTCCCCCCACGCTCCGCGGCAACATGGCGGCCAGAGTAATATACTGAGGCAAATGGAGTCCCTGGGAGTAAAAAAAAAGTATGCCAAAAGTATAAATCCAGGTCGAAACTACTGGATATATAAATGGAGTATTTAAAACACTTCAAAAAATATGTATATATACCTGTTGATGGTAGTGATTTAGTAAGATTGATGATCTGGCAGGGGGAATGAATCTAATAACTGAAAATAGAAAAATAGTACTGCCATGAATGATCTGTTTGAATAAAGTTCAAGACATAATCATTAATGCCTAGAAATATATTCAGCTATTGGAATGACCTACAAAATATTGATATAGATAAGATTATTCATTACATTACATAAAGTTGCAAATGCCAAAGGAAAATACTTGGACACTCAGCCAACAGATATAGGTCAGAGAGTAGTATATTAAAAATTAATAGTTATCAAAGCCTATATATATGTATATAAGTAACCGGTCATTCCACAACATAGTATGGGGATGTCATATTAAACAATATTTAATCTTGGGCTGGACTATTTTAGATTTGACTTCAAATAGATATTTGAGCAAAGAGGTAGCCAGTGATTGCATAGGTTAGTATTATAATATAAATTAATATGAAGAAAAGAGTATATTGAAATAAAGGTTACCTTAGCAGAGAGGGATTGAAAAGACCAGCCACACATCCCAGCATCCAGCTATCAAGTGCCTGATCTGGGAGTGAGCTGGTCTGATTTTTAAAGTCAGAAAACTCCAGTCAGCTGGCGCAGTGAATTGCACTCAGCTGAGACTTGAGTTGGTTGCCAGGGAGATCTTCGCCTGCCCCCTGGGCCGAGTGTGCGCGGTGCAGCCCCTACCGCGCATGTGCGGACATCAGCACGTTGGAGCGGCGTCACGCACACCCGGCCCACCGACACGATATGCCTCACTGCGCATGTCCGCCGGAGTGGCAAGATGGAGGCTGTGGGCGGTGATGTTAGATGTCCGAACAACCTCCAAAGACGCTGCCCAGATTGTGAACCTGGGCGGCTTTTTGTGCCGGGCAATCACTGCAGACGGCTGCAGCACAGGGAAAGCTTGAGGGGAACGGACAGATTTCTCAAAAATAAAAAATATTTAGACATAGATGGGACGGAAATCAATCCATCCACATTGAGATGAAAAAGTAAATTCACTGTCTGATGCCCAGCTAAATGGTAAAGAAAGAACAGCAAGACCAATTTATATTTATGCAACAGTGGAAAATGCAAAAACACAAGATAACATATTTTGTAGACATGAGCTAAAACAAAATAGAATGATATACAATACAGTAATCATAGGGTATTGACAATAGAACAAAAACAGTTACCGTATATTGCTCTCTCCCTGTTTAAATCCATAACCATATATATCTATCCACATCTTTGTATACTTATTCCCAATTGGCATTTATTAGTCAGGCAAATATATGTGTCTGAACATGCATGGGCATAGCCGTGCAGATGTAAGTACACAGGTCAAACCGCGGACAGATGTTAGATGAATAAGAAAAAACTGGGTCTCTTAGGAGGGAGGGGAGGACAGAGAACCGATGACGGAAGTATAGAGGGTTTTTCTGTAGTGTTAGAGATATGAAAAACAACAGATGCAAACAGGCTGACACTGAGTCATAATACAAATATACGTATTTCGGAGTACACTAGAGTATGTAGGCCCAAATGTGTCTGCTAAGTGGAAAGATGGAAGAATTTTCATGACTGGTACAGCGTAATTTGTCAGAAAGAGACTCAGTAAGAGGGTATAGAAAGGGGTATGGTGAAGACCTCTCTGAGAGAATAGCAGGAAGGGGTAAAGCTTATTTTTCCATTCCGCCAGAACAGAATCCCTCGAGGAATGGTTTGAAGCATATATGTCGGGAGACTAGTAGACCAGACTGTGTGGACTGCACAGAGATAACCCAAAACGCATGTATGTGAATAAATAATATTTATTAAAATAGGTGATAATTCAGAAAATACAAACAGTGCAAAACCAACACAACAAACCCACTACAAACACTAGCATATACAGCAGGGGGCAATACCCCACAGATGTCAGCCAGGCCAGGGTCATACACAGCAGGTCAGCAGGAACAAGGGATATACCAGAAACATAAACGTTTAGCCAAGCCAAGGTCATACACAGGAGATAAGCAACTGAACAAGGGCAGGTTAGGAGAGGGAGATAATGGATGGGATAGGATACCCGCTCAGGAGCAGGCTCAGGTTCAGATACAGGAGATACGGGTTTACAGGATACGGGATAACAGGTCAGGGTACAAGGAAGAAAGATACCAAGGCGAGCCTGTGAGGGCTTGCCGGTTATTTATAAGGCTGTAGTAATTGACCTCATGTTACAGCTGAGCGCAGAGGGTGCTGTTTGCTCCACACTGCTGGAGTGCACTCGCTGGTGGACACCGGTACTACGGCCCAAGGATGCAACAGTGCCACCAGCAGGAGAGACCTCTTACTACAGGTCCCAGGTGTTGGAAGACACCCGCTGGTGGACACTGGTACTGCGATCCAAGAGACCGTTAGCGCCACCAACGGGTAAACCCTCTCATGACCCCCCCCAAAGGAGCGGCCTCCGGACGCTCCAACAAGGTGAAATTGTCCAAAGTTCATGGCCTCAAACCGAACAACAGATGAGGGCACATCAGGCTGGGCATCGGGTACATCAAACTGGACAGTGGGTACATCTGAGAAGACAGTGGGCACATCCGGGAAAACAGCGGGCACATCCGAGCAGACAGCGGGCACATCCGAGATGACAGCGGGCACATCCGAGATGACACCGGCAGGAATACTTCGAGCTGGGCAGCGGCCAGGAATACTTCGAGCTGGGCAGCGGGCACTTCGAGCTGGGCAGCGGGCACTTCGAGCTGGGCAGCGGGCACAGGCACTTCGAGCTGGGCAGCAGGCACATCAGGCTGGGCAGCGGGCACTTCAAGCTGGGCAGCAGGCACTGGCACTTCAAGCTAGGCAGCAGGCATGGGCACTTCAAGCTGGGCAGCAGGCACATCAGGCTGGGCAGCAGGCATGGGCCCTTCAGGCTGGTCAGCAGGTACAGGCACTTCAGGCTGGGCAGCAGGCACATCAGGCTGGGCAGCAGGCACTGGCACTTCGAGCTGGGCAGCAGGCACATCAGGCTGGGCAGCAGGCATGGGGATTTCAAGCTGGGCAGCAGGCACGTCAGTCTGGGAAGCTGGCACGTCAGTCTGGGAAGCTGGCACGTCAGTCTGGGAAGCTGGCACTGAGACATCAGGCTGGAAGACAGGCACTGGGACAATAGGCTGGAAAGCAGGCACATCAGACTGGGAAGCTGGCACATCAGACTGGGAGGCAAGCTTTGAGACATCAGGCTGGAGGGCAGGCACTGAGACAACAGACTGGGAAGCTGGCACATCAAACTGAGAAGCTGGCACATCAAGCTGGTAGGCAGGCATTGAGACATCAGGCTGGAAGGCAAGCTTCGAGACATCAGGCTGGGAAGCTGGCACATCAAACTGGGAAGCTGGCACATCAGACTGGGAAGCTGGCACATCAGACTGGGAAGCTAGCACATCAGACTGGGAAGCTGGCACATCAGACTGGGAAGCTGGCACATCAGACTGGGAAGCTGGCACATCAGGCTGGGAAGCTGGCACATCAGACTGGGAAGCTGGCACATCAGACTGGGAAGCTGGCACATCTGGCTGGGAAGCTGGCACATCTGGCTGGGAAGCTGGCACATCTGGCTGGGAAGCTGGCACATCAGGCTGGAAGGCAGGCATCGAGACATCAGATGGATATCTAGACACCGAGACATCAGGCTGAAAGGCAAGCTTCAAGACATCAGGCTGGAAGGCAGGCATGAAGACATCAGACTGGGAAGCGGGCACATCAGACTGAAAAGCGGGCACAGAGACTTCAGGCTGGAAGGCAGGCATCAAGGCATCATACTGGAAAGCAGGCACATTAGACTGGAGAGCGGGTACATCAGACTGGAAGGCTGAGACATCCAGCTGGAAGGCAGGCATCGAGACATCCGGCTGGAAGGCAGGCATCGAGACATCCGGCTGGAAGGTAGGCACATCAGACTGGATAGCAGGCGCATCAGACTGGAAAGCGGGCACAGAGACTTCGGGCTGGAAGGCAGACATCAGGACAGACTGGACAGCGGGCACATCAGACTGTGAGGCAAAGACATCAAGCTGGGAGGCAGGTGCCGAGACATCAGGCTGGAAGGCAGGCATCAGGACATCAGACTTGAAAGCAGGCACATTAGACTGGAGAGCGGGTACATCAGACTGGAAGGTGGGCACATCAGACTGGAAGGCAAAGACATCAAGCTGGAAGGCAGAGACATCAAGCTGGAAGGCAGAGACATCCAGCTGGAAGGCAGGCATCGAGATATCCGGCTGGAAGGCGGTCACAGAGACATCAGGCTGGAAGGCAGGCCCCGAGACATCCGGCTGAAAGGCAGGCACCGAGACATCCGGCTGAAAGGCAGGCACCGAGACATCCGTCTGGAAGGCAGGCACCGAGGCATCCGGCTGGAAGGCAGGCATCAAGGCATCCGGCTGGAAGGCAGGCATCGAGACATCCTGCTGGAAGGCAGGCATCGAGACATCAGGCTGGAAGGTAGACATCAGGACATCAGACTGGGAGGCAGGCACATCAGACTGGAAAGTGGGAGCAGGTTGGGTTACTGGCAAGATGGTGTGGGTCGGGAAGAATTTTTGTTTCTTTTTTGGTTTAGCCCGTGCAGTTTTGTATGTATGTGCAGGGCTGTAAGAAAAGAAAGTAGCTGGGCAGAAGGAAGACCAAGGAACTGTAGCTGGAGGAGGGTTTTGTGGGACTGTTACAGGTGGAGGAGAAGAGACAGGTGGATTGAAGGCAGGATAGGTGCTACACTTGGAGCCTGGATAGTAGTATTTGGTAGGGGGCTTATTAAACTGGGCTGTAGCTGAGGTTGCCATAGGCGACAGGGAGATAGATTTTTGGGAAGGCAGATGATTAATGGCAGGGCTGGAATATTGTGGCTTAGCTAAAGACAGGAGATCTGACCATGCCTGCAGCACAGGTTGAACAAACGCTGATTCACACACAGCCTGACTAACCAAGGATTGCACCGACTGGATGCAATTAGATAACACCTGCTGTGAACAGAAGGAATAATGTTCCACGAAATAGGCTGGATCATCCTCTAACAACCAAACCAGGGATTCAACTTGGCTATAATTGAAGGGGGGAGAAAAATCATCGCTTTCTTTGGGAATGCATGACAGGGCTGGTTTTGCACATAACTGGATCAGGGGCTGAACATCTTCAAATGACATATACCCCTGATCCACTAGGGAATGAGCTGATCAGATAGTTTCCATCAGCTGGTCACTAGTCCACCCTTTTAAAATCTGGCGACAATATTCACCATCCTCTTCTGCTAGCAGAGAATAATAAATGATTTCATTGAAATCCATATTAGCAGACCCGACAAACCAGGATGGTTTCCTCAATGCAGCCACGTCTGGTCAGGGATGGCCTTGGTATACTGTTGGGAGACTAGTAGACCAGACTGTGTGGACTGCACAGAGATAACCCAAAACGCATGTAAGTGAATAGATAATATTTATTAAAATAGGTGATAATTCAGAAAATACAAACAGTGCAAAACCAACACAACAAACCCACTACAAACACTAGTATATACAGCAAGGGGCAATACCGGAATCACAGATGTCAGCCAGGCCAGGGTCATACACAGCAGGTCAGCAGGAACAAGGGATATACCAGAAACATAAATGTTTAGCCAAGCCAAGGTCATACACAGGAGATAAGCAACTGAACAAGGGTAGGTTAGGAGAGGGAGATAATGGATGGGATAGGATACAGGCACAGGAGCAGGCTCAGGTTCAGATACAGGAGATACAGGTTTACAGGATACAGGATAACAGGTCAGGGCGCAAGGAAGAAAGATACCAAGGCGAGCCTGTGAGGGCTTGCCAGGTATTTATAAGGCTGTAGTAATTGACCTCATGTTACAGCTGAGCGCAGAGGGTGCTGTTTGCTCCACACTGCTGGAGTGCACCCGCTGGTGGACACCGGTACTACGGCCCAAGGATGCAACAGTGCCACCAGCAGGAGAGACCTTTTACTACAGGTCCCAGGTGTTGGAAGACACCCGCTGGTGGACACTGGTACCGCGATCCAAGAGACCGATAGCGCCACCAACGGGTAAACCCTCTCATGACAATATAGCTTCATTTAGGCCCGGGGCAGAGTGGCTTTTAATAAGTAAATCCATCTCAATTTTCTTTGAAGGAGGGTCTTATTCCAGTCCCCCCCCCTGGGGTTAGGATGTATTCAATCAAGGATCAGGAATTTAACTTTGGGAAAAATTCCGCCATGTACTACAGATACATGGCGTCCCAGGGGGAGGTCAGGGTCAGGGCCGGATTAGCCACAAGGCCACCGAGGCCAGGCCTCGGGGCGGCAGTGGTGTAGGGGCGGCGCCGCTCTTGCAGCGACTTCGCGGCCGCCCCCCCTTTCATGCTGCCCATTAGAGTCTATTATGGGCACCAGTGCCCATAGAAAAAATGGCCGCGAGCCGACCACGCAACTGTGCATGCGCCGTTCCGAAGCCGGCCGGGCTCGGGAAAGCTCGTAAGCGCTCGGCCGGGCGGCGCATGCGCAGTAGCGTGATTGCGCCGCTCGGCGCCATTTTTAAAAAAATTGAGATTAGCTAGTAATGTCAGTGGTGCGGCGGCGTGGGAGAAAGATGACATCTCCTATTGCCCGCACCGCTGTTCCGCCCTCCTCCTGATGGCAGGCAGCATGGCAACATTAGCAAGTGACATCCCCATCTGGGGGCAAGTGACATCCCCATCTGGTGGCAAGTGACATCCCCATCTGGTGGCAAGTGACATCCCCATCTGGTGGCAAGTGACATCTCCATCTGGTGGCAAGTGTCATCCCCATCTGGTGGCAAGTGACATCCCAATCTGGTGGCAAGTGACATCTCCATCTGGTGGCAAGTGACATCTCCATCTGGTGGCAAGCAGCGTGGCAAGTGACATCTCCATCTGGTGGCAAGCAGCGTGGCAAGTGACATCCCCATCTGGTGGCAGGCAGCGTAGCAAGTGACATCCCCATCTGGTGGCAGGCAGCGTGGCAAGTGACACCCCCATCTGGTGGCAGGCAGCGTGGCAAGTGACATCCCCATCTGGTGGCAGGCAGCGTGGCAAGTGACATCCCCATCTGGTGGCAGGCAGCGTGGCAAGTGACATCCCCATCTGGTGGCAAGTGACATCCCCATCTGGTGGCAAGTGACATCTCCATCTGGTGGCAAGCAGTGTGGCAAGTGACATCTCCATCTGGTGGCTAGCAGCGTGGCAAGTGACATCCCCATCTGGTGGCAGGCAGCGTGGCATGTGACATCCCCATCTGGTGGCAGGCAGCGTGGCAAGTGACATCCCCATCTGGTGGCAGGCAGCGTGGCAAGTGACATCCCCATCTGGTGGCAGGCAGCGTGGCAAGTGACATCCTCATCTGGTGGCAGGCAGCGTGGCAAGTGACATCCTCATCTGGTGGCAAGTGACATCTCCATCTGGTGGCAAGTGACATCCCCATCTGGTGGCAAGTGACATCTCTATCTGGTGGCAAGCAGCGTGGCAAGTGACATCTCCATCTGGTGGCAAGCAGCGTGGCAAGTGACATCCCCATCTGGTGGCAGGCAGCATAGTAAGTGACATCCCCATCTGGTGGCAGGCAGCGTGGCAAGTGACATCCCCATCTGGTGGCAGGCAGCGTGGCAAGTGACATCCCCATCTGGTGGCAGGCAGCGTGGCAAGTGACATCCCCATCTGGTGGCAGGCATGGTGGCAAGTGACATCCCCATCTGGTGGCAGGCAGTGTAGCAAGTGACATCTCCATCTGGTGGCAGGCAGCGTGGCAAGTGACATCCCCATCTGGTGGCAGGCATAGTGGCAAGTGACAAGAGATGGTGGCAAGTGACACGCTCAGGGCTCCCAATGATTCTGCATTATGGTGAGTTGAACTATTTCAGTTTATATTACAATGTAATGATAGAAGTAATGTGTTTCAATCATCCTGACACCATAACAACCATGGTGGCGGGAATGATTGAAGCACTAACACCAGCCATTGCCTTGAAAAATTGCCTGCGAAAAATCCTTACCCCTTGCGCGCTTACCCTGAAGTATTTTTAGTCTGTACAATTAAAGCCAGTTATTTTCAGTGTTCTCGTGTGTGGAGATATGTTTTTAATTGATCTATTGTAGAAGTCATCGATAAAGGACGTGGTGTGTGTGTGTGTGTGTGGGGGGGGGGGGGGCGGCATTGAAGGACCCGGCCTTGGGGCGGCAAAGGGAGTAAATCCGGGCCTGGTCAGGGTCACATGTCTGCATACTAAGAATATGCCTGTAAGCTCTTCTCCAAAATCCCAATACAATTTTTGATGCAATACTTTGCAGCAGGGCTCATTCCTGCGCTCCAACTAGAGTATCTGTGAGGGGTTGCAGTGTTGTGGCACCAGCACCAGTGCCTAAGGCCAAATTTTTCAGCCCTTGTTTAACAGGGGCATGTAATTACAATTTTTGATGCAATACTTTGCAGCAGGGCTCGTTCCTGTGCTCCAACTAGAGTATCTGTGAGGGGTTGCAGTGTTGTGGCACTAGCATCAGTGCCTAAGGCCCAATTTTTCTGCTCCTGTTCAACAGGGACATGTAATTACAATTCTTGAGCTAACATTTCACAGCAGGGCCCATTCCAGCGCCCACCAACTGTGAGGACTTACAGTGTTGTGGCACCAGCACCACCACCACCAAAGGCCCAATTTTTCTGCCCCTGTTCAACAGGTGCATGTAATTACAATTTTTGATCTAATATTTCACAGCCGGACCTGTTCCAGCGCCCACTAATAGTAACTGTGAGGACTTACAGTGTTGTGGCACCACCACCATCACCAAAGGCCCAATTTTTCTGCTCCTGTTCAACAGGGGCATGTAATTACAATTCTTGATCTAATATTTTACAGCAGGGCCCTGTGGATCGTTTTCAGTCCCCAGAAACCCATGGACTTGTACGTGGCTGGGAGGAGGTGGCTGTGCATCATGTCATCCTTAGTGACATAGAGGACTTCGGATTGAATGCCTCAGCAAACCTTCGCTACATGGCCTCCCTGATCCTGCAAAGGACAGTCACAGAAGGAGCGGTGGAGAAGGTGGCTGTCTGACCGATGCGTTCAGACAATTCTTTAGTCCGCAACCCCAAGGTCTGATCGGTTCCAGCAACCATCGCCAGTGTCTGATTTACATGGTGCAGGAATACCTAGGGGCAAGATCAGACTTGGAGACCTTTCCAACCAAAAATCCACTGGGTTACTGGGTCTTGAGGATGGATCACTGGCCAGAGCTTGCACAATATGCAATTGAGCTACTGGCCTGTCCTGCATCCAGTTTTCTTTCTGAACGCACATTCAGTGCTGCTGGAGGCTTTGTAACCGATCACAGAGTGCGCCTGTCCACAGACTCAGTTGATCGGCTCACCTTCATAAAAATGAATCAGTCTTGGATCACCAGCTGCCAAGCAACTGATGCTGATGTAACCAATTAATTTTTCTATGAATGTGAGGTCCCTTGAAGACTGCCTATGCTGAGTGACTATCCTGTTATGCTGAGTGACTATCCTCTTCCTCCTCAATGTTCATGTTGATAGCTTCTAAGAACATTTTTGTTTCAAGGCACCACAACCAGTGCCTAAGGCCCAATTTTTCTGCCCCTGTTTACCAGGGGCATGTAATTACAATATTTGTTCTAATATTTCACAGCAGGGCTCATTCCTGCACTTAACAAGAGTATCTGTGAGGCTTTACAGTGTTGTGCCACCACCACCACTGCCTAAGGCCCAATTTTTCTGCCCCTGTTTAACAGGGCCATGTAATTACAATATTTGCTCTAATATTTCACAGCAGGGCTTGTTCCTGCGCTCAACAACAGAGTCTGTGAGGGGTTACAGTGTTGTGGCACCACCACCACTGCCTAAGACCCAATTTTTCTGCCCCTGTTCAACAGGGGCATGTAATTACAATTTTTGATCTAATATTTCACAGCAGGGCCCATTCCTGCACCCACCAAGAGTAACTGTGAGGGTGTACAGTATTGTGGCACCACCACCAAAGGCCCAATTTTTGTGCCCCTGTTCAACAGGGGCATGTAATTACAATTCTTGATGTAATATTTTACAGCAGGGCCCATTCCAGCGCCCACCAAGAGTAACTGAGGGCTTACAGTGTTCTGGTACCACCAACACCTAAGGACCAATTTTCTGCAGAGTATATAGGGCAGGCCATATAGTATATACAGGCAGTCCCCTACTTTCAAACATCTGACTTACAAACGACTCCTACTTACAAAGGGAGACAACAGGAAGTGAGAGGAAATCTACCACTAGGAAGGGAAATTCTCTCCTGTAAGAGTTATTATGGGAAAAAGGTGTCCTACTGATGCTTTATCACCAATCCTTGTTTCCCTAATAACCTCAAATTTTCAAAATCCAATCCATTGGGACAGAAAGTGAGGTGAAATCTTCTGAACAGGGGCACAGACAGCAAAACAAATGTTACAGGGGTGATAACCCTTCCCTATGTTATCCAAAAAACTTAAAAATTGATTTTTTTGGCTGGAGCTACACTTACAAAATGTACCTGTTCCAAATTACAAACAGATTCAACTTAGGAACAAACCTACAGTCCCTGTCTTGTTTGCACCACCTGTATACTGCAGTTCAGAGTATATAGGGCCTGGGGGCCCCACACCTTTTTTTTTTTTTTTTTTAATTTGGGTGCGGCTTTCCCCTTAATATCCATACAAGACCCCAAGGGTCTGGTAATGGGCTGGGAGAGGGGGGGTACCCATGCCGTTTTTCACAATAATTTTCATCCATATAGCCAGGACCCGACATTACATTACAGCCGCAGTTTTAAATGACTTTTATCCCTTTAGAAATGCCATTTTGAACAGGGACTGTTCTAAACACGGGAAACACGTACCACTTTACAAGCATACTATAGTCACCCCCCAGGTATGATATTTAATGGAATATTTCGCTTTTATTTTTTCACTTTAAGCATTATTAAAATCACTGCTCCCGCAAAAACGTCCATTTTTAAAACTTTTTTTGTATTGATACATGTCCGCTGGGGCAGGACCCGGGTCCCCAAACACTTTTTAGGACAATAACTTGCATATTAGCCTTTAAAATTCGCACTTTTGATTTTTCATGTTCAGGTCCCATAGACTTTAACGGTGTTCGAATGTTCGCGCGATCTTTCGGTGCGTTCGCATGTTCTGCCGCAAACCGAACCGGGGGGGTGTTCGGCTCATCCCTACTCTCCAATATGGTAAGGGATGATGTTTACCACCGTGTAGGATTTGCAAAAATGTCTAGATTCGCAGAACAGCGGACAGGAAAACTTAACAAGGTTTTCACCACAAATAAACCTCCAGTAGCAGCCAAAGGCCTTTTATTTAGTGGTGGTAATACTACCACCACTTAATGAAAACTTCCCCCTTTGCTAATGCAAGCACTTTTGGTTGCTAGGATGCAAGCAGCTGCCCCACTCCCAGCAACAAAAGATTCTGTGTTGGGTGGCTGCCTGCATCCTTGCAACTGCTTCTGATGACATCATTTTCTAGGATGCTAGTAGCTACACAGTTATTGCTTTTTTCACAACCAATGAAGGTTAAAAAAAATGCAACAATGTGGGGTCCCCTCTAAAAGTTCTAATATAAAGAGGATGGAAGGGATAAGTACAGCGCTGCGCTAAAGAGAATGAGAGCACCATAGCAGCAGCCAACACACCCGTAGACTCAGGGTGAAAAAAAAACAACAAAAGATTAAAAGTGTAGCGCTATAAGCGCAATATATGTGTACAGTAGATTAATATATCAAAATGGTGTAAGAAATGAATAACCTTATACAGTTATTACAACTGCTAAGTGAGACTGTAGTGCACCAAATAAACAAATATAAAAGTGACTGGTATATAAAAAAAGCAATAACACTTATGTGCATATAACACCTCAAACAATTTCAAAAGATATAGTATTCCATATCAAATAAGTGAAAAAAGTCAAAAAAGTCTGTGGTGGTAGTGCATAAACGATGATGGGCGAATGCCTCCCAAACGCACAGGGGGATGATTAAGCCCAATCTGGCAAGTAAGTGGACCGTGGAAAGACCGAAGGTGCACGAAAAGTTGAGATCAGTGCCAGGACCATCACCAGGAGAGTATGGAGGCTTACCAGAGTTTAATAGCCTGAAATGGCATACGCCATACAGGTCAAAAAAGCTTGGTGACCAACAGGTCTAGGTAGCTTGTCTGGACAGATGTCATCTCCTCTCGGTAGGAAGGAAAATCAGCACGGCTTCCACATCAATAGATACACCACCATAGACCAAATTCGTATTGCATAGGAGAAGTAAAAATACTCACATAGCGTGATAACGTTTAACTTGGATTTATTAAAAAGTAATTTAAAAAACAGACTCACATTTTCAGAAGATATGAAACAGCGTAAAAATCATATAGCGGCAGTCGTGAGGGGTCCACCCGACATGTTTCAACTAAACAGCCATCATCTGGGGTGTGGAACCCTCTCACCCCACCGCACTATAAACAGATAATGACCCCCACTGGGAGTGTCCGAATACCGGAAGCACATCAAATGATCATTACTTCCGGTTGTAGGGGTCATACATCGCTATGGCATTTGCACTTAAAACTATGGATACTATAGGGATAAATCTTTATTTAATAATCCCCATAGTTTAGTAATGATCACAAGTTATAGTGTACTTTCGTGTAATTAAATAGGCATTGGTCCGGCTCGCCCGTCCGGAAACCAAGCCTCTTTATCAATATCCCTGTGTGTAAGTGGGTGTGAGCGCAACGTTTCATTTTCCACAGGGTATCAACGTTGAATGGGACATCAACTCTTTTATTAATCAGGCTTAGGTATGGATATGATCTCTCGTTCTTAAATTAAGCATAGTTATGTGTAATATAACCTAGCCCAAATATTGGCATGATTTTTTGTAATGTTATTATATATGATTGGTCATCTTTATGGTTTTCGAATGAAATACATGCATTTTATATGCGATTTGGGCTGCCTTGGTTGCTGATTTCCTATAAATGTATGGATGCCCTTCACTGGCAGTGTCCGTTATTGAGTTTACAATTTATACCAGGGTATTTTGGGAGGACGTTCCCCCATATAAGCTCATCATTTTGGAGTATCTTTTGTATTCCATATTTCTTTTATCAATGCAACTTTTTATCTCTAATAGTTTATACTCCATATTCCCTTTAATAATGTATTTTTATTAATGTGAGCAATCCTAGTCCCCATACATCTTGCCATCTCTGCTCCTGCTGTTGTCCACCTCTGCTGACACTTCAGTTTTTGTGGCCGGTCCCTTACTGAGGATTGCTTCTACTTCCTGAGGTGCAGCGGTGTCCCTATAGGACATGATGGACAGCTGGCTGAGAGTGAGGCTTGGCTCAAGATTTGGAGCGCATCGCCGCCGCTCCTGAGACATGACAATGATGTCACTGCGCTATAAGGAGGCGGGGCTTGATTCGTGTGTGGAGCGCGGCGGCGTCGTTGCGCTCACACCCACTTACACACAGGGATATTGATAAAGAGGCTTGGTTTCTGGACGGGCGAGCCGGACCAATTTAATTACACGAAAGTACACTATAACTTGTGATCATTACTAAACTATGGGGATTATTAAATAAAGATTTATCCCTATAAAATGCAGCAAGTACCATGTTTTTACCTCGATTTTGACGTGATTTGGACGCGATTCGCGTTTTGCGATTTGTGGGGTTTTTTTTTTTCAGCTGTACATTCACTGTATATAACCAGTTAATAAGGAGGGGGCCGGAGAGCCGGCCGCCGCATCCTTAACAGCTGATGAGTCATCAGCTGTCAACGGGCATCCCAGCTGAATGTAAAAAAAAGAATTGCTGGCTTAAAAAATCATGAAAAAAAACAGCGTGGGGTCCCCCCAGGTCCGTACCAGGCCCTTGGGTCTAGTATGGATTTGAAGGGGACCCCCCCAAAATCCATAACAGACCCTTATCCAAGCATGCAGCCCGGCAGGTCAGGAAAGGGAGGGGATGAGTGAGCACCCCCCCGGACCATATCAGGCCGTATGCCCTCAACATGGGGGGGTGGGTGCTTTGGGGCAGAGGGGACTCTGCGCCCCCACCCCGAAGCACTTTGCCCCCATGTTGATGGGGACAAGGGCCTCTTCCCGACAACCCTGGCCGGTGGTTTCGGGGTCTGCGGGCAGGAGGCTTATCGGAATCTGGAAGTCCCCTTTAACAAGTGGGCCCCCAGATCCCGCCCCCCCTATGTAAATGGGTATCGGGTATATCGTACCCCTACCCATTCACCACAAAAGCAGTGAAATATATAAACAAAACAAGAGCTGATTTTTGACAAGTCCTGTATTAAAAATAAATAGCTCTGTCTTCTCCCCCAGTTGTCTCCTTCCGCCAATGTCTGTCCCGGTGCTGTCTCCTTCCCGAGCCTCCTCTCCCACCGCCGTCTCTCCCGATGTTGTCTTCTCCCCAAGCCATCTTCTCCCACCGCCGTCTTTTCCGGAGCTGTCTTCTCCTGCACCGCTATGTTCTTTCTCGCCGTTGGTTACCCACTAAAAACAAAAAAGTCCACTCTTGTCCTGATGCTGTCTTCCTCCATTGTGATGTCCCCCGCTGTCTGACATCTCTTATGTAGGGGAGAAGACAGAGCTATTTTTTTTTAATAAAGGACTCTTGTTTTGTTTTCACTGCTTTTTTGGTGAATATTACGATGTACCCGATACCCTTCACATAGGGAGGGGCAGGATCTGGGTGCCCCCCTTGTTAAAGGGGGATTCTAGATTTTCTGATAAGCCCCTGCCCACAGTCCCGATAACCACCGGCCAGGGTTGTGGGGAAGAGGACTTATCCCCATCAAGATGGGGGCAAGGTGCTTTGGAGTGGGGGGGTGCAGAATCCTGGGTGGAGAGTTCGTTTTGGAAGATCGTTTCATGCTTGATTGACCCACCACCGCTGATGAGTGTGTCAATGTTTTGGGGTAAGAGTACCCAACCCCCCCTCCCCAGTGTTGGATGCACATCCCAGATTGTCGTGTGTGAAACTCACTCCCTAGAATGCATATTTACCTTCTCTTGTCACAAGAACAATTGCATTTTTATAGTTATCTTTCAGAGACTATATACCTTTCATTAAATGTCTCCATTGACTTTATCTACGTTCATTATAGACACATTGTGATACTGATTAACATTTATGTGTAATCATTATATGGGCTATATGCATTCTATATGATTGTGCCATGCATAAATGAGCTTACCCTGTGTCTTTATTTTTGCACTTAGCACTTTCATTGTTACTCATTAGTGCATATTCACAGTATCATTCACTACTCACCAGTGAATATAAACCCCAGAGGTTATCCTTGGGGGTGCTATATTCTGTCAGCGCTGCATTTTTTTATTCTTTATCCTTTAACGACACACATTGAAACATGTTTGGCAGAATCTGTTTTTTTTTCCGACGGATGTTGGCTCAAACATGGATGTTGGATGTTCCAACAAGATTTGTGCGACCGTCCAGAACCTGGTGACGTACAACACGTACGACGGCACTATAAAAGGGGCATTCAATACCAAGTACGCCACCCTTTGGGCTCCTTCTGCTAATCTCGTGTTAGTAGAAGTTTGGTGAGAGACGATTCGCGCTTTTCAGACTCGTGCTTTTCCGATCTTTACTGCTCTTCAGTTTGTACTTGTGTGTTCGTATCTGGTTTTCAGTGCTTGCCCCCTCAAGGCACACGCGAGGTCCGTATAAAATATATGGAGTACTTTGCGGGTAGGGGGGCCATTGATATTCCAGAAAATGTTTAATAAACACTAAAAAAATATATATTTAAATTGAAATAATATTTCCTTTTGATTTAATGCTTGTGTTTGTTTTAACTGTCTCCTAGGTTCTCCAATGGGCTTTTATTTTTTGACATTTTCTTCAATAGTGCAAACGTAATTTATTTGATACATGGGGTGACAATCTGTTCTTCAGCGAACTATTATTATGTTGTGGGTCTGCTACACACACACACCTTGCTTTTGTTGTTAATGTGTGTAATGCATTACATTTAAAAATATACATCATTTTCAGCACCATGAATGAATTTTGCAGAGTCACGGAAATGGCATTATTTTGGCAAATTATAAAGCACTGTGGGAGTTATTTAATAAAGGAAAATCCACTTTGCACTACAAAAGTGCAAAAGTGCACTTGAAAGTGCACTATTAGTGCAAAGTAATTTTGCCTTTAGGAAATAACCCCATTGTCACTGTAAACTTACTTACTAAACAACTTACTCCAAAAACTGCTATTGAGCATTGAAAGAGGAAGCCACACATTGTTGAGTCTTTAAATTTTTACTCTGTGCACATTCACATGTGTGTTAGAAAATGGTTTTTGAACAAACCAACATATTTTTGGAATAACATTTTTGCATTTGCCAATACAAATAGCCTTTTTGTGTTAAACAAGCATGTTTAAAACCATAAAACAATACACAACTCAGGAACTAACAAAGTTCAACTTTGATAAATTGAAGGCAATATGAGGCATTAATATGTCCAAACTGTGTTGATCTTGCCTTCATCAGATGGGGTGATGTCACCCCTATGAAAGCCAAATTTTGAAGATGCACACAAATTGAGAGTCAAAATGGGGATTTCCCTCCTGATCCCATGCCTTAGGTCAACATGTGCTAGCTCCCATCATCGGGGATCAATGGACATGTTTCCGGGCTGCAACCCCTTCCTCTCAGCTACTTTAGTTGTGAGGAAGGGCTTGCACCCACAAAACACATACATTGATATCCCGTGATAGAAGATAGCAAATGTTGACACACTGTGTGCATTCTCAAAATTTGGCTTTCAATAGAGTTCAATTTTTTTTAATAAATTTAGAAAATATCAACAAATTGAAGAATTTTGGTGTGTGTTTGATTCTGCCTAAAACATTAATGATGTTTTTGAGCCTTTTTTCTATATCATTGATGTCTTCCTTGATCTTTTGTAAATCACGATTGCACACCATGATCTCCCCGATGAGGACGTGTGCACTTGCACTTGTGAAATGCAAATCTTCTTCCACAACATCCACATGGCCTAAAATTAAAAAATACATCATGTATTAGAAATATGCAGGCATACATCTATTACCTGAAGCTGTGGTCTCAGACATTCACCTGTTGTGGTCACTATTTCGCCAACTTCTCCTTCCTCCACATCTGTCATGGTTATGCAGTGATGTGTGTCTGTCAGCTTACCTCTTCCATGTTTTTCTTTAGAGACCAGCCTCCCTCACCTGACGGTTTAAATAATCTTCCCTCAGCATAGCTCAACCATAGATCAACCATTGTGTATCCACTGTGTGTTTGGCTTCCTGTTTCCTGCATGCCGTGTGCTCTACATTTGTCTCTGTTACCGACCTTGGCGTGTTCTTGACTATTCCTGTTTGCTTGTGACCTTGACCTTTTGGCGTGTCCCCAACTATCCCTGTCTGCCTGTGACCCTGAACCTTTGGCGTGTACTCTGTTTTTCCTGTCTGCTAGGCACCCTGACATCTGCCTTATCCCTTTACTATCCTTGTTGTTCCAGCCTGCTGCTTCCTCTATCTTCTGTAGTCTACCGTGAGCGTGAGCTGTGAGACCCTGGGGGCCGCGACCTGGAGCCAGACTACAGCGCACTCCATCCTCACCCCTGGAGGCTCTGGTGAACACCTGCTGGCTCTTAGACTCCGCGCCCTGGGGAATCTATGCTCTAGCTCCCACTGGGATCTGTGTTAGTGATCCAGTAGACCTGCTTCCTGAACCTCCCAAGGTTCAATCCACAGCAGTCAGTCCTAGGGTCCACCACCTTAGCGGTGCACTTCTGACTCCTACGGAGTGCATTTGTCACCTGGTCTCAGGTGACCTGACAACATCTTCTGGTTGTGTTGGTGATATTCACCTTCTTTAGGAGGTTTTGGGTCCCTGGTGTCTTTTCTCCCCTATGTGACAGAAAAAAGGTATACATGACAGGTCGCCGAATCTGACAAAACACCGGAAGAGGTGGAAGAGAAGTTGCTTGTGGCCGCTGCTGAAGGCCATCTCCAGTCAGGATGATGCTCTCCCTGCGGCAGATCTTTTGGGCTATGCTCCCCTCTCCTTCACCTACTGTTGCCTTTGCTAGATTTAACTCAACAGCACCTGAGCAGGCACCAAAGAAAACAAAGTTTGGGCCTTTGAGCGACAAAGACAGAATTTTCACTAATGTGTATGGATGTCATGATTGGAGGTTAAAAGGAGCGCAGAGCTGCGGCGACTGATACAAGACCAAGGAAATTTTGCTTAAAGTGGTGGATTGGATATTGGGAGAGAAAAAGTCTTTGGGACTGAGAGGAAGAGGAGGAGCTGGCTTCCCCGCTGGGCTCAAATGGAGCTTCATGAACAAGCCATCTGATGGAAGGCCTAAGTATCTTGTAGTCAATGCTGATGAAGGAGAACCAGGAACCTGCAAGGACCGTGAGATTATGCGGCATGACCCCCACAAGCTGGTTGAGGGTTGTCTGGTGGCTGGCCACAGTATGGCTGCATGAGCTGCTTATATTTACATCTGTGGAGAGTTCTACAACGAGGCATCCAACCTCCAGGTGGCCATCCGGGAGGCGTATGAGGCAGGACTTATCGGAAAAAATGCTTGCAGCTCCGGGTTCGACTTTGACGTGTTTGTAGTAAGAGGAGCCGGAGCATACATCCGTGGAGAAGAAACAGCATTGATTGAGAGTATTGAAGGGAAGCAGGGGAAGCCCCCTCTCAACCCCCCATTTCCAACTGACGTTGGAGTCTTTGGGTGCCCAACAACTGTTGCTAATGTGCAGACCGTTTCAGTGGCGCCCACCATCTGCAGACGTGGAGGCTCCTAGTTTGCCGGCTTCGGTTGGGAAAGAAATTCGGGAACTAAACTGTTCAACATCTCCGGTCACGTCAACAATCCATGTACTGTGGAGGAAGAGATGTCCATACCACTGAAAGACGTCAATGGGGTTCTAACGTTCGTGCAAATTTTCGGTCCGTTCGCAGGTTCTGGTGCGAACCGAACCAGGGGGTGTTCGGCTCATCCCTAATAAGGACTCCTCAATCCTCAGGCCACCAATTTTGACTGTAAAATAATTGATGTGTGCCCTGGGGTACAAAGGCTTCGCAAATTTCACCAGTTTCTCCACTGTTGTCTTCCCCTTTATTTTGTTATGACCCAGAATAATTGGCTATTTATTTTTCACAAATGCTTGCCGATGTGTTTTACTTCAAAAAGGACAGTTTGTTTGTGAGTAGGCAGGTACATTTCAAAAATACAAAGTCATATTAACAAGGGACACCAACACCAACCTCCTTGAAGTTAAAAAATACAAAATAATAATGGTGTTGTGGTAACTTGACACAAAACGAAAGAAAAAATTATGGAGATCACTATAAAAATACAAAATAAAAATTGGAGATCTGGATAAAAAAAAAAATATAAACAAAATTCAAAACATTATTATGGAGGTCTGACGGAAAAAAATAAATAAAACATTATTCATGAGATCACAAAAAATACTAAAGAAATCAGTTTGTCAGAACTCTGTGTGAATATCAGCAGCAAAACAACTTCATTATTCTAGCATTATAAAGAAGAAGAGAATGCACTGCATTAAAAGATTTCAAAATTTGCAGCGTGACGAATGTGCTATCTCCATTACAAACGCTAGTCTTACCAGAACAAGCGCTTCCTCCTCGTACTTGATTGAGAGCATGCGTGGAACTTTGTGCATCGGAATTGTGTACACATGATTGGAATTTACGAGAATGGATTTTGTTGACGGAAAATTTGAGATCCAGATCTCAAATTTTGTGTGTCGGAAATCCCGATGGAAAATGTCCAATGGAGCCTACACACGGTCAGAATTTCCGACAACAAGCTCACATCGAACATTTTCCGTCGGAAAATCCGACCGTGTGTACGGGGCATTAGAGTGACGCTTCCCCGCACTTGTTCCATAGTCTGCCTTGATCCGTAGCCTGTGTTTGTGGCTGTAGCCGGCAATGTGAGTGCACTTATTATAGTTTTGTATCAATAAATAGTGGATTTTTTACGCTATGAAGCCTTCCTTTCTGTTTTTGACATGTTGGCAAATGGTCTGTATCTGTGGGAAACTTGCATGACTGGTTTGCAAGTCCATTAATGAAGGGAGTGGATCCGTTATACCATCTTTGGATGTTTGAGATTTTATAGTGCTCCAACAGGATCTGAAGTAGATTGTATAGTGTATGACACCTCCTAAAAGTATGAATTTTTAAATAGTTTTTTGTAAAGAGGTGAGTCATTTACATGAAGAGGTGAAGGACACTGGATGTTTTGATATCACATTTTGAACAAGGAAGATTGTTTTACATATGTATTTTCTTTTATTAAAAAAAATGTTTATACACATTGCAATTGAAGGTGAACATTAAGAACTTGGGTTTTGTTTATTTGGATTTATGAGTAATTATTAAGCCCCTTTCACACTTGTGCGACTTGTCCTGCATCAGAGCGTGGAAAGCACAACATTTTGGAGACATGCAGGACCCCTTACCACATGCCCAAAAACATTCTAAAGATCCTTGATGTGCTGCCAATATATGCTTTGACAAGACAAGAGGAGGGTACCTTACCAGGAGGGGTCCTCTTGGCAAAGCACCTGGTCCTCATGTTGATGAGAACAAGAGTCTATTCCCCATATCTCTGGCCCAGTGGATGTGGCGACCTGTGGGAGACTCTTATGGGCATCTGGAAAATGAGGGGTTCCCTAGATACAATCCCTTTAAGTAAATAAGCACACTACACTTTTGAAAAAGTCTTTTATTAAGCAAAAACATGCTCTCCCGGTGTAGAGCCATCACCAACCAGTGTTGTAGATTCCCGTCAATCACTATAAACAACAGCTGCCAAGCAGCCATAAAAAAATCACACTGACCCGCTCTTGATGACTGCTCACCATTAATGATAGCTCCTGCCCCTTTATCTGACTGTAACAAAGGGGCAGGGCATCCAGGGTGACATCATTGTGGTGGGGAAGGGATGGGATCAGTCAGTTGGATGGTGGTGGGGGGAATGGAGTCAGGCAGATAGATGCTTGTGGAGGGATGGAATCAGGCAGAAGGATGGTGGGGAGGTGGGATCAGGCAGAGGGATGGTGGCGGGAGGGATGGGATCAGACACTACAAGAGTAGGACACTAGGCAGAAAAGAACTGCTGAGTATTTTTCTGCCTAGTGTCCTACTTCTGTAGGTGGTGAAGTAACCCTATCGGCAAGATGCAGAGGAGCTGTGTCCATAAATGAACACAAGAGAAAAGGATTTTACAGTGAGTAACAAAAAATTCAGTCTTTCTAATAAATATAGACTAAAAAAAAAAAAAACAGAGGCATAATGCTGCCCCTAGATTTTTATTCATCACCTGCAATATTTAGTCACTAATTGACTGCATTTATACTTCGGATTTATAAAATATTGCTACTCTGCAAAAGGGAATAACAGCACGTAATTGTAGGTTATTTAGAGTTATTAAAATAATAATTTGAATTAAACCATCTTTCAAGTCAGGTTTGGTTGAAAATTGTTTAGCTTTTTGTATGCACATTATTACCCATGCCTCTACTTCCTACATTACTTAAAGGAGAAGTGCAGATAAAGCTTGTTTGACTGTACTTCTTCTGTGGATCACCGGAGTGCAGACCATAGTTACATATTACGTGAGGTTGAAAAAAGACACAAGTCCAACCTCTCAGGCATCTCTTCTCCAGAGAGAATAAGTTCAGTGCTTGCAACCTTTCCTCATAACTAATATCCTCCAGACCCTTTATTAGCTTTGTTGCCCTTCTTTGTACTCGCTCCATTTCCAGTAGAACTGGACAGCATACTCTAGGTGCACCCGGACCAGAGTCTTGTAAAGTGGGAGAATTATCCTTTTATCTCTGAAGTTGATCCCCTTTTTAATGCATGCCAATATTCTGTTTGCTTTGTTAGCAGCAGCTTGGCATTGCGTGCCATTGCTGAGCCTATCATCTACTAGGACCCCTAGGTCCTTTTCCATCCTAAATTCCCCCAGAGGTTCTCCCCCCCAGTGTATAGATTGCATTCATATTTTTGCCACCCAAATGCATTATTTTACATTTTTCTACATTAAACCTCATTTGCCATGTAGTTACACACCCCATTAATTTGTTCAGATCTTTTGGCAAAGTTTCCACATCCTGCGGAGAACTTATTGCCCTGCTTAGCTTAGTATCGTCCACAAATACAGAGGCTTTGTTAGCAGCAGCTTGGCATTGCATGCCATTGCTGAGTGTATCATCTACCAGGACCCCCAGGTCATTTTCCATCCTAAATTCCCCCAGAGGTTCTCCCCCCAGTGTATAGATTGCATTCATATTTTTGCCACCCAAATGCATTATTTTCCATTTTTCTACATTAAACCTCATTTGCCATGTAGTTGCCCACCCCATTAATTTGTTCAGCTCTTTTGGCAAAGTTTCCACATCCTGCAGAGAAGTTTTTGCCCTGCTTAGCTTACTATCATCCGCAAATACAGAGATTGAACTGTTTACCCCATCCTCCAGGGCATTTATGAACAAATTAAATAGGATTGGTCCCTGCACAGAACCCTGGGGGACCCCACTACCCACCCCTGACCATTCTGAGTACTCCCCATTTATCACCACTCTCAGAACTCGCCCTTGTAGCCAGTTTTTAATTCATGTACTCGCCCTATGGTCCATGCCAACGGACCTTATTTTGTACAGTAAACGTTTATGGGGAACTATGTCAAATGCTTTTGCAAAATCCAGATACACCACATCTACGGGCCTTCCTTTATCTAGATGCCAACTCACCTCCTCATAGAAGGTTAATAGATTGGTTTGGCAAGAACGATTATTCATGAATCCATGCTGATTACTGCTAATGCTACCGTTCTCATTACTAAAATCTTGTATATAGTCCCTTTTCATCCCCTCCAAGAGCTTGCATACTACTGATGTTAGGCTAACTGGTCTGTAATTCCCAGGGATGTATTTTGGGCCCTTTTTAAATATTGGTGCTACATTGGCTTTTCTCCAATCAGCTGGTACCATTCCAGTCAGTAAACTGTCAGTAAAAATTAGGAACAATGGTCTGGCAATTACTTGACTGAGATCGTTCTGCACTCTTGTGACCTGTTTTCAGCAGGCAGTGGGCTGAAGTCCGCTGTCTGCTGACATCACAGAGCCAGTCCAGGCTCGGGTAAGATCGTGACAATGGAGTCAGGATCTGCCTACATGCCTGAACCGGCACCCGGCTCAGCCTCTCAGTGAGCTGCTGAGAGCCTGAGTCAGCCGCTCCTGCCCCCTCCTCTGGTGAGTGCTGGGGAGAGGCAGAGCAGAGAGGTGGTGACTGACAGTGATCTGCGGTGTTAGATCGCTTGGTTCTCACTCTTGGAGGCACCGGGGGACCGATGCTGCATCCACTTAGGTAAGTATGATTATTGAATAAAAAGAAAACCCATACTTCTCTTTTAAATTGTTCTATCCAATTGTCAAAGAATCACTGAGCCGTGTTCCCAGATTAATAATGTCATTTTGACATTGTAAACCATATGTTGAATGTAAACATAACAAAGACACGTGCTAAGAAGCAGAACATATGACATAAAGATAGTTTATAGTAGCTACTAGCTAGTAGTTATCTGCTCTGTACAAATATCCCACTAAGTAAATATTAACTACAATAGGGGAAGCTGAACATGAGAGTAAGGTTTTGGTGATACTTCGGGAGTAAAAACTGCTAGATGTATATACAGTGTATCTCTCATTTTTTGTAATTGTACCTTAACAGCTGCTAAATAGTGACAGTGACATTTATTTTTTATTACCTTACTGCTGAAACTTCTATATGAAAAAGAATATGTGTCAAATCTGCACCTCCGCATTCTCTTGGTTCATAACTGTACCTGTATAAAGCAAGCGAGCGATTTATTTTCACGTCCAACTCACAGATTGACACGTTGTGGTGCACTTCTTTAAAAAAATAAAAGTGCAGGTCTGTTAAAACCTGCATTGTTCTTTGTTGACAGCCTATTTAAAATGTTGTCCTAACAAAATGCACGCTAACACACAACAAACCACGAGCATTGTATGGTAATGCACCGCAACAGTCTGAATCCAGCCTTAATGCCCAGATTTAATAAGGTCTTTATGTGGTTAACACACACATGAAGCATCTATTTACAATAGACTGCAAAAGAAGAATACTGTGTTCTATAAGTTAATGGTGAATTTAAGGTTGTATCCACAAACACCTTTAATATTCATAGGTTGGTCAAACTTGGGACCCTTTCACGCCATTTGGAATGTGCCCCATCAAATTATTCCACTTTACCTTAGATGAGGGCAGCTCGAGATATTTTAGCTGACAGCTCTCATACCAACTACAGTCAGGTCTATAAATATTTGGACATCGACACAATTCTAATCTTTTAGAATTGAGCATGCATTTCACTTGCTGAAGACAAAACTGAAGGGAAAATGCCCCAAGAACAAGCAGGAACTAAAAACAGTTGCAGTGGAGGCCTGGCAGAGCATCACCAGGGATGAAACACAGCATCTGGTGATGTCTATGCATTCCGGACTTCAGGCTGTAATTGACTGCAAAGGATTTGAAACCAAGTATTTAAAAGTGAAAGTTTGATGGATGATTGTTAATCTGTCCCATTACTTTTGGCCCCTTGAATAGTGGGAGGCACATATACAAACTGTTGTAATTCCTACACCGTTCACCTGATTTGGATGTAAATACCCTCAAATTAAAGCTGAAAGTCTGCAGTTAAAGCACACCTTGTTCGTTTCATTTCAAATCCATTGTGGTGGTGTATAGAGGCAAAAAGATTAGAATTGTGTCGATGTCCCAATATTTATGGACCTGGCTGTATATATATATATATATATGCATGGGGACCAGACCCTGCTCCACCCGCAGCTTCTTCCCGGCAGCAGCACATGGTAAGGAGGCTGCACTGTGATGTAAGGGAGGGTGGGGGACAGTTGACTTCTGATAGTAGGGGGCTCTTGAAATCTGAAGTAGGGGGGCAGGGAGTGCTCCTGACATCTAGTCCTACAGATACAACCAGCCCTTTGAGGGCAACCATAATGCTGATGCGGCACACAATGAAATTGAATTTAACATTCCTGTATTAACATATCACAGCTGATTCCAGCTTCATTGAAGAGAAATATTTTACCAGTCTGCTGAAAAACGGATTCTTTCAACAAGTACATTTTTTAGTTCTTTCCTGCTCTCATTGGTCCTTCTGCTGACCTCCATGTCACGTCTGTGTCCCGTGTTGGAGTTGGCGGTAAGAAATGCTCAGCACATCAAGGAACACAAGAGATTTATAGTCCTGGAATTGTCAGTTTCTCAGCAGACTTCAGAAGAAAATTTCTCTTCAATGTTTGCAGTGTTTGCAGCAGTGCAGAAGAGTTATTTACCATCTTCTTTTGCAGGGACAACTTTGTGGCCGAACGTATTTACCTAAATATTATTATTAATAACAAAGTATTTTTAAACCCCAGACTAGAACTCCTCCTTACCTTCCGATTCCCCATACTCCCTTCCCAATATTAATCTACCCAATCCCCTTAAGCTCACACAATAGCCCATAGTAGTTGCGGTCCTGAAACCCACCCACCACACCCTCTCCTTCCCCAACCCCCCCTTCCCAAGTTTTTATATGAACAGATGTGGATAACTCACTAGTTACAGTATCTAGTCCTTTCTTCTTAGGTTTAATAGTTCTTACTGGTTCAATTCAGTGTTTTAGATTTTAGATTTTGCAAGAAGCACCCACAGAAAAGGCTTTGATGGTCTTAGTTTGTTAACATGAGTGAAGTTTTTACTTAGCCTGTATCGACCCTACCTCTATTTTTCCGGTTTTAATTTTTAGTTGATGTGGTATATAAATGTCTTGTCTTGTAAACTATATCTACTAAGCATTAATGAAATTCCTTGAAACGCAAAGTTTTCTTGGTGGGATTCGGGTCCTCTTTCTCATACAAATTTAAGAATGTTCTGATGTGACTTTGATTATTTTGAGCAATGTGTTCATGCCCCTGCGTGGGTGTACTTGATACTATGTTACTTCCTTAAAACAATAAAAAATTTTGGAAGACAAAATATTTTTAATTTTTAAACACTTCAGTGTAAGCCTTATAAGATAAATAAATAACAATTTTGATAAAAATCACTCCCAAAAGGATCTTTATAGATTCAATCCAGTGTATAGAATTTCAATAAATACTGTAACTATCATTGGTATTATTATAAAAATGAGCATTTAGGGAAATATATGTTGAATATTTTGTGTGTTCAGTGAGCTCATATTTTGAGTTAATATTTTTGAGCTACATTTAATTTGTATTTTCATGTTTTCAACTGTATTGCTTACTGTATATTTGATTTGTCAATTAGCCAGTAGAGGAAACTCCCAGTAGCTGCAATTACTCTGTCTCTGTTGAGGTAAAATATCAGCCACAAAAGGAAATGCATTGTTTTCAGTGAGTGGGTTGTGAAAAGGATCAGCAAAGCATAAGTATGCATGAGCCTCTATGTACAGTATATACATAAATGAAATTATTCATGAAACCAGTTTTTAAAGAATGTACTGTTCACTCATTGAGATTATATGCATTGGGTTGATCTCATTTACATGTTTATGTTTTATACATTATACTTTTCTCTTATTGACTACTCCATGGGGGTTGATTTAATAAAACTGGAGAGTGAAAAATCTGGTGCAGCTGTGCATGGTAGCCAATCAGCTTCTAACTTCAGCTTGTTCAATTAAGCTTTGACAAATTAGTTTCTAGGCAGAACTGCACCAGATTTTGTACTTTCCGGTTTTAGTAAATCAACCCCAGTGTATATTATGTTGTAATTATGGTTATAAATCTCTTCTGTAAACTGTCTGCTAGTTTTACCCATATTACATTTCCCACATTCACGTTAAAAAGTAAATCATCCCTCCAGAACTGCAGATCACATATGGAGGACTGACAGCATTTTTCTTGAGTGTAATGCCTCATACACACTATCGGACTTTCCGCCAACAAAACCGTGGAATTTTGTCTGAAGGGCGTTGGCTCAAACTTGTCTTGCATACACATGGTCACACAAATGTTGGCCAACAATTATGAACATGGTGACGTACAAGACGTACTACGTGGTTTTTCAGCTCTTTAGCACCACCCTTTGGGCTCCTTCTGCTAATTTCATGTTAGTAGAAGTTTGGTGAGTGTTGATTCGCGCTTTTCTTTTCGCCTTTTTTCATTTAGCGCTTTTCAGTTCGCGCTTTTCATTTCGTGCTTATCAGTTAGTTTCTGAACGGCTGTTCGTCAACCAGACATGTTGCGGAATTGGAGGAGATAACGTGTTATTTATTATTAGCCTTGTAGTTATTGCTTTAAAATATTTTTCTTGGTTTGATATATTTTCTATATTTTTAGATGCATAGAATGCACTTTTTGGTTAAGTTCTATTGGCAGATAGCATGTCTAATTTTTTTTTTTAATGCACAATAAAAAAAATTGTGTAGAATAATACTTGGCTATGTGTTTTACTTTAAATTACAGTTTGGGAGTAGGCAGTTACATTTTAAAAAATACAATGTAAAATTGACAAGGACACCAACATAGTTGTAGCTTTGATCTTAAAAACTAGGGGATAGTGGTGTTGTGGTAACTTGCCAAAAAAAAAAACATCAGTATCACCAGCAAAGCAGCTTCCTTATAATCCCATTAAAGAAGAAGAGAATTGTGCTCTGCATTTGGAGATTTCATAATTTGCCACGTCAAGAATGTTAATTCTCCATTACAAAAGCTAGTTTACAAGACCGACCACTTCTGCTTCTAAGCATGCATGTTTGTACTTTAGACTTTTGTCCAACGGACTTGTGTACACACGATCGGAAAATCCGACAACACACATTTGTTGGCGGAAAATTTGAAAACATGCTAGCCAACATTTGTTGGCGGAAAGTCCGACAACAATTGTCCGATGGAGCATACACACGGTCGGATTTTACACCAACAGCCTGTCATCGAACATTTACAGTCGGAAAGTCCAATCATGTGTACGGGGCTTTAGTTTCTCATCTCATCTAAAATAGTGACATTTGTCATATTGTTGAGTCGCTTTCCAAATAAAAACATTTTCCTGGCTTGAAGGATCTGAGCAATTATGAGCAATTTAATTTATGATGGACATAGTTAATCTATGAAATCTTTTTGGACAGAGAGAAAAAAAGGAAATACTGTACATCCAGATGATCAATTAGAATACACTCAGTGGAATATCAATAACATGTACAGTGCACGCAGTGCACTCATGGCCCAAGGGG
This sequence comes from Lithobates clamitans, assembly GCA_037952925.1. Taxonomy (NCBI): domain Eukaryota; kingdom Metazoa; phylum Chordata; class Amphibia; order Anura; family Ranidae; genus Lithobates; species Lithobates clamitans. The sequence continues at coordinate 764,744 of JBBGZY010000418.1, forward strand.
GATAGGGCCCACTGTGCACTCACTGCACACATTGGGGATATGCCAGTGTCCATGCCTCCCGAGTACCAACTGGCTGTTCCAGGACTTTCACAAAATCCCAGCGTCCTTCTGTCCAAGACATGTCCCATCACTGGGTGCTCCATGACACAGGGGAGCTGGAACTTTTGAATCATGTGCCTCATTGTGTCAGATTAAAAAATATACTTACTCACATTTTTTTTACCAGCAGTATACAGCATAGGTAGGAGGAGGAGGGTAAGCAGTGTTTTTAAACAGATTCATGTGTAGCCTTTACTTCCACTTAATGACGTTTTTCATTAACAACCTCGTACCCGCGCTATAGCCGAATGACTGCTACAGTACAAGCCTTAATTGCCAGGAGGCCATCCATAGACTGGGGGGGGGTGAGCGGCATTCTCTGTGATCACCAAGTCAATGAGACTCGGCTGATCACAGATCGGAGTAAGGGGCCGCTCCCGGCCCCTTATGTGATCAGCTGTCAGACAATGAAAAAGATTGGTAATCTGATTTTTTTTCCCCTCACGCTGACAGTGTGGGGGGAAAAAAAAGCCGGTCACCGGCTTCTGACAGAGGGACATTGGCCCCGAACAGGGAGAGGCACTGCTACTATGCAGTGCCATCTGATAGTGCCCACTAGTGCCACCTAAAGGTGCCCACTAGTGCCACCTACCAGTGCTCACCAGTGTCACCTATCAGTGTCCATCAGTGCTGTGAACCAGTGCCTCATCCATGCCACTTATCAGTGCTGTCTATCAGTGTCACCTACCAGTGCCCATTGGTGCCATCTATCAGTGCCGCCTATCAGTGCTCATCAGTTTCCTTCAGTGCCACCCATCAGTGCCACCTCTCAGTGCCACCTATCTGTGCCCACCACTGCCACCTATCAGTGCCATCTTATCAGTGCAGCCTATCAGTGCCCATCAATGCAGCCTATCAGTGCCCATCAGAACTGCCTCATCAGTGCACATTAATTAGGGAGAAAATGTACCTGTTTTCAAAATTTTATAACAAAGTATGAAACAGTTTTTTTTGTTTTTTTCTAAATTTTTGGGGTTTTTTTTTTCGTTTTTTTAGCAAAAAATAAATAAAACCATGCAGTGTATAAATACCACCAAAAGAAAGCTCTTTCTGTGTGAAAAGAAATAATAAAAATGTAATTTGGGTACAGTGTGGAATAACCGCACAATTGTCATTCAAAGAGTGACAGCGCTGAGTGACAAATTTTGGCTAAAAGCTGAAAATTGGCCAGGGCAGGAAGGGGTTTAAGTGACCAGTAAGCAAATGGTTAAGGTAGGATCAGATGAAGTGTAAGATCTCAGTCTATATTCTCTTTGCAAAAACATATACAATGAAAGAGTTTCATTTAAAGAAAATATCCTGTGTGCCAAGGTTTATGTGTGTCTAGAAGACTGTCACTTGTGGCTCAGTAATTAAGCAGTATTTTGTGTGTAAATGGACTATGGCATACTGTATATGCATAGTATATGTGGTGAATTACCGTAGTTCAGATTTAACCATACCCCTTTAAGATGCACCCAATATTTAGCGCAATGTAGCCACACCCATCTTTTGGCACAGCACATTTAGCACACCACATATCACACAGCTGGATAAGTGTACCTCTTTGACATGCTTTATAGTTGCTATTTATGTCAGTGTCTAATAGCGAGCACATTGTGGTCTTCAGTACCCAGTGGCTCACAGGGATGAGAAAAGAGCATGCACATATAAACTATTTATATTACATACCTGACCCCAGCTCTCTGTACATTATATACTCCTGATGCCTGCACTTTGTACACTAAATACACTTGATCCTTGAACTATGTACATTAGAGTCCTGACCCCTGCAATCTATGAACGTTCTCAGATGAAGTCAGAAGGACAAAACGTCAGGGCGTGACTGTACGGCAACTGGAAGTGACATTAGAGTGACGGCCAGATGTGACGTCGACTTCGTTAGTGCGGTGAGACACGGTGGTGTGCAATACACAGAGGACCATAGCCTGACATTGTAAGCTCTAAGGAGCAGGGCCCTCTGATTCCTACTGTATTAAAGTATATTGTATTTGTACTGTCTACCCTCAAGTTGTAAAGCGCTGCGTAAACTGTTGGTGCTATATAAATCCTGTATAATAATAATAATTATTGATGAGCGCAGCTCTTTGTAATTTTGTGAGTGTTGAGTTAATTGAGTTAATTTTATGAGTTTTTAATAAAGAGTATGAGCGGGATTACACTATGAGGATCGTCCGTGCCCTTTGTTTAAATTTTCAGCTTAATTAGAGAACTAACCCAATAGAGAGAGCTGATCAGAGGTTTATGCATTACTGTGATTGGAGTACTATGCGTGTTTTTGCCGATCAGACTACTTGCAGTGAGGTGGCATGAGGGGAGTGAGTCACACTTATTTGAAGTGCACTACAAGCAATATTTTATGGACTTTTTTATCATTGTTGAATGAAAATGTATTGCTTTACATCCTTATACTATTCACTTCTGTCACTGGGAGGTGGTGGCTCTTCTAAACTTCCAGATTAGATTAAGTGCTGCTAGGGTGATTTTTGATATTTAATCTATGCATTACATACTCCTAACACCTGAACTCTGTACAGTACAACCTCTATAAGGTTTTTACCACAATAGTAATGTGTCCCAGTTGAGGATATATTACCTTACTACCTGTTCTGGTAACCAAACAAAGTGCGGACATTCCCACTGTAGGACACAGAGCAAAAAAAAAACCCGACAAAAGTTCCCTCACTTCCTCACTCTACCTTAATAAAAAACTTATTGTACTTGCCATGAAATTGTTTTGAAGCCTCATGCACACTGGGCAGTTTAAACTCTGCTTTTAGAGGCATGTTGAGTTTTTTTTCTGCCTCTAAACACCCCTCAATGTTAGCCTATCACATAGGCGTTTACAGGCGTTTTTAAAAACACTACCAGCACATACCCCCCAACTTTTTGAGATGGGAATGAGGGACACTTATCAGCAAAAGTATGCAATCATAGGACACACCCCCTGCCACACCCCCTTAAAGGAGAATTGTACAAAAAAAAAACAAGATTGGTTAAACCAACAAGTGCTTATTTACCACTACTATTCCATTATATTGGCTTTTGGAATTTACAAATGCAGCAATTTAGAAATCAGATGAAAGGTTTAGCGATGAAAAACACTTTTTGATAGATAAAAAGTACATGTTATATACAATATATAGATCGAGCCAAAATGATGGACAAATGAGGAGGAATGAGGGACAGAGGGACTTTGCTCCAAATCAGGGACAGTTGGGAGCTATGCCAGCACATCCATAAGCAGCAGCATTTTTGCAGCAAAAATGCCACTGGAAGCAGTGGCTAATAAGTAAATATGCTTTAAGCCTCAACACCACCTTAACTTTGTAATTTAGATAAATTGCTTTACTGAACAAGACTGCCAGTTCAGATGTACACCTTGCAGAGGTGATGACAGCAAGGAGAAACCTTGTGGTGAGAGTCGAGAGCGGAATCTCCCTGATGGGTTCAAAAAGTGGTCTTTGAAGAACCAAGCTACCTAGATTCAAATCCCATGGAGTCACAGGTGACTACAGGGGGAGCTACATAAGAGACACATTATACAAAAGTTTTTACCAGTGAATGGGAGGCTTGTAGTCTTTGGAAAAAGATTGCAGAGACCAAAATTTGCCCTTTGAAGGGCCAAATGCTGACCTAGGCCTGATTGCAGAGAGGTTGAGATTATTTTCCAGGGTGAAATCTTTGTTCCTCACTCCAGGTGAAGTAAGCCTTCCATGTTCACTGGTAGACTTTACTGGATGTAGATTTCCCAGCTTCCTAGCTTTTTTTTCTGGAAATTACAGAATCTGACAGACCCCTGTTTCTCAATACTTGTGAGTGTTCAGCATCTAGTCCAGTGAGAAGCATGGAGAAACTCATGGCTGTAGAATCTCACTTAAAGAGGCTAGAACTGGAAGGAGATTAGAACTGCTGGGACATATAGTTGTGCATCTTTTGTAAGCTGTAATTGGGACTGCTGGGACTTAAAGTTTCTTATTAGCCATGAGCTGCTATCTCATACTTGCCAACAGTCCAGATTTTCCTGGGACAATCCCGATTTTGGGACCCTCGTCCCGATCGGAGCTCATCCCGATTAATTTCCCGGGATCTTGCCTTTGTCCCGGGAAAATCGGGAATGTTTAGGAAAAAATGGCCGTCAGGCTACAAAAAGATGGTCACGAGGATTATTTCCCCTTGTGTTCAGTGGAGAGGGGAGGGGCAGCCAAACAGCTTCTCCTCTCTCCACTGAACACAGACAAGAAAGCTGGGAACTGCCAGGAACTGTAGCTGCCGGGCTGCTGGGGGACACAGATCGCTCCGTAAGGAGGGCTCCGCTCCTGCTGCAAGACATAACTGAAGTAAGGAGAGCTCTGTTGCTGGGGGACACAGATCACTCTGTAAGGAGGGGTCCGCTGCTGCTGCCAGGGACACTGAAGTAAGGAGGGCTCTGTTGCTTGGTGACACAGATCGCTCTGTAAGGAGGGCTCTGCTGCTGCCAGCTGCTGGGGACACTGAAGTAAGGAGGGCTCTGTTGCTGGGGGACACCAGATGTAAAGGAGGACTCCGCTGCCGGGGACACCAGATGTAAAGGAGGGCCCGGCTGCTGGGGACACTAGATGTAAGGAGGGGTTCCGCTGCCAGGGACACAGATCTGTAAGGAGGGCTTCTGCTTCTGGGGCACCTGATGTAAGGACAGGATCTGCTGGGGGCACCTGATGTAAGGACGGACTCTGCTGGGGGCACCTGATTTAAGTACAGACTCTGCTGGGGGCACCTGATGCAAGGACAGACTCTGCTGGGGGCACCTGATGGCATCTGATGGCAGGCGACGTGGCAGGTGACACGTCAGGGGTCCCACTGATTCTGGATCATGGTGAGTTGAATGATTTCATTCTATATTACAATGTAATAATAGTAATAATGCGCTTCAATCATCCTGATACCACAACAACCATGCTGCTGGGTTGATTGAAGCGCCAACACCAGGTGTTTGGAGTATCTTTATCTGCTGATTTGTTAAACTCTGGAATACACATTTCTATTGTGATGTAGGATCTGGGCCTGCTGTCCCTCCATCCCTCCATTTCCTTCCTTATCTCTCCTTCCCTCCTTCTTTCCTTCTTTCCTTCTCTCTCTCTCTCTCTCTCCCTCCCTCCCTCTTTTCCCCTTTCTTCCTCCATCTCTCATTCATCTCAGACTCTATCCACACGCCCATATAGGCCACTCCCACTATTTCACGTAAACCACGCCCATTTTTCAACGCGGCACATTTTTCTTTTCTGCTATGTCACGCCTACAAACGCATGCCCCATCCCCTAATTATAATAATTTGGCCTACAGCCAAAAAAGTGTCCCTATAATTTTTTTTTTACAATGTTGCCAACTGTGCTATCTGGGCACCGAGACTTCTGTTCTCTGTTATTTTGCTGTCTTGCTGCCTCTGTGGTCCCTGAGCTGAGGCCATGTGCATAAGACCTGACTTCTCTATCCACATCGGATCCAGGAATTTCCTTTCCTCTGACCTCCTCCTGCTGTTTGACCAGCCATGGTTCTCAGAAGCTGCAAGTGTGAGTAGTCCACCCTGCTACCCTTTGATTGCTGTCCTGTTTTCTAATGCCCTGTTAACTTATGCCCTGATGAACTACTGCCCTGTAACTGTTGCCTTGAGGTTGCTGTCTGTCCCTTGTTGTTCCTGGATTATCGCCCTGTGACCCTGGACTTAACTATTGCTGTTACATATTGCTGTCTATCCCTCATAATGTTTGCGTTGTTGCTCTGTGACCCTGGACATAAACCCTGGATTATCATATTGCTATCTGTTCCTCATTGTGCCTGGATTCACACCCTGTGACTCTAAAATCAACTCCACAGGGCCAGCCTTTTTTTACATAAAGGACTTTTTTAAATGTGTGCTGCATTTATTTATTTATTTTTTTCTTTAGGAGGTCTCTGTCATTTTTTTACAAAAACAAAAAAAAGAAACCAGCAGGGGAATGTCAATGGCCACAAACAGAATGACTTTTACTTTCTAAATGTCATTTTTCTAGCAGTACCTCCTACACATCAAATAGATGCATCTCTGCACAGGCAAATTTAGGGTACACCAGTGGCGGTTGGTGCTCTATTTGTTTGGGGAGTGGCGAACAAACCACCCGACATCTTCCCCCCTACACTGTTCATTCAGTCGATCCCCCCATCGCTGTCTGTTGATCCTCCCCCGTCACTCGCTCATCTGCCCACTAGCATTACACTTACTCCATCTAGATCACGGGCAGCTTCGGCTCCTTCCTGCGTCTCCTACTTCTCGGCGGTTTCATTGAGGCTTCCTCTGTATCTCCTCCTCGGCGGCCAATATGGTCACTTCTTGGCCTTAAGACTCACTTCCCGATTGGCCGGGAGGAGAATCAGGAACACTACAGCGAATATTAATTTGCTATTGTCGCACAACTGGGTGGGCTCAGGGCGCAGTGCTCTGCACCCCGAGCCCACCCTTTTTTAAAGCCAATTATAGCCTCAGGCTCTAATCATGTGCTTCCAAAAAAAAACCCTATTGAAATGCAGGATGCCGCACGCATGTATGTAGATTAGGGACCGGGTGCATGGATTATGGGGGCGGCGCCCCTGCGCCCCTTATGGATGGGCCACCACTGGGGCACACCCAGACACAATGTTTTAAGGAATTTTGCAGCTTTAGGGATGATTGACACTCGGGGCAGACTGATTGGTTGGTCCATTCGGCCATGGTCCGAGGGCCCGGTCGCTGAAGGGGGCTCACCAGTGCCACCTGCTGGAACTGGTCCGGGGTCCAGGGACAAAAAACTTGTGGCCGCGGGCCCTCGGCGACAATCTTTTTGGGGCCTACACGGGCCCCAGCACTGCCTCGGAGGGTAAGGGGTGAGGGCGAGTGCCGCTGGATCACATAGAGCAGGGATCTCCCTTTTACCCAGCGACCACTGTCATCGGATGTCCCGGCTCTTTTGATAGGCATCACACTGGAGGCGGGACATCCAATGACAGGGTCGCTGGGTAAAAGGGAGATCCCTGCTCTATGTGATCTGGTGGCTCTCCTCTCAGTCTCCTGTATAACCCCCATACACTGGTGAGTTGCATGGAGGGGACACTGGCAAGGCTGCATGGAGGGGATACTAATCAGGTTGCACGGAGGGGATACTGATCAGGCTACATGGAGGGGACACTAGTGAGGCTGCATGGAGGGGAAACTGGTGAGGTTGCATGGAGGGGACACTGGTGAGGCTGCATGGAAAGGACACTGGTGAGGCTGCATGGAGGGGACACTGGTGAGCCTGCATTGAAAGGACACTGGTGAGGCTGCATGGAGGGGACACTGGTGAGGCTGCATGGAAAGGACACTGGTGAGGCTGCATTGAGGGGACACTGGTAAGGCTGCATGGAGAGGACACTGGCGAGGCTGCATGAAGGGGACACTGGCAAGGCTGCACAGAGGGGACACTGGTGAGGCTGCATTGATGGTGTCACGTACCTGGTAGGTTGTGAGCCTGAAGTGCAGGAAAAGACCTCCCTTACAGCTCCCACTCCCGTTCCCCTGGAATGGAGACAGAGGGCCAGGAGTGATGAGTGGTATGGGTGCCTGGCAGGATCAACAGTTGCTGAAAGTCCAGTAGTGGTGGCACCCTCTGGAGTCAGTAGTCTGAGGAGTAGACTGAGGACAGAGACTGGAATGCAGGACTGGAACCAGGAACAACAGCAGGTAATAGCAGACTGGAAGCTGGACTGGAACAACAGCAGAAGATAGCCTGGAACACTGGACTGGAACCAGGAACAACAGCAGGTAATAGACTGGAACGCTGGACTGGAACACAGCAGAAGATAGCCTGGAATGCTGGGCTGGAACACAGCAGAAGGTAGCCTGGAACGTTGGACTGGAACCAGCAGAAGGTAGCCTGGAAAGCTGGACTGGAACCAGGAACAACAGCAGGTAATAGCAAACTGGAAGCTGGACTGGAACCAGGAACAACAGCAGGTAATAGCAGACTGGAAGCTGATGAACACAGCGGAGGGTCAACAAGCCGGTGGTCAGTAACGTTCGGACAGCAGAGGTACCAGGGGTAATGCAGAGGGATGGTCAGGCAAGCCAAGAGGGTCTGGTGCAGGCAGATAGCAGGATCGTCAAACAGGAAGCCGGGTCAGATAACAGGAAACACAGATCAGATCAGGTAACACTCACAGAACGCTGTAGAGCAGACAGCGGGGATGGAGTGTGACAGGCCGGTTTAAATAGCCCGCCTGGCACTAGCGGGAGTGCGCGAGCGCGTGCCCGTGCGTGACAGCACCCGTGAACGCGCGCGCATGCGCAGTGGAACCCGCGGCCGTGTCCCCCTGCGTCTGGATCGCTGATTATTGGCATTATCTTCATGACATTGCCCCCCCCAAGGGGCAGCCTCCGGATGCCCCTTGAAGGAATTTCTCCGGATGGGCTCTTTTAAAAGATTGTAATAGATTTTCAGCATGAATATTATCCTTGGGTTCCCAAGAATTTTCTTCTGGGCCGAACCCCGTCCATTTTATCAAAAATTGATTTTGGTTGCCTCTTCTCCTATGATCCATGATAGCCTCCACCTCGAATTCTTCCTCCCCATGCACCAAAATTGGATCAGGAGGATCCGTACTTCGGCCTGGAAATGGGTTAGAAACAGAGGGTTTGAGTAGAGACACATGAAATACTGGATGCACTTTTAATGAATCCGGAAGTTCAAGTTCGTATGCCACCTCATTAATCCTTCGCTTAACAGGAAATGGGCCAAGAAACTTGGGACCCAATTTCTTTGATGGGCAAGCCATCCTGAGATTTACTGTAGATAACCATACCTGGTCCCCGGGTGTAAGTAACAGCTCACCTCGTCTCTTCTTATCAAAAGTTGCTTTATTATACTCCTGGGTCCTGGTCATGGTCTCCTGCAAAACTTGATTGTTGGAAGTGAAGAAGTCCAACCTCTCCTGAACTGCGGGTACTGTGCACTCTGGAAGAGAATTAGGCAGAAAAGAAGGGTGGTATTAACTGGTACCCCATGGAGCCTGATGACTTCTCTAATGAATACCTGTGCCGTTTCTATAGCTGAGGGAGTGCCCTTCATTGGGACAAAGTGGGCCATCTTCGACAACCGGTCTACTATGACAAAAATTGAGGTGAAACCCCCAGTAATTCCACAATAAAATCTATAGAAAGCATCTTCCAAGGCCTATCTGGGACAGGTAATGGCTTTAGCAAACCCCATGCCTTGGTCCTGTGCCCCTTGTTTCTGATACAGGTGGTACAGGATTCAACAAATCTCCTACAATCATCACGTAACTGAGGCCACCAAAAGGTACGCTGTACCAGATCAGTAGTTTTAGCCACTCCAAAATGCCCAGCAAAAGCATGGTCATGACAGAGTTCTAGTACTGAAACTCGTAGTTCTTCAGGTATAAAAATCCTATTCTCGTGCCATAATAACCCATCCTTAACTTGGAGTTCTGGCCTAATGGAAGACCCCAATTCTGCGGAAGCCTGCTTAATCCGGGAAAGCAGATCTCCCTGAAGCAAAAGAAAATTCCCCGGGGACAGAATGGTGTCCGGAGGGGAAACCTCTTGGGGCTTTTGAAACATCCTGGATAGGGCATCAGGCTTGGTATTCTTGGAACCAGGGCGATAAATGACATGAAAAGAGAACCTGGAGAAAAAGAGGGCCCACCTGGCTTGGCGTGGCTTCAACCTTTTTGCAGACCTCAAATACTCCAGGTTCTTATGATCTGTAAAAATTAAGAATGGATGAGCGGCACCCTCTAGCAGATAGCGCCACTCCTCAAACGCGGATTTGATAGCCAATAATTCTCTGTCACCTACATCATAATTTCTCTCTGCCGTGGACAATTTACGAGAGAAGAAGGCCACAGGATATAACAGGGCCTTAGTTCCCTGTCTTTGGGACAACACTGCCCCTACCGCAATTTCGGATGCGTCCACCTCTAGTACAAATGGCAGAGAGGAATCTGGATGTTTTAGCACGGAAGCAGAGGTAAAAAGGCCCTTGAGAGTCTCGAAAGCCTTTTGAGCCTCAGCAGACCAGTGGAAACGTGTACCCTGTTTAGTTAGCTGTGTGACGGGTGTGATGATGGCTGAAAACCCCTTAATAAATTTGCGGTAGAAATTAGCGAATCCAACGAATCGCTGGATCCCCTTCTTATCTGTTGGGACTGGCCAGTCTAGTACTGCAGTGACCTTTTGGGGGTCCATCTTAATGCCCTTGCTGGAAATGATTAACCCCAAAAATGGAATACTTTCCTGTTCAAATTCACATTTCTCAGCTTTTGCATATGGACCGTGTTGTCGAACCCGGGCCAATACACCTCTGACGTGCCTGCGATGGGATTCAAGGGAACAAGAAAAAATTAGTATGTCGTCTAGATAGACGATAACAAACAGATCTAGAAAGTCTCATAAGACATCATTGATGAAGTACTGGAATGTAGCAGGAGCATTGCACAGCCCAAACGGCATCACAAGGTATTCATAATGTCCATAACGGGTACGAAAGGCGGTCTTCCATTCGTCTCTGTCCCTAATACGAACCAAATTGTAGGCTCCGCGGAGGTCAAGCTTAGTGAATATGGTAGCTGTCCCAAGTCTTTGGAACAGCTCCGGTACCAGAGGAAGAGGGTAACGGTTCTTTACAGTGATTTTGTTCAGCTCACGGTAATCTACACATGGTCTGAGGGTCTTGTCTTTCTTTTGTACGAAGAAGATACCTGCACCTGCTGGAGACGTGGATGGACGAATGAAGCCTTTCTTTAGATTCTCATCGATATATTCTTTTAAAGCCCCTTGTTCCACTTCCGTTAAAGGAAATATTCTTCCAAAAGGTATCTCGGCACCGGGGAGTAATTTGATAGGACAGTCATAGGCCTGGTGAGGGGGTAAGACCTCTGCCCCCTGCTTGCTGAATACATCTAAGAAATCATGATATGCAGAAGGGATGGAAAGCTGCAGACTAGGATCTGTGTTTAAACAGAGCAAGGTAGGATTCTTCTGAGTGTCCTGAAGTCTACAAGACTGTTGGCAATATGAGGAGGAAAAGGTAACCTCACCTGTGATCCAATTAATGTCAGGATTGTGGGCCTGTAACCATGGCATGCCGAGGATTATGGGGAACATAGGTGAAGCAATGATATCTAGGCGTAACAGTTCTTGATGAGAATTGGAGATGGAAACGGGTATTGGAACAGTCTCTTGGGTAACAGGCCCTGACTTAATGGCTGTTCCATCAGCTAGATGAATGGAAAGTCCATGGGTCTTAGGCAACAGAGGTATCCGGTGTTGGGTAGCAAAAAGAGAGTCCATGAAACAACTGCAAGCTCCAGAGTCAATAATGGCGGCTATTTGCAGGGTCTCTCCTGGAAGCTGTAACAGGAGAGAGAGAGCAAGATGAGTAGTGTTCTTAACCAGAGGTGCAACATAGTAAGGGGACAGAGATAGGCACTTACAAAGTTTAAGGGGACAGTTCCTGACATAGTGCCCAGGTTCCCCACAATACAGGCACAGATTATTCACTCGACGACGTTGTCGTTCCTCCTGAGTAAGAGAAGGCCGCAGAACCCCTAATTGCATTGGCTCAGGTGGGTTAAATGTAGACATTGGTGGTGCTGGTGATGTATGATGGGGAACTTTAGGGGTAACCCAAGTTGGGCGAGAGGTTCCCATCGCTCTCTCAGTCCTTCATTCTCTTAGACGTCGATCGATCTGGATGGTTAGATCGATCAATGCGTTCAAAGTCTGTGGGGTACCCACCCTGGCCAATTCATCTTTCAGAGAGTCAGAAAGTCCCATTCGAAACTGATAGCGGAGAGCCGCATCATTCCAATTCGTGTCTACACTCCACTTTCTGAATTCCGCCACATAGTCTTCTGCAGCCCTGCGACCCTACTGAAGGGTGTGCAAAGCCGCTTCTGCAGTCACGGACAGCTGGGGGTCATCATACAGCTGACCTAGTGCGTCAAAGAAGGTGGAAAGATTAGTCAAGGATACGTCCTTTTGCTCCAAGAGGCGGTAAGCCCAGGTTTGGGGGTCACCAGAAAGCAGAGAGATTACGTAGCCCACCTTAGTAGCCTCAAGGGAAAAGGTACGTGGCTGAAGAGCAAAGAACAGTTCACAGGAGTTGCGGAAAGCCCTGAATTTGAGGCGATTTCCGGAGAAACGTTCAGGCGTCGGGACCTTGGGTTCTGGAGGGAGCATCACCACTGTTGAGGAAGGCCCGACTGAAGGAGCAGAAGCGGAAGGGACTCCCTGAGCCCCAATGGGATTAGACAAAGTTAACACTCACTCCTCCAGCCTGGTGTATCCTTGCTGCAGATTCTTGACTGCTTCAGTCAATCCTGCCAGGTGTGCACAGAGTTCCTCCATGGGAGACGTTCCCTGCTCAGGCTCAGACATGGCTGTCTGCTACTGTCACGTACCTGGTAGGTTGTGAGCCTGAAGTGCAGGAAAAGACCTCCCTTACAGCTCCCACTCCCGTTCCCCTGGAATGGAGACAGAGGGCCAGGAGTGAAGAGTGGTATGGGTGCCTGGCAGGATCAACAGTTGCTGAAAGTCCAGTAGTGGTGGCACCCTCTGGAGTCAGTAGTCTGAGGAGTAGACTGAGGACAGGGACTGGAATGCAGGACTGGAACCAGGAACAACAGCAGGTAATAGCAGACTGGAAGCTGGACTGGAACAACAGCAGAAGATAGCCTGGAACACTGGACTGGAACAACAGCAGGTAATAGCCTGGAACGCTGGGCTGGAACACAGCAGAAGGTAGCCTGGAACGCTGGACTGGAACCAGGAACAACAGCAGGTAATAGACTGGAACGCTGGACTGGAACACAGCAGAAGATAGCCTGGAACGCTGGGCTGGAACACAGCAGAAGGTAGCCTGGAACGCTGGACTGGAACCAGCAGAAGGTAGCCTGGAACGCTGGACTGGAACCAGCAGAAGGTAGCCTGGAACGCTGGACTGGAACCAGGAACAACAGCAGGTAATAGCAAACTGGAAGCTGGACTGGAACCAGGAACAACAGCAGGTAATAGCAGACTGGAAGCTGATGAACACAGCGGAGGGTCAACAAGCCGGTGGTCAGTAACGTTCGGACAGCAGAGGTACCAGGGGTAATGCAGAGGGATGGTCAGGCAAGCCAAGAGGGTCTGGTGCAGGCAGATAGCAGGATCATCAAACAGGAAGCCGGGTCAGATAACAGGAAACACAGATCAGATCAGGTAACACTCACAGAACGCTGTAGAGCAGACAGCGGGGATGGAGTGTGACAGGCCGGTTTAAATAGCCCGCCTGGCACTAGCGGGAGTGCGCGCGTGCCCGTGCGTGACAGCACCCGTGAACGCGTGCGCATGCGCAGTGGAACCCGCGGCCGTGTCCCCCTGCGTCTGGATCGCTGATTATTGGCAGGATCTTCATGACAGATGGGCACTGATGAGGCTGCATTGATGGGGGCTATTTCTAACATAGCCTCTGAAATGGACACAGAGAGGACACACACGCAACATCATTATGTGTTGCACTGCGCGCCTCCGCGCACTGGGCCTGTTGCAAACCCTTTAGTTCTACTGTCACGGTAAAGGCAAAAGCCGCCGCCTCCCTCCAAGTCCCTCCCTCACCTCGGCAAACAGTGCCCGGAATGGTGGAACGAGGAGAGGACATACCAGCCAGCAACAGCAGGGCCAGGGCGCCAGACAGCCACCCACGGTGACCAACCCACACCAGGGAGCCAGCCACAGCAGGGCGACAGTCAGTCACTCACAGGAGCCAGCCACAGTGGACGCAGGAGCCAGCCAGCCACAGAGGACGCGGGAGCCAGCCAGCCACAGAGGATGCGGGAGCCAGCCACAGAGGACGCGGGAGCCAGCCAGCCACAGAGGACCAGCGTTGCCAACCTACCAGTTTGAAATTTACTGACACGGCACCCAAAATTCCCATCCAAGTTTCTACTGGCATTTTCCAAATGTTACAAAATTACAGTTTTAAGTGCAAATTTCAGTATTTAGCAATGTGATTGTCACGGAACGTCCCTCACTTCGCTTGAGTGCTTCCGTTATATACCACTTCCTCCCAGTCTGTATACAGATATTAGATATTCCAACCTCTCTGAGCACAAAACAAGGTGACACTTGCTTGTTGCTAACATGAACTCACTCTATTTAGAATCAAAATTACAAGACTTTATATGCCGTTGGAACCTCCTCTAACAATACAACTGTAACCTAATTAACCTAATTAACATGAGCTAATTAACTAATCCTTTATACAGCCTAGGTGACTGAGACATGACCTATTGCCCAGACTGAGTTAATTATCACAGGACATTTTCTCACAATAGCAGCAGCTCCAATAGGAGTCATCCCGTCTCCTACATTGTGTAGAGGACAATGTGATCAGCTCATTCAATTAACATAAACACAGGTAGTTGGAGTTGAGGACACCAGCATCTCCTCACAGGATGTGTCCCAACAGTATGAATCAGTCTTATCAGCAGAGGGCTGCTGGAGGAATCCCCCCTCCCTCTTCAGGGACACAAATCCCAGATGACCACAGCAAGGAGTCCCCAACAGAATCAAACAACATACAATATATACATATATACACGACTGAGTCCCATTAGTACAGTTCAGACTGGATTTCTAATTCACCCCACAAAGAGTATTGTTCCATTGAAAATCCAGGGCCCATAATCAAAAGGCAAGAGGCTTGCATTCAGTCCTCTCCAACAGCCGCTGTCCCAGCTAGGTCTGTCACAGTGATTTAAGGTAGATATTAAGGCAAAAAATATATTTCTTATTTTATTTTCGATATAGTAAGCTCAGGGACAGGACTCAGGAGGGCAAGAAATTAGAATGGGCGGCAGACACATGAAATTGACTCTCACAGTGACACTGACAGCAGTGTGCGGCAGCACAGATGATGATGACAGCTCAGCGACATGACACGTCCCCTCCTGAGTCACAGTAACAGTCTCTCTCCACACCAGGTGGTCGCTTCAGTCCACTCCAATACAAACAGCACTGACAGTCCTGCTCCCGGCTTGCCTTGTTTCCGTCCCGCAGACCCGCACACAAGGCTCTGGCAGCTCGGCTCGGCTACCTTGCAACATAACATCACACGACATGCTCAGGCACCACCTCCACCAGACTCGCCCAAACACACTGTAGCAGGCACTTGGATGGTCTCTGCTGGCTCCAAACTAGAGCTACGCATGCACAGTTCTGTGCCGAGCGTCGCAGCCATATTTTTTACTGGCAACCTTTTCCTGTCACTGGCATTTACTGGCAGGAGAAAAGTGCCTGTTTTTTACCGGCTGCCATTAAAAATACTGGCGGTTGGCAACACTGCAGAGGACGTGGGAACCAGCCACAGCTACAGTACCCATAGTTAAGGTAAGAGGAGCGCAACTCAGTGCCAATTTTATTTCTACTTTGTGAGAGGTTGGGGCTGGGGTGAGAGTCATAGCACAAGGAGTGGGTCCCGTGAAGACCAGAGTGAATGAAAGTGTTCACTGTACACTTTGTTAGAAAGAGCCCACCCTCAGGGTCCCATTATACTCCCCTTTTGTAGTCTCTAATGGGTCCTGGAGGGGGTCTCTCAATAACAAAGACTCTCTGTTAGCGAGAGACCCCCTCCAGGTCTGATTAGACTTGGTTGTAGACTCTAGTGGGGCCTGGAGGGGACGCTTTCTTTTTTTTTCTCCAAATAATTTTATTGGTATATATGAAGTAGTTACAGTAAATCATAACATCATAACAGGTAACAAAACCGGTGCCATCAGTACATGGAATCCGATAGTTTACAATTAAAGCAGTTCAAAATCATATCATTACAAAACAGATGTCACATTTAAAATAGAACACACATTAATCAATAAATGAATATGACAGACCAAATGGTGAAAGAATTTTGTAAACAAGGATCTAAACGGATTTTTGAAACTTTTCTGGAGGGTCTATTCATTCCATTCAAGTGGATCAAGATGAGTCTGTCCTCATCTCAGGCACCCCTAATGGGATCACACTGTGCGAGAGATGAGGCAGTATGTTAGTCTCCAGTTGTGTTCTCAGTGTTGATCCACTCAACGATGGATATCTGCCCTCTATGTCTAAGATATTGTATTGTAAATCCTCGTTCTGTTGAGGTGCTGTAGTTTTTATATGTAGAGTTGAGGGTAGAACACGGTTGTGGAGAATCTAGAATTTTGGGTCTATAGGTAATGGCCAAGCATTTGTCAGATATCAGTTATGAGTTTGCAGCTAGTGGGTACTTGGGTTGTACTTCAACAGGGTGTGGGAAGGGGGGGAATTCAGGATGGAATGATGATATTCAGATGCATGGTTAGGCATGGCGGATATTGTACCTGTAGCATAAAGGAATGAATATATGGGAAGTAGTAATATACATTTATTGTGAGGTATGGTTATGGGTTGAGGAGAAGCTCCCGATATTTCGAGGAATCTTTGAAATGAATCCATTTAAAAAAACACTGCTTCTACAGAAGTTTTGCCTGTAGAAGAAGCTCAGTATTATCCTTTGTGTCAATGCACATTAGGACATTTAAAGGCTTATTTTAAGCTCAGCATTTAGAGGCAGAAAAAAAACCCTTCTGGTCTCTCTTTACGAGCAGAAAAAAAAAAAAACGCTAAACATTTTAAAAAGCACCTATGTGTTCTATATGAGCGTTTTTTTCTGCCAAAAGAACTGGCATTTTTTTAAGCCCAGTGTTCATGGACCCTAAGGGGGTTATTTACTAAAGCTGGAGAGTGCAAAACTGGTGCAGCTCTGCACAGAAACCAATCAGCTTCCAGGTTTTATTGTAAAAGCTTAATTGAACAAGCTGAAGTTAGAAGCTGATTGGCTACCATGCACAGCTGCACCAGATTTTGCACTTACCAGGATTAGTAAATCCACCCCATAAAGTTTTGCTTTAAACGTTAATACTGTATACAGTATATGCTGCTCCCCCCCTAAATGGTATTTTGTTTTTTTCACTAGTGCATTCATTAGGGGGGTGCCCTGCTATTCTTTTTTGACAAGCTCTTGCCTTGAAAATAGCCCAAATTGATTTGAAAGCTTTGCCTTTCTTAACTTTAATAGGGTTTGGATTCAACTCCGAACTTTACCATGTTCAGCAATCCTCCCCCGAATTCCCAACCTAGGACAGTCAGCTCATTACTAGTCAGTGGTAGTGATGGAGGAAAGAGGTAGATCATGGCTGTTGCAGAGCTGGAGGGATCCCTTTGGCATGCAGTTCTACAATAATGTGCCTATATGCTGTGCATAGTTGTACAATACCACTTGTCAGGGACCTGTTAGCATCAGACGGGAACATATGCGTGCGCGCATGCACCTGCGCGCCCCTGTTCAAACTATGCAACAATGTCCATCTACTGCTGTGCGTCAGTGCGTCCCTGTGCGCGTGTGCGCGGCAACATAGTTTGGCGCCACTGGACGCATAAAGGACTGTCAGCTGCACTGGCGCTCTGCTGCTTCGTCTTCAGCTTCTGTGAACTATTACCTGCTCCTGATTGATTCATCTGCAATACTGACCCGGCTTTGTCTGACCATCCGGCTCTCCCCAATTCGACCCGGCTTGCCTGACCCTACTATTACCTCTGCCAGTTACCCGTTGCCGACCTCTGCCTGTCAACAGACTCTGCTTCTGCCTGCTGTTCCTCCTGCCATGATTACCTGCCAACCCGGACTGTCCAACTCTGCTTGTGTCTACCGTTGGCTCCGTGTGCTGCTGCACCTTCATCTCCAGCTCCAGTGACCACTGCACCTGCACCTGCCAGTGCTTCAGTCTGCTGTCCCCCGCTGACCGCATCCACCTGCAGTCCAACCATCCCTGGAGGGATCTCTACTCTACACCAGCACCAGAGACTTCTACTTCAACAGGCACTCCTACCCCACTGTGCTCACAAGACCACTGTCCCCACTCCAGTGGCTCCTGAACCAGCTTTGTATGAGAGGTCTCCTCCTACAAGTCAGGCTCTACTACCAGGTACCTAACAGTACGAAGTAGCCACGCGCCAGTGCAGCTGACAGTCCTTTATGCGTCCAGTGGCGCCAAACTACGTTAACGCATATGTCCCCGTCTGATGCTAACAGGTCCCTGACATTGCCAAACATATGTTGACGAAAACTTGGCCAAAGGGTTCATCCGCCCTTTAACCTCCCCAGCAGGTGCCGGAATATTTTTTGTCACTAAAAAAGACAAGACTCTCCGCCCATGTATAGATTACCGGGAACTGAATACAATTACGGTCAAAAACCGTTATCCCTTACCTGATACCTGAACTGTTCCAGAAATTAAGATCTGCTGTCATATTCACCAAACTTGACCTAAGAGGGGCTTACAACCTGATCCGCATTCGGGCCGGGCACGAATGGAAAACGGCTTTTCGGACCCGATTCGGGCATTATGAATACCTGGTCATGCCCTTCGGGCTCTGCAACGCCCCTACGACCTTCCAACATCTCTTCAACGATGTGTTTAGAGACTTTTTAGATGTTTTTGTGATTGTCTACCTGGACGACATCTTAATATTCTCTGGATCACTTGATCAGCATCGAGAACACGTCTGCTGGGTCTTAGGTCGTTTTCGCTTGCATGGACTATATGCAAAGGCAGAGAAATGCGAGTTCGAGCAACAGAGCATGCAATTTCTGGGGTTAGTAATCTCTCCAACTGGCATCAAAATGGATCCTCAAAAAGTGTCTGCTGTTCTGGACTGGCCAGTGCCCCTAGACAAGAAGGGTGTCCAGCGTTTTATCGGCTTTGCAAACTTTTATAGGAAGTTCAACAAGGGATTTTCTGCCATAATTGCACCCATCACGCAATTGACCAAGCAGAATTCCCATTTCTCCTGGAATCAGATGGCCCAAGATGCCTTCGAGAATCTCAAAAGACTGTTTACTTCTGCTCCGATCCTCAGCCATCCTGAACCATCGTTACCCTTCATTTTGGAAGTTGACACTTCTGCAATAGCTATGGGGTTCTTCTCCCAGAAACTTTCTCCCGCAGAAAAGAACTATGACATTGGTGACCGAGAGCTACTTGCTATCAAAGCTGCCTGGGAGGAATGGAGGTACCTGTTAGAGGGCGCTGTTCATCCGGTATTAATATATACTGACCACAAGAACTTAGAGTATTTAAGATCTGCTAAATGGCTGAAGCCTTGGCAAGCCCGCTGGGGGTTTTTGTTTTCATATAACCTACCACATTTTTGTTTTCATATAACCTACCGGCCAGGGTCAAAAAATATTAAACCGGACGCATTGTCACGCATGCAGGACAACCCGAAGGACTTATCTGTTCCTGATACCATCCTGCCCGCAAACAACTTCCTACTCCTCCAGACAGATCTTCTTTCTCGGATTAAAGAAGCACCCTCTGACCCATCAAAACCTCCAGAGATCACCTTGACGTTCAGGGATGGCTTGTTTTGGAAGGGGAGCCAAATGTTTGTTCCTGAGGATATTTGAGTCAAAGTTTTGACATTACTTCATGACCATCTGCTGGCAGGTCACTTTGGGGTCCGCAAGACCCTTGAACTCGTGCAATGCACGTTCTGGTGGCCTAACTTGAAAGACTTTTGTGAGAAATACGTCAGTTCCTGCCCTGTTTGTACCCAGAACAAGACGTCAAGAAACCGAGCCTGGGGACTGTTAAAACCTTTGCCTGTACCCGATAGACCCTGGAAAATGATTTCCATGGATTTTATAGTAGAGCTTCCATGTTCCGAGGGTTGTTCAGCCATTTTTGTGGTTG
Source organism: Lithobates clamitans (assembly GCA_037952925.1). Lineage (NCBI taxonomy): Eukaryota > Metazoa > Chordata > Amphibia > Anura > Ranidae > Lithobates > Lithobates clamitans. The sequence continues at coordinate 784,646 of JBBGZY010000418.1, forward strand.
TTGACCGCCTATCAAAAATGGCCCATTTCCTACCTTTAAGAGGAACTCTATCTGCTGTTGAAACCGCCCGTATATTTATCAAAGAAATGATCAGACTACATGGAATCCCTGCAAATATAGTATCTGACAGAGGGGTATAGTTCACCTCACGTTTTTGGAGAGCCCTGTGTGAAATCCTAAAGATTGAGTTGGCTCTGTCTTCGGCCTATCACCCTCAAACCAATGGCCAGACAGAGAGAACCAACCAAACTTTTTAACGATATATCAGGTGTTTTACATCCTTCACACAGGATGATTGCATGCCCCAGCTGCCTTTAGCAGAATTTGCATACAATAACGCTAGCCATTCAGCCACCGGAGAATCCCTCTTTTTCGCCAATTACGGCTTTCATATAACCTTTCTACCTGACTTTCTTCCAGAGTCTCCAGTTCCGGCAGTGCAGGATACAGTGGAGTTCCTCAGCCACAACAACCGGATTTTGCAGGAGGCGGTATCCAAGGCCCAGGCGGAGAGCAAAAGAGCCTTCGATCGGTTAAGAAGAGGGGAACTGAACTTGCAGCTTGGCGATCAGGTATGGCTTTCCACCAACAATATTAAATTAGCTTGCCCTTTTAAGAAGCTTGCACCTAAATTTATGGGACCTTTTCCAGTAAAGAGAAAAATCAACAAAGTTTCTTACGAACTAGCTCTGCCTGAAATTGATAATATTTTCCAGACCTAAGACCCCTTTCACACTGGAACACCCGTGCTTTAGCAGTAAAGCGCCGCTCATTTTATCGGCGCTTTACCATTTTTTTTAGCGGCGCTTTTCAGGGGGTAAATACGCCCACGTTGCAGCGCTTCCAAATCACTTTTCAGTGCTTTGGAAGCAGGGCAGGACTCCCAAACCTCCCCAAAGATGCTGCTTACAGAACTTTTTCAAACGTCCCACAAGTGCACCACCCGCCTGTGAAAACACTCGGGCTTTCACACTCAGACAGCATGGGAGGCAGTTTTCAGGTGCTATTTTTAGCCCTGAAAGGCCTAAAAACTGCCTCAATGTGAAAGGGGTCTAAAGATTAGGGGTGATAATTAAAGTGGAAATAATCTGCTTTGTGTTGGGTGGCCTTTAGTCTTGGGCCTCATGCACACTGGACATTTTTACAGCTGCTGTTTTTGGCTTCAGACATTTTTCAGACGCTCAGAATATATGCACATTATTGTAGAACTGCCTGCCAAATAGGGATGGGCAAACGGTTTGGCCCGAGCATAAGTTCAGGCTGAACTTTTGCTGTTCGGACGTCTGGCGAACAGCCGAACCAATGGGTCGTTCGACCGTTTGTTCACCCCCCCCGAACTGACCACAATGTATTGCGGCACTGAACAGTGCATTGCAAGCCCTGATTGGCTGAAGCAGTGAAAGCTTCAGCAAATCGGGGCAGTACTGTCAGAGTCATGAATGGACACTGTCATAATGACTTTATCCTATCATGGCTCATTTCCGCCCCATAGAATAAATGTATACTTTCAATGGCAGCCATTTTCAGTGTGATTTTGGCGTGGAGAGAGATAGAACAGGGCTCTGTTCAGTGCTATTAGTTAGTGTGCTATACTGTACTATTTTGCTTCAATTGTCAGTGTAGAATATTAGTTTAGTGTCAGTCTATGGATAGTGCGAGTGTAGTGAGGAGGACCATCATTCAGCTTTGCATAGTGTACAGCTAGAGTAGGGACAGCTCAGATAGTTTCACTGTAGTGTAGTGAGACCGTGTCATTCATACATACATTAGTGTAGAGTAGGGACAGCTCACATAGTTTCAGTGTAGTGTAGTGAGACCATGTCAGTAATCTTTACATTAGTGTATAGCTAGAGTAGGGACAGTTCAGATAGCGTCAGTGTAGTGACAGTTGAACACCGTCTATTTGATTGCGTTACTGTCAGTTTATCGCCATTTACTTCTGTGTGCGTTACTGCCAGTTTAACGCCATATAGTTTTGTGCGTTACTGCCAGTTTAACACGATTTACTTCTGTGTGGGTTACTGCCAGTTTAACTCCATTTACTTCTTTGTGCGTTACAGCCAGTTTAACGCCATATAGTTTTTGGTGCATTACTGCCAGTTTAACGCCATATAGTTGTGTGTGCGTTACTGCCAGTTTAACGCCATTTACTTCTGTGTGGGCTACTGCCAGTTTAACGCCATATAGTTCTGTGTGCATTACTGCCAGTTTAATGCCATATCGTTTTGTGTGCATTACTGCCAGTTTAACACCATTTACTTCTATGTGCATTACTGGCAGTTTAACGCCATATCGTTTTGTGTGCGTTACTGTCAGAATTACGCCTTTCATTTCTGTGTGCGTTACTGCCAGTTTAACGCCATATCGTTTTTTGTGCGTTACCGCTAGTTTAACGCCATAGTTTTGCGCGCGTTACTGCCAGTTTAACACCATATAGTACTGTGTGCGTTCCTGCCAGTTTAATGCCATATAGTTCTGTGTACGTTACTGCCAGTTTATTGCCATTTACTTCTGTGTGCGTTACTGCCAGTTTAATTCCATATCGTTTTGTGCGTCACTGCATGTTTGGCACATTATATTGCAGTATATAGTTTATAGTGTATTTGTGGCGTGTGTCTGTGTAGTGTGAGTACACAAAATTAAATTAAAGTGCACCAAACACCTCTTGACATTGATTAAAGTGCATCTACGTACAGATTTCAAACTTCTTCTTTACATTTGCTTATAAGCACCGCCCCCTTCCCTCTCAATAATGTCTGGGAGGACAACAAGGAGAGGCAGACATTCCCTTGGCACTGTAAGGGGGCCAGCAACAAATGTGTCCACAAGCTGGACGGAGGAGGTGGTGGACTGGCTTACTAAACCTTCCTCATCTTCCTCATCCTCTGTCACGCAAGCAGAGACAAGTGTGCAGTCTCCTGCAGTTGCCAGAGTTGATAAACCTGCCTTCTTTTCCACATCTATTCCTGCCATAGCCCCAACATCAGCCATTGAGGGGTCAGCTGAGTTATTTGACCACAGCGTCAGCCACTTGCACCTTGATGATGTCCAGCAATCACTGGATTCAGATGTTGATTCTGAGGTTGAGGATGACAGGAACATGAGCCTATAGAGAGGGTGGAACACTGGTAGACAAATTGGCATTCATGTTACCCAAGCCGCAGCTTATTGCCAAGTTATCTCCAGTGGTAATGATGAAGATGGAGGAGATGGAGATGATGATGATGATGATGAGGTCACTGATGTGACTTGGGTGCCAGATAGAGCAAAGGAGGAAATTGAAGGTGAGGCAGCACAACCCCAAGGAGGCCGACATCAAGAAAGAGTAGAGAGCAGCCACCCTATTCCATCACATTCTGCAGCTCTTATCTCCTGGCCCACTCCCCAAAGCTCAGCTGTCTGGGCCTTTTTCAGCACATCTGCAGCAGATCGCCTTATTGCTATCTGCAAACTGTGTCTCAGGTACATCAAACGTGGCAAAAACACCAACCATTTGGGTACCACATGCTTAACAAGGCATTTAACGTCCAACCACTTAGCCCTTTGGCAAGAGCACATAAAAGCCACACAAATGAATGAATGAATGAATGAATGAATGAATGATTTATAAAGCGCTGCAAATGCGAACTGAATTGCCTCAAGGCGCTGGATGCATTCTCTGATGTCAGCTTCTCAGAAAAGGAAGGTCTTTAGTTTTTTTCTGAAGGCCTGGTGGTTTTCTTCCATGCGGATGTTGGTAGGAAGAGCGTTCCATAGTCGAGGTCCTTGGACTGCGAATCTTCGTTCTCCCTTTGCTTTGTAGCGGTATTTGGGAATGGTAAGGAGGTTTTGGTTAGCTGATCGAAGACTGCGATTCGGTGTGTAGTGTTTTATTTTCTCGCGGAGATTTGGTGGGGCGTTTCCTTGTACGCATTTGTGGGTGAGGCAGAGGGTCTTGAATGTGATCCGTTTCTTCAGGGTTAGCCAGTGTAGGCTCTTTAGGGAGGGGGAGATGGATTCCCAGGGTTTTTTTCCTGTTAACAGTCTTGCCGCCGTGTTTTGGATGAGTTGTAAGCGCGCCAGCCGATATTGGGGTAGTCCTACGTAAAGCGAATTTGTGTAGTCGAGTCGGGAATTGATGATTGTTCCCACAACTGCCGCTTTGTCCTCTTCTGGGATGAAGGGGATGAGTCTACGTAGTTGGCGGAGGAGATGGTGGGATCTGCTCACCACTGATCCTATTTGTGCATCCATTGTCATTCCTGAATCAAAAATGACTCCGAGACTCTTGGCTTTGGTGCTTGGGGAGATGGTCTGTCCAAGGATGGTGGGAGGTGTCCATGTAGTCTTTATTTTGGAATTTTTGTTAGCTTGTAGGAGAAGAAGTTCTGTTTTTGATCCGTTGAGTTTGAGGGAGCTAGTGGTCATCCAGTCGTCTATTAAGGAGAGGCATTTCTGTAATTGCTGATGAAGGTCTTTTTGTCCGTTGATACGAAGGTAGAGTTGGGTGTCGTCAGCGTATGAATGGAAGCAAAGATCGGTTTTCCTGATGATATTGAGAAGTGGGCGGATGTATATGTTGAATAGTACTGGTGACAAGGGTGATCCTTGAGGGACTCCGCAGGAGACTGCCCGGGTTTCCGAGGTGAATGTTCCTAGTTTCACTATCTGGGAGCGATTCTCTAGGAAGGATGTAAACCATTTTAGAGCAGAACCTGCAGCTCCTGCTACTTCAGCGAGGCGGACAAGTAAAGTATTGTGGTTCACTGTGTCGAATGCTGCGCTGAGGTCTAACAGTACCAGGAGACTCTGTTCTCCATCATCTGCTGCTGCAAGGGCATCGTCCCATATTTTGAGAAGTGCTTTTTCTGTGCCATGGCCTGGGCGGAAGCCTGATTGCAGAGGGTCCAGGAGGAGGTGTGTGTCCAGATGGCGTTGTAGCTGTTGTACTACCGCTTTCTCCATAATCTTGGAGATGGCGTTGAGGCTAGTTATTGGTCTGCGGCAGTTAGGGTCCTTAGGGTCGAGATTGGCTTTCTTTAGCAGAGGTTTGACGATGCCTTGCTTGAGGGAAGTTGGCACAGTCCCTTCTTTGAATGATTGATTTATGAGCTGTGTTAGGATAGGGGCCAAGATGTCGGAACATTCTTTAAGCAGTTTAGTGGGGATGATGTCGTTCGGTGATGTGCTGTCTCGAAGGCTTCTGATGATGTTTTTGGTTGTGTCTATGGTGATTGGGGACAAAAAGAAATTCGGTGGTTGAGTGATGTTTGTGTCGATATCCTCTTTTTGCTTTGGTTCAGTGAGGGTGATCGTTGTTTTCTGATGGATTGATTTCCGAATGTTGTCGATTTTGTCGATGAAGAAATCTGATAACTCATTGCAGAATTCTTGAGTATCGTTTCCTGGGGGCTCTAAGCAGGTCGGGTTCATAGACTGAGCCACTATTTTGAAAAGTCCCTCCTCCTCCTCCTTACCCACTTCAGTCTGCCCCGTGAAAACAAGTCATTACCTCTTATCAGCCTCCACTGACAGGGATGATGGTATAGCACAGGGTGTCCCAGGTCCTAGCAGCACATCTGCCAGCAGCACACCACCAGCTGTAGATTGTAGCCAGCAAATTTCTCTGCCCCATCTGCTGCAGCAGAAAAAAAAATACAGTCCCAACGTCTGAATGCCAGCTTGTCAAAGCTGCTGGCTCTCCAACTTCTGCCTTTCAGCCTGGTGGATTTTGCCCCCTTCCGTGAATTCGCACAATGTGCTGTACCACAATGGCACATTCCCAGTCGCTACTACTTTTCACGTAAGTCCGTTCCATCCCTCTACCATCACGTGGAAGGGTATGTTCTGGCATCGTTGGGCAAGGCAGTCAGCCGTAAAATCCACCTTACTGCTGACATGTGGTCCAGCAAGCATGGACAGCACACTGGGTAATGCTGCTTGTAACTCAAAAGGATACAGGACAGGGCTCGGTGCTACAGCTTGTTGTGCCCTCACATCTCCATACAACTGGTGGAGATGATGCCAGACCTGTGAGCTCTACCCCCTCCTTCTCCTCCGCCAACCTCCATGCCCTTCTCTGCAGAAATGTCCTATGAACATCAGGTACCCCCTAAGCATTCAAAGGGCTATTCCCAGAGCCAGGCTAAAAGGTGCCATGCAGTGCTTCAGCTAGTGTGTTTAGGGGACAGAAACCACATCGGAGCAGAGATTCTTGCAGCTCTGCAGGGACAGGCAGAGAGGTGGTTCACGCCACACCAGCTGGAGCCAGGAATGGTGGTGTCCGATAATGGCTCAAACCTCCTGTCCACCCTTAGACAAGGAAAGTTGACACATGTGCCATGCCTGGCACATGTCCTCAATTTGGTGGTGCAGCGTTTCCAAAGTACGTACTCAGGGTTACAAGACGTACTAAAGCAGGCCAGAGGAATCTGTAGCCATTTCAGGCGATCATACACAGCCAGTGCTCAGTTGGCTGAAATGCAGCGGGAATTCCACCTGCCCATAAACCGCCTGATTTGTGACATGCCCACCAGGTGGAACTCGACTTTGGGAATACTACAGTGGCTATACATGCAGCAGAGGGCCGTCAACGAGTACCTGTGCACGACAGGCTCAGGCCACCTCTGCTTTTTTCCCCCACGCCAATGGCTGATTAAGGATGCATGCACTGTATTGTCATCATTTGAGGAGGCCACATGGATGGTGAGCAGTAACAGTGCACGCATCAGTGACACAATCCCTGTTGTGTTCCTGCTGGAGCCGACTCTGCGTGGCATTATGGACAGGGCACTGGAGGCAGAGCAGCAGGAGGAAGAGGAGGACTTCCTTTCCTCTAAAGGCCCACTTTATCCAGACACCATCATTCCTATGTCACGGAACACACAGGAGGAGAGAGGGGAGGAGGATGAGGAGGAGGATTCTGGCACTTTCATAGGCCTCATCATACACACTGGCTCCCCAGCTGTTGCTGAGCAAAATAAAGGCAGCTTGCAGGGAAAATGTCTTTTTTTTTGGCTTTATAAATGCAATTATTACTGCAGCAGATTCTAGACATGGTGCAGATCTGCCACTTTACAGGTAGACTAAGGGGATCCCCCAGGCACTATATTGGTAGGAATTTCTCATTTTTATGCTTTCACTTTAAAAATAAAAAAATCACTGCTCATTTAAAAATGACATTTTTCAAAAAAAATGTTTAATTGATACATATCCCCCCCCCCCGGTCAGGACCCGGACCCCTAGAACCATTGTATGCCCAATTACTTGCATATAAGCCTTCAAAATGGTCCCATTGACTTTAATGGGGTTCAATATTCGGGTCTGAACTTTCGCAGTGTTTGAAAGTTCTGGTGCGAACCGAACAGGGGTCCATTCGGCCCATCCCTACTGCCAAGGGGATCCCTCTAGCTCTGTGACAGCCATGATTTATTTCGTTTCTCCATTACTACCATATACTGTATATCAAAATGTAACACACAGGAAATATCAAAATGTAACACTTTAGATTGAAATCATACACTATAATATTTAAAACATCAACAAAGTTACATCAACTGGTTACTAATTCAGCCCATAAAAGGATAAACAGGGAGTCCTGTCACAAATAAAATAATCTTGTAAAAGTATGACCTACCTGGAAGTGTAGTGGGCGTTTTAAGAAAAATAAGAACGTTTTACGCATAGGTAAAAAGTCAAGGAAACTATCATGCAGTTCAAATGTTTTATTGACAGTGTGTGACAATGAACTCTGATCTGCAGGAAGTACTAAATAAAAGGGAGAACACACATACAATGATTCCTTCTCTAAAGACATTAAAGCAGTTTTAAACCCAAAAACAAAAATATTATATATTGCAGTTTATCAATCCTTAAAGCAGAATTTCAGGTATAGCAATTTTACATACAGTGGATTTAAAAAGTCTACAAACCCCTGTTACCAGGTTTGTGTGATGTAAAAAAATGAGACAAAGATAAATAATTTCGGAACTTTTTCCACCCTTAATGTGACCTATAAACTGTACAATGCAATTGAAAAAAACAAACTATAATCTTTTAGCTGGAGGGAAGTAAAAATAAAAAAATAAAATAATATGGTTGCATAAGTGTGCACACCTTTATGCCCCGTACACACGATCAGATTTTCCGACAACAAATGTTGGATATGAGCTTGTTGGATGAAAGTCCGACTGTGTGTATGCTCCATCGAACATTTGTTGGCGGACTTTCTGCCAACAAATGTTGGCTAGCAGGTTATTAAATTTTCCGCCAACAAAACTTTGTTGTCGGAATTTCCGATCGTGTGTACACAAGTCCGACGCACAAAAGTTCACGCATGCTCGGAATCAAGCAGAAGGAGCCGCACTGGCTATTTAACCTTTTTCTCGGCTCGTCATACGTCTTGTACGTCACCACGTTCCCACGTTCGTAATTGTTGGCCAACATTTGTGTGACCGTGTGTATGCAAGACAAGTTGGAGCCAACAACCTTTGAACAAAATTCCACGGATTTTGTTACGGGGCATTAAACTAAAACTTTGTTAAAGCACCTTTTGACTTTTTTACAGCACTCAGTCTTTATGGGTATGAGTCTATCAGCATCGCACATCTTGACTTAGCAATATTTGCCCACTCTTCTTTGCAAAAGCACTCCAAATCTGTCAGATTGCGAGGACATCACCTGTGCACAGCCCTCTTCAGATCACCCCACAGATTTTCGATTCGGATTCAGGTCTGGGCTCTGACTGGGCAATTTCAAAACTTTGCTTATGGTGAAGCCATTCCTTTGTTGATTTGGATGTATGCTTTGGGTCGTTGTCATGCTGAAAGATGAAGTTATGCTGCGTACACACGAGCGGAATGTCCGACAGAAAATGTCTGACGCAAGCTTTTCATCTTATATATTCCGATCGTGTGTATGCCTCATCGGACTTTTCTTTTCGAAAATTCTGACGGACCTGGAAATAGAAAATGTTCTCAATATTTCTGATGGAACCAAGTCCTATTGGAAAAACCACTCGTCTGTATGCTGTTCCGATGGACCAAAAATGACGCATGCTCTGAAGCAAGTATGAGACGGAAGCTATTGACTACTGGCTATTGAACTTCCTTTTTCTAGTCCCGTCGTTCTTGACGGTCGGACTTTGGTTTGACCGTGTGTAGGCAAGACCACTTGAATGGAATTCCGTCGGAGTTCTGTCGGAGAAACCTTTTGGAGTTTATTCCAACGGCAAAACCGGTCGTGTGTACAGGGCATTACTCTTCATGTTCAGCTTTCTAGCAGAAGCCTGAAGGTTTTGTGCCAATATTGACTGGTATTTGGAACTGTTCATAATTCCCTCTACCTTGACTAAGACCCCTGTTCCATCTGAAGAAAAACAGTCCCAAAGCATGATGCTGCCACCACCATGCTTCACTGTGGGTATGGTGTTTTTGTGGTGATGTGCAGTGTTGTTTTTGCACCAAACATATCTTTTGGAATTATGGCCGAAAAGTTCAACCTTGGCTTCATCAGACTATAACACATTTTCCCACATGCTTTTGGGAGACTTCAGATGTGTTTTTGCAAATTTTAGCCGGGCTTGGATGTTTTTCTTTGTAAAAAAAGCCTTCCGTCTTGCCACTCTACCCCATAGCCCAGACATATGAAGAATACTAGAGATTGTTGTCATATGAACCACACAGCCAGTACTTACCAGATATTTCTGCAGCTCCTTTAATGCTGCTGTAGACCTCTTGGCAGCCTCCCTGACCAGTTTTCTCCTTGTCTTTTCATCAATTTTGAAGGGATTTCCAGTTCTTGGTAATGTCTCTGATGTGCCATATTTTCTCCACTTGATGATGACTGTCTTCACTGTGTTCCATGGTATATCTAATGCCTTGGAAATTCTTTTGTACCCTTCTCCTGACTGATACCTTTTAACAATGAGATCCCTCTGATGCTTTGGAAGCTCTCCACGGACCATGACTTTTGCTGTATGATGCGACTGAGAAAATGTTAGGAAAGACCTACTAGAACAGCTGAACTTTATTTGGGGTTAATCAGAGGCACTTTAAATGATGGCAGGCATGTACTGACTCCTATTTACCATGAGTTTGTGATTACTTAATTCTGAACACAGCTACATTCCCAGTTATAAGAGGGTGTGCACACTTATGCAGCCACATTATTTTCATTTATTATTTTTACTTTCTCCCCCTAAAAGATTTGTTTGTTTTTCAATTGAGTTACACAGTTATTAGCTCACATTAAAGGTGAAAAAAGTTCTGAAATGATTTATCTTTGTCTCATTGTTTAACATCACAGAAACCTGACATTTTAACAGGGGTGTGTAGACTTATTATATCCACTGTAGTTACATTGGCCTAACTCTAAATGAATGAAAAGTATTCTCTGATTTGATGAGGTTGAGTTTGTGTTGTCACCATCTCGCCTTTCTGCCTTATTCAATAAAAGAATGTTTTGCATTCATTAAAGCAGAGTTCCAGGCAAAAATTGAACCCCGTTTGAAACCAACATACACCACAATGCCCCCTGTTTTTGGATAATTTTTTTTTACATACCTTTTTGGTATGTTTTCTTCTGGACTTCCGTCCCATGGCCCTGCGGTGAGATATGTCACTTCCGCAGTTTTTTTTTTTTTATGTAACGGGTGACCCCCTCTGACGTCACGGGGAATGCCACAGGGAAGTCCCCGTTAAGTCCCCGTGCGTCAGAGGGGGACGGGTCACTGGATGGCCCCGCCCTCCATTATTTAAGAAGTGTCAGAAGACGAGAAGCGTCACACGGCGGGAGCCTCCCATGGATGTGGAGCGGCCCGAGAACAAAGAAGGGAAGAAGACGCCGCAGGGGAAGATGCCGGACGAGAACACCGGAGCAAGAAGCCGAGGATCAGAGGAAGAAGCAGATGGAGGAAGAAACCGAAGGAAGATAGAAGAAAGAAGATAGAAGAAAGAAGACAGAAGAAAGAAGATGGAAAGAAGAAGCATTTAAATAAAAGAATTGTCAAAAACTGTCTCTTGTCATTTTTAACAGTTTTTTGTGAAATCGTAGGGGTACTTTTGTACCCCCTTACCACTTCACACAGGGGGGGCGGGATCTGGGGGTCCCCTTGTTAAAGGGGGCTTCCAGATTCCGATAAGCCCCCCCGCCCGCAGACCCCAACAACCACCGGCCAAGGGTTGTGGGGATGAGGCCCTTGTCCTCATCAACATGGGGACAAGGTGCTTTGGGGGCTACCCCAAAGCACCCTTCCAATGTTGAGGGCATGTGGCCTGGTACGGTTCAGGAGGGGGGGCGCTCTACCATCCCCCCTCTTTTCCTGCGGCCTGCCAGGTTGCGTGCTCGGATAAGGGTCTGGTATGGATTTTTGGGGGGACCCCACGCCAATTTTTTTTAAATTTTGGCACAGGGTTCCGAGGGGGATCCCTACGTCATTTTTTAAAAAAATGTTTGCGCCGGGTTCCCCTTAATAACCATACCAGACCTGAAAGGTCTGGAATTTAAAGGAATATTACACTTTTATTGTTTCACTTTAAGCATTATTAAAATCACTGCTCCCGAAAAAACTGACGTTTTTAAAACTTTTTTTGCATTGATACTTTTCCCCTGGGGCAGGACCTGGGTCTCCAAACCCTTTTTAGGACAATACCATGCAAATTAGCCCTTAAAAGGAGCACTTTTGATTTTGAACGTTTGAGTCCCATAGACTTCAATGGGGTTCTAACGTTCGTGCAAAGTTTTGGTCTGTTTGCAAGTTCTGGTGCAAACCGAACCGGGGAGGTGTTCGGCTCATCCTTACTTGCTGCATTGTGAGAGGATTCTCTTGTGAATGAGCCAGGAAGAGTTAACTTCTGTGGAGGAGATTGAGCTAATTGCTGCAATGGAACTGCTGTTGATTGTTCCGCTATGTATCCCCTGCCCATCTTTTGGGTAGGACAGCTTACCTGTCAACCCCTTTATGTCTCTGTCTGCTGCATAGACTCTAAAACAGCTTTTGCAGACCAATTGGCTGGTAATGGGATGACCCCGCATGCTCGACATTTAGGGATTTGAGAGTTGGTGAATGTGAAAAACTATGTCTTTTCATGGATGAACCCTCGCCACTTGCATGGTATCCTGATCTGGTTGGGGCCTTCATAGGTTTGTTTATGTCGCCTTGATGTCCGCTTAGACTTTTTGTGGCGTACAAGGCTGAAATACATAAACGTACCCGCATAAGTGCTCTCTATTTTTTTTTTTTTTTACTCACCTGGACGACGGTCTCTACCTTAAATGTTGGAGAGGGTCTTGTTCGCATGGCGTACTGTTTATTTTAGGCAACAGACAGAAAAAGCAGCTAGAGAAAGATAAAAGGAGTTAGCGACTGGTATTTCAGCTGGAGCAAGGAAACATTATTCCTGAGTAAAGAAAAGAAAGAAATTACATTTACCGTTGGCAAAAAACAGAGTCCCCCCCAGGAGCTCCCCGCATAGGCAACCTCCTCAGACAATAGGCTGCCATGCTGAAAGCCCCCAGTAATAAACAATAGAGAGGGGAGGGACATCTGTGGAAGATACAACCCTCTAAAAAATTATTTTGACAAACAAGAGCCAGAAAAATTTTAAATTTGCCCCTATTCAAGATGGCCACCACGACCTCAGGCCAGACGGCACTAGGACCTATATGGCTCGCTTGACTCAGCCCGGCCCACCAAGCCGGCTCCTGATGTCCGCGCATGCGCAGAGCGGGCAGGCAGATGCTGAGAAACTCAGAAAAGCTGTAGCGAGGTGTGTGCTGCCCACTATAGTAACCAGGAATGAAGGTACAATATCACAAGAAGGGGAAGGTGGTGGGGGAGGAAGAAAGCGAGAGAGTGAGAGGAACGAAAGGAAAGGAAAGCGGGAGAGAATGGATGACAGGAGAGAGAAATGGAAGGCTAAGTGAAAAATAGATATAGCTGCTTTCTCTGCTGCAGGCTTGAGCAAATGCCAGTATATAAATCCAGATAGGAGCTCTTATGCCGCGTACACACGACCGAACTTTACAGCATACTTGGTCCGGCGAGCCTGAGTCCGTCGGACAATTCGATCGTGTGTGGGCTCCAGCTGACTTTTTTTTCCCAAAAGTTTGACAGACCTAGAAATGAAACATGTTTCAAATCTGTCCGACGGACTTGAGTCCGGTCGAAAAGTCCGCTCATCTATATGCTAGACTGACGGACAAAAATCGACACTAGGGCAGCTATTGGCTACTGGCTATGAACTTCCTTATTTTAGTCCGGTCGTACGTCATCACGTACGAATCCGTCAGACTTTGGTTGATCATGTGTAGGCAAGTCGGTTCATTCGGAAAGTCCTTCGTAAAGTCCGTCGAAAAGTCCGCAGGACAAAGTCTGCCGTAAAGTCCGCTCGTGTGTACGCGGCATTAGACAAGAGACAACTGCTGTCCCAAAAGACCCACAGAAGGGACTCCCTATCTTATCAGTGCATTTAGCTGCCCAAGAATAGGGAATGCACCTGGGAGAGGCTTGAACCCAGCTCGATATATATGAAACAAAACTGCGCTTTAGGATAAGTATATGGGTTCAGAAACTTAGGTTGCTGCCTCCCTTACACAAAGTTCCTAACAAGGTTCTTTGCCAGAAAATTAAAGTGAATAATTTGGGTATGTTGGCGCTACCTAAAAATAGTTGTTCACTGGGATAGCCTGAAGTATAACACCCCCTACTCGTATTCATAAATCTTATGAGGTGTGCAGCATGTATGAACCCCCTTTACAGTATGGGTGGTCCTACAGTAAGTGTGAACCCCCTAATCATATACTATGGAATCTATGATAAATAACAAGTGTCGCACAGCTTGCTGGGTCCTACAGCGTCTGGAAGGGAAGCCAGAGGCTGCATTCCATACTATGCATTTATTAATAACCATATAACAATGCGGTGATATATATATATTGTGTTGTCCTGGTCTGATACCATATGCGTGATCGACATATATTATAATTGCATAGAGCAAAACAGATATAGCAGCCCAGGAAATCCAACAGTTAAATCTTCAACATGTATTGCAACAGTCCCATATATTGCTGTTATATGATTTATTCAGGTTCCCACAGGTGACTTAGGTGCTCCAACAATTTGTCAGGTGACTCTCGTGCTTCCCCTTTGGTTACTTACTCACCAACTCCCAGAACCCCACCAGGGGTATGATGCTTGTGGTGTAGTTCGCTGGGTCACTTCACTTGTTGTTCCGTATGACAGATAATCAGCTACCAGAATCCGCACCGGGGTAGTCCACCTGAATTGGGGGATGGATCGCCTTGCTGCTGTGTTTTATGTTGGATGTCTCCTATGCTTTCCAATCCTTGGAGGTGTTGCTTCCCAATCTTGAGTTACTGATTGTCCCCAACGGTAACTAAGAAATATGACATATGTTCTGTGCACACCAATTCTTGTGTTGATATGTGTTCCAGGCCATTGAAGCACGAGAGTCACCTGACAAATTGTTGGAGCACCTAAGTCACCTGTGGGAACCTGAATAAATCATATAACAGCAATATATGGGACTGTTGCAATACATGTTGAAGATTTAACTGTTGGATTTCCTGGGCTGCTATATCTGTTTTGCTCTATGCAATTATAATATATGTCGATCACGCATATGGTATCAGACCAGGACAACACAATATATATATATCACCGCATTGTTATATGGTTATTAATAAATCCATAGTATGGAATGCAGCCTCTGGCTTCCCTTCCAGACGCTGTAGGACCCAGCAAGCTGTGCGACACTTGTTATTTATCATAGATTCCATAGTATATGATTAGTGGGTTCACACTTACTGTAGGACCACCCATACTGTAAAGGGGGTTCATACATGCTGCACACCTCATAAGATTTATGAATACGAGTAGGGGGTGTTATACTTCAGGCTATCCCAGTGAACAACTATTTTTAGGTAGCGCCAACGTACCCAAATTATTCACTTTAATTGAACCCAGCTGGAAGCTGCCAACTGCAGCGGTAAGGGACGTTAGACCACCATTCACTGACCATGAGGTATGAGGAAAAAAAGAATGCTGGGAGTGCACTAATCCTTTCTTTTATAATAGTCACTGGTCCTGAGGGAGGAGCCAAGGCGGAGCTTGTCACGGGTATGCTGCCATGGAGGCACCAGGAAAAAGTTTTGCCTTTAACTACACTTTAAGAATTGGTAAGCTGCAATGTGTTACATTTTTGCGTTTGAGTTTAATACCTCTTTAAAGAGTTTATGGCAGCACCAGTAGGTAAGAAGTATCTTTCAGACTACATCCACACCTGTCAGGCTATATTCACATGATTTGGACATAAAATGGTTGTAAACCTTTAAATATATCCAGTGAAGTGACTAGCAATATTGATCTTTCAGGTATTTACTACATGCAGATTTGGCACCAATTATAATAATCTTTTGTATAACTGCCTTCTTACCATTTTTGCAAATACCATGCGACAACCCATAGGTCATTTCAACTGATGAATGAAAATGTTTTCCTTCCACTTCATAATTATGTGCCACTTTGTGATGGTCTATCACATAGAAATCCCAATAAGATACATTCACGTTTTTGGTTATAACATGAAAAAATTTGGAAAATTTCAAGGTGTTTGAATATTTTTTCAAGGTCCGACAACAAAGTTTTGTTGGCGGAAAACTTGAGAACCTGCTAGCCAACATTTGTTGGCGGAAAGTCCGACAACAAATGTTCGATGGAGCATACATGCAGTCGGACTTTCTGACAACAAGCTCACATCGAACATTTCCCGTCGGAAAGTCCGATTGTGTGTACGGGGCATTAGAGTGATTTCCCATCACTTTTGTAAAGATTTCCTCTCAATTACTGTTGTCTCTGGGATATAAAGTGATGGGAACTCCCATCAGTGAGAAACAAATAGAAACACGTGATAGGAGTTTTAACCTTTACACTCTGTTCAAAACTAAAAGAACACAATGGAATATAGATAAACTTTAATGGCCTGGACATCTGTCCCTAACCGCAAGTAACTGCCTGGTGTGCAGATACCTGAGAACAATGACGGCTGCTGTCAGACTCTCACTACTTGGTATAGGCTTAAGGCCCGTACACACATCAGAAAATTGTATGAAAAATACTCTCTCCATTTAATATATTGAACCGGGATGGAGGAGGGGACTTGAAGGGCCCCGTTATTCCTCATTTAAAGTCCCAATAAACCCTCTTTTTTTCTTTCCCTTGCTAAAACAATTAGGGATGGAGGCACACGGTTTGCGCTAATATCAATAATTATCCCCTTCCATACCAGGATGGCTGTTTGTCAGCCGCCTCTACTTACCTTTAGTCCTCTTCATTTCCCATACGTCGTTTAACCTACAAACATTTTTTTTAAATTCATTTTTCTCCAACTAACTTTATTTAATAATTTTGTTTCTTTTTTTCTCCTTACATGTGCACATTGGTGGTCTCGGCCATGTCTTTCCTTGGACCTGGCCCGTTCTGTCCCGTTCGGGAGCTGCAACGCGGACTCTCCCTCCGCCCTGTTCTGATGTGGGGTGGGCGGGGGCTTCCTCATTGCGCGTCGATGTCACGCATCCCTTGCTGGGCATGCGGCATCCTTGAGACGCTGCCCCACCGGTATAGTGTTTACCATCTGTTAGCTCACTGGGGGATGGTTTGTCTGACGCTTCTGGTTGTGGTGTCATGGTGGTCTGGCTTCCCGGTCGGTTGCGCCTTTCTCTTCCCTCCCCCCTGTGGGACTCACACGTGACGTTGGGGGCGTGTTTATGGTGGCAGCACCTATATGGGCTCCTTCCTCATTTGGGTTTCACACTTAACACTGATCACACCGCTTTCATCAGAAACACTAGATACACCCAGGCACGTCTGCTTCCAGTCACAGAGACCCAGGTATTCCCCTTATTTTTTCACCTTTCACCAATTATCCATTTCATATTTTTCCCCGTCCCCCTTTTTACCTATTTGCATTTTTTTCACCTTTTGTTTTTTTTTCTCACAGAAGTTTTCCTTTTCACCATCATCATCCTACAGACCTTGACCCACATGGGGTGCTGTTCATGCTGGGTTGCTGTTTGCCGTGTTGCGTCCCCTCAGCTCCCTTGCGGGACTTTTCTGGCTGGTCTGGGAATTTCAAGACCACGCCACCTTTGCGTGGACCCACATGTAAGTGAGTGGGCTAATTGAGGTCATAGGGGGACCTCCCATGTCCGGGGTTAGCCCTTTGGATTGTTTACAATATCTAAATAATATTTTTCCTTTATCCATAGATTACTACCATGGTTTTGCTCCTGATGATAGGCTATAAGGCCTTGAAACGTGTAGAGCTAACAACAACTGACTGTACACATTCATGAGTCCTTTTGATGGCCGTTCCTTTTCATTTGTTCCTTTTCTTTACCTTATTACCAGCGATGCTATTGCTTGTACAGTTATTAATTCAAATCTATGTAATCATGTTTTAACCATTCCATGTACCCTATAATATGTACTAACTCCTTGTTGGAATGTCAATCAATGTGCAATATTTGCCTCTAATGAATTGTATAATTGTAAAAATTATTGATATATAGCATAATGCATATAATAATTTAATATGAATACTTTATGACAATTTGAACCAAATAAAATTTATTTTTCTATTTCCTTCTATTCTACTGCTCCCGTGTGCTTCATGGAAAGTCCCGCTACTTGCGCTCCCATTTAATGTATGAAAAATACTGCTTTTTAAGCGATCGTACGATAATCCGATCATTAGTACACAGCTTTCAAGAGCCAATCATGACAATTCATGTGAAATTAGCTGATGGAACAAGCACAAAAATTTTTCTCATATGATACCAGATCATACGATTTTCATTTCAATCAGTACAGTTTTCGCCCGAAAATACAATACAAATACAATAAAATACATGTAATACATTACATCACTTCCGAATTTTTATTCTGTTGTACGAGAATTTTCATAACTTCATTTTCGATATAGAGACTAGCATGCAAAAAAAAAAGATTATTGTCCTCCAATCTCATCATGTGTACCAGGCATTAGTGGCCACTACTATTTGTATACGTGTGTCATTCCTGCTTCAAGAATCTGCTGATGCTTGCTTATGAATTATAGTGTATGCAGGTAATCACTTCTGTGAAGGAAGCCTTAAAGTGGTTCTAAAGGTGTAAAGTTGGCATTAAGGTGAAAATAATTAAAAGAAAAAGGTGCGCTAATCTATAAGAATATTCACAGTGCAAAAATACACATGACAAAAATGTAAGGGCATAAAGTCTACTTCTACAAAAACGGGTGTAAAAAAATAAATAAAAACATTAATAAAACAACTCATAAAGTGAAAAATATATGATTCAGTTAATAAAAGGTGCTTAAAAAAGTGCATAAAAAAATGTGCATAAAAAATTTCCAACTTTCAAACCCTTATACAAAAAGGAACTGATTGAACCAAGTTTGTGAAAGCTTCAGTGCTCTTCAAAACCCAAAGACGGTAGTTTCAAGCATTGGATAATAATCCCAACATGCTCCAACAGACTGGGCTGTAAAAACAAACCAAATTCCAGATAGCAGCGGTATTGGACACTGGACAATGATCCCATCAGGCTCCAACACCTTGAACTGTAAAAGAGGACCCAGTTTTTGGACACAGGAATCATGGTATCTTTGGAAGAGCTGATATCTGATCTGGCAGCTTAGGGTTAAATCCCAGAACATAAGGGAAGAAGAGGATAGTCTCATAGTGCAATATGTTTCAACGAAAGGGTTTATTAAAACAGCACACTAAAAAGTTACATCAAGGCAGCCAAAGATCAGCAAATATCAATGCACACAAAAAACAGAGTGGTGGTGTGCACCAGCCAGCTCAAATGGTTATACGTCTCACAATAGGCTCCACCCAACTAGTTTCTCCGTAATAGGCTTCAGCTGGGAAAGTGCAAGGTAAAAAAAACCTCTGTGACCAGGATCCCCCCCAGCCCACCTCAAATACTTACCTGAGTCCCATCTTGATCCAGCGCTATGCGGGCTCTCTCTCTCCTCAAAGAATAGAGAGGCAACAACGGGAGCCATAAGCTCTTGCTGCTGTCAATCAAATCCTGTGAGGAGGGAGGAAGGACAGAGCTAAGCAATACTGTCTGTGTCTATGGACAGAGGCAGCGCGGCTCAGGATCGAGCCCGAACAAGTACCCCCATAGCAAGCAGCTTGCTATACTGTAAGGGCTCTTGCTGAAGAAGAGGAGCTAGGATCCCAAAAGAGAAGGAGCAGGGCTGTTCTGTGCAAAACGATTGCACAGAACAGGTATAGTGCATTCAGAAAGTATTCATACCCCTTAAAATGTTCCACATTTTGTCATGTTACAAACGTAAATGTATTTTATTGGAATTATGTGATAGACCAACACAAAATGGCACATAATTGTGAAGTGGAAGGAAAATGATAAATGGTTTTCAATTTTTGTGTGGCGTGCATTTGTATTCAGCCCCCTTTACTCTGATACCCCTAAATAAAATCTGGGGGAACCAATTGCCTTCAGAAGTCACCTAATTACTAAATAGTCCTGTGTGCAATTTAATCTCAGTATAAATACAGCTCTCCTGTGAAGCCCTCAGAGGTTTGTTAGAGAACCTTAGTGAACAAACAGCATCATGAAGGCAAAGGAACTCAAACAGGTCAGGGATAAAGTTGTGAAGAAGTTTAAAGCAGGGTTAGTTTACAAAAAAAACATCCCAAGCTTTGAACATCTCATGGAGCACTGTTCAATCCATAATCCGAAAATATAAAAAGTATGGCACAACTACAAACCTACCACGACATTGCCATCCACCTAAACTGACAGGCCGGGCAAGAAGAGCATTAATCAGAGAAGAAGCCAAGAGGCCCATGGTAACTCTGGAGGAGCTGCAGAGATCCACAGCTCAGGTGGGAGAATCTGTCCACAGGACAACTATTAGTATGCACTCCACAAATTTTGCCTTTATGGAAGAGTGGCAAGAAGAAAGCCATTGTTGAAAGAAAGCCATAAGAAGTCTAATTTACAGTTTATGAGAAGCCATGTAGGGGACACAGCAAACATGTGGAAGAAGATGCTCTGCTCAGATGAGACCAAAATGGAACTTTTTGGCCTAAAAGCAAAACGCTATGTGTGGCGGAAAACTAACACTGCACACCCTGAACACACCATTCCCACCGTGAAACATGGTGGTGCCAGCATCATGTTGTGGGCATGCTTTTCTTCAGCAGGGACAGGAAAGCCGGTCAGCGTTGATGTCAAGATGGATGGAGCCAAATACAGGACAATCCTGGAAGACAAACTGTTATAGTCTGTAAAAGACTTGAGACTGGGGCGGAGGTTCACCTTCCAGCAAGACAACGACCCTAAACCTACAGCCAGAGCTACAATGGAATGGTTTAGATCAAAGCATATTCCAGGTGTAGATAGATAAAAATAAAAGCTATAGCAGAGAAACATATATATTTTGAAGGTATGTGAGGTGAGGTAATGGATAATCGGTATATTTCACCTTGCATGCGTTCTGTTGTAAGAGTCTGAACCGGAATCCGGCCTGGGTTTTTCTAGCCTCTGTGGCAGGCTTAATTCTGGTCCGGATGTTGTGGCCCACTTGAGTCCACGCTCAGGTGGACTTTAACTGCTTGCCGGCTGTCATATGATGGCCAGGCAGCGCGGCGCTCGTTCTGGGAGGGCGTCATAGGACGCCCTCGCCTTCCCGGTCCACTAGGGGGCACGCGCGCCACCGATGGCACTCGCATGCGCCCGCCATGTCACTGGGAACCCCATGCGCATGGCCGGTAACACAGCAGGTCTGTGGATCTGTGTGTTTAAACACACAGATCCACGTCCTGTCAGGGGAGAGGACATCGATGGTGTGTTCTCAGTACACAGGAACACTGATTGGTTTCCTCCCCTTGTGAGTCCCCTCCCCCTACAGTTAGAATCCCTCCCTAGGAAACATAATTAACCCCTTGATCACCCCCTAGTGTTAACCCCTTTCCCAGTCACATTTATACAGTAATCAGTGAATTTTATAGCACGGAATGCTGTATAAATGTGAATGGTTCCAAAAATGTGTCAAAAGTGTCCGATATGTTGCAGTCACAATAAAAATCACAGACCGCTGCCATTACTAGTAAAAAAAAAAATAATAATAAAAATGCTATAAATCTATCCCCTATTTTGTAGATGCAATAACTTTTGCGCAAACCAATCAATATACGCTTATTGTGATTTTTTTTTTACCAAAAATATGTAGAAGAATACATATTGGCCTAAAGGCTGGGTTCATACTGGTGCGACACGACAGCCGTCCTACTTTGGATCCGACTTTGCCCTGCGACATGAAGCCGGCATGTGTCCGACTTTTAATGAACGGGGATCCGACTTGGATCCCCGCCAATGCCCGGCACTGTGTTTGGTATGAATCTTTAGGGGGAACTCTGCGCCAAATTTTAAATAAAAAACCGGCATGGGTTCCCCCTCCAAGAGCATACCAGGCCCTTGGGTCTGGTATGGACCTTAAGGGGAACCCCCTACGCCGAAAAAAAACGGCGTGGGGGTCCCCCCCAATCCATACCAGACCCTTATCCGAGCATGCAGCCCGGCCGGACAGGAATTGGGGTGGGGACGAGCGAGCGCCCCCCCCTCCTGAACCGTACCAGGCCGCATGCCCTCAACATGGGGGGTTGGTACCTTGGGGGAGAGGGGCGCGCTGCGGGCCCCCCCACCCCAAAGCACCTTGTCCCCATGTTGATGAGGACAAGGGCCTCTTCCCGACAACCCTGGCCGTTGGTTGTCGGGGTCTGCGGGCGGAGGGCTTATCGGAATCCAGGAGCCCCCTTTAATAAGGAGGCCCCCAGATCCCGGCCCCCCACCCTATGTGAATGAGTATGGGGTACATGGTACCCCTACCCATTCACCTAGGGAAAAGTGTCAATAAAAAAAAACACAGTACACTGGTTTCAAAATTAATTTATTGGGCAGCTCCGGTATCTTCTTCCGACTTCTTCCGGTGTTCCGCCTCGCCGCTATCTTCTTCCAGCTCTATTGCCAGCGAGGGGCCCGGTCTGCTGCCGCTGTCTTGTCGCCGCTGTCTCGCCGCTTCTTCTCTTCATCTCTTCTTCCGATGTTGACACGACGCTCTCCCCGGCTGGAATGCTCTCTGTGCGCTCTGCTCTGACTTATATAGGCGGTGACCCCGCCCCCTTATGCCGTCACAGTCTCTGGGCATGCTGGGACTGTGACGGCATAAGGGGGCGTGGTCATCGGGTGATGACCACGCCCCCTAAAACGTCACAGTCCCAGCATGCCCAGGGACTGTGACGGCATAAGGGGGCGGGGTCACCGCCTATATAAGTCAGAGCGGAGCGCCCAGAGTGCATTCCAGCCCCAGAGAGCGTCGTGTCAACA
The DNA here is from genome assembly GCA_037952925.1 of Lithobates clamitans. NCBI lineage: Eukaryota > Metazoa > Chordata > Amphibia > Anura > Ranidae > Lithobates > Lithobates clamitans. The sequence continues at coordinate 807,066 of JBBGZY010000418.1, forward strand.
TCAGGAGAAGAGGGCAGAAGGCAGAAGATTGAAGACCGGGCTCCTCCGCTATAGCAAAAGAGCAGAAAATAGCGGAGGAGCCCGGCAGAAGATCCAGAGAGCGCGGAGAAGAACTGGAGAGACCCCCGAAGAGAAGAAGGCAGCAGACCGGGCTCCTCCGCTATAGCAAAAGAGCGGCAAAAGAGCAGAAGATAGCAGAGAAGCCCGGCAGAAGACCCGGAGAGCGCGGAGAAGAACCGGAGAGACCCCCGAAGTCGGAAGAAGACCCCCGGAGCTGTCTAATAAATTACTTTAAAAATCTGTGTAGTGTTTTTTTTTTAATTGACACTTTTTCCCTAGGTGAATGGGTAGGGGTACGATGTACCCCATACTCATTCACATAGGGTGGGGGGCCGGGATCTAGGGAGTCCCCTTATTAAAGGGGGCTCCCGGATTCCGATAAGCCCCCGCCCGCAGACCCCAACAACCAACGGCCAGGGTTGTCGGGAAGAGGTCCTTGTCCTCATCAACATGGGGACAAGGTGCTTTGGGGTGGGGGGCCCCAGCGCGCCCCCTCCCCCAAGGCACCAACCCCCCCATGTTGAGGGCATGCGGCCTGGTACGGTTCAGGAGGGGGGGGCGCTCGCTCGTCCCCACCCCATTCCTGTCCGGCCGGGCTGCGTGCTCGGATAAGGGTCTGGTATGGATTGGAGTGACCCCCCACGCCGTTTTTTCGGCGTAGGGGGTTCCCTTCAAGGTCCATACCAGACCCAAGGGCCTGGTATGCTCTTGGAGGGGGAACCCATGCCGGTTTTTTATTTAAAATTTGGCGCGGAGTTCCCCCTCAAGATCATCTGAGCACAAGTCGCGTGCCTAAGTCGGATCATGCAAGACGGCAATCCGACTTTGATCCGACTTCAATGATAGTCAATAGGCTGAAGTAGGATCAAAGTCGGACCAAAGTAGTACAGGGAGCATTTCTAAAGTCGGAACGACTTGTGTCGGACCAGTTAGGATGGCTCCCATAGGGAAACATTAAATTTCACGCGACATGAGCTCCCAATGTCTGAGCGTTTGTCGGACCAGTGTGAACCCAGCCAAACTGAGGAAAAAATAAAAAAAAAACTGCCTGTACGCTGACCTTAATTTCCAGAAAAGGTGATCCCCACAAGCTAATCTCCCACAATATATATACACACATGTGTATATATGCTGCCATGAGTTGGTACTCCTTGTAATGCATTTTGTAAACTCCATATGTGTACGATTGCCCTTTGCATACTAACGCAATGCTTTGGGGTGAGTTGGACACATAGCAATAGTATTTGCTGTGTCCTTGCCTGAGTTGATCAATGCAGCTTACTGCATTAGGTGTGAACAAGCCCTGATAGGAAGTTTTAGTAAGCGTCTGTGTTTATACGGCTTAGACAAGTGTATGTTATAACTTACTATATTTATGGGCTCTGTGCCTGAAACCTGAGTTCTTCCTTTACCACAGCAGCTGGTCAAACACAGGATGTTTAGGTTATATAATCAGGTAATTATAGCAGTCTGGGTGCAGCAGGATCAGGAGAGGGAGATAATATCTGCACCGAGTACTGCTGGGGTCAAGTTAAAATAATAAAATCAAGATGGCCTCCTGCAGTGTTTTTTTATTTGCTTCCCAGGAATTTCTCTTCGCAAAAACGTTGAAAATGATGTAAGGGGCTTTGACTCACTAACGGAATAGTTCAGTTGCTGGACTAAAACCAAATTATCATAAACCAGCTGTGAGTAGTCAGCCCTATTGAAAGTAATGGGAAGCTGCCAGCTCTCACATTTAATCACGGTGCTCGCATGTAACCGCTCATGCAGCAATCACATGTGAGTTATGAGCCCGGGACACAGGCAGTCTGCACTCAGGACAAGTCACACACATATGATTGTGGCAAAAGCAATTACATGCGAGTGGGTGCAATAGCCAGCAGTTTTCTATTGCTTTTAAAGGGGCTGTCTACTCACAGCTAATTGGGGGGACCCCCACTGGGGTTCTTACAGATTATCGCAGACAGGGTGCATTCGCAAGTGTGAATGCATTCTAGAGAAAATGCTCTAACAGAGCACAAAGACACATATATACATTTTGTAAAAATATATATTGTATATAAAGGCACAAATATATACATTTTGGGTAAATATAAATGCTTTCAAAAACAAGAAGTATCCAGCAAAACATACCAGCTTAAAATCTGGAATGCATTTTGGGGGATCCCCACAGATCCTAATACTATTAAAAAAAAAAGCCAGCAGGGTAATGTCAATGACTATGTAAATTACTTTTTTTTAACCTCCTGCACATACCCACTTCTACACACGCAGGTTGAGGGCGTCCCAAAACAATGTTGTATAGAGGAATTTTGCTTCTTTTAATGTTCTCCTTTAAACCTTACTATAAACACTGCTCCTTACTAAATCGTTATTTTAAAATGTTTTTTTTCTACATGGGTATATTTCCTTCGGGGTAGTGCCTAGCTACCTATGCCTTTTTAGAAAATCCATTGCCTATTAGCAACAGCCCAAATTGCACTCACTCCCTTTGGTCATTTCTATTGCCACAACCCCTTGTCCAGAAGAATGTTGGTATTGATCTATAAATCAGGACAGGGTTTTGAAACCACAGAACCTTCACCATATATTTCTCAATGGGTAAAGGATTTAGATTCCCCTTTGGAACTACAGCAATGCTTGCAGATCTGGAATACTCTTGAACACGGTTCACTGAATGCCTTTTTTTCTGAAAGCTAATTAAATACGTATTCTATGCTGGTATATGGTACCCTCAAGGATAGCTAAATTTGTGCAGGGCACCTCTGACCGTTGTTTCAGGGGCTCAGCTGGCACGTTAATCCATGTGTGGTGGAAATGTCTGAGAATAAAATGTTTTTTGACAAGAGTTTATCAATTAATCTTTACCAGGCATCAATAAATGCTGCAACGGCAGTGATGGAGCCATCCAGGAGCCAGTTCTTCCCCCAGCTGCCGCTGTCATTCTCGCAGAGCCTACAGAGGAGGCAGGACAGTTCAGGAGCTTCCCGAGTTAACTTTTCAAGTTTACAAGCAGGTGATTGGTTGATAAGCAGTCCTAGCAACCAATCATCACCTACAGCTCCCACCCTTTAATCAGACCTGCTGGGTTTCCCGCCCTCTGTCCTATCTGTGTAAGGTAGGACAGTGGGGGGGGAGGCGCAATCTTAAAGAACTGTAATGTAAAAGGGGGGCAGAAGATACTGCTGTAAGAACAGGACTGTGATATAGGGCTCAATTCAGATCTGCATGTGTACAAGCAGGTCAGTCCATTTATTTTAATGGGCTGCCCTACCCATAAAAATCACAGGGAAAGAAGTCCTAGACCTTTATCCTGCAACACTAAACTGCATGATCAGGCACACGTGAAAATGTGCCCCAGGTGTCATTACAAATCAATGCCACCCCGGCACGTCTGCTAAAGTGCAGCATGATAATCTGATAGTCGGGAACGTGTGTGATTTTGTGTGCGTTCCCCAGCTGAGGGGATGGGAACCTAGCCTAAGAGGAGAGGGAGGCTGTGATGTGTAGATTCTGAATCATCACTAGGGATGAGCCGAACACCCCCCGGTTCGGTTCGCACCAGAACCCGCGAACGGACCGAAAGTTCGCACGAACGTTAGAACCCCATTGACGTCTATGGGACTCGAACGTTCGAAATCAAAAGTGCTCATTTTAAAGGCTAATTTGCATGGTATTGTCCTAAAAAGGGTTTGGGGACCCGGGTCCTACCCCAGGGGACATGTATCAATGCAAAAAAAACTTTTAAAAACGGCAGTTTTTTCGGGAGCAGTGATTTTAATGATGCTTAAAGTAAAAAAAAAAAAAGTGAAATATTCCTTTAAATATCGTACCTGGGGGGTGTCTATAGTATGCCTGTAAAGTGACGCGTGTTTCCCATGTTTAGAACAGTCCCTGCACCAAATGTCATTTTTAAAGGAAAAAATCTCATTTAAAACTGCTTGCGGGTTTAATGTCATGTCGGGTCATGGCAATATGGATGAAAATCAGTGAGACAAACGGCATGGGTACCCCCCAGTCCATTACCAGGCCCTTTGGGTCTTGTATGGATATTAAGGGGAACCCCGCACCCAAATTAAAATAAGGAAAGGAACTATATACTCTGAACAGCAGTATACAGGCGGTGCAAACAAGACAGGGACTGTAGGTTTGTTGTTAAGTAGAATCTCTTTGTAATTTTGAACATTTTTAACGTGTTTAGCTCCAGCCAAAAAATCTTTTCTAAGCTTTTTGGAAAACATAGGGAAGGGTTATCACCCCTGTGACATTTGTTTTGCTGTCTTTCCTCCTCTTCAGAAGATTTCACCTCACTTTTTTGTCCCAATGAAAAATGTTTTTTGAAAATTTGGGTTTTTTTGTAGAACAAGGATTGGAAAGCATCAGTGGAAAGGAGAAATTGTTTTCCCATATTAACTCTTACAGGAGAGAATTTCCCTTCCTAGGGGTAGATTTCATCTCACTTCCTGTTGTCTCCTTCCGTTTGCAAGTAGGAGTCGTTTGTAAGTTAGATGTTTGAAAGTAGGGTCCTGCCCTATATACTCAGCAGAAATTTGGGCCTTAGGTGTTGCTGTGGCCACAACACTGTAAGCCCTCACAGGGCCCTGCTGTGAAATATTAGATCAAGAATTGTAATTACATGCCCCTGTTGAACAGGAGCTGAAAAATTAGGCCTTAGGCACTGGTGCTGGTGCCACAACACTGCAACCCCTCACAGACACTCTAGTTGGAACGCAGGAACGAGCCCTGCTGCAAAGTATTGCATCAAAAATTGTAATTACACGCCCCTGTTAGACAGGGGCAGAAAAATTGGGCCTTAGGCACTGGTGCTGGTGCCACAACACTGCAACCCCTCACAGACACTCTAGTTGGAACGCAGGAACGAGCCCTGCTGCAAAGTATTGCATCAAAAATTGTAATTACACACCCCTGTTAGACAGGGGCAGAAAAATTGGGCCTTAGGCACTGGTGCTGGTGCCACAACACTGCAACCCCTCACAGACACTCTAGTTGGAATGCAGGAACGAGCCCTGCTGCAAAGTATTACATCAAAAATTGTAATTACACGCCCCTGTTAAACAGGGGCTGAAAAATTGTGCCTTAGGCACTGGTGGTGGCGCCCAGAACCAAAAATGTTCTTACAAGCTATCAGCGTGATGATTGAGGAGGAAGAGGATAATTACTCAGGGATAGTCACTCAGCATCAGCCTAGGCAGTCTTTGAAGGGATCTGAGATTTCAAAAAAAATTATTCGGTTACATCAGCATCAGGTGCTTGGTAGCTGGTGGTGATCCAAGACTGATTCATTTTTATGAAGGTCAGCCGATCGACCGAGTCGGTGGACAGACGCACCCTGTGATCGGTTACCACGCCTCCAGCAGCACTGAATATGCGTTCCGAAAGAACGCTGGATGCAGGACAGGCCAGTAGCTCAATTGCATACTGTGCAAGCTCTGGCCAGTGATCCATCCTCAAGACCCAGTAACCCAGAGGATTTTCGGTGGGAAAGGTGTCCAAGTCTGATCTTGCCCCTAGGTATTCCTGCACCATGTAAAACAGACGCTGGCGATGGTTGCTGGAACCGATCATACCTTGGGGCTGCGGACCAAAAAATTGTCTGAACGCATCGGTCAGACGGCCACCTTCTCCACCGCTCCTTCTTTGACTGACCGAAGCCTCAGCAACACGTTGTCCAGAAACAGGAGTTTGTAACCTCCCAGTCTCTGGGAACGCGTTGCACAGACCTTTCTGCAAGGCCTCCCGAAGATGTTTCATCCTCTGCTCCCTCTGCGATGGCAAGATAAGGTCCGCAACCTTACCCTTGTAACGTGGATCAAGGAGGGTTGCCAGCCAGTATTGGTCCTTCTCCTTGAAACCACGAATACGAGGATCCTTACGCAGGCTTTGCAGGATCAGGGAGGCCATGCAGCGTAGGTTTGCTGAGGCATTCGGTCCGGAGTCCTCTGGGTCACTAAGGACAACAACGTCCGCAGCCACCTCCTCCCAGCCACGTACAAGTCCATGTGTTCCTTGGGACTGATCCCTTAAAGACTGCTGCTGATGCTGAGTGCCAGGCTCCACCTCCATACTGACACAATCTTCCTCCTCCTCCTCCTCGTCGTCCTCTTCCTGTGTGATCGGCGGGCACGCAGGAACACTGTCTGGATAAAGGGGGCCTTGAGAGCTAAGGAAGTCCTCCTCTTCCTGCCTCTGTTCTGCCTCAAGTGCCCTGTCCATTATTCCACGCAGCGTGTGCTCCAACAGGTGGACAAGGGGGACAGTGTCACTGATGCATGCACTGTCAGTGCTCACCATCCTCGTGGCCTCCTCGAATGGTGACAGGACAGTGCATGCATCCCTGATCATGGCCCACTGGCGTGGGGAAAAAAAACCAAGCTCCCCTGACCCTGTCCTGGTGCCATAGTCGCACAGGTACTCATTGATGGCCCTCTGCTGCGTGTGCAGCCGCTGCAGCATGGCCAACGTTGAGTTCCACCTGGTGGGCATGTCACAGATTAGGCGGTTCTTGGGCAGGTTAAACTCCTTTTGGAGGTCCGTCAGCCGAGCACTGGCATTATATGACCGGCGGAAATGCACACAGACTTTCCTGGCCTGCCTCAGGACATCCTGTAAGCCCGGGTACCTGCCCAAGAACCGCTGCACCACCAAGTTAAGGACGTGAGCCAAACAGGGCACATGGGTCATTTGTCCCTGTCGGAGGGCAGAGAGGAGGTTGGTGCCATTGTCGCAAACCACCATTCCTGCCTTAAGTTGGCGTCAACCACCTCTGAACCTGCCCCTGCAGAGCTGACAGAACCTCTGCCCCAGTGTGGCTCCTGTCCCCCAAGCACACCAGCTCAAGCACCGCATGGCATCTTTTGGCCTGCGTACTTGCGTAGCCCCTTGAACGCCTACGGAGCACCGCTGGTTCCGAGGAAGAGGCCATGGAGGAAGAAGAAGAGGAGGGGGTGGAGGAGAGAGGTGTGTCACAATCAGCATTTTGGGGGCGTGGTGGCGGAACAACCTCCAACACTACTGCACCTTGTCCTGCATCCTTCCCAGCTGCCAGCAGAGTCACCCAATGCGCTGTGAAACTTAGGTAACGTCCCTGTCCATGCCTGCTGGACCATGAGTCAGCGGTAATATGCACCTTACCGCTGACCGCCCTGTCCAGCGAGGCATGGACATTGCCTTCCACATGCCGGTAGAGAGCGGGAATCGCCTTCCGTGAGAAAAAGTGGCGTTTGGGTACCTGCCACTGAGGAACCGCACATTCCACAAACTCACGGAAGGGGGCAGAGTCTACCAACTGAAAAGGCAGCAGTTGAAGTGCTAGCAATTTTGCCAAGCTAGCATTCAACCGCTGGGCATGTGGATGGCTGGGAGCAAACTTCTTTCGGCGGTGCAGCAGCTGGGGCAGGGAAATTTGCCTGGTACAATCTGACGTCGGTGTACCAAAAGCACATTGCCCACAAGTACTTGGCTGTGACACACCTAATTCTACACCTTCATTCCTCTCAGTGCAGGTCTCAGAGAGGACTGAAGGTCTAGTGGGGTTGGAAATCTCAGCTGATGAGGAGCAAGGAGAGATCCTCTTTGTTCTTTGGTGTGGGTCTTTTAGATACGCTTGCCAACGAACTGCATGGCAGGTCAACATATGTCTGGTCAAGCATGTGGTACCCAAGCGGGAGATGTTTTGGCCACGCGAGATACGCTTGAGACATATGTTGCAAATAGCAGCGGTGCGATCTGATGCACTCGTCTCAAAAAAGGCCCACACCAAAGAACTTTTTGAATAACGCGCAGAGACTGCAGCGCCCTGCACATGTGGAGCTTTGGGGTGTGATGCAGTCAATGTGCTGCCCTTAGGCTGGCCCCTGGAGGGCATCCTGCCTCGTTGGTGATGTGCCGCCTCCTCCTCCTCCTCTCTCCTATCAGGCACCCACGTTGAGTCAGTGACCTCATCATCCCCTCCCTCCTCATCACTGGAGCAAACCTGGCAGTATGCTGCAGCAGGGGGAGCATGACTGCCAGATTGCTGTCCTTCTTGGGCACCCCCTCTGTCCGTGCTCATGTTACTGCCTTCATCGAGCTCAGTATCATCATCAGAGCCTTCCAAACGCTGGGCATCCTCCTGGAGCATGTACCCAACACTGTGGTCAAACAGTTCGAGGGAATCCTCAGGAGGACATGGTGGAGCTAGGGAAGGAGTCACTGATGACATTGAGCTGAGGGAAGAGGCCGCTGCTTTGCCAGACAAAGCACCCTGGGCATGGGTGAGAGAGGATGAGGAGGATGAGGATGGCTTGGTCATCCACTCGACCAAGTCTTCCGCATATTGCGGCTCAACACAGCCAGCTGCCGAAAAAAAGGCCAAGCGTGTCCCATGGCCACGTGCTGATGAGGATGCACCGTCTCCACGACCAGCACTAGACACAGAGCCTGCTTGCCCTCTCTTATTGGCTTGTGACTGTCTGCCTCTCCTTCTTGGCCTTCCAGACATACTAATGGCCTGTAGCTGCACTAAGCTGGGATAGAACACCTGTAATTTTCTTCAGGTAGCTTTATATACTGTAACCAGACAAGCCTGCCTGTCAGTAGGAAGATAACAGGAACGGATCTAGCTGAACACTGTGAGCAGGACGCACTGTACTAAATGTAAATAGTCTAGCTGCCTGACCGTGGTACTAATAGGATCAAATAGAACACCTGTAATTTTCTTCAGGTAGCTTTATATACTGTAACCAGACAAGCCTGCCTGTCAGTAGGAAGATAACAGGAACAGATCTAGCTGAACACTGTGAGCAGGACGCACTGTACTAAATGTAAATAGTCTAGCTGCCTGACCGTGGTACTAATAGGATCAAATAGAACACCTGTAATTTTCTTCAGGTAGCTTTATATACTGTAACCAGACAAGCCTGCCTGTCAGTAGGAAGATAACAGGAACGGATCTAGCTGAACACTGTGAGCAGGACGCACTGCACTAAATGTAAATAGTCTAGAAGATAACAGGAACGGATCTAGCTGAACACTGTGAGCAGGACGCACTGCACTAAATGTAAATAGCAGGAACGGATCTAGCTGAACACTGTGAGCAGGACGCACTGCACTAAATGTAAATAGCAGGAACGGATCTAGCTGAACACTGTGAGCAGGACGCACTGCACTAAATGTAAATAGCAGGAACGGATCTAGCTGAACACTGTGAGCAGGACGCACTGCACTAAATGTAAATAGCAGGAACGGATCTAGCTGAACACTGTGAGCAGGACGCACTGCACTAAATGTAAATAACAGGAACGGATCTAGCTGAACACTGTGAGCAGGACGCACTGCACTAAATGTAAATAACAGGAATGGATCTAGCTGAACACTGTGAGCAGGACGCACTGCACTAAATGTAAATAGTCTAGAAGATAACAGGAACGGATCTAGCTGAACACTGTGAGCAGGACGCACTGCACTAAATGTAAATAGCAGGAACGGATCTAGCTGAACACTGTGAGCAGGACGCACTGCACTAAATGTAAATAGCAGGAACGGATCTAGCTGAACACTGTGAGCAGGACGTACTGCACTAAATGTAAATAGCAGGAACAGATCTAGCTGAACACTGTGAGCAGGACGCACTGCACTAAATGTAAATAGCAGGAACGGATCTAGCTGAACACTGTGAGCAGGACGCACTGCACTAAATGTAAATGGCAGGAACAGATCTAGCTGAACACTGTGAGCAGGACACACTGCACTAAATGTAAATAGCAGGAACGGATCTAGCTGAACACTGTGAGCAGGACGCACTGCACTAAATGTAAATAGTCTAGAAGATAACAGGAACGGATCTAGCTGAACACTGTGAGCAGGACGCACTGCACTAAATGTAAATAGCAGGAACGGATCTAGCTGAACAGTGTGAGTAGGACGCACTGCACTAAATGTAAATAGCAGGAACGGATCTAGCTGAACACTGTGAGCAGGACGCACTGCACTAAATGTAAATAGCAGGAACGGATCTAGCTGAACACTGTGAGCAGGACGCACTGCACTAAATGTAAATAGCAGGAACGGATCTAGCTGAACACTGTGAGCAGGACGCACTGCACTAAATGTAAATGGCAGGAACGGATCTAGCTGAACACTGTGAGCAGGACGCACTGCACTAAATGTAAATAGCAGGAACGGATCTAGCTGAACACTGTGAGCAGGACGCACTGCACTAAATGTAAATAGTCTAGAAGATAACAGGAACGGATCTAGCTGAACACTGTGAGCAGGACGCACTGCACTAAATGTAAATAGCAGGAACGGATCTAGCTGAACACTGTGAGCAGGACGCACTGCACTAAATGTAAATAGCAGGAACGGATCTAGCTGAACACTGTGAGCAGGACGCACTGCACTAAATGTAAATAGCAGGAACGGATCTAGCTGAACACTGTGAGCAGGACGCACTGCACTAAATGTAAATAGCAGGAACGGATCTAGCTGAACACTGTGAGCAGGACGCACTGCACTAAATGTAAATAGCAGGAACGGATCTAGCTGAACACTGTGAGCAGGACGCACTGCACTAAATGTAAATAGCAGGAACGGATCTAGCTGAACACTGTGAGCAGGACGCACTGCACTAAATGTAAATAACAGGAACGGATCTAGCTGAACACTGTGAGCAGGACGCACTGCACTAAATGTAAATAGTCTAGATAGAAGATAACAGGAACGGATCTAGCTAAACTGAATACAGTGTATATATATATATATATATATATATATATATGCAACACCTGGGATGCATATATATACACAATACACTGTAAGTGCAGCTAACTGACTGACTGTTCTGCCTAATCTATCTAACTCAAATCAAATGACACTGTCTCTCTCTCTCTCTATCTCTCAGCACACCGGAACACACACTACACAGGGCCGCCGTGCAGGTGGCCTTATATAGTGTGGGGTGTGTACTAAATCCCCTGAGCCATAATTGGCCAAAGCCACCCTGGCTTTGGCCAATTACAGCTCTCTCTACTGACGGCGCTGTGATTGGCCAAGCATGCGGGTCATAGTGCATGCTTGGCCAATCATCAGCCAGCAATGCACTGCGATGCCGCAGTGAATTATGGGCCGTGACGCGCCACACGAATTTGGCGCGAACGGCCCATATCGTTCGCAATTCGACGGACGGTCGAACAGCCGATGTTCGAGTCGAACATGGGTTCGACTCGAACACGAAGCTCATCCCTAATCATCACACACACATGCAGTTCAGGCCTCTGTCGGAAGAAAATTTTACTGACCGGACCTCCGTGCATTTTAATTCAATATCCTCATCTGTACATTCTTGGGAAAGAGCTTGCCCCAAAACCATTCCATTATTAAGCCCTTCTCAATTTAAAACCTACTGCTTGTACGCATAAACGATTTACGTTAGTGACTTTCATTTTTACTGCAGCCAAACATACCATGGTGAGGGTGTGGAAATCTGATACTCCCACAATCACTCAGGTCAAACAAAAAACCTCTTTGTACCTGTTTAATGGGAAACTTGTTGCCATGTCAAACAATAATGTTCTCAAGTGTAAAAAGTTGTGGGATTCAAGGATTTGTAATGGGGGGGACTTTTGATGATTTGGTATGGATGCTTTAACCTACTACTACTACTACTACTAACTTGCCCCGTGGACAGGGATCCGACTGGACCCAGAATTGATTCTTCCGTCTTTTATTTCTTTCTTTAATTGAATGTAAAGCGGTTTTTGAAAAACTGCTTATTTAGGCCACATCCCCAGTACAATGATGGAGAGAAACTCCCCTAAAAACAGGACTTTTAAGGCTCAAAGATTGTACAGACGCAGGCTGGACAACGTGTAAATTGAAAGTATTTATTGGTATCAAAAGTTAAAAAGTATTGATAAAAAATATAGTACATTCAACAATGTTACATAGCATTGAATGGTCAGTGGCCGCAAAGTAGCGCCAATCAATGTACAATGGTAGAATATATATATAAACCAAACACCAACATGTTTCAGAGTCCTATATCTTCCTTCTTCAGGGATGGTCTTGGTAAACATCTTCTATGAAATAAAACACACATTAGAAGTCGCAGACTGTCTGCAGCATAATCAAAGCAAAGGAAAGGAAGGGCAACAAAGGAATTACTCACGGTGCCTAAGAGTGGATACACAGCGCACAGCCAACCAAAATATAAAAACAATATTGCAGGATCCAGTGAAGTGGCTAAAGGGAGTGCAAAAGATCCCCCGGCTCAGGCAGGGCCCATGGAATATACACAGAGATAACCTAATTAACCTAATTAACCGATTACACAGACCTAAACCCTATTGAGCATCTGTGAGGCATCCTCAAATGGAAGGTGGAGGAGCGCAAGGTCTCTAACATCCACCAGCTCTGTGATATCATCATGGAGGAGTGTAAAAGGACTCCAGTGGAAACCTGTGAAGCTCTGGTGAACTCCATGCCCAAGAGGGTTAAGGCAGTGCTGGAAAATAATTGTGGCCACAAAAAATATTGACACTTTGGAGCCCAATTTGGACATTTTCACTTAGGGGTGTACTCACTTTTGTTGCCCGCGGTTTAGACATTAATGGCTGTGTGTTGAGTTATTTTGAGGGGACAGCAAATTTACACTGTTATACAAGCTGTACACTCACTACTTCCATTCTAGCAAAGTGTCATTTCTTTAGTGTTGTTACATGAAAGATATAATAAAATATTTACAAAAATGTGAGGGGTGTACTCACTTTTGTGAGATACTGTATATATGAAAAGTAAGTAGTAATTAAATGTGGTTATGGCAACAAGAAGTGAACATCCATACCTGCTCAAAATAATGCCTAGAAAACAGGAGAATTTCACTAGAATGATCATGAAATTTTCCAGTCAACATTCAAGGATCAGACACATACAAAAACATTGGCATCTAATATCCCTGGATTCTAACATAGGGAGATTTGTATCTCAGACCCCGCAGATTACTTATAGCGCTCCTCATCATTGCGAGATTCCATCACTCAGAGTGAATACAAAGGGGAAAAAAGGAAGGATGCGTGCAAGTACAGGGGTACCTACACCTGCGGAGGTTGCAATCAATGTAGATATATACATACAGGTGCTTCCATTGCAATGCCAAATGGACATCTACTTAAGGCTAAACACTTCGTGAATTGCAAAATCTGCGGTGTGGTGTATCTCTTGATTTGCAGTTGTGGTTCTTTCTATGTTAGGAAACCAAAAATGAACTGTGTGAAAGAATTTACAGGCATGTACTCAGCATGCAAACTGCCAATCCTGAGTTGCCCCTTGGTAAACACGTCCATGTCATACACGAGAGGGATTTTCCTAGGGTTAGGTTTTGGGCCTTGGATCGGGTCCATCCCTGCTCCCATGGTGGAGATTGGAATAAACTTCTCCTCCAGAAGGAGCTGAGGTGGATCCACTCTTTAAGGGCCACTACATACCAAGGCCTCAATGAGGCCGTCAATTACAAGCCCTTTTTGGAGGGCTTTGTCTCAGGAGGGATGGAGCTATGATCCTCTTTTGGTCCTCTCTGTTGTTTCCTCTCACTCCTTTCACCCCTGCCTTTGAGTCTAATATATCCCTGTATGTATGTATGTATGTGTGTGTGTGTGTGTGTGTATGTATATATATATATATATATATATATATATATATATTCCATTTTTACCCCCCTTGTGTTTCACATTAGGTTATCTCTGTGTATATCCCGTGGGCCCTGCCTGAGCCCCGGGTTGATCTTTTGCGCTCCCTTTACCCACTTCACTGGATCCTACAATATTGCTTTTTTATATCCTGGTTGGCTGTGCGCTGTGTATTCACTCTCAGGCACCGTGAGTAATTCCTTTGTTGCCCTTCCTTTCCCTGTTTTCCTCTGCTTTGATTATGCTGCAGACAGTTTTTGACTATGTTCTAATGTGTGTTTTATTTTATAGAAGATGTTTACCAAGACTGTTTAAATCTTCCCTGAAGAAGGAGCATATAAGATGCTGAAATATGTTGGCGTTTGGTTTATACATATAGTCTACCATTGTACATTGATTGGCGCTACTTTGTGCTTTCCGGCCATGTACCTTTCAATTCTATGTAACATTGTTGAATGTACTATATTTTTTATCAATACTTTTTAACGTTTGATACCAATAAATACTTTGAATTTATACTTTGTCCAGCCTGCGTCTGTAAACTCTTTGAGCCTTAAAAGTCACGCCTGTTTTTAGGGGAGTTTCCTTCCCACCTTTATTTCTTTCTTTTCTGTTTCTTTCTCACTGTACCTGCTCCCTTGATTTTTTTTTTAAATGAGCATTGAACTTTACAAAGGACCTCTTCATTCGGTGGGTACCTTCTCATTATGTTTTAAAGCTAACAAGGAACCCATTTAGTAGAACATCAGTTCCTGTGTTATTCAACAGTACACCCTGTGAATGTATGTATAGCCCGAAGGCATACTTTATACAGTATGTTTTCACCAGGCTTGTCAGGGAGTTACTCGTTTTGGTGTGATTGTTCAAGATGACATGTCATTGATAGACTTGTGTATATTTTTGTAACAACTAGCCTTGTTTTCCTGCAATGCACTGTAAGTTGAGCGCAGACCTTTTTATGGAAATTGGAATATTATTAAACCATTGTGTTCTACAGTATAAAATAAAAATGTATTGGTACCTCAAGTTTAGAACTGTTGATTGATGTATACTGCTTTAGATGCAACATCTGTATCTGACACACTTCCTTACCTTGTCTTCTTTGTAAAACTTTAATAAATAACTATTGTAATTAAAAATGTATTGAACCAAAAAATTAACAAATTCATCTTAAAGATTCGACTCCCATTGAGTTCAGTAGGGGTTTGAATTTGACATCTGAAATTCACCTATATCTGGCAAACCTCTACTGCATCTGGACCCAGGACGTTTGGCTCATTACTATCCAGCTTGTACCCTTGCTTGTCTGCAAGTTAATGATGGTTAAGTGCATGTGCAGCCCAAATTTTTTTCTATAAAGTATAACCTTGCCAGGTTATTGGTTTTGCAGTCTATATACCATTGTGGAAATTTCCCTTGGCTTTCTGTGCCAGAGACAGAACATGAAGTTTTAGGAAATCTCCCAAAATGGAGGAAATTCCCCTCTTAGACATTTGTTCCTGAAATAGGTGTCCCCATTGGAAGATCTTCTTATGCTTCTTGTTCCCGGAACAATGCTAAAAGTTTTGATTTACCGTCACTTTTTTAGTGACAATGGTCACCAGTAAAAATAGAGGGGTAAATCAGTCAGCAATCAAATCTTGAGGGTCTAAACCTTTCCCATGCTATCCAAAACTGAAAAAAAGAGAAAAAAAAATTGCCTAGAGGTACACTTTATTGTACTGAAGGAATAGAGTGTATTAACTTTGTAAAGTATGTTCACTTAGTTCAGTGAATGATCATAAGCAAGCAAAAATCATGTGCTTTACTTTAAAAATTGCAGAAACATGTAATAATCTAAGCTATAAACCAAGAACATACTAGGCGCTTTCCTGATGAAGAGAGCTGTTCTGAAACAAATAGACCAAGAGGAAGTATTTTTAACAAAGGAGAAGCATAAATGGAAAGTGATTCAAAACATAATAATAACATATTAGACTATTCATTGCAATTGTAAAAATGCCAATACAACCTATATGGCTTGTCACCAGTGATGAAAAGAAGTAACTAATAAAGTATGCATTTGAAGGCAGACCTTTCTCATTTGCAATAAATCAAATTGGCAAAAGTTCAAAATTAAACTTAGGTTGGTGAAGACCAAGTCGGCAAGTAAACCCTAATGGCGCATACACACGGTCGGAATTTCCAATAACAAATGTTCGATGGAAGCTTGTTGTCGGAAATTCCGACCATGTGTAGACTCCATCGGACATTTTCCGTCAGAATTTCTGTCAAACAAAATTTGAGAGCTGGTTCTCAAATTTTCCGACAACAAAATCCGTTGTCGGAAATTCCGAGCGTGTGTACACAATTCCGACGCACAAAATTCCACGCATACTCAGAATCAAGCGGAAGAGCCACACTGGCTATTGAACTTAATTTTTCACGGCTAGTCATACGTGTTGTATGTCACCTCGTTCTTTCTGACAACATTTGTGTGACCGTGTGTATGTAAGACAAGTTTGAGCCAACATCCATCTGAAAAAAAACATGGATTTTGTTGTCAGAATGTGCGATCGTGTGTTTGCAGCATTACTGTGAAAAATGTAAATAATGTTAGGCTTAAAGCCCAAGTTTTGTTTTTTTTACTTGTTATGCTCCCAGGCTCTCCAGTCAGGTTCCTCCTATAATTTTTATTAGGCTACTTTCACACTGAAGCATTGCGGGCGCTGGCGGTAAAGCCAACATCCGTCGGAAAAAAAAACATGGATTTTGTTGTTGGAATGTGCAATCGTGTGTCCGCAGCATCGTCCTAAACGCGGTGATGTAAAACACGTATGTCGGGACTATAAACGGGGCAGTAGCCAATAGCTTTCGTCTCTTAATTTATTCTGAGCATGCGTGGCACTTTGTGCGTCGGATTTGTGTACACACGATCAGAATTTCCGACAATGGATTTTGTTGTCGGAAAATTTTATAGCAAGCTCTCAAACTTTGTGTGTTGGAAATTCCGATGGAAAATATGTGATGGAGCCTACACATGGTCGGAATTTCTGACAACAAGGTCCTATTACACATTTTCCGTCGGAAAATCTGACCGTGTTTACAGGGCATAAGGGCTAATTTCGTCACTACAAAATGAAACCACATTGTTTTATTAACGTGTTTTTAATAAAAAAAATAGACATTAACCCTTCCAGTTCTAAATCTATATAAAACACCATTTTTATTCCTGAAACTATGTACAAACTAGAGGAGTTACTTGGTTGAGCAGAATGATTGTGAATTGATTTCACTGTCATTGGCAACATTTCATCAAAAAAAAGAAGCTTTCGATTTCTGCTCCATTTAGAGTTTTATTTTAGGGGCTATAATAAGCGCAGTTCAGTTTATTTAATTTAATGTTCTTTGCTTTTCTAATGTTTCTTTTTTTTGGGTGTATTTGATCAGTATTTCTGTACTGTCTCTTTAATTGTTTGCTTTATCTGTTTTTTATATACATTTTTATATATAATTAGGTAAATAAGTGGAAATTCGTGACCTCTTGAACACCACTTCCTTCAAACCTTGGGTGAAATTGTCCATTATGTCAGGTTTAGCTGCAAATTGTTTATCTCTTTTCATGATAACCTATCATAACCTATGTCCTTACTTTTTATATTATCAGCATTATTCTATTGAAATGTTAAATGATTATTGAGAGCTTCATTTTCATTGTAAAGCATATGGTGAATGTAAACACACAGGAGCACATGCTAAGAGGCAGAGTACATGGCATGAAGATAAACATTTCATTGTAGACGGTAGTTATCTGCTCTCTGTCCCACTAAGTAAATATTACCTACTACTTTAGTGATAATTAGGAAAATTAAAAACGGCCATATGTATGTATACCGGTGTTATCTCTCATTTTATGCAATAGTACTTAAACAGCTGTTACATACAAAGTATCGCAGTGACTGTGACGGTTCATTTTGTATTATCTTAAAACTGAAACTTCCATTTGAAAAAAAATCAGTGCCAACATGTGGCAGATCTACACTTCCACATTATCATGGTTCATGAGCATATGTGAATACAACAGTGTAAGGGCTCTTCCACACTGCTTCATTGAAAAACACGATAAAAACGCATATGTGTTTGCCATTCATTTTATGGGCTAGGTGCGTTTTTGGTGCACTTTTTGAACATGCACCAAAAATACAGCACGCGGGACTTTTAACCACTTCAATACAGGGTATTTTTACCCCCGTCATGCCCAGGTCAATTTTTAGCTTTAAGCGCTGTCATACTTTGAATGACACTAGCACGATAATGCAACACTGTACCCAAACTAAATTTTTATCATTTTGTTCACACAACTTTTGGTGGTATTTAAAGTGATACTAAAGGTTTGTTTTTTGTTTTTTTTTTTAATCCTGTTCCTTTAAGGGAGTATATTGTCTGTTCACTTACCTTTTCCTTCATTTTCATTTGTATCTGCTTTTTTTTTTGCTGTCTGTTTTAGCCACTTCCTGTTCTTGTCCTATAAGGTTGCCCCAACAGCAGAGCCAATCTGTATGGGGTTTACCTTGCGTGCGCGCCCCCTCCACTGGGACTACATCCCTGCGGTGAGATGCTGTCTGCGCGCACAGGAACGGGAGGCACGAGAGCCGTGGGTGTGTCTAAGACCCTGTAGCTCCACCTCCCATGCCATTTTAATAAAATCTGAATCATGATTTCTTCAGCACAGCCCCGCCTTTACTCCGCCCCTTTTTTAGAACAAGGCTCGTTCTCATTCATACAGTCATATGAAAAGCGGCACTGTGCATGCGCGATGCCGCTAAGCATAAAGGGATTTGTAGTTCCCATTAACTCATGACGCAGCGGCAGGGAGCATGCTTGAAAAAACGGAAGCTATGGGAATCATACGAGGCAGCAAAGGAGGAAGTGCCGGAAATAGACACTCAGAAAACAGGTTTATTATAATTTTTGGCTGTAAAAATATTTAGATTAACGATCTATGCAGCATATAGATCTGATATATATAAAAATATACCGTATTTATCGGCGTATAACACAAACTTTTTTCCCCTTAAAATCAGGGGAAAATCGCGGGTGTGTCTTATACGCCGATCCCCCGCTGACTGTGAACGGAGGAGAGAGCGCCGCCGACATACATACATAGCCGAGTGTACTCGGCTAGGTTCGGCTAGCTCCGCTCACAGTCACGCCCAGTCCCGCCCTATGATGGACATAACACAGGGACTGGGCGTGACTGTGAGCGGAGCTAGCCGAACCTAGCAGAGTACACTCGGCTATGTATGTATATCGGCGGCGCTCGACTCCGCCCACAGGACTACGAGAGGAGCCGAAAGCAGCTGAGAGCCGCCGAGATACACAAGGCCGGCTCTCTCGCCGGCACCATATTTAAAAACTGCAGTGACACTGACAAGTCTGCAGTGTCACTGGGCAAGGCAGCAAATGACACTACAATGCTGCAAATTACACTACAAGGCTGCAGATGACACTGACAAGGCTGCAAATGACACTACAAGGCTGCAGATGACACTGACAAGGCTGCAAATGACACTACAAGGCCACCCCCTCCCGATCGCTCCCGGCGAATGAGAATGCTTCTTTTCCCTCTGTAATGTAAACAGAGGGAAAGGAAGTGATGTCATCTCTCCTCGAGCCGGTCTTTTCGTCGCCGCGCCGAGGAGAGAAGACATCAAGTAAGTCTGCACAACACTACACATCCAGTAGAACACGCCAGGCACACTTGTCACCCCCCATCACCCCCCGATCACCCCCTGATCACCCCCCTGTACCCCCTGTCACTCTGACACCAATAGCATTTTTTTTTTTTTGCATTGGTGTCAGTTTGTGTCAGTTAAAAGTTTTAGGGCAGTTAGGTTAGCCCCCTTTAGGTCTAGGGTACCCCCCCTTAGGTCCAGGGTACCCCCCTAACCCCCCCTAATAAAAGTTAACCCCTTGATTACCCCCCGTCACCAGTGTCGCTAAGCGATCGTTTTTCTGATCGCTGTATTAGTGACACAGGTGACGCTAGTTAGGGAGGTAAGTATATAGGTTCGCTGTCAGTGTTTTATAGCGACAGGGACCCCCATATACTACCTGCTAAAGGTTTTAACTCCCTGATTGCCCCCTAGTTAACCCTTTCACCAGCGATCACCGTATAAGTGTTACGGGTGACGCTGGTTAGCTAGTTTGTTTTTTGTAGTTTATTACAGTTTATTATAGTTTATTATAGTTTTAGGGCACCCGCCGTTTATTACCCTATAAAGGTTTAACCCCCTAATTGCCCGGCGGTGATAGTTTAGGTTAAGTTTTTAGGATCAGATAAGGTCTGCGTCGCCCCAGGCAGCGTCAGGTTAGCGCCAGTACCGCTAAAACCCACGCACGCAGCATACACCTCCCTTAGTGCTATAGTATCTGAGCGGATCGATATCTGATCCGATCAGATCTATACTCCCCAGCAGTTTAGGGTTCCCTGAAACGCAGTGTTAGCGAGATCAGCCCAGATACCTGCTAGCACCTGCGTTTTGCTCCTCGGCCCAGCCCTGCCCAGCCCACCCAAGTGCAGTATCGATCGATAACTGTCACTTACAAAACACTAAGCACACATAACTGCAGCGTTCGCAGAGTCAGGCCTGATCCCTGCGATCGCTAACAGTTTTTTGGTAGCGTTTTGATACAGTCGCTGACAGTCAGGAGCTTTTTTGCCTGTGAGTCTCACTAGTGTACCCCTAAATTTAGAGCCCAAAATGGCAAATAGAAGGTACACTAGTGAAGAGGCCTACACGTTTCTGAGTATGACAGATAGTGAAGAGGAAGTCACTCATCTGTCAAGTTCAGGCTCAGAATACGAACCTGTAGAGGACAGCGGCTCCATGACAGATAGCTCTGACGACAGAGTTGTGGTCCCTGCTAGGGTCAGGCGTACCAGACCCCGAACTTATGCTGTCCTTGAAGTGCAAGAACCGCAGGGCTCTCGTATGGAGCAGAGCAGTACTAGCGCCGCTACTCCTTCTGGTGAACTGGCAAGCACCAGCGGCCTAGTACACCCTGGTCTTACATCCAGCACTGCAGTATCACGTGGTGACGTGGCGAGTCCCATAAGTGCAGTTCAAGCTGGCGAGGTGGCAAGCACTAGTAGTATCCCGCTGCCACCAAGAAGACAAAGACAGGCCCGTCGTGCCCATAGTGCCCTTCCTGCTGCATTGGCCAATCCGAATTGGGAACCCACCACTTCTGCAGCACCCGTACTTCCCCCTTTCACTGGCCAACCCGGAATTCAGGTGGAAACAGTTGACTTTACGCCACTGGATTTTTATTCACTGTTTTTCACCGAAGATCTCTATAGATCTATTGTGGACCAAAGCAATTTATACGCTGGTCAACACATCGCCGCTAATCCCCAGTCCTCCCTTGCCAGAGATTGGAGACCAATTACGGTCTCCGAATTTAAGACCTTTCTGGGCCTTTCCCTCCTCATGGGGTTGAATAAAAAGAGTAAGTTGCGGTCATATTGGTCCACTGACCCAATTTACCATTCACCCTTGTTCTCTGCTTCCATGGCCAGGGCACGATACGAGCAGATTTTGCGGTTCATGCACTTCAACGACAATGACCCTGCATACGATCGGCTCTACAAAATTCGGCCCCTCGTAAACCACTTCAACCAACGTTTTGCAGACTTGTTTACCCCCCATCAAGTTGTCTGCGTTGATGAGTCCCTGATTAAGTTTTCTGGCCGCTTGTCATTCAAACAGTACCTTCCCAGCAAGCGTGCCAGATACGGGGTCAAGATGTATAAGCTCTGTGACAGGGCCACAGGCTATACATGTAGATTTATGGTTTACGAGGGAAAAGATAGTCACGTAGAGCCGACAAACTGCCCTGACTACATAGGAAGCGCTGGCAAGATAGTGTGGGACTTGGTGTCACCCTTATTCGGAAAGGGGTACCACTTGTACGTGGACAATTATTATATGAGCGTGCCACTTTTTAGTCACTTGTTTGATCAGCAGATTGGAGCATGTGGCACCGTGCGACCTAATCGCCGGGGCTTTCCCCAGCGGCTTGTAGATTCCCGTCTTAGGCTGGGGGAGAGAGCCTGCTTGAAGTATAATAATTTGCTCGCTATGAAGTGGAGGGATAAGAAGAATGTTTTTGTTCTCACCTCCCTTCATGCAGACACGACGACCCAAATTCCTACGGCGACTGGTGTTGTGGAGAAACCCCTCTGTGTCCACGAATACAACCTTAATATGGGAGGGGTGGACCTCAACGACCAGTTGTTGGCGCCGTACCTAGTTGCCCGTAAGGCCAGACGCTGGTACAAAAAAGTGTCTGTATACTTATTTCAATTGGCTTTGCTGAATGCTCATGTGCTATACAGAGCTTCAGGACAGACTGGATCCTTCCTTAAATTCCAGGAAGAGATCGTCAGAGCCCTTCTGTTTCCAGACGGTACTCTACCTCACCTTCCCCAACCAAATGCAGTAAGCCGGCTGCATGAGCGGCATTTTCTTTATGCCATCCCGAGTACCCCTACCCAACGAGCCCCCCAAAAAAGATGTCGTGTCTGCAGCAAGCGCGGATTTAGGCGTGACACCCGGTCTTATTGTCCCTCCTGTCCTGGAAATCCTGGTCTTTGCATGGGTGAATGCTTTGAACGCTACCATACATTAGTTGAGTATTAGCGTAGGGTTCAGCACTGCACAGACTAGGCACACTAACACAGGGTCTCCCAGGATGCCATTGCATTTTGAGAGACCCAAACCTGGAACGAGTTACAAAAGTTAAAAGTTATTAAAAAATTTAAAAAAATAAAAACACAAAAAAAAATATAAAATAAAAAAACCAAAAATAGTTGTTGTTTTATTGTTCTCTCTCTATTCTCTCTCTATAGTTCTTCTCTTTTTTACTCTATTCTATTCTGCAATGTTTTATTGTTATTATGTTTTACCATGTTTCCTTTTCAGATTTTTTATACTTTACCATTTACTGTGTTTTGTTGGTAACCATTTTATTGTTTTCAGGTACGCCATTCAGTTGCAGCGCGGATTTATTTATCTTGACAGCAACAGCGTTTGCTCCCACGATATATAAAGCCGTGACTCCAGGGCTGTCGGAGGTGATTTCACCACCACAGTTACATACTTCAGCATATATGCCGAAGCGTGGGGGCAGCAGTGGGTGGAGGAGCAATTTGCTCCTGCCTTTTGCGGGAGGATGCCCCCATGCTTCGGCATATATAAATGGTGCATGTATGCCCATCATTAGAAGTGGGTGGATGAAGGGAGGTATTCTAATGGTGGGCATACCCACCGATCAATATCTTTTTTTCGTTCAGCCCACAGGCTGCATGAAAAAAAAGTTTACAATATATGCCTAACAAGGACCAGCAACGTACTGGTATGTTGCTGGACTTTGAGTGGTTATACCAGAATGATGCCTGCAGGTTTAGGTATCATCTTGGTATCATTCTTTTCAGCCAGCGGTCGGCTTTCATGTAAAAGCAATCCTAGCGGCTAATTAGCCTCTAGACTGCTTTTGCAAGCAGTGGGAGGGAATGCCCCCACCGTCTTCCATGTTTTTCTCTGGCTTTCCTGTCCCAACAGGGAACCTGAAAATGCAGCAGGTGATTCAGCCAGCTGACCATAGAGCTGATCAGAGACCAGAATGGCTCCAAACATCTCTATGGCCTAAGAAACCAGAAGCTACGAGCATTTCATGACTTAGATTTCGCCGAATGTAAACAGCGCCATTGGGAAATTGGGAAAGCATTTTATCACACCGATCTTGGTGTGGTCAGATGCTTTGAGGGCAGAGGAGAGATCTAGTGTCTAATAGAGCCCAATTTTTTAAAAAAAGAGTACCTGTCACTACCTATTGCTATCATAGGGGATATTTACATTCCCTGAGATAACAATAAAATTAATTTAAAAAAAATAAAAATGAAAGGAACAGTTTAAAAATAAGATAAAAACGCAAAAAAATAATAAAGAAAAAAAAAAAAAAAAAAGCACCCCTGTCCCCCCCTGCTCTCGCGCAAAGGCGAACGCAAGCGTCGGTCTGGCGTCAAATGTAAACAGCAATTGCACCATGCATGTGAGGTATCACCACGAAGGACAGAACGAGGGCAGTAATTTTAGCAGTAGACCTCCTCTGTAAATCTAAAGTGGTAATCTGTAAAGGCTTTTAAAGGCTTTTAAAAATGTATTTATTTTGTCGCCGCTGCGCGTTTGTGCGCAATTTTAAAGCATGTCATGTTTGGTATCCATGTACTCGGCCTAAGATCATCTTTTTTATTTCATCAAACATTTGGGCAATATAGTGTGTTTTAGTGCATTAAAATTTAAAAAAGTGTGTTTTTTCCCCAAAAATGCGTTTGAAAAATCGCTGCGCAAATACTGTGTGAAAAAAAAATATGAAACACCCACCATTTTAATCTGTAGGGCATTTGCTTTAAAAAAAATATATAATGTTTGGGGGTTCAAAGTAATTTTCTTGCAAAAAAAAATTATTTTTTCATGTAATCAAAAAGTGTCAGAAAGGGCTTTGTCTTCAAGTGGTTAGAAGAGTGGGTGATGTGTGACATAAGCTTCTAAATGTTGTGCATAAAATGCCAGGACAGTTCAAACCCCCCCAAATGACCCCATTTTGGAAAGTAGACACCCCAAGCTATTTGCTGAGAGGCATGTCGAGTCCATGGAATATTTTATATTGTGACACAAGTTGCGGGAAAGAGACAAATCTTTTTTTTTTTTTTTGCACAAAGATGTCACTAAATGATATATTGCTGAAACATGCCATGGGAATATGTGAAATTACACCCCAAAATACATTCTGTTGCTTCTCCTGAGTATGGGGATACCACATGTGTGGGACTTTTTGGGAGCCTAGCCGCGCACGGGACCCCGAAAACCAAGCCCCGCCTTCAGGCTTTCTAAGGGCGTAAATTTTTGATTTCACTCTTCACTGCCTAGTACAGTTTTGGAGGCCATGGAATGCCCAGATTGCACAACCCCCCCCCCAAATGACCCCATTTTGGAAAATAGACACCCCAAGCTATTTGCTGAGAGGTATAGTGAGTATTTTGCAGACCTCACTTTTTGTCACAAACTTTCGAAAATTGAAAAAAGAAAAAAAAAATACATTTTTCTTGTCTTTCTTCATTTTCAAAAACAAATGAGAGCTGCAAAATACTCACCATGACTCCCAGCAAATAGCTTGGGGTGTCTACTTTCCAAAATGGGGTCATTTGGGGGGGTTTGTGCCATCTTGGCATTTTATGGCCTTCAAAACTGTGATAGGTAGTGAGGAGTGGAATCACAACGCCCTTAGAAATCCTGAAGCCGGTGCTTGGTTTTCGGGGCCCCGTATGCGGCTAGGCTCCCAAAAAGTCCCACACATGTGGTATCCACGTACTCAGGAGAAGCAGCAGAATATATTTTGGGGTGTAATTCCACATATGCCCATGGCATGTTTGAGCAATATATCATTTAGTGACAACTTTGTGCAAAAAAAAAAAAAAAAATTGTCACTTTCCCGCAACTTGTGTCAAAATATAAAATATTCCATGGACTCAACATGCCTCTCAGCAAATAGCTTGGGGTGTCTACTTTCCAAAATGGGGTCATTTGGGGGGGGTTTGTGCCATCTGGGCTTTTTATGGCCTTCAAAACTGTGATAGGCAGTGAGGAGTGAAATCACAACTTTACGCCCTTAGAAATCCTGAAGGCGGTGCTTGGTTTTCGGGGCCCCGTATGCGGCTAGGCTCCCAAAAAGTCCCACACATGTGGTATCCCCATACTCAGGAGAAGCAGCTAAATGTATTTTGGGGTGCAATTCCACATATGCCCATGGCCTGTGTGAGAAATATATCATTTAGTGACAACTTTGTGCAAAAAAAAAAAAATTGTCACTTTCCCGCAACTTGTGTCAAAAAATAAAATATTCCATGGACTCAACATGCCTCTCAGCAAATAGCTTGGGGTGTCTACTTTCCAAAATGGGGTCATTTGGGGGGGTTGTGCCATCTTGGCATTTTATGGCCTTCAAAACTGTGATAGGAAGTGAGGAGTGAAATCAAAAATTTATGCCCTTAGAAATCCTGAAGGCGGTGCTTGGTTTTCGGGGCCCCGTACGCGGCTAGGCTCCCAAAAAGTCCTAAACATGTGGTATCCCCATACTCAGGAGAAGCAGCAGAATGTATTTTGGGGTGTAATTCCACATATGCCCATGGCATGTTTGAGCAATATATCATTTAGTGACAACTTTGTGCAAAAAAAAGTGTTACTTTCCCGCAACTTGTGTCAAAATATAAAATATTCCATGGACTCAACATGCCTCTCAGCAAATAGTTTGGGGTGTCTACTTTCCAAAATGGGGTCATTTGGGGTGGTTTTGTGCCATCTTGGCATTTTATGGCCTTCAAAACTGTGATAGGTAGTGAGGAGTGAAATCACAACATTACGCCCTTAGAAATCCTGAAGGCAGTGCTTGGTTTTCGGGGCCCCGTATGCGGCTAGGCTCCCAAAAAGTCCCACACATGTGGTATCCCCATACTCAGGAGAAGCAGCTAAATGTATTTTGGGGTGCAATTCCACATATGCCCATGGCCTGTGTGAGAAATATATCATTTAGTGACAACTTTGTGCAAAAAAAAAAAAAATTGTCACTTTCCCGCAACTTGTGTCAAAAAAGAAAATATTCCATGGACTCAACATGCCTCTCAGCAAATAGCTTGGGGTGTCTACTTTCCAAAATGGGGTCATTTGCAGGGGTTTTGTGCCATCTGGGCATTTTATGGCCTTCAAAACTGTGATAGGTAGTGAGGAATGAAATCAAAAATTTATGCCCTTAGAAATCCTGAAGGCGGTGATTGGTTTTCGGGGCCCCGTACGCGGCTAGGCTCCCAAAAAGTCCCACACATGTGGTATCCCTATACTCAGGAGAAGCAGCTGAATGTATTTTGGGGTGCAATTCCACATAGGCCCATGGCCTGTGTGAGCAATATATCATTTAGTGACAACTTTTTGTAAATATTTTTTTTTTTTTTTGTCATTATTCAATCACTTGGGACAAAAAAAATAAATATTCAATGGGTTCAACATGCCTCTCAGCAATTTCCTTGGGGTGTCTACTTTCCAAAATGGGGTCATTTGGGGGGGTTTTGTACTGCCCTGCCATTTTAGCACCTCATGAAATGACATAGGCAGTCATAAACTAAAAGCTGTGTAAATTCCAGAAAATGTACCCTAGTTTGTAGACGCTATAACTTTTGCGCAAACCAATAAATATACGCTTATTGACATTTTTTTTACCAAAGACACGTGGCCGAATAAATTTTGGCCTAAATGTATGACTAAAATTGAGTTTATTGGATTTTTTTTATAACAAAAACAAAAAGTAGATTATAACAAAAAGTAGAAAATATCATTTTTTTTCAAAATTTTCGGTCTTTTTCCGTTTATAGCGCAAAAAATAAAAACGGCAGAGGTGATCAAATGCCATCAAAAGAAAGCTCTATTTGTGGGAAGAAAAGGACGCAAATTTCGTTTGGGTACAGCATTGCATGACCGCGCAATTAAAAGTTAAAATGACGCAGTGCCAAATTGGAAAAAGACCTCTGGTCCTTAGGCAGCATAATGGTCCGGGGCTCAAGTGGTTAAAAAGTTTTTTTCCTTAAAATTCCCTCCTAAACTTGGGGTGCGTGTTACTTTTTTGCTAAATAAAGGAAAAAAGACAGAAAATTTGAATACAGTGATCCCTCATCTGGTGACAGATCGCGCTGCAGTGTGGCCCCGCGGGCACGTGCAAGGGGCGATCCGGGAGGACGTCAAATGACGTCCACTAGGATCGATGAGATTCTCGTCCAGCCATCATTTTGCTATAGACTGGGCGGGAAATGGTTAAAAACGCAGCACATTAGTATAAAGATTTCTATTTTTTGCATTTTCATTCCACTTTTAAAAACACCAAAAGCACATCAAAATCTGATCAGTGTTAAAGGGTCCTAAGCAATTTTATTGGTGAACCACCAGTGTGTTTCTTTGAAAATAAAAAAAATTGCTGGTGCCTTAAACCATGCCGTGCCGTTTGTTAACAGCCTTCAAACTGACGGCTGTGTTACCAAATGCATGCTAGTGATTGGCATACCACACGATAAAGTGCACCACAACAATGTGAACTTGGCCTGTCAATATTTAATATGGTCTTAGGTTGTTAAGTGCAAACACAAAGCTGTTGTTCACAATGGTGACACAAAAGGAACAATGGTGTCACCGGAAGGATTTATGGCAGCATACACTCTTTAGCTAACATTTGGAATGCGCCCCAACAGGTAATTTCCGCTCTACTTTAGATGATAGCAGCTTGAGATATTTTAGCTGTAAAGTTTTTTAACATATTTATGGCCTATACAATTTGTCACAAATAAAAAAATTGGCTCACTTTTTTCACACTAGCGTTTATTTGTAAATCAGTAAAATAAGTGATATTTGACAAACATTCACAGATAATGAATAACACTTTAGGATGTTTATTTATAAACTACTTTCCTACTGGGCACTTTTACCCTCTTTCCACCCAGGCCAATTTTCATCTTTTAGTGCTGTCACATGGCGATTATGCAACACTGTACCCATATGAATTATTTTTTTTTTCACACAAATAGAGCTGTCTTTTGGTGGTATTTAATCACTATAAAAATATATAAATCTTGCGAGCTACTCTAGAGCAACCTGAGACTGCCATCAGCGTCAGGTATAAAGTAACCTGAGGTTACAACCTAGCGTCAGGTGTGGTATAACAAAACCTGTGAAACAAAGTGCAAATTCACAGCTGCTAAGCATTGATCACAATCCTATAATCTGTGAAAACCAGTGGCGCTGCTAGGGGGGTGCGGTCCACACCCGGGTGACCCTGATAGCATGCGAGGGGGTGTCCACCGCTGCCCCGAGCCCGAGGTAAGGTGTGATAGGTGGGGGGGGGGTTGCCATGGTACCGGCACACCACCTGAGAGCTGGTGTGGAACAGTGGGAGGATTCAGTGTCTGGCGCCCTCTGTGCTGTGCTAGTCTGATAACGCAGGGCGGGGGGGGGGCAAAGTGGTCTGCTAGACACAGCTTTATAATATATATATAATAGCTGTGTCCAGCCGTGCCCCCTCCCCCCCCACCAGACCAGCTCACTCAGCTACTGTGCCTATATCTTATATAATAAAGCTGTGTCCAGCAGCACCCCCTCCCCTCCTGGCCCTGTGCCACCCCAACCTGCCCTGTGCCATCCCAGCCTGCCATGTGCCACCCCAACCTGCCCTGTGTCACCCCAACCTGCCATGTACCACCCAACTTGCCTGGTGCCACGCCAGCCTGCCATGTGCCACCCCAACCTACCCTGTGCAACCCCAGCCTGCCATGTGCCACCCCAACCTGCCCTGTGCCACCCAGCCTGCCATGTACCACCCCAACCTGCCCTGTGCCACCCCAGCCTGCCATGTGCCACCCCAGCCTGCCCTGTACCACCCAGCCTGCCCTGTGCCACCCAAACCTGCCCTATACCACCCTAACTTACCCTGTGCCACCCCAACCTGCCCTATACCACCCCAACCTGCCCTATACCACCCCAGCCTGCCCTGGCCCAGCCTGCCCTGTGCCACCCCAGCCTGTCATGTGCCACCCCAACATGCCCTGTGCCACCCAACCTTCTCTATACCACCCCAGCCTGCCCTGTACCACCCCAACCTGCCCTGTGCCACCCCAGTGCGGTCACACTGTTGGAGGTGAGCACATTCACACGGGGGGGGGGAGCACGTGTGTGAAGTCATCCTCTTCTGATCAAGATTATCATTACTAGAGTCACCTTTTGGGGTATAATACCCCAATTTGCACTTTTGTCTATGTGGATTGATGTAAATTGGGAGACAATATCTCTCTTTTTTTTTTTTGGACACTTGATATTAAGGAATAATACTAAATTTTTTTTCACTGTGAGCTTGCTTGTTACACAAAAAAAATATTTTTTTATATTCATAGTTACATTTTTTAGCAATATTGATTTTCTTTGTTTATGACACTATTTATGCATTTGTAAGGTTCAGTATCACACAGTGCTGCATTTTTTTGTTTTTTGGTATTTAATCACCACTGGCTTTTTATTTTTTGCTAAACAAACAAAAAAGACCGAATAAATAAAAAAATAAACCATTTTTCATAGTTATAAAGTTTTGCAAACACCTAATTTTTCTCCTTCACTGACGTGTGCTGATGCAGCCGTACTGATGAGCACTGATAGGCTGCACTGATAGGTGGCACTAATGGGCACTGGCAGGTGGGACTGATAAGCAGGACTGATAGGTGACACAGATGATGAGGCAGTGATGGGCACTGATTGGCAGCACTAATGGGCATTGATAGGTGGCACTGGTGGGCACTGATTAGCAGCACTTCTTGGCAATGTTGGGGCTGATGTCCCTTTAGCAGAAGCTGGTTACTGGCTTTCTCTTTTTGTGCTCATTCTGTCAGCGTCAGGAAAGAAAAGCCGATAACCGGTTTCTGTTTACATCCTGTGATCGGCTGTCACAAGGTAAAGGGCCGCTGTGATTAAGCCTTTACCCCAACCTTCGGACTCGGCAAACACAGAGTGTGCTGCAGGGGACGCGTGGGCAGTGCGAGCATGGGAAGACATCCATGTACGCACTCTTGGCATTGTAGGCCTGGCTGTAACTAGTTAAAGTGGAGCTAAACTGCATCTGAGCACCACAAATCGAAAATATTTTAATATCCAAAGCAAACTCGCCCATCCATCCATCCATGTCTCCCTGCTTAATCTTGCTGAGAAATCACTTTGAAAAACACCACTAGCATTTCTGGCTGCGGCCCTCCAGAGTAAGGGCAAATTATTCATGTAAAGAGAAGCAGCCACTCCTAGCTCTTAGAGGTGCTCCACAGTTGGATAGGTCTATGAAGCAGCATATTATCCATATACACCCAAAATGCTTGGCAGCCTTCTTTAGGTGGGCGAATCCAATGTAAAACTACAAAAAAAAACGGACAGGAAGGTGCAAGCACCGAGTGCATTAGATCAGATGTTTCATGAAGCATTTATTTCCTGGAACCCACCTGCCCTTAGGCCAGGCATGCAGGCAGGAGGGTGTGCTTAGCTGAGAAAACTCCTTCCCCCTCCGGAAAAATCCTGGGATAAACTGTATGTCATAACTTGCTCAATCCTGGAAACCAGGAACTAACTGACAAAAGTAAAAACAGTTTAAAACTAGTAAATATGATATACTTTCCAAATTATTTAGGGATTGAAAATAGCCAATGTTTATTGAGCCTAGTTCCACTCCATGCATACACTATAAAGGGATACCCTTCTACCTACACCTCTGCTGATTATTGCATTCACTGAACTTTTCAAGCAGTGTGCTATGTCTCATGTGCAGCTGAGATGAAAAACTGTAAAGTGAGACTTACAATAAGTGGGCTTCAAGTTGCCTCTAACCAGGGCTTTTTTTCTCAAACAATAGGTGCTGGAACTTAACCACGGCCCCACAAAACTCGTCCCCCTACACACACCCTCCAAATCACATCAAATAGTGGGTGTGTTCAGTCAAATTTCACAAAAACAGTAGGAGGGTCTTAAAGGGGCATTAAGTACCAGGATTGCATTACATACAAGGTGCAAATCTGTCACTTGTAAACACAGAAACCAGACTTCCGTGTTTACAAGTGATAGTGGTGAGTAGGCACCAAAGGGTCTGAGCCAGAGGTGGTGAAACTGAGTTCCACCAAGTTCCCCCTGGAAAAAAAAGCCCTGCCTCTAACACATGCCATAGGATTAAACTGACAAGCTGATGTAGAACACAGTACTAGAAATAGATTAACAGGAAAAAAACAACAGTGGATAGCGGCGCAGGTCAGAGTAAGGTAATAAGCAAGTGCAAGTTCATAAAAAAGTCTTTTGAGCAAATACAGCTCTTTGTAAAGTTTTACAGTCTTTTTGGTAGGGCAGTCTTGTGTGGGGAGTTGAAGCCACTCCAGATATGGAAGACAGAAAAACAAAACAGGCGCCTCTTAGTAAGACTGTATAGATTTAATGACAAATTGCATTAAAACACTCACATATAGGAAACTGTTGTCAGGTGCAGGGGAATCCAGTAGAGCAGACATCTCAAGTCTCCCGGGAGCCGCGGGAGCCTCCCACATTTGGCTGTGAGCTCCCACAAGTGCAGGGTAGGGTGCCCACCTGTCCCGGATTGCCCAGGATTGTCCCTTAATGCGTGTTTTTGTCCCGTGTCCCGGGCACCTTCATTCCGGGACAATACAGTGTCCTGAAATGAAAAAAAGAACACACCGCCAGTCTGCCACCCTGATAAATAATTTGCCGAACTCTGGTTGCTAGGGCCGCCCCGCCTCACGTCTAGCAACCAGTGACGTCGGCTGACACGTGGGTACCTTACGGCTGAGCAGCGTGCCTCACTCCACCCACCTCCTCTCCTTCTCTGACTCCGCCTCTGGCTGCAGCAAAGAGAGAGAGAGAAAGAGAGCAGCCACACTAGAGCGTCTTCATTTTGTATCTCCTCCTGAGTCTCCTGACAGGATCCAGCCTGTCACTGTGCCCAGTGCCCACTGCCCAGTGCCATTACCGACCCCTGGAGCCCCCGCTGACTACTCCCGCAGCCGCTGCCTGTAGCAGCACATTGCCAGCAGCCAGCTGAGTAGCCCAACTTCTCCAGTTCTCCTCCTGAGACTCCTCCGGCCCACGAGGACCGCCTGTGCTGTGACTCGAATCCGAGCCGACAGCAAAACTTCCAGGTTTGTGTTTGTTCTGTTGTGGCAGCAAATATCATGACCAGGCCAGCTCTAAAATATACAGCAACTTGCTGGCAAAATGCAAATATGACCTGTTTCTCTGAGTCTTTAAACTTCCCTTCATTCTCTAGTCACTATTAAATTATTAAAATCTGCAGACGCTCCACTTCTGTGATTACATCTGCTACATCCTCTACAATACATCAAAAAATAACTGCACTTTTTTTTTTTTTTGCACAGTTTCATATAGGATTATACATAATCACATATTTTTGGGAAAAAAAATCGCAATAAGCGTATATTGATTGGTTTGCACAAAAGCTATAGCGTATACAAAATAGGGCATAGATTTATAGCATTTTTTTTCCAAAAACTGGCAAAAAAAGTATCAAAAACCCAAAAATATTTTTTTGGGTGGGCGCGGGGGGGGGGGGGGGGGTGGTGTTCTCGGGGGCGGTTGGGGGTTGTCCCTAAATGATAGTTTGGAAATGTGGTCACCCTAGTGCAGGGCGATCTCCCGGTTGTGCCTGTCACTCAGCCACAGACAGACAGAGCAGCCCAAACGGCCGAATGGAGTATGGCTGAGTGACAGGCAGATGTAAGGTGCTGCGAGCTGAGGCAGAGGGGGGACAGCCCATACTGCTGTCCCCAGTCTGCCTCAGCTTGCAGTGCTTTGGCTGCTGCATGGGCACGGGTAATTTTGTTCAGCAGAGAAGGAGGGGGGTGGGCGGAGGCAGTGGCGTTGTTATGAAGGGGCGGGGGGTGCAGACCGCATCCGGGTGACACATGTGGGCAGCAGCCTCGCACGATCCGCACACCCCACTGATCTGTGTCTCTCTCTGGCTCTCGGCTCAGATCGGTACCCCGCCCCTCCAGCCCCCTTCACTGCAGCTCCTCCCACACTACTACTCCCACACAGACCCTAGCAGCCAGACCCTTGGCCCCAGCAGCCAGACCCCAGGACCAGCAGCCAGAGCCCAGGACCAGCAGCCCAGCTCCAGAAGCCAGACCCTTGGCCCCAGCAGCCAGACCCCAGGCTCCAGCAGCCAGACCCCAGGACCAGCAGACCAGCTCCAGCAGCCAGGCCCCAGCAGCCAGACCCCAGGTCCAGCAGCCCAGCTCCAGCAGCCAGACCCTACCAGCCAGACCCCAGGACCACCAGCCCCTGTGTGATCAGGCTGCATTTCTTACTTTCAAAATCTTTTATTGGTTTATCAAAACAAGAAAAAAGAATATATAAAAAAATACAAACTCTGTAATAAAGTTTTGTGTCACATCAATTGTTATACAACATACCCCTGAGGGGGATAGAGAGCTAACAATAAAATGGCTATATAAAACTGTCAAAGTATTACAGAAAGG
The DNA here is from genome assembly GCA_037952925.1 of Lithobates clamitans. Classification (NCBI taxonomy): domain Eukaryota; kingdom Metazoa; phylum Chordata; class Amphibia; order Anura; family Ranidae; genus Lithobates; species Lithobates clamitans. The sequence goes on from JBBGZY010000418.1 coordinate 840,975, forward strand.
ATCAAAGCTTATTTGGTTGTTACTAAAACACGTAGAAAAATAAAGACCACTAAGTTCAATCACCCTTGCCTAGAGAGGCTCTAGGGGATCCCGCCGGCACCCCGAAAGGGAGCATGCTGTGCACAGGAGGATCCCCGACGCCTCCCCTATCCTATGATTGTCCTGGAACCAAAGGGACAAGGATATCGTTGAAAATAGGCAACTGAATGGGACATAAACCTTCAGTGTGTGGAAAAAAAAACAAAAATCAGGAATTTGTCCCAATAACTAGGAATCTCTTTGCAGGAGAAATTTTATACCATTTTCAGAAGGGCTTGTCCTAATCTCCCTCAGCAGGTGGACACAACGAAAAAAACAAAAACAAAATCGACAATATTGAGAGAAAATCAGGGAAAGAATGGAGAGTTAGAAAGGGAGGCTAGCCAGCCATCAGGAGGAGCCCCCGCCCCCCAATGTGTCTACTCTTAGGTTTGAGGTTTGAGGTATGAGAGAAATACCAACAAACTCTGCCCAATGTTCCCAAACCGTTTCAAATTGCTCTTTTTTGTCGTCTAAAATGCTTGCCAGTTTCTCTTGGGACAAAATCCAGGAAACTTTGCGAATTGCCGCCTTCACAGAGACTTTGGGCTGTTTTCAAGCCTTAGCAATGGTGAGTTTTGCACCAAGGAGTATGAAGTGTATAAGTTTACGTGAATGTTTAGGCATCTTGGGCAAGCTGTCATTGAGAAGAGCTATGGCCGGGGTTTTCGGGATTTGAATCTTCGTTATTTTCCGGATCAGGGAGAATATCTTACCCCAGAAGGGCCTCAGTCTAGGGCATTCCCACTAGACGTGCGCCATTGAACCCAAGAGCTGACACCCACGAAAACACCTGGGATCAGCTGTTGGGAACATTTTGGAAAGCTTGGCGGGGGTACAATACCATCTTGTTATGACCTTGATGCTTGATTCAATTAGGGAAATATTTTTAATGCCTTTAAAGGCTCTGTCAAAGGAGCTTCTCCATTTAGCAACTTCCCATTCAATGGCAAGATCACTTTCCCAGGCAAGCATATAATCTTTTGGGTGTGGAGGGCTAGTGACTGGTAGATTACAGAGATCCCCCCCTCTGTTCCAAGGAGCGCCCACACCATAATTCATATGGCGTAAAGGCGTTGTGTGAGGAAGTACCTCCTCTCCAGAGTTGGCGGAGAAAATGGCTTATTTGGTGGAATCTAAAATGCTCAGAGTTTGGAATTTCAAGAAGCTTGATACCGAGTTCCAGAGAAATGGGTCCCTCATTAGTAAAGAAATGTCCGATTCGGTACAGTCCCTTGTCCAGCCACCAACAGAAGGCCTTTATATCTAACCCAGGGACAAAATCAGGGTTATTAAAGATGTGCGATAATGGTAAACATCTCGAGATTAGGGCGGAGTTGTTTCTTAGATTATCCCATAATTGAAATGTTTGAGATAGAGATATGGAGAGTTTGGGGGTCTCTGTTTAGGGGGAGTCCAGAGGAGGAAGTCCAGGGTGTATGAGGGGGCTGCTCGTCTCTCTATCTAAATCCAATCTGGTTTCTCTGCTTTAGAGTAGACCGTGGAGAGTTGGGCTAGCCTGGCGGCTTGAAAGTACCAGAAAAGCTGAGGGACCCCCATGCCCCCCTGAGTTCTGGGAAGAAAAAGGGTTCTTTCTATGGCCTCCCCCCCCCCAGATAAATTTGGTGATCTCTTTTTGGAAATTGGTCAGGTGATCCTTATTAATGTTTATCGGAATGGCCCTGAATAGATATAGGAGTCTGGGCAAAAGCGTCATCTTCACTGCATGAATTCTAACTAACCAGGAAATCTCCCCCTTGAACCATGTTCCCAGATCAAATGCTAACTTGCGGTACATTGGAGGGAAGTTCAAGGAATATAATTGTTCCGTTCTAGCTGTAAGTTTAATTCCTAAATAGTCTATGTATTGGTCATTCCACTTGAAGTGTGGTTACTGTTTCTGTCTGAAGGGAGATATTTAAAGCCGATGATTTAGAATAGTTGACCTTAAGGCCTGAAATACTAGAGAACTCTTTCAATAATTTGCACAAATTTGGGAGTGATGTGGTAGGTGATGTTATGAAAAGGAGCATATTGTCTGCAAAGAGCCCACATTTGTGGACTTGGTCCCCACAGGTTACTCCATGAATATTTGGGTTCGATCTAATCGCTATCGCAAGTGTTTCTATGGCCATGGCGAAAATCAGAGGGGAGAGAGGGCAACCCTGTCTCGTCCCTCTCGCTATTTGAAGGGGTTTGGAATATTGGCCCTGCAGACGGAGTACCGCTGCAGGGTTGAAGTAGAGGAATTGCAGTGTCCCTAAAAAGCCAGCCCCGAAGCCCCAGCTCTCAAGGAGGGAAAAAAGGTAAGGCCATTCGATCGAGTCTTATGGAAATCTAAAGACAACAGCATTCCTGCCTGTTTGGGGCCTCCATCCCAATTAGATTGGAGATCAGGCTACATTTCATGGGTACTGGTAAGGATGCATTTCATGAGCACAGGCGTAGCTGCATTTAATTGGCACTGGTAAGGCTGCATTTTATTGGGGGGGGGGGGGTCGGCACCGGCGCGAAGCATCACCTCCCTGAAATTAGTTTGAAACCTTCCTGAAATTAGTTTTTGCAGGTTGGGATGTCTGAGTAGAGCCACATGCGATCTCAGCAGTCTGGATAGGATGGAGCCTTGTGTCATCCTGGTCCACAGGTTACTCCCGGGATTCGGATCCACAGCGAGGCCTGGAACGCGGCCGGACAGTCAGAAGGAGGGCGTTTTCGAGCATGCACAGGAGCGCACTTACTGCGCATGCTCGGAAACGTGTCGCTTTATGGCAGTACAGCCACCTCATTGTACTCAGCACTCCAGCCTTCCTTCTGACTTTCCGGCCACGTTCCAGGCCTTGCTGTGGATCTGAGGAGCGCGCTTACTGCGCATGCTCGGAAACACGTCGCTTTGCGGCAGTACAGCCACCACATTGTACTCAGCACTCCAGCCCTCCTTCTGACTTTCCGACTGCGTTCCAGGCCTCGCTGTGAATCCGAATCCCGGAAGTAACCTGTTAGACCAGGACGCCGGCTGCATAGTGAGACACAAGGCTCCATCCTATCCGGACTGCTGAGATCACATGTGGCTCTACTGGATTCCCCTGCACCTGACAACAGTTTCCTATATGTGAGTGTTTTAGTGCAATTTGTCATTAAATCTATACAGTCTTACTAAGAGGCACCTGTTGTTCTGTTTTTCGGTCTAGAAATAGATTAAAGTGGAGCTCCTTCAGAAAAAAAAAAAAAATTTAGCAGATACAAATATTGTAGCTGCTGACTTTTAATATTAGGACACTTACCTGTCCACGAATCCAGCGGTGTGTTCACCCGAGCCGGTTTTTCAATCGGCTCTCGGGTGCTGCCGCTGCCATCTCGGCTAAGAGAAACCGTCAGTGAAGCCTAGTGGCTTTACAGCCGGTTCCCTGCTGCGCATGCGTGAAGCATGCTACGCTTTGTGAGTAGCCCGGCGGCAGGGGGGCATTCACACTGCTGAATGCACTGATCCAATTTAAAGAAACCCTGTCAAGTAAATTAATTGGCCATAACAGTCTCTCTGCAAAAGATACAAGTAAATTCTACTTATACCTGTGAACTGTCTACTACTACTAATACCTTTCCTGCTGTTCCATTAAGGAGAAACCTTTCATTGAAGTTTGCTGCCAAATAAACTCTTCTTGAGGGGCAGTCTCCTGGTTCGCAGCTGCAATTCCCCCTACTGACCTTCACATCATTACTGTGTTCTGTAGTAACAATGGGTTTAGTGGTAGAAAGACTGAGCAAAGCGAGGTACTGTAAAAAGCGCTGAAATAAAGTGATGAATTAAAGTGATACTAAAGTCTTGGGGGGTTTTTTTTGTTTAAAAATAACAAACTTATTATACTTACCTGCTCTGTGTAATGGTTTTGTACACAGCAGCCCCGATCCTCCTCTTCTCAGGACCCTCGCCAGTGCCTCCTGCCCCATCCACCTGCTGAGTGCTTCTTGCTATGGGGGCACCCGAGCCGCTTCTCTGTGTGTCTATTCAGACATAAAGCCCCGGCCCCTCTCTCCTCATTGGCTCGCTGACTTTGATTGACAGCAGCAGAAGCCAATGGCTCCCACTGCTTTCTCAGCCAGTCAGGAGGGAGAGTCCCGGATAGCCGAGCCTCTTGTACAACATTGCTGGATTGAGTTGGGGCTCAGGAAAGTATTAGGTGGCTGGGGGTACTGCACATATAAGGTTTTTTATCTAATGCATAGAATACATTAAGATAAAAAACCTTTTGCGTTTAGAACCACTTTAAGCCCAGGTTCACATTAGTGCGATCACAGACATCGCATGTGATTCGCACCTGCGGTGCCGATCACATGCAATGTCTGTGAGATGCGAGTCCAGCCATACAGTTGTATGGCTGAACTCCCATTAGATTCGCACAGAAAAAAGTGCAGGGACTTGTTTTTCCCCACACTAGAATTGGATGGCATGGGTGTTTTCACCTATGCAATCCGATTCCTGTGCGAGTTAGCACTGCGATCTGTGAACCGATCTGGGGGTGTCATTAACAATATAAGAAGAAGGCAGTGTGAACTGCCTGCGGGAGAGGAGCGATGCTGGGAACCAGCGCTGTAATCAGTGTGAACCTAGGCTGAAACACAAAATTCCAAAAACATGAGTAACCCTCATGTGAGAAGTCAGACTGCGCTTGTGGAAATCTTAATGGAACACAGAATTCTGCAGCTGATAACAAAGTTATCTCTCTATCTCCAGCAAACATCATGTCACAAAACATTATTATTTTTATACAGGATTTATATAGCGCCAACAGTTTATGCAGCACTTTACAATATAAAAGGAGACTGTCAGGGAATTCAGTAGACTAGACTGTGGACTGCACTGAGGAAATCAGAAACGCATGTAAGTGAAAAATGATGGTGTTTATTAAATAGGTGACAAGTAAGTGAAATATAAACAGTGCAAAACCAACCACAGACCCACAAACAGCAAATTGTATATACAAATAAATGGGAAATACCATAATCGTAACAAAAGCCAGGCAGAGGTCATACACAGGGGAATCAGCAGAAGGGTAAGGACGGGAAACCAACAGGACAGGGAGAGGACGGATGGATAGGCAACAGGGCAGGGATACAAGGTAATCAGGAACAGGAGGGACAGGTCCAGGATGGGCTCGGGATCGAATCAGGTCAGGACAGGAAAGGACAGGACAGATGCAGGCTCAAGGTAAGGATAACAGGTGGCAAGGTCAGGGCGCAGGGAGAGAGACGCCAAGGCAAGTATGTGAGGGCTTGCTGGGTATTTATCATACTGCAGTAATTGACCTCACGTTACACCTGAGCGCAGCAGGTGCTGTCTGCTCCACACTGCCAGAATACACCCGCTGGTGGACACCGGTACTACGGCCCAAGGATGCAACAGTGCCACCAGCAGGTGAGTCCTCTGATTACAGGTCCTGGGTGTTGGAAGACACCCGCTGGTGGACACTGGTACTGCAATCCAAGAGACCGACAGCGCCACCAATGGGTGAACCTTTTAATGACAGAGACAATACGGTTACAATACAATAAAATGCAAGCGGATTAAGAGGGCCTTGCTCAGAAGAGCTTACAATCTAATAGGGTGGGGCAGGTGGTACAAAAAATTGTAAATGTGGGGAATGAGCTGATGGAAGTGGTAGAAGATTAGTTGGAGATGTGATAGGCTTTCCTGAAGATATGAGTTTTCAGGGATCGCCTGAAGGTAGCAAGAGTAGGGGATAGCCAGACCAGTGGAGGTAGCGAGTTCCAGAGGATGGGAGAGGCTCTGGAGAAATCCTGGAGACGAGCATGGGAGGAGGAGACGAGCATGGGAGGAGGAGACGAGAGAGCTTGAGAGTAGGAGGTCTTGAGAAGAGCGGAGAGGATGATTTGGGTGATATTTGTAGACAAGATTGGTGATGTAACTCAGGGCAGAGTTGTGAATGGCTTTGTATGTTGTAGTTAGTATTTAGAATTTAATTCGCTGGGTGATTGGGAGCCAGTGTAGGGATTGGAGGACAGGGTTGGCAAAACATGTAACATACAATTGGAAACCCCCAATAAATGTGATTGGTTTCTTTTAAAAGCGCTTAAAAACACTTACATTGATATGACATGTAAAATGGCTTCTCAAACTAGAATCCTTGGCAATTACCATGTAAGCTGTGACGTCACTGCTTCTGGCTCCGCCCAACACGTGTTGTGCCCCTGATGGCGTAATTTATGACAAATTGCATTATATGTATTCACTTTGCATTTTACAAATTATCTCATTAAAAATGAGCAATAACAAATTCTATTTCCCTTTAGACATTTTAATGTAACCATTATAAAGCCAATTGATTTTTATGCCAAAATCACCCCAAGGAAGGACCTGTCCACACCATCTACGTGCAATAAAGCATGATGTCACACCATTTCACAATAAATACAGTTGTTGGTATCGATCATTCTGAATGCCAAGCCATCGTACCTTCCGACAAATGTATATTGCCACATAGTTGTAATTATGGTCATAGATCTCTTCTGTAAACGATCTGCTAGCTTTCTCCATTTTACATCCTCCGCGTTCACATGTTAAACAGGACAATGCTGTTGCAAATCACATAAAGCAGACTGACAGCATTTTTCTTGAGTGTAAGTTTCTCACCTTAACTAAAATAGTGACATTTAAAATATTGATGAATTACCTTCTTAATTAAAACATTTTCTGTATCATAGAATGCCCTGAAATATTTTTATTTTTCAATTTTTGATGGGCCTAGCTTATCTATAAAATATTTTTGGACAGACAGATAAAAAGTTACACCTCTAGACTATCAATGAGAATACACTAACGTTTATTCAAATGAAAATTTGTAGATTTCTATTGAGGATATTTCATACAATATAAAACATGTATTTTTATTGGAATGTTGGCACTGTATGATTCTGGGTCAAGACCCGCGGCGTGTTCTTGAGCAGAGGTTCACATCACAGGATGAGGTGAGTCATTAGCAGATTAGGAGTAAAGTGGTAGTATATGTAAAGACCACATTTGTTTTGCAGTATGTTTGGCATTATGTTTCACTATATGCAGTTTTCTTAAAGGATAAGTGAAGGAAGGTAAGAAAACAAACACACATACTCATCTAGATGGCGGCAGCATTGGTCTGATGCTGCAGCTGTTCCCTGCCGGCCCTAAGACAGAGAACTGAGCTATCACTTGACCGCTGATCACTCAGTTCTCAGTTTCCACTGTCAATCAAATCACTGCTCTCCGCTTTGCCCCTCCAGAGCTCACTGGAGTACTAGGCTGGGGAGTTGGGAGCGGCTATCTCAGATGCTCTGCGGTGCACTGAGAGGATGAGTTTGCTGCTGGTCAGGCATCTGAGTGGATCCTGACCTTAATGTCAGGATTCTTTCAGAGCCTGGACTGGCTCTGTGACATCAGTTGACAGCAGGCTTTAGCTGACTGCACTGCTGCTAATTGCCAGTCTGAGACAGTAAGCATTGTTACTGGCAGGATCTTCAGACATGAAACAATGCTATAGAGCAGTGGTTCTCAACTCCTGTCCTCAAGACCCACTAGCAGACCAGATTTTAAGTATTACCTTGGGGAGATGTAGACTAGAATACTGCAATCACTGAGCAGAAAATTATATCACCTGTCATGTATTTCAGTCATAGCTCCCAACTGTTCCTGATTTCGAGGGACTGTCCCTGATTTGGAGCAATGGCCCTCTGTCCCTCATTCCTCCTCATTTGTTCCTCATTTTGGTCTGATCTATATAGTTGTATATAAAATGTACTTTTTATCTATCAAAAAGTGTTTTCCAGAGCTAAACCTTTCATCTGATTTCTAAATTGTTGCATTTGTAAATTCCAAAAGCCAATATAAAGGAATAGTAATGATAAAAAAACCTCTTGTGGGTTTAATCAATCTAGTTTTTTGTACAATTCTCCTTTAAGGGGGCGTGGCAAGGGGTGTGTCCTATGCCTGCATACTTTTTGCTGATAGGTGTCCCTCATTCCCATCTCAAATGTTGGGAGGTATGATTTTAGTTATGTTGCAAACCTGGCCTGTTAGTGGGTCCTGAGGACAGGAGTTGAGAACCACTGCTGTAGAGTCACAAAAAATAATTTAATTAAGAAAATTGTATACAGTGAGACTCAATGCCAAGCATACAGGCTCATAATTAGCAGCAACATTGTCAACCTGCTATGTGTCCTCCTTCAGTCGGCCATTGGGCTGCCTATCAGGCCTACCTGATAGGCAGCCATTTGAAAGAGTTGGCTAATATTGTGCTGTTACTAGCACAATCTTTGCAGTAGATACCCAAAAACATGTTTTGCTAAAGAAACATGCGCATGCACAAGAGGTATATCATCCCAGGTGGCCAATAAAAATAGGAGAAGACTGGGTGTATATGGTGGCAATAGAACAAAGAGGGAGATTATGGCCATCACAGTGATGGAGGAGATCCTTTGGCAGTAAAAGTGGAGTTCCACCCAAAAAAAAAAAAAAATCTTTAATGTGCATGAAAAAAAAAAATACATTTGGAGAAATTTTTTTTTTTTACTCACTTCTTTAATGTCTGTTGCTAGGGGGTCCCTCGTAATCAGTCTCCTTCGGCGCCTGGGCTCCTGAGGTCACTTCCCTCGGCGCAGGAAGGGAGATCAGCTCTCCCCCCTCCCTCTAGGCAATCATCTGGGACATGTCAAAGATGATTGCGCGGCCAGTCACGGCGCGCGGCTCGCGTATGCGCAGTGGGTGCCCGGCTGTGAAGCCACAGCCGGGCGCCCACAGTTAAAATGCCGGCGCCGCCGAGTAGAGGGGGAGATGGTTGGGGCTTCCATCCTCCGCATCGCTGGACCCTGGGACAGGTTAGTGTCCGATTATTAAAAGTCAGCAGCTGCAGTATTTGTAGCTGCTGACTTTTAATTTTTTTTTTTTTTTTTTTTAGTGGGAACTCAGCTTTAAGTCTTCAGTAATATACAAATATGCTGTTCCTACTTGCACATTATGGCAATCTGCGGGTGCCCACCAATGGATGTCCGCTGTCACCTGCTAATCAGGGAGGAGAGACACAGGACGGAGCTCTGCCTATGTAAACAAGGCAGAGCTCTGTTCTGTCAACAGGGATGTGGTGGATTTTGTTTCCTTGCAAAGCAAAACACCATACTGTATACACAAAAACACTGGTTAGGTACACATTTAACCCTTTAATTACCCTAGATGTTTAACCCCTTGTGAGCTGGGAAAAGTATGTAGGCCGCTCAGGCTCGATAGGGGGGGGGGGGGTATGTGGACAGTGCATCTGCAGCTGCTGCTAGAGTGCTGACAGGGGATGGGCCCCATCCTGGCTCCTGCAAAGGTTTAAGAAAGGAAGGGTAACCCCTGGAAGTCGCACATCTAATGTGTCCTACTGCAATGAATGGAGTGGCAACCTCAGCCTGGACTCCGGCCAGGCCAAACCCCAAATGCATTTCATCCCCCCCCCCCCCAGGGCTTATTCATGGGGAACATGTTTAACCCCTTCCCAGCCAATGTCATTTGTACAGTGACAGTGCATATCTTTAGCACTGATCACTGCTATAATATCACTGGTTTCCACAAAGTTTCAAACGTTTCAGTTAGTGTCAGAATGTCTAGTGCAATATCGCAACCCAGCTATAAGTCACTGATCACTGCCATTACTAGTATAAAAAAATAAATAAACATTCCAGTACATTTATCATTGTTTGTAGAAGCTATAACTTTTGCACAAAACCAATCAATACACGCTTATTGTGATTTTTTTTTACCAAAAATATGTAGCAGAATATATATTGGCCTAAATTTATGTAGCAATTTGATTTTTTACATTTTTTTTAATTGGGTATGTTTTATAGCAGAAAGTAAAATATATATATATATATTTTTTTACAAATCTTTTTTTGTTTACAGCGCAAAAAAAAAAAAAAAAGTGGTGATAAATTACCACAAAAAGATAGCTTTGTTTGTGGGGAAAAAAATGACATAAAATTCACCTATGGACAGTGTTGCATGACAACGCATTTGTCAGTTAAAGTAATGCAGAGCCGTATAGCAAAAAAATGGCCTGGTCATGAAGGGGGATAAATCTTCTGGAAGTCAAGTGGGTATTCAAAACCTCAACAAAGTTACATCAGCTAGTTACTAATCCAGACAGTAAAATGAAAGTGTTTGTTTAATCTGTCTTCAAACAACATGGATTCCTGGCACAAACTATTCAATCTTGCGTAACTATGACTTATACCTGGAGGTGTAGCGGAGGTGTTGAAAGATGACAGTTTTATGCATAGGTAAAAAGTCAAACTGCTGTTCAAATGATTTACTACCAGTGTGTGACGAATACCTCTGATCTACAAGAAGCACTAAATAAAAGAGAAAATATGCATTATTTTTCTTACTCTAAAGATAGTAAAGAACAGGCCTGGAGCAATGGGAACCTGGGTGGAGGGCCCACATGACTGGGGGTTGCTGTTAGTGGTTGCATGGGGTGTATCCTGGAAGGGGGGTGGTTAAAAAAGGTTTAGAATGGGTTTGGTGCAATGAGAGAGTTAAAGAGGTGTGGTTTTCATAGGTACCATGGACAGCGGGGGCGGGGATTAGTCAGTTCAGTTGGGGATGGAAGAATAGTGGAAGAATAGTAGTCCACCAGTGGGCCAACAGTGGATGTTGTAGTTCAATGAGACCATTAAGATTGAGGATCTCACTCTCCATCTTAGACATCATGAAGGCAAATTTAGATTCCCTTTAGAATATAAGGAGGTCATAGAAAGTCATAGGAATGTTAGTGGGACAAATATTATACTGTATAGTATATGAACAGTTGGCAAGCTTTGCCTAAGAGGGGATGTACAGTACAGGTGACCCTGAGAATCTGAAACGTGGAGCTTGAATCAATCTGGGAATTTCTGATAATCAGCCGGCTGAGGAAAGCCCTTTGATTACATTTGAGTTATCAGACTTTCTTCATTGGTAATACATTTATTTGGACAAAGGGTACCCATTTTTACTCCCCTTAAAGGGTAACTCTACTTCCGTGGGGAAAAAAATAGCAAATAAAAAAAAAATAATATAGTGTATACAATTGCGACACAAGTCATATTGTAAATGAATGTGATTAAAAATTACTTTTCCTTTTTTCAATCTACAGCCGCTGTCATTTTCTGAAAATGCAATGCAATATGGCTACCTGGAGGTAAGCATCATTTCCTGCTTGTGTGATTGGCTCATTGATTTTCCCAGAAGTCTTCACCAAGTTGTTGCAAGTCAGATTTCAGGCATCCCCTGCAACAAAATGTAATTTTCGGTGAGATACTCCCAATAGGAACATGTCTAAAGGGATGCAGGCCCAGCAGCTTTCCTTATTAGTGCCCTGCAGCTGATTGATAATTATGAAACCACTCCCATTAGATTCACTTTCCCACATGGACACAAAGAAAAACAAACACAGGGATTTCTTCAGAATAACAAAAGGTAGGTATTTGCAAGAAAGTTTGTTAAAATCCTTGCAATGTACATAAATCCCCCAGAGGGAACTGTATTGATTGGTAGTTATATGTTAAATAAGCATTAAATTAAGTAAGGGAATGAAGAGTAAGAGACCCTCAAAAATGCCCAGAGCAAGAGGAGTGCTAGAAAATATATGAACTGAAGGTGCAGTTCCACCTATACTGAGCCCCTAAATAAATGGTTAAAGTTGAAAGGGATCCACAATGGGTAACAGGGTTACCTAATCCACAGGGACTAAGAATCATACAGATTAAACAGCTAGAGAAACAGCTATGTGAGCAGGATAGATCAAGGGTAAAAGACAAATTAATACTAGACATTAAGGGCCGGTTCACACCACAAAAACACACTCCAGATCCGTTCCAGATGTGTTTCTGCATGCGCGTTTTTGGCACGCTCCAGTGTATTTTTGATGCGTTTTTAATGCTTTTCTGGGTTCTTTTCTAGGTGCTTTTTTTTCCACTGTACAAGGGGTCCAGTGCATTTTTGATGCATTTCAGTGCATTCTAGTTAATTTATGATGCGTTTTACCATGCCCCAGTACAGTCCAGTTCAGGAAAAATGCAGCATGTTCTACTTTTTTTTCTGGAACTGCAAAGCCCTGGAACTGACTGCAGTGGTGTGAACTATGCCATTGGAAACCATGTAACCTACTTCCAATGCATTTTTGATACAGTAAAAAAAAACGCACTGGATTGCATGTGGTGTGAACTGGCCAAAGGGAAATTTTGATGTTAAGTTGTGGGATGAATTCAGGGTCACGCACCACAACTAGTAAATTCTAAAACATGAGAAAAAAGCCAAAACAGACAAATGAGAGTCAAATTGTACAGGAATAACATAATTTTTGGTCCAGGGCCAAACAGAATACTTTATATGCGGTCAGAGAAGGAAGATGGGATGAGCACTATGGCTACCTGTCTGATCATAGAGGCTAGAGTAAGTTAGGTATGGGATTACAGTACATGGGATGCAAGGGATATCAGAGAACAAAGTAAGGAATGTAGAATTTAAGGAGGTAAAGCTAATTTAAAGGGTAAGTTCACCTTTACAGAAAACTCTGTAAGGTGAACTTACACAGGAAGAGCATTGAAAGAAAGTAAGGCAATGATATGCATGTGTTGTGTAAAAATGGGAAAAATGTAAGTGATTTTAACTTCTTGCCAACCAGATGCCGCAGTTAAACTGCGGCAGGGCGGCTCTATTGCAGGAATCGCATTGTGTAATAGATACAGCGGGCGTGCACCTTTGGCCCCGGAGCCAATGCGCGTCGCCGGTGGCCGCAATGTCCGCCGGACCCCCACAACAGCTCCACAGAGAGGCAGAATGGGGATCTGCCAATGTAAACAAACAGATCCCCGTTCCCTGTCAGGAGAGTACAATGTGATCACTGTTCCTAGTGATCAGGACTCTGTACTCCCAGTCAGTCCACTCCCCCCCAGTTAGAAACACCTCCCTAGGACACATCTAACCCTTTGTTTGCCCCTGGTGTTAACCTCTTCCCTGCCAGTGTCATTTATACAGTAATCTGTGCATTTTTATAGCACTGATCGCTGTATAAATGTCACTGGTCCCAAAAAAGTGTCAAAAGTGTCCGATCTGTCCGCCGCAATGTCGCAGTCCCGCTAAAAATCGCTGATCGTCGTCAATACTAGTAAAATAAAAAAATAATAATAATGCCATAAATCTATCCCCTATTTGTGAACAAAAATAGGATGGATGCACTCCCAATACGATGCAAAATAGAAAGTTTATTGAGGAGTATAAAGCATATACAAACGAGCATGACAGGCAAATGGCGGGGCAAAAGTGGCGCATTTCTCAAGACTAGCGTGCTTCATCAGAAACCATTAAAGATGCAATCACCAACCATTAAAGATGCAATTACCAACACATTTATATACAAAAAAAAAATCACATAATCACATGACATAATTAACTCAAAACAGATTGCTTTGGTGATTGAATCCATATGTTCTGTTCCTTGTTTCCAGTTAGAGAGTTCACACAAAATAAATAAATGATATTGGTGGTATAAATATGGTGCAACGATAATAGATAAATCAAACAATATCTGTATAAAGAAAGAAAAAAGAGAAAAAACAAAAGAAAAAACACAATTACCACTATGTCATGCTCGTTTGTATGTGCTTTTATACTCCTTAATAAATTTTCTATTTTGCATCGTAATGGGAGTGCAGCCATCTTATTTTTATTCACATATGGTATCTACAGCAGTGACAGGGCCTGCACCCCACCTGATGCTGGTTTACCTACAGCCTAGAAGACTTCACCTGGAGCAGGTTTTGTTTCATCTATCCCCAATTTTGTAGGCGCTATAACTTTTGTGCAAACGAATCATACATATTGGCCTAAACTGATGAAGAAATTTGGTATTTTTACTCTTTTTTTTTTTGGATGTTTATTATAGCAAAAAGTAAAAAAATATTGTTTTCTTTTTTCAAAATTGTCGCTCTTTTTTTTTTTATGGCGCAAAAAATAAAAACCGCAGACGTGAACAAATACCACCAAAAGAAAGCGCTATTTGTGGGGAAAAAAGGTTACAACGTCGCACGACCACGCAATTGTCATTTAAAGCAAAGCAGTGCCGTATTGCAAAGAATGGCCTGGTCATTAAGGGGGTAAATCCTTCCAGGGCTGAAGTGGTTAATGAGTTAATCGTGTATGTGTGTGAATGCTGGAACTTTTAGTGCGTCCTATTAGCTCTGTGTAGATGTGACCCCCCCCGCTTTCTCTGAAAGGAATGTGCTGGTTGAGACATCAGTGATAAGCTGAAAGGACACCCATGATAATTTCTGTTTTTGAGACAAAACAATAATAACATTACGTTCCAGCTTAATTAATCTAATGATAAACAATGTGATCACAATTATTTTGAATATTTCCCAAACATGGTAAAATGAAAGTTACATTTAAAAGTGCACGTAGTTTAAGATAACACAAATTAATTATCTTTTGATAGTGGAAACAGTGAATTTAAAAAAGGGAAATGAGGTAAAGCATCCTTCTTTGATATATCTGTGTAATTGGAATAAGGGTGTGATATTGAGATTATCACTTGAGTATTCATTTCTGATGTTATCAATTTTATTAATGATATACTGTTATATTATATTATATTATATTATATTATATTATATTATATTATATATATTATATAACATAATATAACATAATAACATATAATATATATATATATATGTTATATTTCAACTGGTTTAGACAACCTTTGGTTGGAAATTTAATACAGGCTATTGGGAAAACTTTTAATATGTGGTTACTTTAGACTAAGATGAGATTGTTTTAGCTGAGATGGACGGGATACAAAAATGAAATCTAAAAGTCTGATAATAACATGATGTGCGGTCTGTGATGTCAGAGTAATAAATAAAATTAAAATATAACAGACCCATCATGCCAAGTCCACATGCCCTGTTGGGATAGATGCCACCTGCAGCCAGTGGTTTTATAGTTTTTGATCGGGCTGATTACTGTATTTATCGGCGTATAACACGCACCCCAAGTTTAGGAGGGCATTTTATGGAAAAAAACTTTTAGGAGGGAAGTTTAAGGAAAAAAACTTACATTTAAATGCCCATCAATGCAGCCTCATCAGTGTTCATCTGCAGCCCAGTGCAGCCTTGCCCAATGCAGCCTTGCTCAGTGCATTCTGCCCAGTGCAGCCTTGCACAGTGCAGCCTTGCCCAGTGCAGCCTTGTCCAGTGTTGTGTGCTGTTTGCAACATTTGTTTAAATTTGCCGCCAAGCCTGTGTACTCGGGTTGACACACCACCCTGCCTCCCTGCTGTTTCAGAGAGGATGAGAGGAGCGAGCACTGCCGAAAAAGACTGAGCCGAGTGTACTGTGTACTCGGCTCGCAGTCCCGCCATAGGACCTGTGTTATGTCCATCATAGGAGCTGGGCGGGACTGCGAGCCGTGCCGAGCCGAGTACACAGTACACTCGGCTCGGTCTTTTTCAGGAGCACTCGCTCCTCTCATCCTCTCTGAAACAGCAGGGAGGCGGAGCGACGTGACTGCGAGCGGAGCCGAGCACTCGGCTCGGACTTTTTCGGCGGCGCTCAGGGCTGGATTAGCCACAAGGCCACCGAGGCCAGGCCTCGGGGCGGCAGTGGTGTAGGGGCGGCGCCGCTCCTGCAGCGACTTCGCGGCCGCCCCCCCCTTTCGTGCTGCCTATTAAAGTCTATTATGGGCACCAGTGCCCATAGAAAAAATGGCCGCGAGCCGACCACGCAACTGCGCATGCACCGTTTCGAAGCCGGCCGGGCTCGGGAAAGCTCGTAAGCGCTCGGCCGGCGGTGCATGCGCAGTAGCATGATGGCGCCGCTCGGCGCCATTTTTAAAAGAAAAGAGATTAGCTAGTACTGTCAGCGGTGCGGAGGCGTGGGAGAAAGATGACATCTCCTATTGCCCGCACCGCTGTTCCGCCCTCCTCCTGATGGCAGGCAGCATGGCAACATTGGCAAGGGACATCCCCATCTGGTGGCAAGGGACATCCCCATCTGGTGGCAGGCATGGTGGCAAGTGACATCCCCATCTGGTGGCAGGCATGGTGGCAAGTGACATCCCCATCTGGTGGCAGGCAGCGTGGCAAGTGACATCCCCATCTGGTGGCAGGCAGCGTGGCAAGTGACATCCCCATCTGGTGGCAGGCAGCGTGGCAAGTGACATCCCCATCTGGTGGCAGGCAGTGTGGCAAGTGACATCCCCATCTGGTGGCAGGCAGCGTGGCAAATGACATCCCCATCTGGTGGCAAGCAGTGTAGCAAGTGACATCCCCATCTGGTGGCAGGCAGCGTGGCAAGTGACATCCCCATCTGGTGGCAGGCAGCGTGGCAAGTGACATCCCCATCTGGTGGCAGGCATAGAGGCAAGTGACATCCCCATCTGGTGACAGGCAGCGTGGCAAGTGACATCCCCATCTGGTGGCAGGCATAGAGGCAAGTGACATCCCCATCTGGTGACAGGCAGCGTGGCAAGTGACATCCCCATCTGGTGGCATGCAGTGTAGCAAGTGACATCCCCATCTGGTGGCAGGCAGCGTGGCAAGTGACATCCCCATCTGGTGGCAGGCAGCGTGGCAAGTGACATCTCCATCTGGTGGCAGGCAGCGTGGCAAGTGACATCCCCATCTGGTGGCAGGCAGCGTGGCAAGTGACATCTCCATCTGGTGGCAGGCATGGTGGCAAGTGACATCCCCATCTGGTGGCAGGCATAGTGGCAAGTGACAAGAGATGGTGGCAAGTGACACGCTCAGGGCTCCCAATGATTCTGCATTATGGTGAGTTGAACTATTTCAGTTTATATTACAATGTAATGATAGAAGTAATGTGTTTCAATCATCCTGACACCATAACAACCATGGTGCCGGGGATGATTGAAGCACTAACACCAGCCATTGCCTTGAAAAATTGCCTGCGAAAAATCCTTACCCCTCGCGCGCTTACCCTGAAGTATTTTTAGTCTGTACAATTAAAGCCAGTTATTTTCAGTGTTCTCGTGTATGGAGATATGTTTTTAATCGACCTATTGTAGAAGTCATCGATAAAGGACGTGGTGTGTGTATGTGTGTGTGTGTGTGGGGGGGGGGGCGGCATTGAAGGACCCGGCCTTGGGGCGGCAAAGGGAGTTAAACCGGGGCCTGGTGGCGCTCGCTCTTTTTTGGCTCAGACAGTGGGGATCGGCATATAACACGCACCCACGATTTTCCCCTGATTTTAAGGGGGAAAAAGTGCGTGTTATACGCCAATAAATACGGTAATTTTCTGTTCTGTCATATACAGATTGTTGAAATTTTTTATTTTTTTTTTTATGTTTGCAATCCAAAACAGAATGTGTGGATTGTGAAATGATGTGTCCCTTTTTCTTGTAAGTGCAGTTGTAAGCACAAGAAAACCTTGGATTTATGGACATCTCTGCATGACTGCACGGAATTGTTATAATATAATATGTTGTGACATCAGGAAAATAATGTAAAATGGAAACTAAAGACTTGTGTTATATTCCTAAAACTAACAACAGAGCAAGCAAAGAGAAATTAAAATATTGTCTAAGGTCTATAAGGTTTGTCTTTTTGAAACATGAAACTGGAAAACATGATAGAAAAAGAACAAGCCATTGAGATATACTGTATTTCATGCAAGGTGAACCTAGTAATGAAGGGTTCATCCGGCTATATCAGAGTACTACTAGACAAAGTTACCAACATTCTGTGCAGTAATTATTGCAAACAGCCAAACTAAATATTTATCTAATGAAAGGTTCACAAAATATGAATTTATATTTGTATGTTTTTGCACAAATATAACTATAAAAAAGTTGCACCATTGAATCCAGCCACCTTATTGCCTGTACTGAAGGAGGCTGGAGACAAAGAAAAACCATGTGTTAAATTGATGGTGTAGGAATCAGTTGCTGTGAGCCCAGTGCAGGACACACTCTTTGAAGACCCAGATGTTTGACCTTTTGTAGGTTTGATACTGGTTTTATAATGAGGATGGCAAGACCCATACTGATCATACAGTTAGCACCCAAAATGATGCTCTGCATTCAGAGTCATTGGATCCTTCTTCCTCATCTCAAGAAGCAGAGCTTCATGCAAAGTCTGTGAGCAATCAAAAGAGTATACATTTACTATAGATATTAGAGAATTAGAAAGCTTTTGGTGCATGATTTTGGCTCCATTTTAAGGGATAGAAGGATTTTACTTTGACATGTAAGCCAATCAAGCATGCTAAGTTAATTAATTGTCTGTCTTCAGCCTTCCAGCTTCTTGCTGAGGTAGCCATACCAAAATTAAAACGCATACATGGAAACAGACCAGGAGACTAAAACCTCGTACACACGTTCGGATTTTCTGCAGACAAAACCTCGGACTTTTGTTCGAAGGCGTGCGCCTGGATTTTGTCTTGCATACAAACGGCAAGGAATTGTCGGCCAACAAACACGAACGAAGTGATGTACTAAGTGGTTTTTCAGCTCTTTAGCGCCACCCTTTGGGCTCCTTCTGCTAATTTCGTGTTAGTAGAAGTTTGGTGAGTGTTGATTAGCGCTTTTCATTTTGCGCTTTTTATTTAGCGCTTTTCAGTTCGCGCTTTTCATTTTGTGCTTTTCAGTTTTGTTCTGAACGGCCACTCGTCAACCAGACATGTTGCAGAATCGGAGGAGATAACGTGTTATTTATTATTGGCCTTGGAGTTATTGCTTTGACCCAAGTCCAGTCTAGGAACAGGAGGAGGAGGATTTCTTGGACCAAAAATTGGCTGTTTATTAACCGTGACCAATTATGTCATATGCCTTTGCTGCGGGAGCTCCAGGAGAGTAATCCAGATGATTTTTGGAATTATCTCCGGATGACGGACCCCTGCTTTCTCCAACTTTTGGCATTGCTGACCCCCTATATGAGGATTTTTTTTTATTTTTTGGTTGAATACTAATGATTTTATTTGTTATATTTTCTATATTTTTTGATGCATAGAATGCACTTTTTGGTTAAGTTCTATTGGCAGATAGCATGTCTAATTGTATTTGTTTTCTTTTTTAATGCATAATAAAAAAAGTGTGGAGAATAATACTTGGCTATGTGTTTTACTTCAAATGACAGTTTGGGAGTAAGCAGTTATATTTAAAAAAATTGACAAGGGACACCAACATAGTTGTATATTTGATCTTAAAAACTAAGGGATAATGGTGTTGTGGTAACTTGCCCAAAAAAAAAACATAATAATATTATTCTTGATATCACTAGAAAAAAGAAGCCTTTGAAAATTAGTTTGCAATAACTCCATCAGTATCACCAGCAAAGCAGCTTCATTATTATCTCATTAACCACTTAAGGACCAGCCTTGTTTTGGATTTTAGGTGTTTACATGTTTAAAACATTTTTTTTGCTAGAAAATTACTTAGAACCCCCAAACATTATATATGGATTTCTTTCTAACACCCTAGAGAATAAAATGGCAACCGTTGCAATACTTTTTTTTGCACTGTATTTGCGCAGCGGTCTTATAAGCGCACTTTTTTTGGAAAAAATTCACTTTTTTGAATAAAAAAATAAGACAACAGTAAAGTTAGCCCAATTTTTTTTATATTGTAAATATAATGTTACACCAAGTAAATTGATACCCAACATGTCATGCTTCAAAATTGCGCCTGCTCGTGGAATGGCGTCAAACCCTCAAAAATCTTCATAGGCGACATTTAAAAAATTCTACAGGTTGCATGTTTTGCGTTACAGAGGAGGTCTAGGACTAGAATTATTGCTCTCGCTCTACCGGTCGTGGTGATACCTCACATGTGTGGTTTGACCACCGTTTTCATATGCGGGCGCCACTCGCATATGCGTTTGCTACTGCACGCGAGTTCGTCGAGACGGGGGGGGGGTTTAAAAAAAAAGTGTTTTATTTTTATTATTTATTTTACATTATTTTATTTATTTTTACACTGTTTTAAAAAAAAAATTGTGTCACTTTTATTCCTATTACAAGGAATGTAAACATCCCTTGTAATAGAAAAAAGCATGACAGGACCTCTTAAATATGAGATCTGGGGTCAAAAAGACCTCAGATCTCATGTTTACACTAAAATGCAATATAAATAAGACATTTAAAAAAATATGCCTTTAAGAGACGTGGACGGAAGTGACGTTTTGACGTCGCTTCCGCCCAGCAGTGTCATGGAGACGAGTGGGCGCCATCTTAGCCTCACTCGTCTCCAGGCACAGAAGGGAGATGGACGCGATCGCCTCCGCCGCTACCGACGGCTCCGGTAAGCGGCGGAGGGGACCGGATCGGGGGTGGGGGGGCCCTCTCCCGCCACCGATAAAAGTGATCTTGCGGCGAATCCTCTGCAGGGACCACTTTTATCAGAAAGCCGGCCGCCGCACGAAAACGGAGATACGGGGGTTATGGCAGCTAGCTGCTGCCATAACAACGATATCCCTCTTCAAAATTTGGATGTACATCGGCGTTCGGCGGTCCGGAAGTGGTTAAAGAAGAAGAGAATGTGCGCTGCATTGTGAGATTTTATAATTTGCCACGTCACGAATGTTACTTCTCTATTACGAACGCTAGTTTACAAGACTGAGCGCTTCTGGCTCGTCCTTGCTTCCGAGCATGCGTGTTTGTACTTTGGACCTTTGTCCGACAGACTTGTGTACACACGATCGGAAAATCCGACAACAGACATTTGTCCGCGGAAAATTTTAAATCCTGCCATCCAACATTTGTCCGCGAAAAATCCGAAAACCTGTGTCCGATGGAGCGTACAAACGGTCGGATTTTCCGACAACAGCCTGTCATCACACATTTCCCGTCGGAAAATCCGATCGTGTGCACGCGGCTTAAGACTGCTGTATTACAGCCCCAGACACTTGTTGGGTCTGTGCAACTCACAGATTCCACCCTAGTTCTGGCCCAGTAGAGCTTGGATTAATATTTAAACTTTGAGGACCCCAGAACTAAAAGAACAAGTGGTCCACACGGGGCAACTTTTTATGTGATGGTCTTTTTTCACCTGATTTCCCCATAGAGGAGAGTGGGACTGTGTCCGTTTTTGCTCTGCACTGCGAGCGGAGACAGCCACTGTGTCCGTCTTCGCTCTGCACAGCGAGCGGAGATGGACCTGTCATCTGCATGCTCAGCGGGAATCAGCGGAGCGATTCTCCCGCTAAGCAAGTGGATTCCATTGCATGGAGGAGCCTGTGTGAAAGGGGCCTTATGCCCCGTACACACGATCGGACTTCTGTGATGGAGATGTTGAATTCCATATTTATATTAATGAGATCCAAGCGGACCATTGCAAGGACTCCAATTAAACTGCCTTGCCCCATAGGATATATGTATGTATGTGTATATATGTATATGTGTATCTGTGTGTATGTTATGTATCTACGTGTATATATGTGTATATATCTGTAGGTATGCCTCATGGGATGTGTAGTTCTGCAACAGCTGGAGGGCCATAGTTTGAGGATCCCTGATCTAGGGGATATGCTGTCTGAGTAATGTATACTGGTATCTCTTCCTGTTTCTTTCTAACCTTTTTGTATCCTAGGAATATTGTATAGCCTGTGTATGTCCATTGTAACCATTTCTGAGTTTGGCCTAGATTATCTTTGCAGCCTAAAGCAACACTGTACTTGTGACATCACTTGAGATATATGATAAATTCTAGTTATTCTAACTTTCTTTTCTGTGTAAATAAATGTAATTGTTTATCTTTTTTCCCTGTTATCGCTCATTTTTATTCTTATATAGACAAAGGTTTAATCACTTATATTTGTATCGTTAATAATTAAGTGAGGTATAAACATTTCCAAAACATATGGTGCCCCGTGTGAGGAAGCTTCATGTTTGAGTGATTTGTGGTTTTGCGGGTGGAGGACAAGTCTTAAAAAAAAAACGGCAAGCATTTTTATATCTTTGTATGGCTGTCTCCCCTGTCTGAACATCCAAACTAGCAAGCTTTTTTGAACATTGTTTATATATATATATATATAACCTTTTGTCTGTACTAATATTTTGATGAGACTGATTTTGAATATTGTGTATATATAAAATGCAATTGTAAGTGCGAATGATGAGTGCTCCATTTGGAATCTTGGAGGCAGTGGAAAAGGATATGGGCCTTTCTGCCAACAAGCAATTTCAGTTGACCCTTTGAATGAGATTGGGTTAATCATTGTGATTGAAATGCACCGGTGGGCATAGAGCTACGTTTCCACTGATGCAACTCTAAGGTCGCATGATTGAGTACTTTAATGTGACTGTGGTGTGGCTTTGAATGCGACTTTGATCCAGAGTCACATCAGAGTGGTGCAGGTACCCTTTCAGAGTCGCTGCAGCTTTAAGTAACATAGATTGGAACGGGTGCTATTGAAATCAATGGGCTGTAACTTGTAATGCGACTTTGTCCAAAGTCGCATGGGGAAAAAAAATTGCATCAGTGGAAACAGAGACTAAATCACACTGAATGACCTTACGCATGAATCTTTCTTCTTTACAATTACTAACGGGGGATTGTAAGCTTTGTAAGTAAACCTGGGAACAGTGGCTATAATGTAACAAATCATATTGCAATTAGGGGTGCATCAGTTAACTACTTCCTGTACTACAAGCATGCATAGGGTCCTGATTATCTAAGCTTGTGCTAATCATTAGTAATAGCCTTTCGGTAAGCATTTCTTTTGGAATACTTCAGAAAAGTCCATGGAGGGGATTAAACTATTATTTCGTTTGGGAAATCTCCAGGCTAATTTTTTTTTAAGGACTATAGCCAGGACAGGAAAAATATTGTTCTGGCAAGTAGTGAAAAAAGAAGCAGCAACATTGGCGGGGCGGGACCTGTCACCCCAATTCTTGGCCAGAGAGTAGCTACCTCTGAAGTAAAGGCAACCTGTAAAAAGGTTGGGGAATCAGTTCAAGGTCCGGAGTCCGTAAAGGATGGGTAATCGAATCGCTTCAAAGAGGGGGTCTGAATGGGGTAAACCCTATCAAATGACCCCAAGGGAAGAGATGATAGATAAATATGGACCTTGGGTTGTGAAATATATTCAAGATTGGGCTCACTGGACTGGGAAGAAGTATTTTAAAAGAGGTACTTTTAAGCCAAAAGCTTGGGAAAATCTGTACCGTGCTCACCACAGAAAGATGACACGGCCATATGAAAAAGATACTTTATTTATATGGATGCTGGAGTCAGCGAATAAAACAGAGGAAGTGAATGATATTACTATGGGATTCAAGGAGAAATCATTCCAAACAATGCTTGAACATAGGGACAAGCGGGAACCATCACAACCCCCAACAAGGGGTGACAGTGATTTTCAGGGAGACAAGGAGCAGTTGTCAGGACTTGGGCCTTATGCAGTTGCCCAGTCCTTGTCAGCTGAGTGCTCAGGGGCTGACATGAATTGTCACCTTTCAGTGGTGGACAAAAAGGTAGAGCCACAACACAAGTCTGATACCTCAGTAAAATGTGGATTACAGGGGGATTGGGAGGTACAGGAAGAAGAAGGCAGAGTAGCAGGACAAGGAGACGAAATGGCCATGCTGGCATTAATGGAGGAAGGTCTTCAGGCAGAAGGGACACTTTCTGTCCCGCTGACGGGAGAGGATGTGAAAATAAATCTCACTGAAAGAAGCTGTAGTAAGTGCACGGGAATACCGCCGCTAATCTTTGCGGCCAGGTGGTTAGCGAAACAGTATGAACATTTGAAAGTGCAAAACACATCCCTAAAAGAAGCGCTAGAAATAACCAAAAGTAACATCAGTACTTTAGAAGCTTCTATGTCAAATTCTGAGGCTATCCACCCAATTAGTACTAGAAAACAAAAGATTACAGGAGGACGTTCATCAGTTGGGAAAGAGACTGAAGGATGCAGAAGGTGGGGTAAAACCATTATCTGTCAGCTGCCAGGAGCCGTTGGATCAGTTTTCAGATAGAGAAGATAACCAGGTAACTGATTTGGGTAGGTCTGAATTCAGGGGGACGTCCTCCACACCTAAGGTATGTATCAACAAGAATAAATCCCAGAAAGGTAAGAGCTCTTTAAAAATTGCCCCTATATTTTGTAAGCCGCAGGTAAAAACTACTAATCCAGAAGAGGCCATCCCATATTCTCAGTCGTCTAAAACAAAGCCTTTTGTTAAGAGATGTTGTACCACTTTAACAAAAATAAAATGTCACTTATGTGGCCTATTTGGCCACATCACGAGATTCTGTCTATCCAGTTCCAGTCAAAAAGTCGGTAAGCATAATCCATATAGGATCACAAGACGTGATTTTGAAGCAGGGCCGGACTGGCCTACCGGGATAGCGGGAAATATCCCGGTAGGCTGCCTGCTCCGAGGCCGCTGTCAGCTAGGAGCTCTGTAACTTTTTTTTTTTTTTTTAAAGAACAGCTGAGCGAGAAGCGGCTGTGCTGTGATCAGGAGGCGGGGCTGGCTGAGGAAATATGTAGCAGGGAGAGGGGGAGGAGCAAGGAACCATCGTGCAGCATACAGTGTACCCCCCTCCCTCTCCAGCCCGCCACATTTAAATGTGCCGAGGTGCTGCATCGGGGATGAATGGGGCCGTCGGGAGGGAGATACTTACACACAGTACTTGAAGCCAAGGAGATAGAAAGAAGGTATGGTCACAGCCAAACGAATCCTGCAGCACACAGGAGCTCTGGCTGGATGGAAACAACAAGATCGTCTGGAGCAATGTCAGATGTAATGCTGGCAGGTGTCATCCAGAAATCTCTGCCGTCGGGCAGTGTGCAGGTTACTATCAGCCTCCCCTCCCTCCTGTCTGCCTCTGTACTCTTGTTTTAGCTTCCTAATCTGCACACTGATAAGATCTCTGGGAGACACTGCCAGCATTCTGTGTCCAGTGACAGGTCACACATGGCTATCTGGCCATTTCAGCTCAGCTATTTAGCCAGAGCTCTGTGTGTTCTGCACAGTTTGATGTTTTTTTTGGATGATTTACTGCTGATTCAGGCTGGAAGCTTCACAGACTCATTAACTGTTTAAAGTTCTCCACTAATCCTGACCAGTTCATTGTAAGACAATTAGAATTTTGGAAATTGGATGTGTTTCTGTCTTCTGGCACTTAGTTGTACTTTAAAAGGAGGATTACTAACTTGATCTTGAAGAGCTGGTTTAAGTAGAGTGACGCAGCCCTACTATACGCTTTTACATTGAGTTCAGCCATACATGCATTCCCTGCCCGTCTCCTGTACTATGTCTGCAGTCTCTAACCATCCCCTGTATTATGTCTGCAGTCTCTAACCATCCCCTGTATCATGTCTGCAGTAAGGATGAGCTCCGGTGTGTTCGCACAGCCCATGTGCAGAGCCCACCAGAAAGTCGGCGCTGCGCTAATCACAGTGCACAGCTGCAGAGATCGGGAAATGTCTTACTGCCTGTGATTAGCACAGCGCAATGCCGACTTCCTGGCGGGCTCTGCACATGGGCTGTGCAAACACGCCGGAGCTCATCCTTAGTTTGCAGTCTCTGACCATCTCCTCTAATGTGTCCACATTCTCTGACCATCTCCTCTATCATGTCTGCAGTCCCTGACCATCTCCTCTATCATGTCTGCAGTCTCTGACCATCTCCTCTAATGTGTCCACATTCTCTGACCATCTCCTCTATCATGTCTGCAGTCCCTGACCATCTCCTCTATCATGTCTGCAGTCTCTGACCATCTCCTCTAATGTGTCCACATTCTCTGACCATCTCCTGTATCATGTCTGCAGTCTCTGACCATCTCCTCTATCATGTCTGCAGTCTCTGACCATCTCCTGTATCATGTCTGCAGTCTCTGACCATCTCCTGTATCATGTCTGCAGTCTCTGACCATCTCCTGTATCATGTCTGCAGTCTCTGACCATCTCCTGTATCATGTCTGCAGTCTCTGACCATCTCCTGTATCATGTCTGCAGTCTCTGACCATCTCTTGTATCATGTCTGCAGTCTCTGACCATCTCCTGTATCATGTCTGCAGTCTCTGACCATCTCCTGTATCATGTCTGCAGTCTCTGACCATCTCCTGTATCATGTCTGCAGTCTCTGACCATCTCTTGTATCATGTCTGCAGTCTCTGACCATCTCTTGTATCATGTCTGCAGTCTCTGACCTTCTCTTGTATCATGTCTGCAGTCTCTGACCATCCCCTGTATCATGTCTGCAGTAAGGATGAGCTCCGGTGTGTTCGCACAGCCCATGTGCAGAGCCCGCCAGGAAGTCGGCGCTGCGCTAATCACAGTGCGCAGCTGCAGAGATCGGGAAATGTCTCACTGCCTGTGATTAGCACAGCACAGTGCCAACTTCCTGGCCGGCTCTGCCCATGGGCTGTGCAAACACGCCGGAGCTCATCCTTAGTCTGCAGTCTCTGACCATCTCCTCTAATGTGTCTGCAATCCCAGACCATTTCCTGTATCATGTCTGCAGTCTCTGACCATCTCCTGTACTATGTCTGCAGTCTGACCATCTCCTGTACTATGTCTGCAGTCTGACCATCTCCTGTACTATGTCTGCAGTCTCTGACCATCTCCTGTACTATGTCTGCAGTCTCTGACCATCTCCTGTACTATGTCTGCAGTCTCTGATCATCTCCTGTACTATGTCTGCAGTCTCTGACCATCTCCTGTACTATGTCTGCAGTCTCTGACCATCTCCTGTACTATGTCTGCAGTCTCTGACCATCTCCTGTACTATGTCTGCAGTCTCTGACCATCTCCTGTACTATGTCTGCAGTCTCTGACCATCTCCTGTACTATGTCTGCAGTCTCTGACCATCTCCTGTATCATTTCTGCAGTCTCTGACCATCTCCTGTATCATTTCTGCAGTTTCTGACCATCTCCTGTATCATGTCTGCAGTCTCTGACCATCTCCTGTATCATGTCTGCAGTCTCTGACCATCTCCTGTATCATGTCTGCAGTCTCTGACCATCTCTTGTATCATGTTCACAATCTCTGACCATCTATTGTAGTGTGTCTTACACACATACAAAAATGACATTTAATTCCTGCAAGGCTATTTAAAAACACCTGAACATATTTTAAAAATATGGGGATTTGGTCACACTATATGGCAGCCCACTTACTGTGTCAAAGTACCCCATTATTAGTGGGTCCTACACTAGTAAAAGAATGAAAGATCCTGCGTCTCAACCATTGGAGATACACTCCTCTTTTATGGGAGAACTGAAGGGACTCCCCGTATGAACTGGTGGACACTAATAAGAGGTAATGGGGGGGGGGGGGGGTGGAGTTCTCCCATAAAGAGGAGTGTATCTCCAATGGTTGAGACGCAGGGTCTTTCATTCTTTTATTAGTGTAGGACCCACTAATTAAGGGGTACTTTGATGCAGTAAGTGGGCTGCCATATAGTGTGACCAAATCCCCATTTTTTTGGAATATGTTCGGGTTTTTTTAAATATCCTTGCAGGATTTTAATGTCATTTTTGTAAGTGTGCGCTGTAATATTTTTACTGTTTGTTGGTCTTATCAACACCATCTTGAATGTAAACGCATTGTAGGGTGTGCCCCCCAAGTATGATTTTGTTTTTTTACACATACAGAACTCACATCGTGTGTGTGTGTGTCTATAATATATCTCTATATCTATTTTATATATATATATATATATATATATATATATATATATATATATATATATATATATATATATATATATATCATTTTATGCAATAAATGGGCATGCAGCCATTTGCTTTCCGGAAAGAGGGAGAGGAAAGGGGGCAAGAAAGGAAATGAGAGAGGGAAAAAAAGAGAGAATGCATGGAAAAGAGGGGGAGAGACATAATAAGAGAGAACAAGAAAGATGGATAGAGAGAGAGAGAGAGAGAGATGGGGGAAAAAACAAGAAATTATCAAAGAGAGAAATAAAGGGGAAAGAAAGGAGAACAGAGAGGAGTGGTACATCTTAAAATGTACCATAAGGGGTTTAATACAGTATGAGTGGAAGAGACTCGGGGAGCGCTAAATGTCCGCCGGTTAGGGGTGCAATTTACTTGCCTACCTTGAGTGCTGACAACCCACGCTACGTCCCTGGGGCTGGTATGAAATTATTTCCAGGGCTGGTTTTTATTCCCAGTCCGGCCCTGTTTTGAAGTGTAGTCTGCATGCTTCGCCACATGGCCTAGATGTAGGAAGTATGGACCACTTGGGTCAGGGGTCCCATTCCAAACTCCTGAGAATGCATCCATACAGGCTGAGAAGGGGCTAACGAAATGGGATGGATCTCTGAAAGAATTTCAACCTTACCAAACAGATGTTATGGGTTTAAGAAGAAGTACAGGGTACTATAGAAAACATGCTGATACTGTATGTGTGATGTCTAGAGGTCATCTTTCATCTTTTCACCTAGCTAATTGTGTGAGTGTGTGTGTGGAGTATGCAATACATGTCGTGTTGTGTGACGTTTGTTCTCAGCTGCTGACAGCCCACCCAAATGACCCCCCTTCTTTCTGACCAGGTCACTGAAAGTGTAAAGCGAACTGTATTGACATGCAAATTACCTGAGCCAAGATAATTATCTATGTGTTTGTTTTCCAGAGTCAGTTCTGAGAAAGTTTGGTGGTGAGGTATTAATAATTTGTAGATCAATGGTACAGCTAAAAGATTTATTACGGGTTGCTCATTTTTTTCTCTCACCATGGTGAATACATTTTTTTTTATATATACAGATTCAATGCTCTTTAACAGTCTTGTTTGGAGCAGCGTTCAATCTGTAGTTTTTTTTTTGTTTTTTGTTCTTTTTTTTTCATTATTATTTCCACTATTTTTCCTGTTCATTTTCATTACTCACCTCTCTTCCGTTCCTTTTTCTTCTTTAATATAATGCACTCTAGTTTTTCCTTTTGTTTCTATCATCTATCTTCTCAAGATAATGTAACTAAGACATCAGTCATATCATTTTTGTTTAAAAAAGACTTTGCCTGCCCGCAAGTACCATATTTTAACTAAAGTATCACTGGACATCCAGTTTTTATGTCTTAATGTAATTCTACCTCCCCTAGTCTACCTCTGAGCCCCGTGAGCAGGTGTGGTGAACCCAGGGACCTGGCAATAACAGGCAGTGTTGACTATCCCTACCATCAAGGGCCATGGATGATACTGGCTGTTGCTTAGACTCTGTACCCTGTGGGGATCCCACTTTACTCGTCCACATTACACCCCTTATAGGTATTTAGTCTTAATGGCCAACACTCTTCTGTCCGGCATTCCTCCAATATCTGTACACTAACGTTCTACTCTCTCTTTTGGTATTGATGCACGACTGTCTGGAGGCCCGCCCGACCCCACCTGAAGAAGCAACGACAACCAAGTTATTTCTTGAGATAAATATGTCATGAATAAGACTTTCCTGAACTTTCCTTCACCATGCTGAAAAGTGCTGTCTCGCGGTCCAATCCAATCGGTGCAACCATTACATGGTCTTACAAACTTACAGGACTAGACATGCCAGGATCCCGCCATCAATGTTGGAGTTCCGCTCTTCCAAGGCAGAGGGGCGATGAAGCATTGCAGTACAGACACTCATGGTTTGGATGTGAAGTCTCAAAGGCACCAGGATTGCTTTGCTGTCT
Source organism: Lithobates clamitans (assembly GCA_037952925.1). Lineage (NCBI taxonomy): Eukaryota > Metazoa > Chordata > Amphibia > Anura > Ranidae > Lithobates > Lithobates clamitans. The sequence goes on from JBBGZY010000418.1 coordinate 870,714, forward strand.
TAAGCCTACCTTGAGGAGTTCCGGCGTGTTCAAGAAAGGAAGAGGAGACCGCAGTGGTGGTGGGGAAGGGCCAGGGCTTCTGGGCTGTTGTGGGTGGGTGCAAGGTCATTGAAGGAGGACATAAGTTCAAGAATGAACTTCAGGGGGAAATGTGATGGAGATATTGAATTCCATATTTATATTAATGAGATCCAAGCGGACCATTGCAAGGACTCCAATTAAACTGCCTTGCCCCATAGGATATATGTATGTATGTGTATATATGTATATGTGTATCTATGTGTATGTTATGTATCTACGTGTATATATGTGTAGGTATATATATATATATATATATATATATATATATATATATATATATATATGGGCATATGTTTTTAATATCATGATAGGACACAGCTAATGTAATTCTTCTAGTACACTGGTGGGAATCAGGAAAGGTCCCCAAGTGTTAATTGAATCAACTCATCAGGGGGCCATTAAAATGCTACTGTCGGGACTGTTTGGACTGGGAGATCAAAGGAGATCGTTCTTTAATTTATAGACTGTGAGGCACCGGAGGTTTTAATGTTACAGCAAAATCTTACCATGAACTTCTGGACAGCTTCAGATGCGACCAATCAGAATTGGAGGCAACTATAAGCCAATGAGCAAGTAGGCTTCAAATGTAGCCAACCAGACTTTGAGGCAACTCTGAACCAATCAATGTGGGGCATCTGTTGATTGGTGGAGAATGCATATAAAAGAGGGAGAGAGTTAAAAGTTCAAACCCTCTCTCTGTCCAGCCCGAGACCATCTAGGGGATATGCTGTCTGAGTAATGTATACTGGTATCTCTTCCTGTTTCTTTCTAACCTTTTTGTATCCTAGGAATATTGTATAGCCTGTGTATGTCCATTGTAACCATGTCCGAGTTTGGCCTAGATTATCTTTGCAGCCTAAAGCAACACTGTACTTGTGGCATCACTTGAGATATATGATAAATTCTAATTTTTCTAACTTTCCTTTCTGTGTAAATAAATGTAATTGTTTATCTTTTTTCCCTGTTATCGCTGCTCATTTTTATTCTTATATAGACAAAGGTTTAATCGCTTATATTTGTATCGTTAATCGTTAAGTGAGGTACAAACATTTCCAAAACACTTCCCAACATCAAAATCGTGGATTTCTGTTTGAAGGATGTTGGCTCCAACTTGTCTTGCATACACACGGTCACACAAATGTTGGCCAACAATTACGAACGTAGTGACGTACAAGACGTACGTGATTTCTCCATTACGAACGCTAGTTTTACAAGACCGAGCGCTTCCGGCTGGTCCTTGATTCCGAGCATGCGTGGACTTTTGTGTGACGGACTTGTGTACACATGATTGGAAGGTCCGACAACAAACATCTGTTGGCGGAAAATTTGAGAACCTGCTAGCCAACATTTGTTGGCAGAAAGTCCGACAACAAATGTCTGATGGCGCATACACATGGTTGGACTTACTGCCAAAAAAGCTCACCTCCAACATTTCCTGTTGGAAAATTTGATTGTTTGTACACGGCATTAGTCTTTATGTGGGTTAAACTGACCTCATTACCAGACCAAAGTTCATCCCTTTGATCTCTAAAAGAACTTAATCAGCAATGTTTCTTTTTATCTCTCTTTCAGCGCTGAGCAATGTTTTGCCGGCTACTCTTTTTTATTTTTTTATTTTGATAGCTCTGAGCTCTGCACTTGTTACATGAAATGTGTAAATGCCGGATTAAGATCGTGAGGGGGGTTGAATCGAGATCTCAATTTTTTTAACACATAAACTTGCAGCTCTACTGTGAACCCACTGTAGTAGTGAAATCAAATCGCATCCCAATAAACTGTTTTGTTTTTTTTCAGCAGAGGAGTAAAAAGAAATTAGTAAATGCATGAAAATGACTATAGAGCTCCTCCTACTTGGTAATTTTAATTGTATTTATTAAGTGTTGACCATAATGATTAAAGATAATATGTATAAACCCCAAAATATTCCCTTCAAAGGCTGCCCCAGCCCTTTCTCTGGCCTATACCTAAATACCTGAATTCAAAGGATATTTCTTCAGGTATTTTTCTCTAAAACAACTGAAGGAATATTATTTGAATTAAGGTAAAAAGAATAGTACTGAAAATCAGACGTTTCCAGTACTATCCCTCTCACTGCCAATGCTAGTTTGGTTTCTGTATATACACATTTGCCTTGGATAGTATGTTTATACTGTATATTCACTAAAATGTAAATATTTTTATAATTCAGACTTGAACTTGATTCCGAGCATGCGTGGACTTTTGTCCGACGGACTTGTGTACACACGGTTGGAAAGTCCGACAACAAACATTTGTTGGCGGAAAATTTGAGAACCTGCTAGCCAACATTTGTTGGCGGAAAGTCTGACAACAAATGTCCGATGGAGCATACACACGGTCGGACTTACCGCCAAGAAGCTCACATTCAACATTTCCCGTCAGAAAATTGGATCGTGTGTACGCAGCATTACAGTTTGGAGGGATCTCATTGACTAAAGCCAGGTGACTTGTGGATTGTTAAGAGACATTTATATACTGTATATAGGAAATGTTTGGAGACACAATACAGCGTCTATTTCATGTGCAGTTTATAAAACTTGAAAGAAAAGTCACCTGGATCCACACCAGACACTGCAAAAATTACTAAATAAATGTATCTGTTAGATTTGTTTTCCTCTTGGAATCACAGTCTGGGTCACTTATTCAAATGCTTTATTGGTAAGGGATATCATTTTATACTGTATATTTAATGTGAATAGAAAAGTGTTCATGTTGAAGTCATATTGTCTTTTATATGTTTTCTATTTAATGTAGAATTATCTGTGTTTAACTATGCTAAGCCAGCACGCCCACAATTGAACCACAACTGTAAAGCCACATACTCTGTAAATATTTCTTATTAATCATTTGTTTTTTACAAAGAAAAGTAATTTTTGTAATAATATAGCTGCTCTCAGCTATTACATTCTCCACAATGGAGTTTGCCTCTTTGGCCGGGACTACCTCCACCTAAGCGTATGAAGATTCCAGGTTAAAGGTGATCACAGGTATGGTTAGTGGTCAAAATGTAAAATATTGAATAAAAGAGGGGAGGTTGTAAAGGAACTCATTGTGCACACGGTACTAATAATGTTTTGAATACATGTTGCATTCTTTCAAGTCCTGATTAGAATTTAGCCTGCCTATGTTCTGCCCCTTGTTACCATAAAAGTACAATTGTAATATTAATGTGATACCTATGTAGTATTTATCGGAGTATAAAACGCGCCGGCGTATAACACGCACCCCAAGTTTAGGAGGGTATTTTAAGGAAAAAAACTTTTTAACTTTTAACTTTTTGGCCATCTGCAGCCTTGTCAGTGTCCATCTGCATGCTTGTCCAGTGTCATTTGCAGCCTTGTCAGTGTCCACCTGCAGCCTTGTCAGTGATATTTGCAGCCTTATGAGTGTCCACCTGCAGCCTTACAGCCTTTTCAGTGCCCATCTGCAGCCTTGTCAGTGACATTTGCAGCCTTGCCCAAGCTGCAGTTAAACTGCAGTGACTTGTCAGTGTTACTGCAGTTTGAAAATGGCGCTGCTGGTGCCGAGATACACAGAGCCGGCTCTTCTCGGCTCCTCTCGTAGCCCCGCCCTGACTGGGCGTGACTGTGAGCGGAGCCGAGCGCCGTCGATATACATAGATAGCCGAGTGTACTCGGCTAGGTTCGGCTAGCTCCGCTCACAGTCACGCACAGTCCCTGTGTTATGTCAATCATAGGGCGGGACTGGGCGTGACTGTGAGCGGAGCTAGCTGAACCTAGCCAAGTACACTCGGTTATCTATGTATATCGGCGGCCGGCTCGCTCCGCTCACAAACAGCGGGGAGGATCGGCGTATAACACGCACCCACAATTTTCCCCTGATTTTAAGGGGAAAAAAAGTGCGTGTTATACGCCGATAAATACGGTAATCATGTTTTTAAAAAAAACGTTGATTGCGCTAAAAAAACATTAAAGTTACTGTATTTGGAAAGATGCTGAGTGTATCTTTTTGTGTCTGTTCCCTACTGCAGTAGTTCATAATTTGGAACTGCTGATCAATATGAGGATATACAATTGTTCAGGACAAGCTTTCGGGGTAAGTCCCCTCCTTGGACCTTCATACCCAGAAAGCTTGTCCTGAAAAATTGTATGTTAGTGCAAATAAAAAAAGTATCACGGACAGTACTCAATTTTCTCAGAACAATCCTGATTCAAAACCTTTTTTATTATCTCTTACTTCTACTGCTTCTCTCTAACCTCCCCCCTTGCAAAACCCCCTCCCCCACCATCTGTACCCCCAACCTTCTTCTCCCACTATTTTTTTCTCTTTTCCATGCCATACTTGGGCATGAAAACTTAAAACTAAGGTCCACTGTTGTACCCCAGTATACATTGTGCCACACAACCCTTTGCATGATAATAATACCATGTGGTTAGAATAAGACTGAAGACCTCTGTTGAATTGTTTGCTTTAGTACATATTTTCCATAGCTTCAGGCTTTTCATGCAATTTTCACTTTCCTCACAGTACTCTGCTAACATGCATATCTATAGCCAAGTAGTATGTAGTATTTTCAAGACTTTGACAAGTATATTTTATAGCTTCCAAATGGGCTCAGTGCCTAATACTTTCATCATAGAGCAGAAGCACCGGATGTTACCATTATATAATCAGGTTTTAGCAGTAGTGTGGGTGCAGCACAATCAGGGCAGAGCACCAATGAAGCAAAGGTAACATAATAAAATCAGGATGCCCTCCTACGGTGGATATTTTTATTTTTTAATTTCCTTCAATGGACTTTCTTTTCATACAAGCCTTGATAATGACAGTGATGTAAGAAACTTTGACTCACTACAGTGATAATTCAATAATAAGTTAAACTGGCACTACACCAAATTTAGAGAGAGAGAGCTGTAGCACAGTATAAAGACTAAAGCTGGACATAGACTTATAGAATTTAGTTTTGCAGCTTTTGTTGTAAGAATGTTGTAAGCTGAACATTCGTTCATTTTTCTTATCATTAGTGGGGTCAAATCAGCATTCATTTTTGACCTTTTTTTTCCAACAAAAAACTATTTGAAGGATCAGGGTGAAAAATTTGTCTTGAATGTATGAATTTCTACCAGTGTATGTGATTTTCATTTGTTAAAGTCCCTGCATTCAAAAATTGAATGATAAAAAGCAAACAAAATCTTGAATTACTTTCAAATGATGTTTGAATGTTCTGGGAATTTTCATACAAATTCTCATTCAAAATTCTACTAGTGTATACCTAGCTTAATCCTAAATACACACATACACAATTAAAATGCATTCAAATGTAGGATGTATCCAGTATATTTGTCACGCTTACCTCAAATGCAGGTGGTTAGACACTATAGCTGGTTACTGTGTTTTTTACCTATAGCAGCCCCCTTTCCCATAAGGCAAGCAGGCCTACCGTATTAGTGGCCCCCAGGTCTTATACACAATGCTATAGTGCCTGGCCACCATGCACTGGTGGTTAGCAGACAGGCAGAGTGGTTCAATGACAGTCCAGGTAAAAGGCAGGCAGAGTTCAGAGAATACTCTGATATCCAGTTCAAGGTCATACACAGATAAATCCAAACTTGCAGAGCAGGGCAGACAAACAGGGAGGCTTGATCAGGAATAACACACGTTATCACTCTCTATCACAAGTATGAGACTGAAGGTTTGGCTGGCATAACCACCTCTCGCCCGCGCTATAGCCGAATGACAGCTACAGCGTGGGTCTTAATTGTGGGAGGGCGTCAATAGGCATCCTCCCATGTATGAACTGCCTGCAAGCCCCCTGTAGGGCACGCACGGCGTGCTCTGTGATCACCGAGTCAATAAAAATAGCCTCTTACTATGGCCCCTTACCACGTGATCATCTGTCAGCCACGGCCCCTTACCACGTGATCAGCTGTCAGCCATCATCAGCGCCATCTATCAGTGCTGCCTACCAGTGCCACCTATCAGTGCCCATCAGTGCCACCTAACAGTGCTGCTTATCAGTGCCACCCATCAGTGCCCTTCAGTGCCACCCATCAGCGCAACCTCTCAGTTGCCTATCTATACATTTCCAGAACAATCCTGATTCACAACCTTTTATTATCTCTTCCTTCTACAGCTGCTGCTTCTCTCTAACCTTACCCCTTGCACCCCCCCCCCTATCTGTACCCCAATCTGCTGTTCCCAACCTTCTTCTCCCATTCTATTTTTTTCTCTTTTCCATGCCATACTTGGGCATTAAAATGTAAAACTCAGGTCCACTGTTGTGCCCCAGTATACACTGTGCCACACAACCCTATACATGATAATAATACCATATGGTTAGAACAAGACAGAAGACCTCTGTTGAATTGTTTTCTTTAGTACCTATTTTCCATGGCTTCAGGCTTCTTGTGCAATTTTCACTTTCTTCACAGTACTCTGCTAATATGCATATCTATAGCCAAGTCTTTTTTTCAAGTTTTAAATAGAATGATGAAGGGTTACTTCCTGTGGCCATTCTAAAGGCTCAGAAACCAACGGGAAAGTCAGAGTTGCCACCAGAATAAGAATGAAAGGGAGATACAGCCTGGGCACCTGTCTGGCTGACAACTGCTAAGAGGGGTTTCCCCTCACTTTGGAGAGATTTCCTCTCCTCTCACTTCCTGTTTTCTTTGATGCAGAAAGAGATGGGAAATCTCTTTAATGAGGCACAAACAAAACAAAAAGTGACAGAAGTTTTAACCTTTTCCACCTTGCTAAGCAACGGTGAAATATAATACAACTGTGAATTGCATTAGAAATACATTTTAATGACTGCTGAACCATTAAAGCCGCATCTGTACCTTATCCCATAAGCAGAACATACATCACATACCAGTTTGCTGAGTAATAAAACCACAGTAAAAAAAATGATGGTAGTATTTTAAGATGTGATTGGATATCAATACTTTATATAGATTAACCAAGCTCTGTTAAAGCGGCTGTAATCCGCTGGGTGCTTTTTTTTTTCAGACCTGCAAGGTAAAGGCATAATGTGAGGATTTTAGTAGGATGTAGTATTATCAAGACTTTGACAAGTATATTTTATAACTTCCAGATGGGCTCAGTGCCGTGCCTAATACTTTCATTACAGAGCAGAAGCACCGGATGTTACCATTATATAATCAGGTATTAGCAGTAGTGTGGGTGCAGCACAATCAGGGCAGGGAGACGATACCTGTCTAGAGCACCATTGAAGCAAAGGTAACATAATAAAATCAAGATGCCCTCCTACAGTGTATATTTTTATTTTTTAATTCTTCAATGGACTTTCTTTTCATACAAGCCTTGATAATGACAGTGATGTAAGAAACTTTGACTCACTACAGTGATAATTCCAGAGTTTAACTGGCACTGCACCAAATTTAGAGAGAGAGAGAGAGAGAGAGAGAGAGAGAGAGAGAGAGAGAGAGAGAGAGAGAGAGAGCTGTAGCACAGTATAAAGACTAAAGCTGGACATAGACTTATAGAATTTAGTTTTGCAGCTTTTGTTGTAAGAATGTTGTAAGCTGAACATTCGTTCATTTTTCTTATCATTAGTGGGGTCAAATCAGCATTCATTTTTTACCTATTTTTTTCCAACAAAAAACTATTTGAAGGATCAGGGTGGAAAATTTGTCTTGAATGTATGAATTTCTAACAGTGTATATGATTTTCATTTGTTAAAGTCCCTGCATTCAAAAATTGAATGTTAAAAAGCAAACAAAATCTTGAACTACTTTCAAATGACGTTTGAATGTTCTGAGAATTTTTGTATGAATTTTCCTACAAATTCTCATTCAAAATTCTACTAGTGTATACCTAGCTTATGCCTAAATACACACATACACAATTAAAATGCATTCAAATGTAGGACCTTTCCAGTATATCTGTCACACTTACCCCAAACACAGGTGGTTAGACACTAAAGCTGGCTACTGTGTTTTTCACCTATAGCAGCCCCCTTTCCCATAAGGCAAGCAGGCCTACCGGTATTTGGTGGCCCCCAGGTCTTATACACAATGCTATAGTGCCTGGCCACTACGCACTGGTGGTTGGCAGACAGGCAGAGTGGTTCAATGACAGTCCAGGTAAAAGGCAGGCAGAGTTCAGAGAATACTAAGATATCCAGTCCAAGGTCATACACAGATAAATCAAAACTAGCAGAGCATGGCAGACAGACAGGGGGGCTTGATCAGGAATTACACACGTCATCACTCTCTATCACAAGTATGAGACTGAAGGTTTGGCTGGCCTAACCACCTCTCGCCCGTGCTATAGCCGAATGACGGCTAGAGGGTGGGCCTTAATTGTGGGAGGGCGTCAATAGGCATCCTCCCATGTATGAACAGTCTGCAAGCCCCCTGTAGGGCACACACGGCGTGCTCTGTGATCACTGAGTCAATAAAAATAGCCTCTTACCACATGATCAGCTGTCAGCCATGGCCCCTTACCACGTGATCAGCTGTCAGCCATCATCAGCGCCATCTATCAGTGCTGCCTACCAGTGCCACCTATCAGTGCCGCTTATCAGTGCCACCCATCAGTGCCGCCCATCAGTTCCACCCATCAGTGCCACCTCTCAGTTGCCTAACTATAAGTTTCCAGAACAATCCTGATTCACAACCTTTTATTATCTCTTCCTTCTACTGCTGCTGCTTCTCTCTAACCTTCCCCCTTGCACACCCCCCCCCATCTGTACCCCAATCTCCTGTTCCCAACCTTCTTCTCCTACACCAGTATACATTGTGCCGCACAACCCTATGCATGATAATAATATCATATGGTTAGAACAAGACAGAAGACCTCTGTTGAATTGTTTGCTTTAGTACCTATTTTCCATAGCTTCAGGCTTCTCATGCAATTTTCACTTTCTTCACAGTACTCTGCTAATATGCATATCTATAGCCAAGTCTTTTTTTCAAGTTTTAAATAGAATGATGAAGGGTTACTTCCTGTGGCCATTCTAAAGGCTCAGAAACCAACGGGAAATTCAGAGTTGCCACCAGAATAAGAATGGAAGGGAGATACAGCCTGGACACCTGTCTGGCTGACAACTGCTAAGAGGGGTTTCCCCTCACTTTGGAGAGATTTCCTCTCCTCTCACTTCCTGTTTTCTTTGATGCAGAACGAGATGGGAAATCTCTTTAATGAGGCACAAACAGAAAAAAAAGTGACAGAAGTTTTAACCTTTTCCACCTTGCTAGCAACGGTAAAATAGAATAGAACTGTGTATTGCATTAGAGATACATTTCAATGACTGCTGAACCATTAAAGCCGCATCTGTACATTATTCCATGAGCAGAACATACATCTCATACCAGTTTGCTTAGTAATAAACCCACAGTAAAAAAAAAAATTATTGTAGTATTTTAAGATGTAATTGGATATCAATACTTTATATAGATTAAACAAACTCTGTTAAAGCGGTTGTAGATTGCTGGGTGCTTTTATTTATTTATTTTTTCAGACCTGCAAGGTGAAAGCATAATGTGCTAGTATGCATCACCACAATAATAGGGGGTTTTAATAGGATGTAGTATTTTCAAGACTTTGACAAGTATATTTTATAACTTCCAAATGGGCTCAGTGCCTACTACTTTCATTATAGAGTAGAAGCACCGGATGTTACCATTATATAATCAGGAATTAGCAGTAGTGTGGGTGCAGCACAATTAGGGTAGGGAGACGATACTGGTCTAGAGCACCAATGGAGCAAAGGTAACATAATAAAATCAGGATGCCCTCCTACGGTGGATATTTTTATTTTTTAATTTCCTTCAATAGACTTTCTTTTCATACAAGCCTTGATAATGACAGTGATGTAAGAAACTTTGACTCACTACAGTGATAATTCAATAATAAGTTAAACTGGCACTACACCAAATTTAGAGAGAGAGAGCTGTAGCACAGTATAAAGACTAAAGATGGACATAGACTTATAGAATTTAGTTTTTCAGCTTTTGTTGTAAGAATGTTGTTAGCTGAACATTCGTTCATTTTTCTTATCATTAGTGGGGTCAAATCAGCATTAATTTTTGACCTTTTTTTTTCCAACAAAAAACAATTTGAAGGATCAGGGTGGAAAATTTGTCTTGGATGTATGAATTTCTAATGCCGAGTACACACGGTCAGACTTTTCGACCTGACTGGTCCGACGGATGCCGACGGACCAAATCTGGCGGACAATCCGATCATGTGTGGGATCCACCGGACCTTTAGCGGACTTTTCCAGTCGCAAATCTGACAGACTTTAGATTTGGAACTTGCTTCAAATCTTTATGTCGTAACTCCGCTGGACCCAGAAATCCGCTCGTCTGTATGCTAGTCCGACGGACAAAAACCGACGCTAGGGCAGCTATTGGCTACTGGCTATCAACTTCCTTATTTTAGTCCGGTGTACGTCATCACGTACGAATCCATCAGACTTTTGTGTGATCGTATGTAGTTAAGTCCGTTCGTTAGAAAGTCCACCGCAAGTCCGCCAAAAGTCCGTCGAAAGTCTGTCTGACGGGCTGTTGGACTTTTGTAGCCGAAAAGTCCGACCGTCTGTACGTGGCATAACAGTGTATGTGATTTTCATTTGTTAAAGTCCCTGCATTCAAAAATTGAATGTTAAAAAGCAAACGAAATCTTGAACTACTTTCAAATGACGTTTGAATGTTCTGAGAATTTTCGTATGAATTTTCCTACAAATTCTCATTCAAAATTCTACTAGTGTATACATAGCTTATGCCTAATTACACACATACACAATTAAAATGCATTCAAATGTAGGACGTATCCAGTATATTTGTCACGCTTACCACAAACACAGGTGGTTAGACACTATAGCTGGCTACTGTGTTTTTCACCTATAGCAGCCCCCTTTCCCATAAGGCAAGCAGGCCTACCGGTATTTGGTGGCCCCCAGGTCTTATACACAATGCTATAGTGCCTGGCCACAACGCACTGGTGGTTGGCAGACAGGCAGAGTGGTTCAATGACAGTCCAGGTAAAAGGCAGGCAGAGTTCAGAGAATACTCCGATATCCAGTCCAAGGTCATACACAGATAAATCCAAACTTGCAGAGCAGGGCAGACAGACAGGGGGGCTTGATCAGGAATAACACATGTTATCACTCTCTATCATAAGTATGAGACTGAAGGTTTGGCTGGCCTAACCACCTTTCGCCCGCGCTATAGCCGAATGATGGCTACAGCGTGGGTCTTAATTGTGGGAGGGCGTCAATAGGCATCCTCCCATGTATGAACTGCTTGCAAGCCCCCTAAAGGGCACACACGGCGTGCTCTGTGCTCACCGAGTCAATAAAAATAGCCTCTTACTACGGCCCCTTACCACGTGATCAGCTGTCAGCCATCATCAGCGCCATCTATCAGTGCTGCCTACCAGTGCCACCTATCAGTGCCGCTTATCAGTGCCGCTTATCAGTGCCACCCATCAGTGCCCTTCAGTGCCGCCCATCAGTGCCACCCAACAGTGCCACCTCTCAGTTGCCTAACTATAAGTTTCCAGAACAATCCTGATTCACAACCTTTCATTATCTCTTTCTTCTACTGCTGCTGCTTCTCTCTAACCTTACTCCTTGCACCCCCCCCCATATGTACCCCAATCTGCTGTTCCCAACCTTCTTCCCCCACTCTATTTTTTTTCTCTTTTCCATGCTATACTTGGCCATGAAAATGTAAAACTAAGGTCCACTGTTATACCCCAATATGCATTGTGCCGCACAACCCTATACATGATAATAATACTATATGGTTAGAACAAGACAGAAGACCTCTGTTGAATTGTTTGCTCTATTTTCCATGGCTTCAGGCTTCTCATGCAATTTTCACTTTCTTCACAGTAATCTGCTAATATGCATATCTATAGCCAAGTCTTTTTTTCAAGTTTTAAATAGAATGATGAAGGGTTACTTTCTGTGGCCATTCTAAAGGCTCAGAAGCCAACGGGAAAGTCAGAGTTGCCACCAGAATAAGAATGGAAGGGAGATACAGCCTGGACACCTGTCTGGCTGACAACTGCTAAGAGGGGTTTCCCCTCACTTTGGAGAGATTTCCTCTCCTCTCACTTCCTGTTTTCTTTGATGCAGAAAGAGATGGAAAATCTCTTTATTGAGGCACAAAAAGAAAAAAAAAGTGACACAAGTTTTAACCTTTTCCACCTTGCTAAGCAATGGTGAAATATAATACAACTGTGAATTGCATTAGAGATACATTTTAATGACTGCTGAACCATTAAAACCGCATCTGTACCTTATCCCATGAGCAGAGCATACATCACATACCAGTTTGCTGAGTAATAAAACCACAGTAAAAAAATGATTGTAGTATTTTAAGATTTGATTGGATATCAATACTTTATATAGATTAACCAAGCTCTGTTAAAGCCGCTGTAAACCGCTGGGTGCTTTTTTTTTTCTTTTCAGACCTGCAAGGTAAAGGCATAATGTGGGGGTTTTAGTAGGATGTAGTTTTTTCAAGACGTTGACAAGTATATTTTATAACTTTCAGATGGGCTCAGTGCCTATTACTTTCATTACAGAGCAGAAGCACCGGATGTTACCATTATATAATCAGGTATTAGCAGTAGTGTGGGTGCAGCACAATCAGGGCAGGGAGATGATAACTGTTTAGAGCACCAATTGAGCAAAGGTAACATAATAAAATCAGGATGCCCTCCTACGGTGATTTTTTTTTTTTTATTTCCTTCAATGGACATTCTTTTCATATAAGCCTTGATAATGACAGTGATGTAAGAAACTTTGACTCACTACAGTGATAATTCCAGAGTTAAGCGGAGGTTCGCTGAAAAAAAAATATTAAAAGCCAGCAGCTACAAATACTGTAGCTGCTGACTTTTAATATATGGACACTTGCCTGTTCAGGGAGCCCGCGATGTCGGCAGCCGAAGCCGATCTGTACTTCGGCTCTCGGCTGCTGCCGCCGCCATCCTCGGTGAGGGAATAAGGCAGTGAAGCCGTGCGGCTTCACTTCCTGGTTCCCTACTGCGCATGTGCAAGTTGCGCCGCGCGTCCTCTCAGGTCCCTGCTGTATTCTGTGTCTCACAGAATACAGTGGTGGAGGAGGACAGAGTAGGCGGCGGAAGTGGCGTAGGTCACCGCAATCACCGTGGTGATCTATGCCAGGAAGTGGGAGCAAATACCTGTATTAGACAGGTATCTGCTTCCTCCTCCCCCCTGAAAGGTGCCACCTGGGTGGAGTGCCATCCATTTGTGGGTGGAACTCAACTTTAAACTGGCACTACACCAAATTTAGAGAGAGCTGTAGCACAGTATAAAGACTAAAGCTGGCCATAGACTTGTAGAATTTAGCTTTGCAGCTTTTGTTGTAAGAATGTTGTAAGCTGAACATTTGTTCATTTTTCTTATCATTAGTGGGGTCAAATCAGCATTCATTGTTGACCTTTTATTTCCAAAAAAAAATTTGAAGGAGCAGGGTGGAAAATTTGCCATGAATGTATGAATTTCTAACAGTGTATGTAATTTCCATTTGTTAAAGTCCCTGCATTCAAAAAAATTGAATGTTAAAAAGCAAACAAAATCTTGAACTACTTTCAAATGACATTTGAATGTTCTGAGAATTTTCCTACAAATTCTACTAGTGTATACCTAGCTTATGCCTAAATGCACACATACACAATTAAATTGCATTCAAATGTAGGATGTATCCAGTATATCTGTCACGCTTACCCAAAACGCAGGTGGTCAGACACTATAGCTGGCTACTGTGTTTTTCATCTATAGCAGCCCCTTTCCCATAAGGCAAGCGGGCCTACTGGTATTTGGTGGCCCCCAGGTGTTATACACAATGCTATAGTGCCTGGCCACCACGCCAGGGCAGACACGAACTAGAGTGCATGCGGCCTGCTCTGTGATCACCGAGTCAATAAAAATAGCCCCTTACCATGTGATCAGCTGTCAGCCAATGACAGCTGATCACGTGATGTAAACAGAAGATCGGTAATTAGCTTTTTTTCCCTCACGCCGATAGCGTGAGGGAAAAAAAGGTCGATCATCGACATTGGTCCCGAACAGGGAGAGGCATTGCTGCTATGCAGTGCCCTCCAGTGCCACCTGCCAGTGCCACCTACCAATGCCCAACAGTACCACCTATCAGTATTGCCAACCAGTGCCTAGCAGTGCCTCATCATCAGTGCTGCTTATAAGTGTCGCCTACCAGTGCCACCTATCAGTGCCCATCAGTGCGCCTATCAGTGCTGCTTATCAGTGCCATCCATCAGTGCCCTTCAGTGCCGCCCATCAGTGCCACCTCTCAGTGCCACCTATCAGTGCCCACCAGTACAACCTATCAGTGCCTATCTGTGCCGCCTTATCAGTGCAGCCTATCAGTGCCCATCAGTGCAGCCTATCAGTGCCCATCAATGCTGCCTCATCAGCCCACATCAATGAAGAACAAAAATGACCTGTTTTCAAATTTTATATCAAACTATGAAACTGTTTTTTTTTTATATATATATATATATATATATTAAAAACCACCAAAAGAGATCTTCATTTGTGTAAAAAAAAAAAAAAAGTAAAAAAATAAATTTGGGTACAGTGTTGCATGACCACGCAATTGTTATTCAAAGTGTGAGAGCGGTGAAAGCTGAAAATTGGCCTGGGCCAGAAGGGGGTTTACTGCCCAGTAAGCAAGTGGTTAAATCAGGTCTGGTCTACACGTAGAGACTGGCCACATTAATCACTTTGCAGGTGGACAAACAGACAAAGAGAAAGTCACAGCCAAAGCTAGGATGCTGGAATGAGGAGCAGGAGTGCTCCTGACAATATCCCTGTGGCTTATCTGCATTTCAGAGATGTTAATGTACTAAAGAAATATAGCATGTTCACTTTGTGAGGTATAAAAAAGAAAAGGGGGGACTATTATGGGCACAACAGACTGTGGGAACTCAAAATTGTAAAACTCATATTTTATTACAAAACCAGTATAAAGAGACAATAAAATTGTAGTTGTGGATATCCACAGCATGCATAAAGAACACAGTACTGATCATAAAAATTATCCTTGACCGTGATTTGAAGAAAATAGAGACATCCAGGATAGTAATATTAAAATTTAGAGTTCCCACAGTCAGTTATGCCCATAATAGTCCCCCTTTCTTTCTGGTGGGTATTCCTTTTTCTGTCAATATTGGGATGATGGCACTTCCATAGCACTCCACCATATCTGTGTAACTTTGTGAGGTACGTTCATTTAGTTTAGTGAATGATGTGAAGCTGTGTAGACAGCAGTAATCCAGTCATGTCAAATCAATTGTATTGCGCTGACCCTCTATTTTTATAGGACATATAATGAATTCAAAAAAGTAGCAATCTCATTAATTTGTATAAACCCTAAAACTTGCCTTTACTTTTCATTGTGATAGTGAATAAAACATTAAATATACATGTGAACACCAAACGTAATTAAATTGTGTCCAGTGCAAAAAGAGTTAATTAGCATAAAGATTCCACTTCCAAAATTCAACAGAAACCATGATAGCTCAATTGACATTAGTGTTTCTCCACCACCACAATTAGCATGCCTCTTACTCAATTTTAAGACCTCTTAACTACAGGTGGTCCAAATGTCCCCAAAATGTTAGAAAACCAATGACCAAACAGCAATTTTTGCACTATTCTATCCACCTAGTCTCAAATACAGTATTTAATGGTATCCAAAAGAAAAAAAGGCTCCACACAGTCAACAGTAAAAGCAAAAGATGGCACAATATCAATCAGCGTTTGTGATGACATCAGATCGTTAAGCCCCGCTCAATGCATTTCATCAGAGTTGATATCATCAGGAGACTAGGGTTGCCTGTTTCTATGGTTTGGGATTTGAGTCCAGGAGGATGGAATGGTGAGAAGTTGCTGTGCGGCCATTTGGATTTATGCCCTTTTGAGGGCATCGCTTTTTGGACCTTTTGTAGTTAAAAGGTCTTAAAATTTGGTAAGAGGCATGTTGTTTGTGGTGGTGGAGAAACATTAATGTCATCTGAGCTATCATGGCTCCTATGGAGTTTTGGAAGTGGACTCTTTACACTAACTCTTTTTGCACTAGACACGATTTAAATATGTTTCACGTACTGTTTGATTCACTATGCCATTATAGGAAATGATTAATTTTATGGTTTATATGATTTAATGAGATTGTGTTTGCTATTTTTTAATTTACTATATGTCTTATAAGATTTATAGGGGTAGCAAAATACAATTGATTTGGTATTATTTTGATACTAGTTTATGGGTGTTGGTGTTTGCTGCTGCCAGATGAACTCGCTCTTATGTTTATCCTTTATAAATTTAGAGTAGGATCAGTGTATATACACAGTTTATGAAAATTAATGCCGCTGTCAATTTCTGTGAGCTAAGTGCAGAGTTATTTGTATACAACATCCAGTCATGTGCCTCAAAAATTATATTCTTTAATTTTCTTTGAACATGATTGGATATTTAAAGCCCAACTCCAGGATATTAACAGCCCCCCTAACTAACTACTAGGGATGGGCTGAACAGACCCGTGTTCGCACCAGAACTTTTGAACACTGCGAAAGTTCTTACCGAATAACGAACCCCATTAAAGTCAATGGGACCCGAACAAGGGTCCTGCCCTGGTGGACATGTATCAATAAAAAAAAAGTTTATGAAAAACTTCATTTTTAAATGAGCAGTGATTTTTTTTTATTTTTAAAGTGAAAGCCTAAAAATGAAAAATTCTTTTCAATATACTGCCTGGGGGGTCTCCTTAGTCTACCTGTAAAGTGGCAGATCTGTACCATGTCCAGAATCTGCTGCAGCAATAATTGCATGTATAAAGCCAAAAAAAATGAAATTTTCCCTGCAAGCTGCCTTTATTTTGCTCAGAAACAGCTGGAGAGCCAGGGTGTATGAAGAGGCCACAATGTAGTGCACTGGGAACAAGATTAGAGATTTTTTGGATACATTCTAGTGTCACTTTGACTTTGTATAGAAGTAACGGGTGCGTAAAAATTGGTTTTTGGGTGTCGGTGGCGCCTTCCCACCGTAACCCCATTGAGTTGCTCTTGATGAAGGCAAAAAAAATTGCAATGTTATGCATATGGTTGGAATTTTTGCCATGTTTCATGTGCCTGAGACACAGTTTGCAGATAGCAACAGTGCGATTTGCTGCAGATGTGCTGAAAAGGGCCCAGACAGCTGAGCATTGGGGAGTGGGCCAGGAGATAACAGCTGCAGAAAGTGACGGAATAAGGTGGCTGCTCTCTACACTTTATTGATGTCGGCCTCCTTGGGGTTGTGTTGACTCACCTTCAGTTTCCTCCTCTGTTCTATCTGGCACCCAAATCACATCAGTGACCTCATCATTGTTATCATCATCATCATCTCCATCTTCTCCATCTTCATCATTACCACTGAAGACAACTTGGCAATACGCTGTGGCAACATGAATACCAATTTGTCTGCCAGTGTTCCTCCCTCTCTCTAGGCTCATGTTCCTGTCATCCTTAACATCAGAACCAACATCTGAATCCAGTAATGGCTGGGCATCATCAAGGGGCAAGTGGCTGATGCTGTGGTAAAGTACCTCAGCTGACTCCTCAATGGCTGATGTTGGGGCTATGGCAGGAATAGATGTGGACAAGAAGGCAGGTTTATCCACTCTGGCAACTGCAGGGGACAGCACACTTGACTACTTGCGAGACAGAGGATGAGGAGGATGAAGAAGGTTTAATAAGCCAGTCCACCACCTTCTCTGCATGCTGTGGCTGGATAGCACGGGCAAACTCATTAAACAGAGGAAATGATGCCCTGCCTGAGGACTGACCACCATGTCCACCTTTGCCTGTGGACACATTTGTTTCTGGCCCCCTTACAGTGCCAAGGGAACATCTGCCTCTCCTTGTTGTGCTCCCAGATGTTATTGGGAGGGAGGGGGCGGTGCTTATAAGGAAATGTAAGGAAAAAGTTGAAATCTGTCTGCACTTTAATCAATTTAAAGAGGTGTTTGGTGCACTTTAATTTGAGTACTCACACTACACAGACACACTCCAAGGATACACTATAATATACTGCAATATAATGCACCAAACGTACAGTGACGCACACAGAACTATATGGCGTTAAACTGGCAGTAACGCATGCAAAACTATATGACGTTAACCTGGCAGTAACGCACACAGAACTATATGGCGCCAAACTGGCAGTAACGCACACAAAACGATATGGCGTTAAACTGGCAGTAACACACACAGAACTATATGGTGTTAAACTGGCAGTTTTGACACATTTTTGGGACCAGAGACAATTATACAGCAATCAGTGCTATAAAAATGCACTGATTACTGTAGAAATATCACTGGCAGGGAAGGGGTTAACACTAGGAGGCTATCAAGGTGTTAACTGTGTTCCCTAGGTGTGTTCTAACTGTGGTGGGGATGGGACTGACTAGGGGAGGAGAGAGATCGGTGTTCATACTTGATAATCTCTTTCCTCTCCCCTGAGAGAACCGGGATTTGTTTGTTTGCACACACACAGGTCCCGGTTCTTGCTCTGTCACGAGTGATTGCGGGTACCTACAGGTCAGAGCAATCCCACACCCCACTACACTTAACACCAGGAAGGCAGATGGGATTTTCTCCAGCCACCATTCCCTCCCGAGCATCCACAGAATCCCTCCTCGAATGCTCTCTAAATGACTTTTCCCTATCACCCATAGGGCCTAACGCAGCGAGACAATCAGGATGCCCCCCCGCATGAGGCCCTGGCCAGAGATCCTGTCCTTCACATGGACACCCTCTTCCACAAATTCTCTGAGCTACTGGATAGAGGCCTGGCACAAACAGCAGCAAAAATCACAGGGGATCTTAAGGCGGATTTTAACAATCTAGGTGCACGGATCGACACGATTGAACAAAAAATGGAGGAAACTATAGCTATTACTAATCAAAATTCTAAGCATATCTACACTGTGAAGAAACAACTTGCGCTGGCCATGGCTCTCATTGACGACCTCGAAAATAGGTCAAGAAGATACAATATTTGAATCCGTGGACTACCAGAGACAATACTAAATGTTACAGAAGCTGTGCAGGACCTGAATAAACACCTGATACCCAACATTCCCCAACACCGCCTTGAGCTGGACAGGGCCCACAGAGTCCTGGGGCCCCCCAAGAAAGATGGCACACCGGGAGATGTTATTGCCAAACCTCATCACCGTGAAAGAGGAAGTAATGAGGCAGGCCAGGTCCACTCACAAAGTGATGTGCCAGGGTCACCAGATGCAGATCTTTGCGGATCTCTCACGCTCCATGATCCAGAGAAGGAGATCATTGAAACCTCTACTCCACACTCTCACCCAGAGAGACATAAAATACAGATGGGCCTTCCCGTTCGCTGTTAAGTTTTCCGACAAGGGGAAACACTACGCCTTCTCGTCCCTCCCGGAAGGAGAGAAACTACTCTTGCACCTGAAGATCGTCTACCAAGAAGCTGAGATGGACACCTCCAATGCCGGTACGAGCTCCAACAAACGACCGACACCCACCAACCCTCAATCCCCCTTGTGGACCACAGGAAAAGCAAAGAAGGCCAAAGATAACAACCCATCCTGAAGCAAGTATCCCTTTGAACTGCCTTTCCTACATCCTGGTCCTACAGAAGGGGCCAGAGGATTAGTTCCCCCACTATAGGGGGTCCCTCTAGCTTAATGCCTGGAGGCATATACACCATTTGGGCCTCATTACATGAGTTCTCTTTTTTTTGTCTACAGTTTTTCTTTTTCTTATTGAATTCTCTTGTTATCAGATTTACAAGTAGCAGAGTAAGAACTCCCCAGGACTGCCAGACCTCTCTGGAACACTAGATAACCTCCTCCCACACCTCCCTAAGGAGCAGTTCCACCACAGGTTCCCTGATTGTTCTCCCCAATGGACGCTCTGCAGAGTTAGGGAGGGAGATTGGGAGCCTAGAGGACTTTGCATTCCGGGGAGGTTTAAGGCCTTATGCCAGTTAAATTGTATGAAAACCGTGTTATGTCATGGAAACTTTTTATTTTATTCTTTTTTTTTCCCTTCTAGAAGGAATATATTTTTCGAAGGGCACCCTGTTTCGTGACGGAACACTTGCACCTCCACCTAACCCTTAGACACCCGTTGGCCTCTGAGGGTTAGGTTGTCTGAGCCCAGATGGGTCAGACACTAACTGATTTATATTCATGGGACTTTCTCCTCCCCCGTACCCCCTCTTTCATTTCTTGGAGACCTTTTCTTGTCTATCCTATTCTCCCTTCCCCCCTCCTTCCCACCCCCCTCCTTGACCGCAAAAATGTGCCTAACTACAACTTGTATTTCAGATATAATACGTATCTCAAAGGAGGAGCTTACCCAGAACCCAACGAGACGGAGTGGAGACCCTTCCAGAGCTGTTCAGATTTTAACATGTCTACGGGTAAGTGATGGTTATTTTCACTGCATTCCACCCCTTCTGCTCCATGGCTGACGGCCCCAAAGTTAAACTCCACATAGCTTCCCACAATGTCCAGGGCCTTAACTCCCCGCTTAAGAGGAGGAAAGTTTTGGACTATTACAAGTCTCTCCAGCTTGACATTATCATTTTACAAGAAACACATTTTCCCTCCCAGTATAGCCCTAAGTTCCTTCACCCCCACTTCCCTCAGTTCCTCCTAGCGAGCGCTGACAATAAAATCAAGGGGGTTGCAATCGTCATGTCCAAAACCTGCAAATTCGTAAAAATCTCTGACCATGCGGACCCTGAAGGAAGGTTCCTGCTGGTCAAGGGCATGGTGGGGGACCACCTATACTCCCTGGTCTCCTACTACGCTCCAAATAGAGGGCAAGCTAAATTTTTTGACTCCCTATTGCGCACCCTCGATTTGAAACGGTTATGCCCCGTACACATGGTCGGACATTGATCGGACATTCCGACAACAAAATCCATGGATTTTTTCCAACGGATGTTGGCTCAAACTTGTTTTGTCTACACACGGTCGCACAAAGTTGTCAGAATTTCCGGCCGCCAAGAACGCGGTCACATACACCACGTAGGACGAGACTATAAAGAGACTATAAGCGCAGTACTAAGCGCAGCACCCTTTGGGCTCCTTTTGCTAATCTCCTGTTAGTAAAAGTTTGGTGAGAGACGATTCTCACCTTTCCAGACTCGTGGTTTTCAGATCGTTTTCTGCTGTTCAGTTTGTGCTTGTGGGTTTGTATCTGGTCTTCAGTGCGTGTAGCGAGTTACCCTTGACTTGTCATTGTGTTCTTGTTCATTCGTTACTGATTTTCAGGTCGCTCTTCACAGGCCTTGCTGTTCTTCAGTGCGTTTTGTTACTGCGTTCTGAGCAGCCGACTGTTTTCTAGCCATGTTGCTTATAGGTACTCATCATAGAGTTCGTGCTGTGCGGGGGCTTGGTGTTGGGGTCCTTACTTTGACACAAGCCCAGTCCATGAACAGGGTGGGGAGGAGTTCATGGACCAAGAATTGGTTGCTCCAGCGTGACCAGTTCTGTCACATGCCTTTGCTCCGTGAGATCCGTGAGAATAATCCTGACGATTTCAGGAACTTTCTCCGGATGACGGACCCCGTATTTCACCGTTTGTTGGCTTTGCTGACCCCCTATATCAGCAGGCAGGATACCTGCATGAGGCAAGCCATCACTCCGGAGCAGAGGTTAGTCGCCACCCTGCGGTACTTGGCGACGGGGAGAAGCCTGCAGGACCTCAAGTTCTCAACAGGCATCTCCCCCAAGGCTCTGGGGATCATTATCCCAGAGACCTGTTCTGCCATCATCCAGGTCCTGCAGAAGGACTATATTAAGGTAAGATTTTTATCCTTTAACATCACATTTTATTGTATTTAATGTTTGATAATATATTGTATTTCTTTCCACATTCCCTAATTACCATGATTGTAATATGCTGTGAATGCCTCCTTTGTTCTCATGCATGCTGGATTTTTATGTAATTTTTTTTGTCCTTCTTACATATTTGCCTTCACTTACCTTCACTGGACCTATATTCACCTCGTGTAGTCACTTAACAATGTATTTTGTCAGCTCCATAGTAGTGCTTTACCCTAAATCCCCCCTAAAATGTGTAAAATTGTGATGTGTGCTTTAAATTCAGGCAGAGTGTCAGAGGCTTTTTTTTTGGGTCACAAAATCTTTTGGAACCCTCCCTCCCCCCAACTGCTAACTCAGCTGATACCAATCCTCTATCTGCTGACTTTGCCAAACCCCTACACACTATACCCACCTATTTTGTGGTCATATTTATGGATGAATTCCTCAAAGTATATAGTGCAAGGGCCTGCCTGAATACTTTTAAATGGTACTGTTTTAAGTTTTTATCCTATTATTATCTTGATAGGTAATAGCAGAATGTAAAAATGTGCTAAAATGTGGACAGTGTGTAATTATCTCTTTGTATTATGACACTTCTTACCTGTCCAGTGGGCTGTCAATACTGTAAAGTAAGGAGGGGCTTATATAGGCTTTCATCTCTCAATGAAGTGGAGAGGGTGACCTGGCCAAAACATCTCCCCCCCCATAAAATTTAAAAAAATGGCCCATGAGAGGGGGGGGGAATCTGATAGGTGAACCTTATACCTTTGTCTTTAAAAAAAAGTTATACTGATGTTGGCCAAGAATGTTTGTGTCTAATCTGCTTTCCATGTTTATGTGCAAAATGATTCATTTTTTTATTCTTGTTTGACTCCACAGTTTCCTTCCAACCCACAGGAATGGCAGACTGTGGCCTCCCACTTTGCCCAGCGGTGGGACTTTCCTAACTGCGGAGGGGCAATTGATGGGAAACGCGTCCACATCATCCCACCACCCAACTCGGGGTCATACTATTACAACTACAAGGGGTTCAATAGTATTGTGATGTTGGCGGTGGTGTCCGCTACTTACGAGTTCCTGTATGTGGACGTGGGGAAGAATGGCCGGATGGTGGAGTCATCGCCCAGACGGAGTTTTACATGCGTCTCCAAAATGGCAGCTTGGACTTGCCACCTCCAGAAGACAATGCGGAAGGACTCCCATTCATCTTCGTTGCGGATGAAGCGTTTGTGCTGGGGGACCATCTTATGCGGCCATTCCCTATGAGGACCCTC
Organism: Lithobates clamitans; assembly: GCA_037952925.1. Classification (NCBI taxonomy): domain Eukaryota; kingdom Metazoa; phylum Chordata; class Amphibia; order Anura; family Ranidae; genus Lithobates; species Lithobates clamitans. The sequence goes on from JBBGZY010000418.1 coordinate 893,932, forward strand.
ACCCCGGACCAGAGGGTTTTTAATTACCGGCTGGCCAGAGCCAGAAGAGTGGTGGAGAACACATTTGGAATAATGGCCAGCCAGTTCCACCTATTTCTTACACCCATACACATGGCGGGGTATAAACTCAATCATATCATCCTGGCTTGCTGTGTTCTCCACAACTTTTTAAGGAGAAATTCTTGGAACTATGCTGGCTCAGTTGGGCCTGAATTAATGTAAATGAACCAACCCTGATGGTGCTTGAAGCTGGCTGTCCTGGCTTGCCCCCCCTGAGTGCCCGCGGGGTCTGTCTTAGATACATGGAATACTTTGCGGGTAGGGGAGGCCATCAATATGCCAGACAATGTCTGAGACATTTTTTAAATAAAAAACAAATTTTAACTACTAAAATATTTGCTGACATTTACTGCTTGTGTTTCTTTCTGACCCTGAGTGAAATTTGTGAAGTCCTGAAAATGGTGTGATTGTGTAATATTAGAAAGCACTGTTGGGTGTTATTTACTAAAGGCAAAGACACTTTGCACTACAAGTGCACTTGAGCCTGCACTGAAATGGCACTTGTAGTGCAAAGTGGATTTGCCCTTAGTAAATAACCCCCATTGTCACAGAAAACACCAATTTTACCACACCAAAAGTTTTGGAGCATTGAAAGAAGAAGCCACACATTCTTGATTATCAATCTTTTTAATACAAGCACAATCACGTGTGCATTTAGAAAAGGTTTTTAAAACAAACCAACATGTTTGTTGTATAACAATTTTTGTGGTCATATTAATAAAAGTAGAAATGTCCATTTAAGGTAAAACAGGCATGTTTAATACCAACAAGAAATACATAAATCTGGAACTTACAAAGTTCAACTTTGTTAGAAATTGAAGGCAATATCAGACATGAGTATTTATAAACTGTGTTTGATATTGCATTCAGATGGGGTGAAGTCACCTCTGGAAAAGTCAAATTTTGAAGATGCACACAAATTACCGAATGTCAACACGTGCTAGCTGCCATCATGGGGGATCAAGAGACGTCTTTTGGGGGTGCAACCCCTTCCTCTAAGCTACTTTATTATTGAGGAAGGGGTTGCACCCCCAAAACGCATACATTGATCTCCCGTGATGGCAGATAGCACATGTTGACACGAATATGTCGAAAAATGAGAACATTTTTTTCAGTAAAAAAAGCACAACTAAGTAAGGGATTTGGAGGGGTTTTAAACCCTCACTAAAACATCAGTGATGTTCTTCATTTTGTTTTAAACATCATTGATGTTTTGCTTGATGTTTTCCAAGTCCTTATTACACCCCATGATCTCCCCGATCAGGATCTGGGCACTTTCACTGGTGAAATGACCTTCATCCACAACATCACGATCACCTAAAAATATAGAAAAAATAACACCATGTATTATAAATATGCCGGCATCCGTCTCTTACCTGAGCCTGTGGTCGCAGGCACTCACTTGTTGTGGTGACAATTTCCACCATGTCTCCTTCCTCCTCCTCCTGTTGGCTTTGGGGGATTTCCACTTCCTCATGAGGCAGGGGGTCCGTTGTCTCCTCGGATGAGTGGTGTCCTCCGAGTCTTTTCTCCCCTATGTAAAAAAAAAATAGTTATACTTAGCACAGAGATATTTTATGGCAGAAATAGGAATATGAAACATTACTTGCCTATTTTGGCAGAGTTCCAAGATGAAGAAATATTTATTTACTTTGTCAAGCTTGAATAATTACCTGTTTTGTACAAGCTTCACAGATGGAGTCACCCCTATAGTATACACTGGAGCACCTGTGTGGGCCCCCTAATAAAAAGGGTGTGCTGGTGTCCTACACTAGTGCTCCAGCGTCCAGATGTGTAAACAGCTGCTGAGTGTCCTCTCCTTACACAGAATCTAGTTTGCATTACATTCTAGTTCCAAACCCATCTAGACACCAAAATTTATTTAACAGAAGTATACCTGAAAAAATGTATTGAACTGCATCTGGACAAAACATGGTGTTTTCTAGGCCGAACGAACAATGTTTCCTACAAACGAATAATGTGTCCATGAACATGAAAATTGCCATTTTAAACTGTACAACAGTAAAGAAAAGCACATGGAGCAGCACAAATGTAATACAAATAAAGAATAGGAACACAGGACAACTACTTACTTTTTTGCAGCACTCTCCTGATCCTTCTGTACTACTCGCGCTCCCTTAATGTGAGGTCCGACCACCGCTTCCTCAGTTGATCCTTGGATCGTCGTACCCCAAAATTCAGGTGCAGACTCTTGACTACTTTCGCCACGATCTTGGCCTTTCTGACATTGAGGTTGGGGTAAGGCCTATACTTCCCATCATAGTTGGCCCTTTTCAGTATGTCGACCATCTCCAACATCTCCTCAAAGGACATATTTGAGGCCTTAAATCATCTCCTCTGGGATCGGGACGTTTCTGGCTACTTTCCTCCTCCTCGTTGTTGTATTTAGCACGCACCTGCTCTGTCTCCGCCATGTGCTCTTCCCCATTGCGCCGAACGAGAAGGGGCGGGGAATAGACTAGAAAGAACGTCAGGGGCGGGCGGAGTTTCACGCATGCGCAGTGTATATAAAGCGTGAGATGCGTGCGTAGTACGTACGATCTGTGAGCAGAGGAAGGAGTCAATAATGAAGGTAACATTTAAACTTGGGCCTATACTGCTTATAGATTGAGGCCTATGTTGGGACAAGATTAGGAGACTTTAGCCTGACGTTAGGGTTTGTCTTGTGTATAGCAGAGAAAATGGATGGCTTCAATGACCCCAACTTCCTCCCCCTGTTCATAGACAAATACAGAGTGCTGCCCTGTCTGTGGCAGGTCAAACACCCGCAATATAATCATAAACAAAAGAGGCAGGCAGCGCTGGAGAAACTGCTGGAGTTGGTGAAGCTGGTGGTCCCCACAGCAACCATCCCCTATTTGAAAGCCAAAATTGGTGGCCTGAGGAGCACTTATCTTAGGGAGCGCAAGAAGGTCCAGGATTCCCAGAGATCCGGAGCTGCAGCAGATGACATTTATGTCCCCAGGCTGTGGTACTATGAGAGACTTTGTTTTCTGTCAGACCAGACTGAGGTCAGGGAATCTCTCTCAACCCTTCCTTCCACTCTTCCTTCCACCCCAGCTGAGGCTTCCGATGTCCAACCTGGGACTTCCAGCCAGGAAGAAGTGGAGGAGCCCAGCTGGAGCCAGGTATAGCATTGTTCTACAGATTTCTGGTCAATAAATAAATGATGTTTACTAGATGTTATTATTGATCACTAATTGCTGATTTCATAAAGTGTTTTACATATCAATAGACAGTAGTGGTCAAAAATAATTGGGACAATAATGAAAAATGCTGGGCTCAGAATGATAGTCTGTTATATTTGTTAACATTCAATTTGCAACAGTCATGAGGTGAAAATGATGTGTGATTGATGAAGAAAAAACTAAAACTATGTCCCTTTTTCATACACAGGAAGACCTCAGCCAGGAGGAATGTGGCACACAGGAAGAGGCTGTGGAATGTGGCACACAGGAGGAGGCAGGGGTTAGTGGCAGCCAGGAGGAGGCGGGGCTAAGTGGCAGCCAGGAGAAGGCCGGGCCCAGTAAGAGCCTGACAGAATCGTAGGTTCCCCCCCCCCGCCTTCCAACGAAAAGACCCAGGAAGGGGAGTAACATGCAGGATTCAGCACTCAGGCTGATTCAGGAGGCTTCTGCATTCCTCAGAGCCTTCCCCACTCGTGAAGAGGCCTTTGCCTGCATGGCTGCCACAAAACTGAAGGACATGCAGGAGGGCCAACGCCTCATGTGTGAGGACATTCTTTATAAAACACTAACTAAGGGGGTGAGGGGCGAAATCACACCCAATACCCACCTGTGTGAGTTGGACCATCCTCCTCCTGTCACAACTCCACCACCACAGACACAGCATGGAAGGAAGCTTGGAAGGAAGACCAGAGAGTGATGGCCCTGGGTTCAGTCTGGTCTAACAAAAGATGCAGGCTCTTGTATGACCACAGCCTGGGGACATATATGTCATCTGCTGCTGTTCATGATTCTCTTGGACTTCTGGACCAGATTGAACTCCCCTAGATAAGGACTCCTCAGGCCACCAATTTGCCTGGAAATAACCGATGTGTGCCCTGGGGGCCAAAGGCTTCGCCAATTTCTGCTGTTTCTCCAGCGTTGCTTCCCTATTTCTTTGGTTATGAGCCCTTAATAAATTTATGGTTTGATTTATTATACTCTCCTATGTGTGTTTTCCTTTAAAGAGGACAGTTTGTGAGGAGGCAGGTACATTTCAAAAATGCAATGTGAAATTAACAAAAGACACCAACACCAAACAATCTCCTTGAAATTAAATAATACAAGATAATAATGGTGTTGTGGTAACTTGACACACAAAACTATTCTGGAGTAAACAAAACTAAAAAAAATAAGAATAAATAATTATAGGCCAATCTCTCTCATAAATAACGACTTAAAAGTACTCACCAAAATAATGGCTAACAGTTTGGCATTCTTCATTAGCCAATACATACATAAGGATCAGGTAGGATTCATACCCGGACGACAGGGCCCTCATCAAATACGACGGGCAATAGATATAACCTCGATCCTACAAACTAACTGGGAAGGGGGGCCGAACCAATTGGGATTTCTTCTATCCCTAGATCTGCAGAAGGCCTTTGATACGGTCTCCTGGCCGTACATCTCTCTTTTAGAATGATGGGGCTTCGGCAATCGCTTTCTTGGACTTCTGCCTGCTCTTAATTCCCAACCAAAGGCCCTAATCCGCCTTCAGGGGCATTACTCCAAACCAATAGCGCAAGAGGCACCAGACAAGGGTGTCATTTATCCCCTCTCATTTTTGCAATAGCCATAGAAACCCTAGCGATCGCGGTTCAACATAATCCTGACATCAAAGGGGTGACCTGTGGGAACCAAACACACAAATGTGTGCTATTCGCCAATGACATCCTCCTTTTCCTGACCTCCCCTCCTCACTACACTCCCCAATTTAAATCTAGTGTTAGAAAAATTTGCCAAAATATCTGGACTTCAAGTGAATTTCTCTAAATAGCAAGCTCTCAATGTATCCTTACCTAACCAGACAGTCTCCTCACTAAAACAGTCCTTCAAATTCAAATGGAGCGACACAAGCGACAATACAAGATAATAATGGTGTTGCGGTAACTTGACACACAAAACACACACAAAACTATTCTGGAGTAAACAAAACTAAAAAAAATAAGAATAAAACACAAGATCAGGATTTTAAAAAATAAAAAAAAAATAAATAAAGCTAAAAACATCACAAAAATATTATTTTTTCGGTAGATGTGACAAATAAAAATATTATATTCATGAAATCACGATAAATAATAAAGAAAGAAGTTCGTGAGAAGTCTGTGTGAATATGAGCACCAAAACAACTTCATTCTTCTAGCATTATAAAGAAGAAGAGAGTGCACTGCATTAAACCATTTAAAACATTGCAGCGTGATGACAGTGCTATATCCATTACGAACGCTAATTTTACCAGACCGAGCAGTTCCGTCTCGGAATTTATTCTGAGCATGCGTGGCACTTTGTGTGTCGGAATTGTCCACGCACGGTCGGAATTGACGCGATCGGATTTTGTTATTGTAAAATTTTATAGCCTGCTCTCAAACTTTGTGTGTCAGAAATTCCGATGGAAAATGTCCGATGGAGCCCACACACGGTCGGAATTTCGGACAAGCTCCGATTGCACATTTTCCGTCGGAAAATCCGACCGTGTGTACAGGGCATAAGGGACAATCATATTTGGTGGAGATTCTAACGTAGTGTTTGACCAGGGGTTTAGACAAGTCTAAACCCCTGCAGTCTCAACTAACACACCCCACAAAAGAAAGCCTCAGAATAGCAAAGATGCTGCACGCCCACGGTTTAGCAGACACATGGAGGGAACTTAATCCCACCAAGAGGGACTTCACCCGCTACTCGTCCCCCCCACAACACTTACGCGAGGATTGACCACATACTGACCCTGTCCTCCATACTCCCAGTTGTCCTCAAAGCCCACATCAGGGAGACGGCCCTATCGGACCACTCCATTGTAGTCATAACAATCAAAATAGGCGCCATGGGAGGGTCGAGAGGACAATGGAGAGCTAATGAGTCGTTGCTTTCTGATCCCATCAGAGTCATAAAATTGAAAAAGCAACACGAGAGTACTTTATTTTCAATAAAACAGAGGGAACCTCCCCATAACTACTTTGGGCTGCGCATAAAGATTTCATTAGGGGCAAGCTCATTCAGATCTCCACACAAGTCAAACGAGATAGGCGGGCCGACATAACTCGGCTAGACAGAGAATATGCCGAACTTAAGGCCTTCCACAAAAAAAATCCATCCAAGATCCCTACCACTCTAATTGATAAAGCCAGATTAGATCTAAATCTAGTACACACGGCCAGGGCCGAAAAGTCCATCCGATGGAGCGGACATAAATTTTACGAGCAGGCAGACAAAATGGGTCCCTTATTAGCGGCCAGATTATCCCCTCACATCAAGATCAACACATTGCCCAAGATCAGGATAGGAGGTCAACCCCCCACGACCAACACGACCAAGATACTGGAAGCTTTTCAGGATTTTTACGCTAAATTATATAGCAGATCAGCTCCATCCAATGCTGAACTAGTCCCTCAATTCCTGAAGGGCCTCCCTAAATGATGCTCACAAACAAAGGATGGAAACACCCATCACAGAAGAGGAGGTATTAGGGGTCTTTAAGGATCTCAGAAAGGGATCTGCTCCGGGACCTGATGGTCTATCCACATCCTATTACAAGTCCTTTGAGAACATTCTAGCACCACACCTGACCTCCTTCTTTAACTCCAAAACTAACGGAGAACCCCTGGACACCCATCTTAATACAGCATTTATCACAGTCATACCCAAACCTGATAAAAATCAAGAAGATGTTAGTAATTATAGGCCAATCTCCCTCATTAATAACGACTTAAAAGAACTCACCAAAATAATGGCTAACAGGTTGGCATCCTTCATTAGCCAATATATACATAAGGATCAGGTAGGATTCATACCCGGACGACAGGGCCCTCATCAAATACGACGGGCAATAGATATAACCTCGATCCTACAAACTAACTGGGATGGGGGGCCGAACCAATTGGGATTTCTTCTATCCCTAGACCTGCAGAAGGCCTTTGATACCGTCTCCTGGCCGTACATCTCTCTTTTAGAAAGATGGGGCTTCGGCAATCGCTTTCTTGGACTTCTGCCTGCTCTTAATTTCAAACCAAAGGCCCTAATCCGCCTTCAGGGGCATTACTCCAAACCAATAGCGCGAGAGGCACCAGACAAGGGTGTCCTTTATCCCCTCTCATTTTTGCAATAGCCATAGAAACCCTAGCGATCGCGGTTGAACACAATCCTGACATCAAAGAGGTGACTTGTGGGGACCAAACACACAAATGTGTGCTATTCGCCAATGACATCCTCCTTTTCCTGACCTCCCCCCTCACTACACTCCCCAATTTAAATCTAGTGTTAGAAAAATTTGCCAAAATATCTGGACTTCAAGTGAATTTCTCTAAATAGCAAGCTCTCAATGTATCCCTACCTAACCAGACAGTCTCCTCACTAAAACAGTCCTTCGAATTCAAATGGAGCGACACCTTCATTCATTACCTAGGCATATCTTTAACGGCCAAAACAGAAACTCTTTACGATCAAAATTACCCTCCACTCTTCAGGAAATTGGAGGCAGACCTTAATCTATGGTCAAGGCATGAGCTTTCCTGGCTGGGCTGGATCAACTCCATTAAAATGACCTTACTCCCCAGACTCCTCTATTTCTTCCGCTCTCTTCCTGTACTTCTCAGGAAAGATCATATCCGAGCACTCCAGAGTAAAATACTAAAATACATCCGGGGTAAAAAGGGGTATCGCATCCCACAAAGCACCCTATTCCTCCATAGACACAAGGGAGGGCTAGGTCTACCAAGCTTGCATAAATACTACTTAGCAGCTAGACTAGCCCAACTGTCTACAATTTACTCCAGATATGAAAAACCCGACTGGGTAACTGTAGAAAGACAGGCTACCCCCAACTTCACATTAGATTACTTACTTTGGTGCCCTCCTAAATCTTGGCCACCCATCCTCTCACCCACTTTATCCCACTCCTGTGCCCTATGGGACAGCCTCAGGAACTCCCCAGCTCTGGTCTCCACAGGACGCCCTCTAGCACACCTCTTCCACAATCCCGAATTTGCACCCGGATTGGACATTTCAGCATTCAAATGGTGGTTGGACAAGGGGCTATACCGGAGAGGAAACTTCGTCACCTCTAGTGGACCACTCACTCTCAGTTTTTGTATCAAAAACCTTGAACTCCCTGATTCGGAAAGATTCTGCTTCCACCAAATTACCCATTTCCTACACACAATTTGGAAGGAGAAGCCACTCCCCCCCAAATTCACAGCGTACGAACTGTGGTATGGACAAGCCATGGAGCAGAGGGGTGGTATCTCGGTGATATACGGTGATATATATGCCCTCACTTGCCCCACGGATAAAACCCCATACATGAAGGTTTGGGAGGCCGATTTCCAATGCTGCAGAGATATGGAGACCTGGCAAAAGGCACTAACCAGGTCCTTTAAAGGGATCCAGAACATCTCCCTTATAGAGGCTAGCTTCAAACTAATAACCAGATGGTATCTGACCCCTGCCAGGCTAGCGGTCATTTTCCCCCTCAGCAAACCCTCTATGCTTCAGAGGATGTCACCACCTGGGCTCCATGGCCCACATATGGTGGGAATGCCCCAAAATCCGCACTTTTTGGAGGAAAATTTTCAATATGATTCACAAGGTGACGGCATGCCAGGTCCCCAGATCTCCAGAAGTAGCAATTCTCAATACACGCATCCCAGACCTACCTAAGGCATCCCAAACGCTGATCCACTTTATCTTACTGGGCACCAAAATCACAATCACTAAAGCTTGGAAACAGCCGAAACCATCATTACAAGCGGTCAAAAGAAAGGTATCGTGGATTGTGACCCAAGAAAAACTTTCTAGCATCCTGAATGACACCTCACCGAAATTCCAAAAGATCTGGGAGCCTTGGGCCCAATATGTGGGAATTTATCTCATTCCGGGTGTTCAGGTATGACACACTTCCTAAACAACCCACAGGCACGTTTCTCTAACTGCCCCGCAAGCGGCACACAGCTGAACCCCCCCTCCCCCCTCATCAGTCGTGAGGACTCCCCTCCCCAACCTTCCCCTTCTTGCTCCTTCTCCCTTTCTTCTCTTCTTTCTGTCATCTACCTCGCATCAGATTGCTATCGGTCGATACTTCATTATGAAGTTACCTTATAGCAATCCCCCTCACTCGGGGAATCCCAACCACCTCAACACGCCTGTTGGCTCAGTCCAAATAGGCAGGGGAGATGCATCAGGGGTTGGGGAGAATTTTTCTACCCTGCACAGTCAGATCCCGTCAGGTATGCCGGGGAAGGGAATCCCAAAGATCGGAGGGCATAGCCTCGAGACTGACGCTTTAGTTTTTAGATCTAATTTGTTGGCTGGTTGGCCTTCCCGACCACCCATATTTTTGAGACAGCTAATGTAATATGCTATTGAATGTAACCTTTATGTTTTATGTATCGGGGGGGGGCCTTCCCTCCTGAGCAATGTGATATGATGTGACATATCCTGTTTATTCATATTGAAAATAAAAACATATTGAAAGTAAAAAAAAAAATAAAAAAAAAATAAAAAAAAAAATATATATATATATATATATATATATATATATATATATATATATATATATATATATATATATATATATATATGGCTTAAATGTCACTTTAATGCTCGTATTTACCACATATAAAACAGTTAGATAAGAAAATTCGGAATGAGAGGAAAATTCAGAAGCACCACATCCCAAATAGTAAATTTAAAAATTGGAGAGGGGCATTGAGGCCATTGTATAGGCCTCAGGGACTTTTAACGGTGCTGAGATCAATGATATACAGAATGTATCATAAAATAATATTTTATTAGACAATCTCGTTAAAAGAAACAGACATTAATAAAAGGCAATATACAAAATAGAAAAAAACAGAAAAAAAGAGGGAATAATCCTTTGATACAGAAATTAATACCACTTTCTCAACATGTTTCGCTTTCATAAGCTTCTTCAGGAGATATATTTGTGATATTAGAGTCAACTATGGAAGAATAGAAAGAATATATATATATGTAAACAATACATGTACATGTCTGCTTATACATCATACAATCATAATATTTAAATATGAGCAATGTACAAAATGAAAAAAATAATAAGCAAATCTGTATATATGTGTAGACATCATATATTAAGATAAAGATATATAATATACAATATGTATCAAAAAAAAAAAAAAACATATTTCATGTATATAATCATCATTTAGCTTGAAAAAGCTTACCTGTAGAAAAAAATATCTAATTAAAAAGGAGAGATTATTTTGTGTGTGTGATGGCAAATGCTTTCTCCTCAGTCCCCACCTCACCATAAAGGCATGCAGAGAGGGATAAAATCCCTAAAATTGAGAATTCTTAAAAAAGAGAAAAATTGAAATCAGTAAGTCTGAATGAATAAGGTCAATTTAATTAAAGTGCACTTATCAATAGCATTATGTATGAGGGTAAAAAGAAATCAAAAAATACCTCTAGTAGAATCAATTGAAAATGACAAGAAGTTACATCCAAAGGATGATAGATTGCAAAATTGCTGAAAATGTGAAGGAACGGTTCTTATATTGCAGTGGCGTAGCAGTCAAAGAAGGGGGCAATATACGTCCATACACAGCTGATGGATGAGCTAGACCTGGAAGTATTGCTGCAGACTCTCACAGAGAACCTGAAGGGTATGAGCATAGTAAGAGGATATCTCTAAGTATCGTATATACTAGAATGCATAATTGTTACAAAAACGAAGGTGGATGAAAAAGACTTACTGTTGGTAATCAAGATTTCTATTGAACAAAGTTGCCCGTCAAGAGAATCCATCTGCCCCACGTATCAAGCAGGAAAGTGACAGAAGTTGGCGGGGAAACAAAAACCCCGCTTTTAAGCCTCTCCAGCGTGACGACGTCTGACTCATCGTCACGCTGCGGACCGAGAGAGACACCTGCGCATGCGCACGTATCGGATTCACATTCAGAGAGCAACGTAAGTGACGTAGGGTACTGCAGGCGGACCCGCGGCCATCTTGGAAAATCCTATGCCCTGAGTCTGATACTATGAAGGCTCACAGGGCTCAAAAAAAAGAAAAATTTGAGTTATACATGGTATATAATGACGCGGTCAGAGTAAGTAGCCTCTGATATAGAGTAGCTATCACACGGCCCTGTTCGGGGATTCTATGCTCTGAGTTTTGCATTAAAGGAGCCCAAAGATAATGACAAAGATATTATAGTATAATAATGCCGTGTGTATAAATGAATCGGAAACGAAAAAGGCAGCACTTGGTGTCTAAATAGCGGGCAACAAAGCAATCAAAACATTGATTAGGAAATGATTAGCTAAGTGCCCGGGGTGTCCGTGCATACCAAAAGATATGGAGGAAGGAGACCGAGGACAAAGCACAAGCTCATACCACACTCAATATCAAAAATTATGATGAAAAAACAAATTAATCCATCAATCGATACATAAATAAATTATATATGAAAAAAAAAAAAATGTCTGTTTCTTTTAACGAGATTGTCTAATAAAATATTATTTTATGATACGTTCTGTATATCATTGATCTCAGCACCGTTAAAAGTCCCTGAGGCCTATACAATGGCCTCAATGCCCCTCTCCACATATAATACAGGGTTAATATACCTGCATTGCTTGTGATGATGCCAAGGCCCCTGCCCACACACTGGAACTTAAAGGGGTTGTAAAGGCAGAAGGTACCTTTTGTGTGTAGCAGCCCCCCCGCCAGCACCCCTAATACTTACCCGAGCCCCATCTCTCTCCAGTGATATCCACAAGTCCCTCAGCTGTCCAGGACTCGCCTCCTGAATGGCTGAGACACAGCAGCAGCGCCACTGGCTCCTGCGCCTATCAATCAAAGTCAGTTTGCCAATCAGGAGAGAGAGGAGATGGGGCCGAACGGCAGCTCCGTGTGTGAATGGACACATGGAGATGCGGCTCAGCTCGGGTGCCCCCATAGCAAGCTGGGACCTGAGAAGAGGAGGATCTGGGCTGCTCCATGCAAAACCCCTGCATAAAACAGGTAAGTACAGTATAACATGTTGGTTATTTTTAGAGAAAAAAAAATTAGACTTTACAATCACTTTAGGTGAAAGAAGGAGAACGATGGAACTATCCAAAGCAAAGAGATTGATTAATTATGCCTACTCTGCTCTCCCTAGATTAAACAAGCATTTTACCCTTGCATTGCTGGAGGGAATGGGGGCACTGCAAGGTTTTTTTTACACATTCATGAAGTTCAGCTGGTTTGGGATTAAAAAATAGGGACCCCCTTTGGGTTTTCTTTTTAAAGTAGTGTTAAAGGATAAGTTCACATTTTATAAAAAAAAATAAAATGCACTTCTTTTTGTAGGCATTTTTTATGGGATTGTAGGCAGGACTGCCCGGACATAAATGAAGACTCAAAACAACTTCTTTAGCACAAAATCTTATTTATTTTTTTTATTATATATATATATATATATATTATATATATTTTTTTTTATTAGGTAAAACTTGGCCATGGCATATATTATTGGTTTATAACCATATTCATAAATATTAGATTACCACACATATTTTATTTCATTCTTATTTCATTAAATAACTCAATACACCATACTTAAGCAAATACAGCTCAGCCACTAAGACTCAAGCTGAAAAACAATCTGTCTTCAATAATTCACAAAACTGTCCCCTCTTACTTAAAAGCGAAAGGGACCCTATCACATAATATAGCCATGACAAGGGGAAGGGAGGGTGGGAAGTTCCGCTGTTGATCCTCTTCAAAACGACTGGCCCCGGACCCCACGGACCAGCTCTTTATATAGGGACCCCCTGGAATTCCAGAAGGTTCCAGAGGGTCACATGACCCCAAATGACCTATCCTGAACCCCGATTTGTTCCAGGGGTCAGATGACCCCAGTTGACCTATCCTAATTCAAAGGAGTTAAAAGTTCTAGAAAATTCCAGGTCAGCTGACCCTGGAAAACCAATCACAGACTTTCCCACTATTTTCCACAGCGGGGGAGCCTGGAAACTGCTCCCACCACAATCCCATAAGGAAAAGGGGGGCCTTAAGACAGGCTTACCCCCTTTTACCCCTATGGGATTGTAGGCAGGAATGCCTGGACATAAATGAAGACTCAACACAACTTCTTTAGCACAAAATTTTATTTATTTTTATTTATTATATATTTTTTTTATTGGATAAAACTTGGCTGCGGAATATATTATTGGTTTATAACCATATTCATAAATATTAGATTACCACACATTTTATTTCATTGTTAAATAACTCAATACACCAAACTTAAGCAAATACAGCTCAGCCACTAAGACTCAAGCTGAAAAACAATCGGTCTTCAATATTAATTCACAAAACTGTCCCCCCAAAAGACAGGTCAGGGTTGCCTAAACCCCACCTGTCACCTACCCACAGCACGCGGCCTTTTCAATACAAGACTGAAAAGCAAGGTTCATTATGTCCAGGCCAATGTTAGATAAGTGCACCCCATCAAATCTATAAAGTCCCGCAATCCCACCCTCCAGATCGACATGACGGTAAGAAAAACCCAAAACAGGTGTCAGAAATTTTTCCACTGCCCATTAACCCTCTTCCTGACCTTTTCAAAAGGCCTCAAAACAGCAGAATCCAACCAATGCAACCAGGGATAATTTCAGAAAAGATGATTACCAATTTTGGGGACGACATTTTAATTAGATGGGTTGTTTTTTTAATACTAAAAATAAGATCCAAAGTACGCATTTGTCCCACATCGTTCCCACCCAGGCCATGATAGAAGAAGTGTATTAAATTCAAACAATAACTCCTCACACAGCAAACCCCGTCTTCCAAACCAAAAAACTTGAAACTTTTGCAGATCCAAACCCAAATTGGTAGTATAAGAATGAGCAGCTGCACGTTGATGTGCCCAGTATATGAAAGAGTGTCCAATAATCCAGACCACTCCAGGCACACCTAGAATAATTTAAACAAGAAAATTAGGATGAACATATAGTTTAAAAGAGTCCAATTTTCACCTTCCCAAACTCTTAATGCAACCAGAACCAAAAGCCAAATTTAGCCGCTTCTGTGGCAGCACCGATCCTGAAAGAGTGTGATGAAATACGCATTTTAGACAAATGAAATGCTTTGCAACATCTGGACAAGATACTATTAAATTGGTATCTCGTGGGAGGGGAAAAATCTTCATGGATGAACAGAACCCCATCCTTATGAGGACATACAGCTAAATAAGATGACATACTCATTACCGGGCAAATAGAAGAACGGGACATGCCAATAATCGTAACCAAGTACCTTTTCCTGTTTGGTCTGTTTTACTAGACCAAATAAAAATATTTAAATTAGTATTTGCCAGAATAACATGTTGCACTTGCAAACCAGAATGGGTACTTTTGCTCACAGACACAATTTCAGAAATCCGCAATACCGCAAAAAAGGCAAAGTAAAAACGGCAATAGCTTCAAAAGAGGAAAAACACAATGAGCTAGTAACAGAGCAAAAAGACGTGAGAATTTCAGGTGTGATAGGACTCCTGTCATGCACCCTAAAATGTGATTTTTTTGTAACGTTTAAGTGCTTGGTGCACTGAAAAGTAAGTCAAACAAGGAGTTAAATTGTCCATATTTTGAAAAAAAAAAAAACGCCCGCTAAAATTTTATAAATATGAGACCATGAATAACTTTTAAACATTAAAGATCGTAAAAATATTAAAACCGTAGGTTCGGAACAATCAGCTACGTGAACTCCTTGAGCATGTAAAAATTGCAACCAAAGCACCGAAGAAGACCGGTAACCAGACCATGAGGCTGCAGCCTGCGATTTCATAATGTTTTCTGAAACTAGATGAGTTCCCATAAAAGAGTTGGGCAAGGTATTCTGATACAATCCGCTGTCGGCAAGAGGGAGAGAAAACACTCCATCTGTAAACGAGAAAGGGCATCCGCTATCTCATTAACTTTACCTGGTATATATTTAGCCTTAACCCATATATTCAGACAGAGGCATTAATAAACCAGGTAATGCAGAAGAGCAATTACAGGTGGTGATTTGGAAGATAAACAGTTAATAGCAAACAAAACACCCCTGTTGTCTGTACAAAAAAGGATTCTTTTGTTTGCAAAATGTTCACCACAGATTTCCAGAGCAACAATCAAAAGGAGCAATTCCTTCAATAAAACCTTCTTTTTCCAAATACAGGATACAAGATTTGTCAATTTTTCAACTTTCATCAAAGGCAGCCTAAACTCTTTTTCTACAGTATCAATGGTGATACCCAAAAATCAATACAAGTTGGTAGGCAAGACTGTTTTTTCAGATGCTAGCGGAATACCAAAGTCCCTGCAAGTATCAACAAAAATTGATAACAGAGAAAAACATTGGGAAGAATCGGAAGGCCAAATAAATAAAAAATCATCCAGATAATGTATTAAAAATTGAGACCCTGATTTATACGACACTACCCACTCCAAAAAAGTAGAAAATTCCTCAAAATAAAAACAAGAAAGCGAACATCCCATTGGCAGACAGAGGTCAAGATACAACTTTCCCTGAAACTGAAAACCCAATGAATTAAAACAATTAGGGTAAATTGGAAGAAGCCTAAATGCTGATTTTATATCTGCCTTAGCCAATAAAACAGAGCCACCTAACGATTTAATCTTTTGCACTGCTTGCTCAAAAGAAGCATAAGATACTGACGATAAATCATCAGTGATCTGATCATTCAGAGATGACCCCATAGGAAAAGACAAGTGATGAATTAAACGATAAGTATTAGGTTCTTTTTTAGGTACTAAACCCAATGGGGACAAACGAAAATTAAGAAAAGGAGGACAATCAAAAGGGCCAGAAATTCTACCCAGTGAAAGTTCAACCTCCAATTGTTTACTGACTACTAAAGGTAAATCTGAAACAGATTTTAAATTATTTACCATAGTACAACCCGAACCTAAAAAATGAGGAATTAAAAAACCTACCTCAAAGCCTTTAATGAGAAGATCCGCTGTCTGCAGATTTGTATAACAATGAAGCCACGGGAGCATGCTTGTTAAAATTACTGGCGTTATTGCTTTTGAGAAAAAATTCCCTGTGAGGTTGCAGCTGGTTTGCTGAGGATAATTTTCTAAAACACTTAGATACAGGATGTGACCCTCCACAGATGGCGCACGCATGCTTGTATTTACATGAAGTAGGCCATCTGCATTGGCTATCATTAAAAGAAAAACATATACCCTTCTTGTACGGTACTGTGGGTGCATGCGTAACATTACCTGAAGTCGGCCTGGGAAAAGTTGGTTTCTGTGGAAGGAAAAGGTTAAGCCACAAGCCTACATCTTTGGAACCCCACCTTAAACTGGGGTACACCGATAATTTATGACGAAAGAAAACCAAGAAAATCCTGAAAAAGACCTGTAAGCCTCCTGTATAATATCAATATGTTGAAAAAGACCCGGACTACGGTCCAGAAATTTTTCACATAATACACTTGCGAAAATGCAAAAACCTTGCAACCAATTTGAAAAAGATTTGGGAACACTTCAGCGACGATCCTCCTCAATTTTATCACTTTTATCAAATTTCAAAAAAGGCTCTTTACCTGATGGTAAAAGTGATAAAATACCAATAAATTCGCTTTTCTATATCTTATCTTTAACCGTAATAGGTAAATGAAAACCCAATGGTGATAAAACGCACAGCATGGATTCTTTTAAATGGACGCCAGGCAAAATGCCAGCACTAGAGGAATGCGTAGCCGATTTACCTTTGTAAAAAATATCCTCAGGTGTATGTAAATTAGCTGAATGCAAATTATTATCTACCGACCAAACAACAGCAGCTGGCTCTTAAACAAAAGTGCTGTCAGTATGAGAGGATGAAAGAACACATGACACAGGAATACTCGGAGAAACAGAAGGAATTTGAGAATTTAAATCTGACAGAAATTTAGATAAATAAGATGATAGTTTACTATACTTATAATAATAATAATAATTTGTAACTGAAGAGTCTCACCTCCATCTGCAGCATCCAGAATTGCAGATAAAATGGGCTGATGCGATGTTTGGAGCACTGGAATAGAACAGCCAGCTGCTCCTGCGCTCTGTGCAGCCGACACCGCCTTGCTGCTAAAGTCTGCCGGGTTTGTTGGAAGTTGCCCAGGCGACCGAGCCGCTCTCAGCATCGCTCGTTGCCTAGGTGACGCTGTTCTTCTAGGGATTCGTCCTGGATGACTCCGCCCCCTTGCAAGCTCCGCCTTCTGGTGCCTCGTCATCGGGCCGCTGTGGAATGCGAGGGGCCGGCTCCCCCTTTTGCTGTGATGCGCCCCTGACTGGTGATGGGCTGTATCTTCAACGCTGAATGCGCTGCCTCTTATTCGGTCACCCCTCCGCAGCTCTGCCAGCTGGCTCATCGCCGGGTCCCCGACCTGGAGACGGAAATTTGGCACCCGACACCTTCTCTTCATCCTTCCATACGATTGGCGGTGTTCATGGCAGAAGCCCCCTTGTCTTGACCCGCAGGTAGTTCCAAACAACGCCGGATCCCATCTTCTCCTCCTTCTGCCTCCACCCGCTCCAGCAGCTGGCGTATGAGGGTCTTTATGTCGCCGAAGAGAATCAAACAGCGGATGTATTACAGCTCCTTTGCCTTGTATTATAGCCCTAAGTTCCGCTGTTGATCCTCTTCAAAACGATTGGCCCTGGACCCCACGGACCAGCTCTTTATATAGGGACCACCTGGAATTCCAGAATGTTCCAGGGGTCACATGACCCCAGTTGACCTATCCTAATTCAAAGGGGTTAAAAGTTCTAGAAAATTCCAGGTCAGCTGACCCTGGAAAACCAATCACAGGCTCTTCCGCTATTTTCCATAGCGGGGGAGCCTGGAAACTGCTCCTACCACAATCCCATAAGGAAAAGGGGGGCCTTAAGGCTTAAGGCTTACCCCCTTTTCCCCCTATTTTTTTACACTGGAGCCTGTAAAGCATTGCACCTGCGATCAGCAGACTACAGGTGCAATGCCAGGCTCTGGCAGACTCTCAGTAAACTTGTCTTAAGCTTCGTACACACGATGGGCTTGTTGGATGACCGAGTGTCAGACTTTTGTCTGAAGGGCCTGTGCCCGGATTTTGTCTTGCATACTAACGGAACACAATTGTCGGTCAACAAACACAAATGTAGTGACATACTAGACATACCATGAGCCAATAAAGAGGAAGTTCAATTGTCAGACGCCACCCTTTGGGCTCTTTCTGCTAATTTTGTGTTAGCAGAAGTTTGGTGAGTATTGATTCGCACTTTTCATTTTGTGCTTTTCATTTTGTGCTTTTCATTTCGCACTTTTCATTTAGTTTTTTCGTCAACCAGTCATGTTGCGGAATCAGAGGAGATAACGTGTATTATTGGCCTTGGAGTTATTGCTTTGACTCAAGTCCAGTCCAGGAACAGGAGGAGGAGGCTTTCTTGGACCAAAAGTTGGTTGCTTTATTAATCGTGACCAATTATGTTATATGCCTTTGCGGGAGCTCCAGGAGAATAATCTAGATGATTTTTGGAATTATCTCCGGATTACGGACCCCTGCTTTCACCAACTCTTGGCATTGTTGACTCCTTGTAGACGCTATAACTTTTGCGCAAATTAATCAATATACGCTTATATTATTATATACTGCAATTTTTTTTTACCAAAAATATGTAGAATGCATATTGGCCTAAACTGATGTTTTTTTTTAAAAAAATTGGGGGGGATATTTATCATAGCAAAAAGTAAAATATGTAGTTATTTTTTTCAAAATTGGCGCTCTTTTATTGTTTATAGTGCAAAAAAAAAACGCAGAGGTGATCAAATAAACCAAAAGAAATCTCTATTTGTGGGAAAAAAAAGACATAAATTTTGTTTGGGTACAACAATTGTTAGTTAAAGCGACTCAGTGCCTTATCGCAAAAAATGGCCTGGTCATTAAGGGGGCAAATCCTTCCGGTCCTCAAGTGGTTGAACCCCTTTACATAGTAATTGAGATAAGAGGTTATCAA
Organism: Lithobates clamitans; assembly: GCA_037952925.1. Lineage (NCBI taxonomy): Eukaryota > Metazoa > Chordata > Amphibia > Anura > Ranidae > Lithobates > Lithobates clamitans. The sequence continues at coordinate 913,254 of JBBGZY010000418.1, forward strand.
AGCTGCACATAAACCTCCACAATTACCATAGCTTTAGAAACAAGGAATTCAGAGAAGCTTGGTGTAGATTTTGTGTTTTGACCTTTAATCTTAACCACTTAACAACCGTCCCATAGCCAAATGACGGCTACAGGGCGGTTGTTTAACTCTGGGAGGGCGTCCAGGGACGTCCTCCCAGAATTCTGCTCTTGCGCGCCCCTAGGGCGCGCACTCCAGAGCATCTGTGATCGCCGGGTCCAGAGGACCCGGCGCATCACAGATCCCGGTAAATGGCCGCTGATCGCGGCCGTTTACCATGTGATCGCTCCGTCAAATGACGGAGCGATCACATGTAAACAAACCGGCGTCATCTGATGACGCCGGTTCCTCTCCTCCCCCTCTCCTCCCCTCCTGTGTACCGATCGGTACACAGTGACCGGAGAGGCGGATGGATGGATGGCTGCAGCGTTGTGGGCTGTATGTGTAGTGCCCACAGCGCTGCACAGAGACATCCAGCCATCCATCCATCCATGCTCAGCCATCCCTCACTACTCTGCATGCCCTGCAATGCTGTGCAATACTCTGCAATTCCCTCTGCAATGCCCCACAATACTCTGCAATACCCCTGCAATACTCTGCCATACCCTGGAATACCCCACAATACTCTGCAATACCCCTGCAATACTCTGCCATACCCTGGAATACCCCGCAATACTCTGCCATACCCTGGAATACCCCGCAATACTCTGCCATACCCTGGAATACCCCGCAATACTCTGCCATACCCTGGAATACCCCGCAATACTCTGCCATACCCTGGAATACCCCGCAATACCCCGCAATACTCTGCCATACCCCAAAATACCCCGCAATACTCTGCAATACCCTGAAATACCCCGCAATACTCTGCCATACCCTGCAATACTCTGCCATACCCTGGAATACCCCGCAATACTCTGCCATGCCCTGGAATACCCCGCAATACTCTGCCATACCCTGGAATACCCCACAATACCCTGGAATACCCCGCAATACTCTGCCATACCCCAAAATACCCCGCAATACTCTGCAATACCCTGAAATACCCCGCAATACTTTGCCATACCCCGCAATACTCTGCCATACCCTGCAATACTCTGCCATACCCTGGAATACCCCGCAATACTCTGCCATACCCTGCAATACCCCGCAATACTCTGCCATACCCTGCAATACCCCGCAATACTCTGCCATACCCTGCAATACCCCGCAATACTCTGCCATACCCTGCAATACCCCGCATTACTCTGCCATACCCTGCAATACCCCGCAATACTCTGCCATACCCTGCAATACCCCGCAATACCCTGAAATATCCCGCAATACCCAGCCATACTCAGTGATACCCAGCCATACTCTGCAATACTCAGTGATACCCAGCCATACTCTGCCATACCCAGCCATGCTCTGCAATACCCCGCAAAAATCTGCAATACTCTGCCATAACCCGCAATACTCTGCCATACCCAGCCATACTCTGCAATACCCCGCAATACCCAGCCATACTCTGCAATACTCGGTGATACCCAGCCATACTCTGCCATACTCGGTGATACCCAGCTATACTCTGCCATACTCAGTGATACCCAGCCATACTCTGCCATACTCTGCCATACCCAGCCATACTCGGCGATACTCTGCAATACTTGGTGATACCCAGCCATACTCTGCCATACCCAGTCATACTCGGCGATACTCTGCAATACCCAGCCATGCTCAGCCATACTCAGCCTCTGTATGTGGCCAGGCTGTGGAAGTCTCACACATGTGGTATCGCTGTACTCAGGAGGAGTAGGAGAATCTATTTTGGGGTGTCATTTTTGGCATGTACATGCTATGTGTTAGAAATATTGTATAAATGGACAACTTTGTGTTAAAAAAAAAGCATTTTAACCACTTCCCGCCTTCCGTCATACGACGTCCTTGACTTTGTGTGGGGATATCTGAATGATGGGTGCAGCTACGGGCATCATTCAGATATCATCTTTTTCAGCCGGCGATTCCCTACACCATAAGAATGATCATAGCGGCTGTTACACTGCTCGATCGTTCTTACGGGAGGCGAGAGGGGACGCCCCCCCCTCCCGCCGCCCTCCGGTGCTTCTACCAACTCACCGCTATAATCGAAGCCAGGATCTTTTTTTCTTTATTTTTTTTATTTCAGGAACAGCCTAGAGGTGAGATGTGGGGTCTTATTGACCCCATATCTCACTGTAAAGAGGACCTGTCATGCCATATTCCTATTACAAGGGATGTTTACATTCCTTGTAATAGGAATAAAAGTGATCAAAAATTTTTTTTTTTTGGAAAAAAGTGTCAAACTAAAATAAATAAAGTAAAATGAACAATAAAAAAAAATAAAAATTTTTTAAAGCGCCCCTGTCCATGTGCTCGCATGCAGAAGCGAACGCATACGTAAGTCCCGCCCACATATGAAAACGGTGTTCAAACCACACATGTGAGATATCGCTGCGATCGGTAGAGCGAGAGCAATAATTTTGGCCCTAGACCTCCTCTGTAACTCAAAATTTGTAACCAGTAAAAAATTTTAAAGCGTCGCCTATGGGGATTTTTAAGTGGCGAAGTTTGGCGCCATTCCACAAGCGTGTGCAATTTTGAAAGATGACATGTTAGGTATCTATTAACTCGGCGTAACTTCATCTTTCATATTATGCAAAAATATTGGGCTAACCTTACTGTTTTGTTTTTTTTTAAAGCAAAAAACTGTTTTTTTTTAAAAAAAAAACGCGTTCGAAAAATTGCTGCGCAAATATCGTGCGAGATAAAAAGCTGCAATGACCGCTATTGTATTCTCTAGGGTCTTTGCTAAAAAAACATATATAATGTTTTGGGGTTCTATGTAATTTTCTAGCAAATAAATGATGATTTTTACATGTAGGAGAGAAATGTCAGAATTGGCCTGGGTGCTCCAGAACGCCTGAAGGTGCTCCCCTGCATGTTGGGCCTCTGTATGTGGCTACGCTGTGTAAACGTCTCACACATGTGGTATCGCCACACTCGGGACTAATAGCAGAATGTGTTTTGGGGTGTATTTTGTGGTATGCATATGCTGTGTGTGAGAAATAACCTGCTAATATGACAATTTTGTGAAAAAAAAAAAAAAGAAAAAAAAAAAAAATTGATTTTGCAAAGAATTGTGGGAAAAAATGACAACTTCAAAAAAACTCATCATGCATCTTTCTAAATACCTTGGAATGTCTTCTTTCCCAAAAGGGGTCATTTGGGGGGTATTTGTACTTTTCTGGCATGTTAGGGTCTCAAGAAATGAGATAGGCCGTCAGTACTTCAGGTGTGATCAATTTTCAGATATTGGTACCATAGCTTGTGGACGCTATAACTTTCACAAAGACCAAATAATATACACTAATTTGGGTTATTTTTACCAAAGATATGTAGCGGTATAAGTTTTGGCCAAAATATATGAAGAAAAATTACTAATTTTCAAAATTTTATAACAGAAACGAAGAAAAATGTATTTTTTTACAGATTTTTCGGTCTTTTTTCTTTTATAGCGCAAAAAATAAAGAACCCAGCGGTGATTAAATACCACCAAAAGAAAGCTCTATTTGTGTGAAAAAAAGGACAAAAAATTCATGTAGATACAGTGTTGCATGACTGAGTAATTGTCATTCAAAATGTGAGAGCACCAAAAGCTGAAAATTGGTCTGGTTATTAAGGGGGTTTAAGTGCCCAGTGGTCAAGTGGTTAATGCCCTGTACACACGGTCGGACATTGAACGGACATTCCGACAACAAAATCCTAGGATTTTTTCCGATGGATGTTGGCTCAAACTTGTCTTGCATACACACGGTCACACAAAGTTGTCGGAAAATCCGATCATTCTGAACGCAGTGACGTAAAACACGTACGTTGGGACTATAAACGGGGCAGTAGCCAATAGCTTTCATCTCTTTATTTATTCTGAGCATGCGTGGCACTTTGTGCATCGGATTTGTGTACACACGATCGGAATTTCCGACAACAGATTTTGTTGTCGGAAAATTTTATAGCCTGCTCTCAAACTTTGTGTGTCGGAAAATCCGATGGAAAATGTGTGATGGAGACTACACGCGGTCGGAATTTCCGACAACAAGGTCCTATCACACATTTTCCGTCGGAAAATCCGACCGTGTGTATGGGGCATTACACTATGAAACGCTTACATTTGATCTGCAGAAAATCAAATGTCAGAATCTTGGCAATTGTAATTGTATCAGAAATCTTGGCAATTGTAATTAAAAAAAAAAAAAAGTAAGATTTTTCTGAAGAATGGACAAACCATCATGCATAAATTCAGGGAAATAAAAAAGGAGAGTTGCTTGTTCACCTGATTTGTGATTGGTCCACTCATGTGTGGTTGATTACTTGTCATGCACTGACTAGTAGTAATTATTCCTTTTGTGTAAAATATTGACAGTGATAGTAAACATATTCATGCTAATCTGTTTGAAGAAAAGTAGATGTTCTCTACATCAGTGTATTTTGTGTGTTTTTAATTATCCTTTATAAATGTTTGTGGTCTAAACGGTCTTCCAGTAATAAGTATGTAATAAGGGTGATGAATAAACTTTGTTTCACGTGGAGTTGTTGTAAATAGCTTTCAAGTCTAAGCTGCAGATTCTGAAATCAAATTCTCTGTTTATTTTTGCTTTTTTTACCGTACATCTAATTACGTAGTTAATTTTACAGTTACTAAAGCGGTGCACAGAAATGACAGATAACTGTAATTTACGCCATTCTGTGAAATACATTTTAATGTGAAACCTACTCCACTTAAACTTTTAGAAGTAAAAGTCCAACCTAAAAACAGACGCCAAAATAATTTTGTTAATACCCCTATCAGTCAGAACAGCAACCCTATGTGCCCTTCTCTAATTTGGTTATACTTTTTTACTGCACTTTTAGTTGCCTCTTGACTTAAAGTGGAGTTCCACCCAAAAGTGGAACTTCCACTCATTAGATTCCTCCCCCCCTCCGGTGACACAGTTGGCACCTTTCAGGGGGGAGGGGGGTACAGATACCTGTATATTACAGGTATCTGTACCCACTTCCGGCATAGATACCCGCAGAATCTGCGGGTATTCACGCCACTTCCTGCTCCCTCCCCGCTGCCTGCTGGGAAACACACGGGTCCCAGAGGCAGCAGGGACCATCCGTATTGCACTGCGCGACTCGCGCATGCGCAGTAGGGAACCGGAAAGTGAAGCCGCACGGCTTCACTTTCTGATTCCCTTACCGAAGATGGAGGCGGTAGCACCCAAGGATGGAGAGACGCTTCGGCCTCGGGTGCCGACATCGCAGGCACCCTGGACAGGTAAGTGTCCATGTTTTAAAAGTCAGCAGCTGCAGTATTTGTAGCTGCTGACTTTTAAAAAAAAATTTTTCGGTGGCGCTCCGCTTTAAGTCTTTTTTATTCAATACATCCGTTTCCTAATAAATTTACTATTTTTGATAAAATTTACTGTTCCTGGTCACTTTTAAAGTCCCATCCACACATGGGGTTTTTTTCTCTCTATACATTTTTTACTGGAGCCTAACTTTTCTCTGACTTCATGGAAAAACTCCACCAACTGCCACCCACCTTTTCCTGTCTATGTGTACTTGCTGGTAACTAAAGCCTCGTACACACAGTACGATTGTTGGCCAACCAAGCGTCTGATTTTTGTCAAAAGGGCGTGTGCCAGGATCTTGTCTTGCATATTAATGTTAAGCCCCGTACACACGATAAGAATATCATAAAGAACGTTCATCCAAATATAATTGTATGCAAATCTAGAATCGAATCGTCTCCGGGTACACACGTTTAGAATATCGTACGAACGGTCTTCCAAATATAATCGTATGCGCATCTAGAATCGAATCGCCAGCGTAGTTTATATCTGACAATTCCCGTACGATCAACTCAAACGTCCCCTGTGCGTAAGCATGTTCTGCAGCGTGCTAGCGGAGGTGATGTCAGAAATTGACCTTGTGCAGGCCACGCCTTTGGGTTCGTGTGTTCGTTCGTGATAATAATATTTGTTATATACGATTGTTCTTTTCTGAAAATGGACATCTACATGGAACAGCAAACACTGCCACTGGTAATGCTTGGAGTTTTGGCCATCCAAAATGGTTTAAAAAAGAAAAAGAAGAAAAGGAGCATATGGTCAAAACAATGGCTGCAGAACAGAGAAAACTATTCTCATATGACCTTGCTTCGAGTATCACAAGAGAATAATCCAGACGACTTCAGAAACTACCTCAGAATGAACGATGAATGTTTCCAAGCATTGTTGCAGCTGGTGACACCAGTAATAAAAAAACAAATTACAATTATGCGGCAGCCAATAAGTCCACAGCAGAGGTTAATCGCAACACTAAGATATCTCACAACTGGGAGAAGTCTGCAGGACCTAAAATTTTCCACAATCACTGGGGAGAATAATACTAGAAACCTGAAAGTCCATCATCGATGCGCTCCAGAGAAACTATGTCAAGGTAAATTATGTGAAGATACCTATATTAACTAACTTTTGTTATTTAACCACTTCAATACAGTGCATTTTTCACCCCCTTCATGCACAGACCATTTTTTTTTATTTTAAGCGTTGTCACAGTTCGAGTGACAATTGCGCGGTCATGCAGCACTGTAACCAGATAAAATTGATGTCCTTTCTTTCCCCCAAATAGAGCTTTCTGTTGGTGGTATTTGATCACCTTTATGTTTCTTATTTGTTGCACTATAGAAAAAAAGGTTTTTGTTAAAATTAATTGGGATATTTATTATAACTAAACATAAAACATATTCTTTTTTTTCTTTTTAATTTTGGCTCACAAGGGGGCGGGGACTCACAAGGGGAGACGGATCGTTGTATCAGTTGTGAGAACACACCATCGGTCTCCTCTCACCTGACAGGACGTGGATCTGTGTGTTTAATCACACACAGATGCATGCTCCTGGTGTGATCACAGCAATTGCTGTTTCCCGGCAGACATTGCGGGTGCCTGGCACGCGCACCGGGTCCCAAGCAACGCACGCGTGCCCAATAGAAGGCCGTGATTGACGTTATATGACACACGCCCAGGATGGGAGATCCTACTTGGGGACATAATATGACAATACTTTGGTAAGGAAGTGGTTAACTGTTGATATAGTAAGTGTATTAAAAAAAAAATAATAATTTATTAAAACACTATATATATTATTCTTGTTACAGTTTCCAAGCAACCCACCTGAGTGGATGGAAGTTGCTAATAAATTCAAAGAGCTGTGGAATTTCCCCAATTGTGGAGGAGCCATTGACGGTAAACATGTGCGCATTGTTCCACCACCAAATTCTGGATACTATTACTTCAATTTTTAAAGGTTTCTACAGCATCATAATGCTAGCTGTAGTAGATGCCAAATACAACTTTATATATCTGGATATTGGGAAAAATGGCCAGGACTCTGATGGCAGTGTAATCCAGCAGACAGAGTTCTATCACCATCTCCAGAATGGAACCCTTAACCTGCCCACACGTGACGACACTTGTGAAAACATGAACTTTGTGTTTGTTGCGGATGATGCGTTAGCATTAAGTGAAAACGTATTAAAACCGGATCTTCAACTACAGATTATCAAGGGCCCGCAGGGTAGTAGAAAATGCATTTGGAATCTTGGCCAACAGATTTCGCTTGTTTCTAACAAGCATAAATATGTCCATTCCTAAAATAAACATCATTGTGCTGTGTTGCTGTGTCCTACACAATTACTTACGTCAAAATTCCCCAGCATACAGCACCCCATCACCAAGGGATCCTGACACAAGCGGCTTGGGAGGACAAGAAACTATGGAGGTGCTCACACCATTGAGCTGTGGTCATCCGAGACTGCCTACATTGAATGCAAGGCAATGCAGATTGGAATATCTGAACTACTTTTCTGGAATTGGGGCAGTGCCCTGGCAGTCCGATATGTAATAGAATATTGAAGAGGCTTAATTTTACATATAAAAATACCATATTACAAACCCACATTATAATTTACCCTTTATATTCTTGGATAAAAAATGATTAAACATGTGTGAACAATGTAATAGTGATAGATTCAATTCCTTTCAGTATTTGTAATAAAGATGTATGTTCATGTAGTTGTGAATAATGCACAGTTTTACAACCGTTACGTTAAATAATATAATAAATGTTTTAACATTACAAACAATATAAGTGTCTGTGCAGTGTCATTACCCATTATACCAAGTGAAACATTGCCTGTGGGGGGGTGTCAACATTACTTCCTCAGCCACCCTTTCATTTTCTGAGACCTCATTCTATCTATTGCCACGCATGGCTGAACAACCTGTATCCTCTCACTTCTGGGCGTTGCTGTCTTTGCTGGTGCACAATCATCACCAGTTGAGGCCTGATTAGAGTGTGTTCACGGCCACTCCTTGTGATATTCTATACATTTGTTTCCTTTAATTTAACTTTTACAACCCCAATCGTTTAATTTCACATGTGTTAATGTCAAAAAGCAAAACAACATTAAACAACAATGCACAAGTAGAGAATTAAAAATAAGTATGTAAACAATAGAAAATCAAGTACAAACAATTAAAATAATGATAAGAAAAAAATCTCATATCAACTTTTTTTATTGCACTTGAATCAACAACTGTGTATGTTCACATAAAGCAGTGGTTCTCAACTCCAGTCCTCAGGACCCACCAACAGGCCAGGTTTGCAAGATAGCTGAAATACATCACAGGTGATATCACTTGCTGCTCAGTGATTGTAGTATTCTAGTCTGCAACTCCCCAAGGTAATACTTAAAATCTTGCCTGTTGGTGGGTCCCGAGGACTGGAGTTGAGAACCACTGACATAAAGGAACAGTAGATCCATGATTCGACAAGGAACAATTTTTATTTTTTAAGAGAAACATTATTATTTTTATAGTTTTCTTTTTGCAGGATTTACATATTGTCTTGTAATCATGGACATGCCTAACATTTTTGGTTTTCATAGGCCTCTATAATTAGGGGAAGATCTATAACAGGGATATGCAATTAGTGGACCTCCATCTATTGCACAACTTAAGTCCCATGAGGTATAGCAAGACTATGACAGCTACAATCATGACACCCAGAGGCAGAGGCATTATGGGATTTGTAGTTTTGTAACAGCTGGAGGTCCACTAATTACATATCCCTGATCTAGAACATTTCCATTCTTCATATACTTTGTACATATCTATACCAAAATTAAACAATATAAACATATCACCTTAATTTTTATGTGTCCGGATTTAGTTAAAAGAAAGCTGACAAACAAGAGCAAAGGTATTCCACAAAGAACAACTTGGATTGAGATTGCGAGTAAACAGTTTTAAACGTAACACAATACAAGCTATTACGTAGCAAACATTCCTGACTTGCTTTGCCATTGTCGTCTCGCAAAACTAGTAGGATGCGCTGTGCAGTACCGTGTGGTCAAGAGGAGGGGGGTGTTGCCGGTGACACTTGGAGCCGTTGGGATGAACCTGTAAAGACTCAAACAAGCGTTTCCAAACGGTTTGAAAATCCCACCCACAAAATTCCCCACCACCCATGACCAAATGATGTACTGTAAAAAACAGAAGTCATTGTGTAACGAATGCTATTCAGTTTTAAAAACTAGAAATGTGCATAATCAGTTGCATATGTCAGTTCTTTGGATAACAAGCATTCTACTGGTACAGCTCATGCTCATAATCCAAGGATACACAGTCTACATTATTTTTAATAACATTTAAATATAAAAAAACAAAACATAAAAAAGTGCCATCACAACTTTATATATTTTCTGTCACAGGCTGATTCAATACGATTCAGCCCTGACATCTAGCGCAGTTCAATATGCGTCCTCAAGCCAACCATGACTATGTGCCAATGGCCCGCATATTGTACAGCAACAGCGCCCACAGTACTGTGCCGATATTGCGCGTCGGCTCCACAGTTTACAAAAAACAAACAAACATAAAGACGCTCAACAAACACAAACAACAATACTTTAAACCACTGCGAGGAAAAGGAAACATGTCTAATATAACTCTTGCCCAATTTTGTCTAAAAGATCAATAACAGATTGCAAGCGAGACATCATTGATGAACTGTAATCCTTAATTGTCTGTAGGTCCTCACAGCACTGCATTAATGCAGATGACATATCTCCAACTGTAGATGAGTTTAATACTTGTCCTGTAAAAGGTGAAAAAATTAGTTTATTATCTTCTGGTGAAAGGTGTAAAACATGTATTGGTAATGCCGGGTTAAACAACCTAGAGAGGTTGACATCTACCTGAACAACACGAAAGAATTCAAAGATCACTTGGGCTTTTTACAGTCCACCTTGTTGCTAATGTATGCTTTGTATGTGAGATCTAGGATTTATATCATGTGTGGATAAGAGAAAATATTTTCTTCTCCCCACCTAGGATTGTTTTTAACAATAGCAGGGCTTGATCAAGCAGTTAAAACAGCATAATATAATAAAAGTCTATAAGAATCTATGGCAAGTGCAACATACACGCAGAAAAGCTGCAGATATACCGCCCTGCCCTTTTTCTTTCTTCTAGGATCCCCAAAAGGCCTTAATTAAAAATATCTACTGTAAAATACTTGATTAGAACTCCTGCTTGTGTGTCATCATATATTCAAGACATCAAGTAGAATTGATGTGCATAATATATGCAATGTACATAATAATAATTTTACATAAAATAAATAGTATAAATCAGGGATAAGCAATTAGCAGACCTCCAGCTGTTGCAGAACTACAAGTCCCATGAGGCATAGCAAGACTCTGACAGCCACAAGCATGACACCCAGAGACAGAGAAATGATGGGACTTGTAGTTTTGCAACAGCTGGAGGTCCACTAATTGCATATACCTGGTATAAATAAATGTGCACAAGAGCCTCATTCAGCAGAAGTGGAGAAGGAGGGATAGTGGCTTGCATATTACGCTACGGCCATGTCTTCTGTTTTTGTAGACAGGGTACCTGTCAATGACTATCTGCTCCCCTCTCCTTTGAGACTGGGTACCTGCCAATGCCTATCTCCCAAAGGTGACAAATGTGAAACCGGGGGGGGGGGGGGGCAGTTCAGTGAACATTCCTCTCTGGGTGCAATAATGTTTGAGGCTCTATACTCTATAGGTTTCACATACGTTTATCAAATAAAGGACTTGGTGAATAATAACTTACGTGAACTTGACGAGTTCAAAAGATCTTCATGATTCTTTGTGGACATTGTATCATCACCATCACTAGGTACATCTTGTATTTCCTGATCGTTGTGAACGAATATTATCTCATCTGACAAAATAACAACATAAGCTCTATTAATGATAATATTTTTTTTTTTTTTGCATTTACTTAGCACCTGTAATATAAATGAATTATTCTTTAAATTTTTGACAAAACTCAATAACTATGAAATAGCTTCCCTGCTACTATTCATTCTTTACTGTTCTAAATAAAAGAACAATTCTAGCATGAGCTTTTTGTGCTACTCTTTTAGGTGACAGGAGTTCAATTCATTATGAACTCCAGTGACCAGTTATCAGCAGAGAGCAGTCTGTAGTATGTTCTCCACTGATGTCACTACCATCATTCAGATTAGCGTTTCATTCAGATTTCAAAGTCTGAATTCGCCAGCTGCCTTGATTTATGTCAGTCTCAATGAGACGCTGAAACACTGCCACGGGTGCTCTAATGAGCGCATAGAAGTGGAGGAGTGAGAATTGAGCCATCAGAGGTGTTCTGTGGCTCAGTTCCCAGTTTATAGACGACAGGGGACAGATGAAGCATCAGCCTGATGCTGCATCCAAAAAGGTAATTGCTAAAAAAGAAGAATTAAAAAAAAAATTAAAAAACATAAAAATAAATAAATAATATAAAAATCCTAAAAAAAATAAAAAATAAATAAAAAGCAATTTAATCGAAAATAATTATATATTCATTAGTGATTATGTATTAAAAAACATAGACATACCTTCTTTGGGTAGATCATGACTTGATTATTCATCTAAGGTCATATGACCACTGTCTTCCTCTTGGAAGTAATCTATTTCTTCAGAAATAAATGGCCCCTGGCTTGATTGACAAAATACCACATCTTCGTCCATTGTCAGTCTTTTTTTTTACTAGGATCTATCCATATTAGAAATGAAAATAGACAAGGTAACTTGAGTTAAATTGTATATTAAAAAAACATTCCATAGCACTTTTATTTGGAACCGTTATTAACAAATGCATTACCTGGTGGAGTTGTCGGTTGATCATGATCTTTAGGACCTTCTCTATGCACTCTTCTGCTTTTTCTTTTCTTTAATACCGGTAACTTTATTTTCTTTCCTCTCAAACATAATGTAATACATTTTCTTTAAATAAATGCAATACAGAAATATACATATTTTTACATAACATACATAATTAACATTTGCAAAATGCCAACGACCTTTGCATAATGATGTTTATTGTAAAAAAATGGTTCCTTACTTTTCTGAATGGTAACTTGAATTTGATTGAACTGCTCATGTTCTCGTAGCTTCAAGTCTGACCATCGCTTTCTTATTTGATCCTTTGAACGGTTCACTTCATGTTTCCTTTGTAGGAGTTCAATCACTTTTTGTAGAATAAGATCTTTCCTTGTGTTAGGCCTCTCATAGTTTTTCTTCTTCCCATCGTAGTCATGCTTTTCCAGCATAAACACCATGTCCACCATCTCTGCTCTTGACATGGGACTTGCTTTCTTTACTGCTGGACTCTGCTCTTCTCTGACCTTCTGCATGGAACCCCCATCATGGCGTTTGTCCGTCTTTTTCAAATATTTTTTTGGACTTTTCTCTACAGCAATGTCTGCCATGCTGCCTCGTGTTCCGTTCGTTGCCTGATGTCGCATTTGGCGCATCACAATGACATGTACAATGCTCCGCGAATCAGTAGACAGGGGTGGAGCTAGGAGCACACGGACAGTCTCTTGCTTGTGTGAATGATCTTTCAGACCCTGCGATCTTTCTGAACCAGCGATCTTCCAGACCCTGCGATCTTTCTGAACCAGCGATCTTCCAGACCCTGCGATCTTTCTGAACCAGTGATCTTCCAGGCACAGCGACGTTTTAGGCACAAATATCTTTTCAGCCCAGCGATCTTTCAGGCCTAGCGACCTTTTAGAAAGAAGGTAAGTTCCGTTCTGTTCAGTTTTGAATTGTGTGTGTTAACTATTTTGTTTCCAGTGTAGTGTAATGACAGATGACTGTATATCATTATATATATATATATATATATATATATATATATATATATATATATATATATATATATATATATATATATATATATATATTCTACACGGTTTTCAGTGATAATACATAATACACACACCAAGGACATATGTCTAAAAATGTGTTGCAGGTATGGGAAAGAAACATGCTTTTATTCTAATTAAATTAACAATTGCAGCAATGAAGAACTGTCTATTTCATATTTGAATAGATATATCTGAACAAAATGGGAAAAAAATGAGGGTGAAAGTGTAATAACACAGGAAATTTGCTTAGAAATCAGGGACAGTCCCTCTGAATTATGCACAGTTGGTAGATATATATGTCCAAGCATGTTATTTTAAAAATGCTGAACATTTATTTGCTTTTCCTAGGTATGGCGGATAAATTCACCAGGCCTGATTTTCTGATACAATTTATTGATCTGTACAGAGAACTTCCCTGCCTATGGAAAGTTAAATCAAAGGGATACTACGACCGTAACAAAAGGCATGAGGCACTGGAGAAACTGATTGAATTATGCAAAGCTGTTTACCCAAATCCAACAATTGAATATGTTACGAAGAAAATAGCGAATTTGAGGACTGTATTCAAAAAAGAACTGAATAAAATAAGAGCATCCCAAAAATCTGGTGCAGGTAAAGATGAGGTCTATGTACCACGGTTATGGTACTATGAAAGTTTAATGCTTCTTAAAGAAGAGATTGATGCAAGAGCTTCAATTAGTACTCTACAATCAACCTCTGCAACTTCGCCAGTACCTGATTGTCTCTCCCTGGAACAAGATATTGAAAACTCTGGTGAAGAATTATTGACACAGGTAACTACAATTATGGTTCATGATGAATTTTATCATTTAATGTAGGTGTACTATTACTACCGTATATACTCGAGTATAAGTCGTCCCGAGTATAAGTCGAGGCCCCTAATTTACCACAAAAAACTGGGAAAAATTTATTGACCCGAGTATAAGTCGAGGGTGAGAAATGGCAGAGGGTCAACAATGCCCATCTGCAGCTGCATGCCTCCCTGTGTCCTGTGCAGCCTACCTGTACCCTGTGCATGTGTCCTGTACATGTGTGTGTGTCCTGTACATGTGTGTCCTGTACATGTCCTGTGTCCTGTACATGTCCTGTGTCCTGTACATGTCCTGTGTGCATGTGTCCTGTGTGCATGTGCAGCCTACCTGTGTCCTGTGCAGCCTCCCTGTGGTGATCTCCATCCTCCCTGTGGCGATCTCCATCCTCAAACGGCGGCCGGCGTGTGATGATAGTGTTCGGCGGCCATTCCACAGTTCAAAAGCCGCGCCTCCTCCTCGTCTGTGATAGGCTGACCGCTGACCGCCTATCACGGACATTCTCTCATTCTCATACCACGGACGAGGATGAGAGAATGTCCGTGATAGGCTGTACACTGACAGCTGTTCAGCCTATCACAGATGAGCAGGAGGCGCGGCTTTTGAAAGCTGCAATAGCCGGCGAACAGTATCATTACACGCCGGCCGCCGTCTGCCTGCATGACACGCTGATCATGCAGACAGACGGCAGGGACTCGAGTATAAGTCGAAGGGACACTTTCAGCCCAAAAAAAAGGGCTGAAAAATTTGACTTATACTCGAGTTTATACGGTAAATTGATCAGTTTTATATAACACCCAGGAAAACCCAGAGCCAATTACTACTACCAACGTTTCACCGTGTCCAACACCTGAGGCAAGAGGAAGGAAAAGAAAAAGTTCAGATACTACATCTGCATTTCTAGCGCAGGCAGCTGCTGCATTACAAAGGAAACCGGATGACTCTGATGTCTTTGCTATTGTTGTAGCCAACAAACTTAAGATGATGTCCACTGATCAAAAACAATTGGCTGAGATGTTACTCCTCGAGGTTCTTCACAAAGGTGTAAATGGTAGATTAACCCAGAAGACCCATTCGGAGGAAGAACAAGCTTTTCGACCACCAACACCTTCTGTTCCTCCCATGTTGTACCGACCTTTGCAGCAGCAAGGCACACATTGGCAATATGCTCCTGGGGAAAGGCCACCTTCACAGTTGTCACATGACTACAACTACACACAGCTGTAAATTAATGTGCATTCTTGTTGAGCTATTGTTTTGTTTTTGCTCATTACTTGTAATAATCTATACAGTTTAATAAAGTTATATGTTTTGAATTGTTACTGTCGTGTTAATATTTTTTTAAATATTGATGATATGTGTATATCGTACAAATTAAATAAAGCATTACATTATAAAATCATATGTTATTATATTAGGAAACAGGATTAATATATTATACTATAAGTGCCCATCAGTGCTGCAAATAAGTGCCAACATTCGTTGCCATCTGTGCTACCTAATCTATATACCATCAATCTATTGCCACCAGTCATCCTCTGTCATTTAAATGATTGTGAACATGGCCTCTCTGTCCACAAACAATGCATACACCCCTCTAGCTTCCTATTGAATATGACAAATAGCGGTATGTTTGTTTACTTTGGTTTGTTTTGTTTCCGGTTCGTTCGTTGGTTTCCGATCATGCACACTACTATTCCCGATATTATTATTTTCGTACGATAACCATACCATTGATACGATTATCGTTCGTTGTGTTCACAAACGGAAAAAATTTTCAATCTTGTTCCTACTATAAATTTCGTACGACTGGCCTTAATCGGATGCGACAGACCTGTACTAATGATTAGATTATCGAACGATATATCCGAAAGCGGGATTTTTCGTATGATATTCTTATCGTGTGTACGGAGCATTACACAATTTTCGTGCCTCAAGCACGAACATAGTGACGTACTACAAGGAATTTCAGCTCTTGAGCGCCACCCTTTGGACCCCTTCTGCTAATTTCGTGTTTGGTGAGCATTGATTCCGAGCATGCATGGTTTTACTTTCGACTTTTGTGTGACGGATTTGTGTACTGACCATACGAACATCAGACGTGGAGCCGTTGTCCGCCGAAAATTTATTAGCCTGTCATCCATTTGTTGGCTGAAAATTGGACAACAACTGTCAAAAGGAGCGTACTAACAGTAAGACTTTAGGACAACAGTCTGTCAACAGACAATCCCCTTCCAACAATCATACCGTGTGTAGGAGGCTTTAGGCAGCTATTTTGGAATGGTATTTGGCAGGACGTAGTTGTGACCCAGAAACAAAATTAAATAAAATCAGAGAAGGACACATAATTAGCATTTTTCACTAATGATGAAGAACAATTTCAATTTACGAATGGGGCGCTCAAAAACTGCCCATAAAATGACGAGCATTTTTGCAGTGCTTTTGCTGTGCTTTTGTGCCGCTTTAGCGCCGTCTTAGCGGTGCTGTTTTTAAGGTCACGTGACAATGTGACCTTCAAAAAAAAGAAAAAGCCATTTTGCTGTGCTTTGGAAGCGCTTCAAATTCATTTCAATGAACAGGGACGTTTTTGAGGTGCTTTTTAAAGTGCTCCAAACATGCCCCAAAGATGCTGCTTGCAGGACTTTTTGCACCGCCCCGCCCCAGTTTGAAAGCATCCATTAAAATTAATGGGATGCAGTTTTTAAGTGCTTTTCAAGTGCTATTTTTAGCGCAAAAGCGCCTGAAAAGTGCCTCGGTGTGAAAGGGGTCTAACTGTAGTGTTAAATGAGATGTAGGGGGTTTCACCACTATGCTACAGCATCGGTGTGATGCTGCAGCTGTCCCTTGTCAGCTCTTAGACCTAGAATAGAGAGATCACGTGACTACAAATCCTTCAATTCTCAGCCGTCTATGTTTGTGATCACCACCGCACCAGTCTCAGAGTAACAAGACCAGTGTAAGCCAACAACAGTGTTCCTGATTACTGCCACACCAGTGACAATGTCAACGGACCAGAGCAGCCAGCAACAATGTTCCTGATCACTACCACATCAGTACAGTGTCACCAGAGCCAGTGCAGCCAGCAACAGTGTCCCGGATCACTTCCAATTATGTGAACCATAATGAACTAAAACACAAGAAAGATAATTGAAACCCACTGGGTTTGTATCACCATTACTTTTTCTTTTAGAATAAGATTTAAAAATAACCATTGCAATAATGTGAAAGCAGGGGTGGATCCAGAGACTAGTCTTGGGAGGGGCATTGCAAGAAAATAAGGTGTTGCTTACAGAACTGTATTTAAGGTATCATACAGTCCTAACCTTGTTTAAAACAGTGACATGTTTACTCCCCCACATGTGTTACCTTCTTCTTCATTACCATCCCCCACTTGTGTTACCTTCTTCTTCATTACCGTCCCCCACTTATGTTACCTTCTTCTTCATTACGTCCCCCACTTATGTCACCTTCTTCTTCATTACTGTCCTCCACTTGTGTCACATTCTCCTTCATTACTGTCCCCCGCTTGTGTCACCTTCTCCTTCATTACTGTCCCCCATTTGTGTCACCTTCTTCTTCATTACTGTACCCCACTTGTGTCACCTTCTTCTTTATTACTGTCCCCCCGCTTTTGTCACCTTCTCCTTCATTACTGTTCCTCATGTGTGTCACCTTCTTCATTACTGTCCTCCACTTGTGTCACCTTCTCCTTCATCACTATCCCCTATTTGTGTCACCTTCTTCTTCATTACTGTACCCCGCTTGTGTCGCCTTCTTCTTCATTACTGTCCTCCACTTGTGTCACCTTCTCCTTCACTAATGTCCCCCACTTGTGTCACCTTCTCCTTCACTAATGTCCCCATTTGTGTCACCTTCTCCTTCATTACTGTCCCCCTCCCCCACTTGTGTCACTCACCTTCTCCTTCATTATGGTATACTACTATTCCATCCAATCCTCCCCCTCTCTGGGGCTGGACTCGGGTGAGTGGTCCACTCTGATCCCTCAGACAGTCGCTCGGGCGGGAGGAGGAGAACTTGGGCAGCAGTGGGTCTGAGCCAGTCCAGCCAGCAGTGCAGCAGCAGCACATAGACAGAAAAGATCAGGCTGCTGCTGCAAGTCACCCTCTCTGCATTTAAGGCCGCCGGGCGGTGAAAATGTGGGCCGCGGGCGCTGAAAATGGAGCAGAACAGTGGAGACACTGGCATGAAGAAGATCACAAGGATGGATAAAAATGTTGTATAGTTTAGTTAAGCCTTTGGTAGAAAAAGAATACTTCTTTCTATACAGATCTTTACAATAAACTAGAAAGCTCCATGCACACAGGACGTTCAAAACAGTCTTTATGGACGTTGGATTGCTGACAGGAAACTGCTGATTAAACACACTCTTTTAACATTGGTTTTAAATCAAGTTTATACACGTTTTTCAGCCTCAGCGTTTTGGGGTATTTTTGTAAAATCACCCCAACATTCAGCTCTGCATTGTAAAAAACGCTGATAAAAGCTCGTTTATGCTTGTTTTTCTTGAATGCAATTTTAGGGTGTTCAGACAACAGCTCATAAACTTCCCTGCTGATAAACTTCAAAAACCGTCCATGTGCGGATGGACACATAGGATAACATAGAGGGAAGTTTAAGGGCTGTTAAAAAAAAATAAAAAAAACGCCCAAACTCACAAAAACGTGAGTTTATCAGCTGCAGTGTGCATGAGGCCAAATGGTTTTATGTCAGTTGTATGTTTTTTCAAATTTGTTTTCAAACTGATGTTTTATTACACATACAGGTATATATACTATTTATATATATAAATTCTTTATTTTGTATACAAATATTTAAAGTTCAAAAAAGGATTCTTAGAGCACTATAGGTTAACTAAAAAGACAGCACAGCTCTACCTATAGTGAAATGTCCACTAGGGGACGAGTCACTGGTCTGATTCACTTACTGTGTGTGGTTATATTTCTTCAATAGCTTGAGCTATTGAGCCTTGTCAAGAACTACATTTTTAAAGCAAAGATGCAATGGAGACAGAGGAAAACAGCAAAACATGTACAAAACAAACCCACATACTAGCTGGAAATATGGCTGCCTAAAATTTTTATGCATTATTACATTGTTAAAAAAAAAAATTTTAGATCCAACAATAAAAATAAATAAAGAAAATATATGTAATAAAACTATACATCTCCTTTAAATAGGAAGGCTACCTGACCATACGATTTCATTTATATGTCTGAATCTAAGGACTAAGGCTACTTTCACACTGAGGCGCTTTGCAGGTGCTACAGCGCTAAAAATAGTGCCTGCATAGCGCCTGTAAAGATCCTGTCCTGTCTCTCGAGTGGTGCGCTTGCAGGACGGTAAAAAAAGTGCTGCTCCTAGAGCGCCCCTGCCCATTGATATCAATGGGGCAGCGCCGCCAAACTGCCGGCAAACGCTGCTTTGTGAGCGGTTTTAACCCTTTTTTGGCTGCTAGCAGGGGTTAAAAGCGCCCCGCTAACGGCCGAATAGCGCCGCTAGAAATAGCAGCGATTTACCAGCGATGCCCGCCCGTGTGTGAAAGTAGCCTTAGGTACACCTTTTGATAAGAGGGTTAGGAGGTGTAGGAAAGGGAAACTGAACCATGACTTCAGACATCCTGGCAAAGATAAACTGCATGAAGTGCTTATGCAAGAATGAACAAAAACCAGAAAAACCTGTCTTTGTGCATTTGTTTCAGACAGACACTTACTACCAAGCAAAAAGACAGCGTGGTGTTAATTGCATACATACTATATGAAAACCCAACAGCATAAAAAAGCCTACATCTAAACCCCTTCAAAATAGGAGTAAAGAGAAAATTATTATTATAAATATTATACAGGATTCATGTGGCGCCGACAGTTTGTGCGGCACTTTACAAAATAAGGGCAGACAGTACAGATACAATGTGATTCAACACATGGGGCAGCGCCTCCAAAACAGCTGGCAAAGTGCTGCTGCTAAAAATAGCGCCACTTTACCGCCGATGCCGCCTGCCCCAGTGTGAAAGTAGCATAATTGTTAGCAAAGAAGATGCAGTGACTCATAGTTATGGAATGTATTCTGGCTGAATTTTATTGTGGCTTTAATATGCTTGCATCACCAGGCATTTACAGGAAGTCATACTGTTATTCAAGCAGAATGCAAATGAATCTGTAAAAGTCTAAGGCTGCTTTCACACTGAGGCGCTTTGCAGGCGCTAAAGATAGAGCCTGCAAAGCGCCCTGAGCCGCTCAATTCACTCCAATGTGAAAGCCCCGAGGGCTTTCACACTGGAGCGGTGCGCTTGCAGGACAGTCAAAAAAGTCCTGCAAGCCACATCTTTGCAGCGCTGTAGGAGTGGTGTATACACTGCTCTAAAAGCGCCCCTTCCCATTGAAAACAAATGGGCAGGGCTGCAAACCCGCCTGCAAAGCGGAGCTGCAGCTGCGCTTTGCAGATGGTTTTAACCCTTTTTCGGGGTTAAAATCGCCCTGCTAGCGGGCGAATAGCGCCGCTAAAATGACGGTAAAGCGGCTCTAAATATAGCTCCGCTTTACCGCCAGCACCCGCCCGCCTTAGTGTGAGAGCAGCCTGTCACGGAACGTCCCTCACTCCGCTTGAGTGCTTCCATCAGTATACCGCTTCCTAAGTTCTGGAACACGAGTCCAATGGATCTGGCTATAGGAACCCCCAAGAACTAGACAACACCAGTCTTGGAGTACATCACAACTAACTCTTTATTTGAGATCTCACACACATTTATACAGCAGGTTGACCCAAAGCTAACCTAATTAACATGAGCTAATTTATTATAAAAGACCAGATGACAGACTTGTGGGCACCGAGCTTCAAACTGTAGTATAAACACAATAGCTGGAGCTAATTACAATTAACAATACAAACAACAATCTCCCCCCATCCTCAGCCTAGACCATTCGTCTCCTAGCCAGTGCTGGTGGCTAATGTGATCAGCTCTCTCAATTAACATAAACACAGGTTGATGACACCAGCATCTCCTCACAGGATGTGTCCCAACAGAATGAATCAGTCTTATCAGCAGGGGGCTGCTGGAGGAATCCCCCCTCCCTCTTCAGGGACACAGATCCACAGCAAGGAGTGCCCAACAGAATCAAACAACATACAATATATACATATATATACACGACTGAGTCCGATTAGTACAGTTCAGACTGGATTTCTCATTCACCTCACAAAGAGTATTGTTCCATTGAAAATCCAGGGCCCATAATCAAAAGGCAACAGGCTTGCATTCAGTCCTCTCCAACAGCCTCTGTCCCGGCTAGGTCTGTCACACAGCCTTAGACCCCTTTCACACTGGGGCACTTTTCAGGCGCTTTCACGCAAAATAAAAAAAAGCACCTGAAAAGCTTATAAAAACCTGTTTCCATTAAAATCAATGAATGCTTTCACACTGGGGCAGTGTGCTGGCAGGGCAGTGGAAAAACACCCCTCTCCATTTAAATGAATGGAAAGCGCTTCAAAAGTGCTCAGTGTTTTACTGGCAGTTTAGAAGTGCCTCAGTGTGAAAGGGGGTCTAATTGTTATTGGGGCAGTTATTCTATGTGTGCTTTCACACTGAGGTGATGGGGGCGTCGGCGGTAAAGCGCCCCCATCACCTCAGCGACGCTGCAGCGACGCTTTGCCGGTGGTTCGGCGGCGCTGCCCATTCATTTCCAAAGATGCTGCTTGCAGGAGTTTTTTAACGTCCTGCCAGCGCATCGCCTCAGTGTGAAAGCACTCGGGCTTTCACACTGAGACTGCAGGGGAGCCATTTTTCAGGCGCTTTACAGGCACTATTTTTAGCCCAAAAGCACCTGAAAAATGACAGCGGTTTTAACCCTTTTTCGGCCGCTAGTGGGGGGGTCAAAACCGCCCTGCTAGCAGCCGAATAGCGTTGCTAAAACAACGATAAGTCGGCACTAAAAATATTGCCGCTTTATCGCGACGCCCGCCCAGGCTCCTCTCACCTGACAGGACGTGGATCTGTGTGTTTACACACATAGATTGATGGTCCTGCTCTGTTAACGGGCAATCGTGGGTGCCTGGTGGACATCGCGGCCGCCGTGCACGCGCATCGGCTCCCGAGTAACGCGCCCCTCAGACGGCAGGGAAGCCCAGGACGTCATATGACACCCACCCAGGATGGGAGATCCCTCCTGCGGACATCATATGACTATGGCTGGGATGGGAAGTGGTTAGTATGCATGCATCACCAAGGCATTTACAGGAAATCATGCTGTTACTTCAAGCAGAATGAAAATCTGCATCTGCAAAAGTCTAAGACCCTTTTCACACTGAGGCACTTTTCAGGCGCTTTCACACGAAAAAAAAGCACCTGAAAAGCTCACAAAAACCTATTTCCATTAAAATCAATGAATGCTTTCACACTGGGGCAGTGCGCTGGCAGGGCGGTGAAAAAAACGCCCCTCTCCATTGAAATGAATGGAAAGCTCTTCAAAAGTTCCTGAAAAGCTCTTCAAAAGCGCTCAGTGTTTTACTGGCAGTTTAGAAGCGCCTCAGTGTGAAAGGGGCAGTTAATCTATTCTTCTTTCACGCTCAGGCGTTGGGGGCGTCGGCGGTAAAGCGTTGCTATTTTTAGCGGTGCTTTGCCGTCATTTTAGCAGCGCTATTCGACCTCTAGCGGGGCATTTTTAACCCCCGCTAGTGGCCAAAAAAGGGTTAAAACCACCTGCAAAGCGCCGCTGCCCATTCACTTCAATGGGCAGGAGCGGTGGAGGAGCGATGAATACACGGCTCCTTTACCGCTCCAAAGATGCTGCTTGCAGGAGTTTTTTGACGTCCTGCCAGCACATCGCCTCAGTGTGAAAGCACTCGGGCTTTCACACTGAGACTGCAGAGGAGACATTTTTTCAGGCACTTCACAGGCGCTATTTTTAGCCCAAAAGCACCTGAAAAACGCCTCAGTGTGAAAAGGGTCTAAACCAGTAAAATGAATCACAAACCGATGGATGTCATATTTTGGCATTGGCACTCTTCTTTAGGTCAAGTACATTGCTATGGGTTCTACGCTATTAAGAGATATACAGTACATCCTCTCTAAGGTGAAGTAAAAAAAGAAAAAAAAAGAAAAAGAACCACAACAGATATGCAGTGATAACAGACACATTCTCATTTAAACTCCTGAACAATTAGGACCAATTCATCTGATTATAACACAAAATAAAAAAGGAACTGAGCACAGCACTAGCATCAAGGCAATCATATATATATATATATATATATATATACTACATTAGGACGCCACAAGACTCACAACATAACATAGACCTGAGGTGCGCCCTGGTCAGCTGATGGGTACACCAAAAAGGGGGCACACCCAAGACAAGTAATGGTTGATTGTAGGAGAGGGATGTGAAGGAAGTGCCCCGTGAAGGGGATGGGAGGGAGGGTAGCGCGCACTGGAACCGACAAGGAACACAGGTGAGTGGGCTGTTTAACTACACCCCCCAGGCTCCTCCCATAAATTCAGGCCACCATTTCTGCTCTCTAATTTATGGTCGGAGTCCTCCAACTGAGATAGACGTGAAACCACATAAAGACCCCACAAGACTCACAACATAACATAGACCTAAGGTGTGCCCTGGTCAGCTGGTCGGTATGCCAAAAAGGGGGCAAAAATACCAGGATAGGGAAAGCTGTTTTATGGGTATACATGACATTTATTGGGCAAGCTTGGTGAAGGCGGACTTCCATCCTATGGTCACGGTTGTCCTTTATATCCAATGTTTTTATTTTTATATTCAATATTTTTGTATATTTTTTTCTTGTTTGTCCTTAGAGTATTGACAATTCCCTATTTACTCCCCAACACTTGCAGCATCCTGTCTTTTTCAGGTCTTTGCTGTGATTTTATTACATGTGCTGGGTATTGTAGTCCCACAGACCTTTCACACATATGTAAGCAAAAAATAGTTTTTATCCTTCTTTCATTCCTTATCCACTTTTTCATCTCTACATATATTCATCTGTTTTTGTTTCTTTAACCATCCTGTCTTTCCCCTTCCTTTTCCCCATGTTCTGCCGTTTAATGTTTTATGTCTTCATGCTCCACGTTTCTCCTGCCAGTTTCTATATACTTTGATATGGTTGCTGACGTCAGTGTCCACGCCCAGTTCTCTCGCCCCACATAACGCCCATAGTCTCTACATAAAGGACTGAATACTGGCTCAAAAATCACGGCATGAAGAAGGAGCCTATTAGATGCTCTGAAACACGTCCTGTCCATTAGACGTCATTTCCAGGACTCTGTGTTCCACGCTTGTTCCGGGCGCACTTCCGCTGACGTCATCCACAAGTCCAGTGTTCCACGCTGGTTCCACACAGTGTGGCTGTTTCCTCCCTGGTCCTTTTTTCTGCGGTTTCCCTCTGCTGGACGATTGGGACCCCTGACACTTTGCTGCAGAATGAAACATGTTGGTACTATAAGATGCTGGATTCCTCCCACCATGTGATGAGCCAATTTATTTCTTACTTTTAGTAAATTTTTCATCTCCTGGCTATTAAAGTTAAAGGTTTTTCTGCACTTAGAGGTGCCTTTTCTTCTGTTTTTACTGTTTTAGAGTCCTTGCTTTCCTCTTGGAGTGCTGCCCTGGTGTCTTGAACCTGCATCCATAAGCCTGTCTTTTGCATTAACTGTCCTATTGGGAACACTCCCTCTGGTAAATCTGTTATCCAGAAGCCGCCTTCTTTTATCTTATCCTGGATTTCCATCTGCCTAATCTTCTGATAACATGACCCGGCACCCCATGCACCCCACGCTACTCCGATCCAGAAAGAGTGCCCAGAAAACCGGTTAGGGTTGAGGCCTAGATTAGCCAAGAGAATGCAAACATGGCTAGCTGTTAGTGGGCTGGAAGGAAAAGGCAACAATGGGCTGGAGCTAGACTGGCTCGCCGGGTGTGATAACAACTGGTCCAGAACCACTACTGGACACCATTTGTTGTGGGTCTGGAAGAATTTGACAACGACCCCGGTGTTGGACTGATGAGTTTTGGACACTGCCAGATGTAGGAAAAAATGGTCTTGAAGGTGGGCCAGATGGCACTTGTGTAGCACCTGGCAACCGGGGCCACTGTAAGTGAACTCACCGGGCTGTAGGAAGCCATAGAAGGCCAGGTAGATAGCTGGGTGGATGACCAGGCTGGGCAGCAACCCAAAAGGGAACCGTGACAGGAAGGCTGACATGTCCCGAAACGTGGAACTTGATATGGGCAAGTGTTTGCTACTGGCTACGGGCGAATGTTTCTGGATGCCACGCAGCAAGGCTTTGACCGCATGGGTGGCGAACAACAAGATTTTCCCAGAGGCTTGTAGGGAGAGGAAATGCTGGATGTCAGCTAGGTACAGTCTGACTGTGTTGTGGGATAGGCCCAGATGAGTGTGACAGTAAGACACGAAGGCCAGGACATGCTTGAGCTGACCTGTGCCCGTCCCGGGGTATGTGGCTAGAAATTTGTAGTAGGCATTCCAGGCGGTGCGGTAGGCCTTCAGCGTGTTGGGCGACAGTGACCGGTTTACGAGCAGCATAGCGTTGTGAAGGTGGTCTCTTAGCCCATTGTTAGCTGCGATTAAAGGGATATCTGCACCAGCCTGCATAGGAAGAAGGACATGATGGCTACATACTTGGACCTGCTTTTGTTGACAATCTAAGCCACGGCTAAGTTGTCAGTGAAGAAGAACACAGTCTTCCCCGCCCAGGTGTGTCCCCATACCTGAGCTCTTGCGACGATAGGGCAAAGCTCGAACAATGAGGACGTCAGGCTGAACCTGGGAACCAGGAGGATTTCCTGCGGCCATGGACTTGCAAACCAATGAGTGCCAAAAACGGCAGTGAAGCTTGTGGAGGCTGCTGCATTTGTTACTATATGAGGTGAGGAGGCTGAAGCTGTTGGGATGAACATGGATACACCTTTCCAGTTCTCAAGGAAGTTGTCCCACATTTCTAGGTCTGCAGCAGCAGCCAGGCCCTAATCCGGGACAGCTTGTCAGGGGGTAGGCTGGCCTGCATAGAGCAGGTGTCAAGGGTGATTGCTAGGAAGTTGATGGACTACACGGGGCCTTCCACTTTATGCTCATGGAGGTTGCCGAACACTACCTTTAATTTGTCTAAATCTGAGGGGGGCTTGTCGGGGTTGTTCGATCAGCAGGAAGTCATCCAGGTAATGGATGAATTTCCTGCACTGCGTCTGGTGAGTTAGGATCCAGGTGAGGGACTGAGCGATTGTATCGAAGAGCCATGGACTGCTCTTTGAGCCAAAGGTCAGTTTGATTAGCAGTTAGCAAATTAGTATGAATCTCTCCATATAATGCCGTGCCACCGCCACAAGGAAGGTTCAATGGGTAAGAGCTTAAAATCATCTGAAATGTCCTCCTTGGACAGCCATGCGCCCGTGCCTACGCTAATGATGGACTGTATAGCTAAATCAATGGATGCATATTTGAGAGAGAACTCTTCGGAAGGATTCAGTGAGTTAAGACTGGGGATGTGGGAGGAATGAGGCGCAGACAAGTCGTACACCAAACATAATTTATATGAGAATTTGCCCTTGACAAGCCCAATAGGGCTAACTCTCCATGTCTCAAATGGCGACTCAGGGGCCAATAATGAAGCCCAGGTCTAGCTCGGTCTGCAACAGATTGTCAATAGCCTGCTTGTCAGGAGGTTCCTGCACTCATGGATGGTGTGGGGTAGGGTGATGAGCCCCATGTGGAATCTGGAGATAAACCCGCAGGAATAGTGTGTATGTGGGTGAGAGGAAAGGTAGAACTCCAGCCATCGTACATTCACCAGGTCAGCCAGAAGATGAGTTGGTACGTTTGAGGGTGCATGTGCTCTTGGGATGAGCTCTATGACAGTTGACACAAATGTTGAGAAGTCGGCATTGGTTGAAGCTGCGGGTGCCATAGTTGCAGATAGTTGTTGCAGATATGCGTCTTGCCTAGTAATTGGACGGGCCGTCTCAACTTGTCCACCTGAGGATGTTGCATAGGGTGAGGCATGCCTTGAGCGGCAGTAGAGGTAGAGGGGAAGGTCAAGGAACGTCTGGCATTTGTGTTAGAGCACCAGTTTGCCGTGTGCATGGAGTACTGGAAAATGGCGCAAAGCAGGGAAAGCAGACCTGCAAAGTGGCGGCAGAACAACTCGGTGTCCACGATGCTCCAATTCGTACTGGTTTGGAACTGTACGGTGTTGGTGGTAGTCGTAAAAACGCAGAGCCTCCGAATTTGTACCCTAAGTCAACCATGGCATGGAGGTACAAATCTATCCCTTTCCTCCTGCCTGTGTTGGCTGAGCACATCACATCCCTGAACATGCCGAAGGCCAGCACAAATGCGGTGATTGACAGTTTGCGATTGAGCCTGGGGTCTTTAGCCTTCAGAAACACTGACACATCCCTTTGGACATAGGACTTATTCTCGGCCAGATCATGGACCGAGATGAGCAGGGAGGCCAGGTTAACATCCTTTCCCTCCAGGAAGTCCTGTCTGATGCCGGGAGGGACAAGGTGTGCAGGAAAAATAGTGGAACTGGTGCCTGGTGTACCTGTGGGTGGTAGTGTCAAGACGGGCGCTGCGACCGTGTTTAGGGGGGGTCACCGCTGGGCACACCTAGGACTCCTTCTCTCGCCTGCACTTCAAAGACTGCTGCGACAATCATGGTGTGCAGCTGGGCCCGGGCTGAGGAGATGTTCTGCAGGGATGCCTCTGGGTGCCGGGTGCAGCTGCTGCTGGTGTTGGGAACAGTAGCCTGAATAATTCGGCTTTCCTGGCTGTGGCAGAGTAGGGAATGGCTCTACGCCGATGCTCTGCCATGAGCTTGGGGATAGGCCATCCCCTGAGGGACTGAGTGCTGCCTGGCCCTGAACCCGCAGTGGGTGACAGAGGGGCGGAGGCAAGGTCCTCACTGCCGGCCGGTGACATGACCCCAGCTATAATCAGAAAAGAGGGGAGGGGCAGGAGGGTGTATGTTTAAGAAAAGTTTTTGGAAAATGAGAACAGTGGAGGAGAGTTGGAGTACATAAGCATAAGTAAAAAGCAAGGGGGAGGAAGAACAGAAAAAGGAACGACAGGTGTAGTGAGGAACACGATGCGTTCCGGTGAGTGCTGAAGAGTGGAAATTTAGAAAACTCGAGTGCGGGGCAACCGAGGTTAGCCAGGAGGTGACTGGCCAAATATCTGATAGCTCGGGTGTCTGGTCAGTGTTATGCACGGACCTGTGAACCAGATCCCCAGGGCGTACTGGGATGGAAAGCTGCAGTCTGGTTGTGGCCTAAGTAGCAATGTTGCGTTCTGTAGTAGGTGACATATGGTTGGCCTGCTGACGCGTGTCAGCAAGCAATTGTTTAGCAACCATGTCTGCGTAGTTTGAAGGTGATGTTCTTCAGAAAATAGGTAAGAAAATGTGACAGTAGATAAGCGCCAGACTGGCAGCCCAATTCGTGTATGTGAGGTATCGAAATGAATAAAGGGTGCTGCAGGTTGATGTGGGAGAGTGTCCAATGTACTACCCACTTGACTCGTGCCGTGGCAGAATAGAGGTCCTGGTTGTGGCTGAGACAAATCTGGCGACCGGGAACCTGAAAAAGGTAACATGGAAGTCCAGGTTTAACCTGGCGTAAAGGAGAACCCTAAGCCCGCTCCTCCCCTTAAAACGTGACAAAATCTCCCCCTGGGTAAAAGCATGCGAAGCCCTGCATGTGTGTATGCATGCCATATTACCTGCAAGAAAAATGTCCAGCCTTGTGCAGGAACAACCTGACCTCACTGACCTATGGAGAAAGACAAACAAGAAAACATGAGTGGCCGGGTTGAGTGCCACTGGAGACGTGTGTTGCAAGAAAGTAGCCTTGAAAGGAGGCGAAAACAAGCAGTAGAGAAAAGTGGAACATGTTTGGGGATAACCAAGACCATGCTGATCGAGTGACGTAAATAAATGAGCTGACACTGAAAAGAGGCGTGCAGAAGCATGTCGGCATTTGCGACCTAAGAAGTTGCATGAGTTGTAAGTGTAAACGGGCAAATAAGTGGTATAAGTGGCGACTGAGCGCTTGTGGCAGGAACTTCAAAGGGGAGGACGTGCTTGTGGTGACTGAAAACAGGTAATGAGTGGCGACTGAGAGCTTGTGGCTAAGAATCTTGAGAAAAAGGCCATCTAGCAGAACCTAGCAGAAGCTTGTGGTGCCTGTGAATGAGTGGTATGAGTGACGACTGAGAGGTTGTGGCGAGGACCTCGGGGAGGCCGTGTTGCAGAAGCACGGTACCTGTTGTAAGAATATAGATAGAGATATGGATATAGATATATATATATATATATATATATATATATATATATATATATATATATATATATATATAGATCTATCTATATATATATAGATATATATAGATATATATATATATATATACACACATATATAATTATTATTTTTATTTATTTTTTATTTATTTTGTTCATTTTATTTTTTTTTGTAGAAAGCAGGTCCAACCTAGTGCAAGATGGAACAACCTGAACACGACTGACCTAAGGGAGAAACGACAGACAAGAAAACATGAGTGGCCGAATTGTGTGCTACTGGAGACAATGAGTGGTCGGATTGTGTGCCACTGGAGACGTGCTTGCAACGATTGCAAGAAAGTAGCCTCATCAGGAAGACGAAAACAAGGACAAATCATGCCAACTCAGGTCAGAGTTATGAAGCTGGAGTATCGTATGTGTTTGTGAGTAAGTGCGGCCGTATGAATGGTCTGAGTAACAACTAGTTGCTTGTGGCAGGTGCCTCACGAGAGAGACCGAGCTGCAGGAAACTTGTGATGTGTCTGACAACTGGAATTGACTTGTGTCGTGCCGAGGATACGAAACACTATGTCACGAACACAATTCGAATCGGGCCGTCGTAGAGTGTTAGGGTGCCACTCCCTCCATATCAACCACCCAGCCCCCGGAGGCTAATCAAAGTGCAGACAAGGCACCAGGTGGGTCTAATTACCACCTCAATCAGCCACAGAACCATTGCAATCAATACATGCTAATCTCCAAATGGATGAGGCAGTAACCCCATAGACAGTGAATCTTATAACCAGCGAAGCCTGTGTCGAGTGAAATCGGACAATGACCGACAGCGGCTTGGATCTACGAACAAATTGTATGTTTGTGGATAGGGAGACAACAACTCGGAGGCAGCTAAGTACGAAAGCGATGCGGGATGGAAAACATAACGAATTGTAGCATTGTGTACGATATGAAAAAGGTTTGAATCCTACCTGCAACAGGTGAGAACCGCCGACGAAAAACCACGAACGGAGAAAAAGCAACACACTTGTAAATCGAATGCACAGACTCACGAACACAAAGTGAGCTGGGGAGAGTCGGCCTAGTGGCTTGTAGTATTGTGCACTGGAACCGACAAGGAACACAGGTGAGTGGGTTGCTTAAATACCCCACTTACCCCAGGCTCCTCCCATAAATTCAGACCACCATACTGGCCTTCTAATATATATTTATATACACACACACACATCACACATACTGTATATATATAATCACTGCATCATTCTAATTAACCACTTTCCCTCCAGAAGCTTTTACCCCCTTCGTGACTGATGAATTTAGGCCAAAATTTATTTTGCTACATGTCTTTATTAAAAAAATCCCAATAAGTTTATAATATATTTTTTGGTTTGCGTGAAAATTATAGCATCTACAAACTATGGTATATACAGTAATTGTAATTCTTGGCTGTCATGCTAACCCAGTGGCTTCAGGACTTTCGGATTCACTAACTTGGAAGCAGTAGACAGATTTAGAGCTATAATTTCAATATAAATATTAGTTTTGTATGCTTGTTGCATATCTGTTGTTTGCAAAGAATTGAAGCCAGAGACAGCTAGGACATTGTTAATTTTGGATGCAGGCCAGCCCGCAATTTCCCCCCAGTTAAGTTTCATTTTACACTTTCAGTCTGGTGTCAATTGACTCTCTATGTGCTTTTCCCTACTACCTACATCTAGAAACACACACTGCTATTTCCAACCATTAGCTCGAGAATGTGCATAGTAGCGTGTCAATATTTACTTGTCAGTCTGTGGAGGTTTCATTACATTATCTGCATACCATCAGGTTCACTATTTATAAAATGAAAGTCCAACATTGTTTTCCCCCCTAAGGGCCCTTTCACACGTACAAACAATAATAAATGTATTATTAAAGTGCATCCGGAAAGTATTCACAACGCTTCACTTTTTTCACATTTTGTTATGTTACCTTATTCCAAAATCGATTAAAATCATTATGTTCCTCAAAATTCTACAAACAATACCCCATAATGACAACATGAAAGAAATTTGTTTGAAATCTTTGCAAATGCATTAAAAATAAAAAATTTTAAAAATCTCATTTACACAAGTATTCACAGCCTTTGCCATGACACTCAAAATTAATCTCAAGTACATCCTGTTTCCACTGATCATCCTTGAGATTATTCTACAACTTGATTGGAGTCCACCTGTGGTAAATTCAGTTGATTGGACATGATTTGGAAAGGCACACACCTGTCTATATAACACCCCTTTCACACTGGGGTGCTTTGCAGGCGATATAATGCTAAAAATAGCGCCTGCAAAGCGCCCTCAGAGAGGGCTTTCACACTGGAGCGGTGCGCTGGCAAGACGCTAAAAAAAGTCCTGCTAGCAGCATCTTTGGAGCGGTGAAGGAGCGGTGTATACACTGCTCCTTCACCGCTTCTGCCCATTGCAATCTGCAGCAGCGCTTTGCAGTGGTTTTAACCCTTTCTCGGCCGCTAGCGGGAGAGTAAAAGCGCCCTGCTAGCGGCCGAATAGCATCGCGAAATGGACAATAATAGCGGCGTTTTACCGGGGCACCCACCGCCCCAGTGTGAAAGGGGTCTAAGGTCCCACAGTCAACAGTGCATGTCAGAGCACAAACCAAGCCATGAAGTCCAAGGAATTGTCTGTAGACCTCCAAGACAGGAATGTATCGAGGCACAGATCTGGGGAAAGGTACAGAAAAATGTCTGCAGCATTGAAGGTTCCAGTGAGCACAATGGCCTACATCATCTGTAAATGGAAGAAGTTTGGAACCACCAGGACTCTTCCTAGAGCAGGCCAGCCAAACTGAGCGATCTGGGGAGAAGGGCCTTAGTCAGGGAGGTGGCCAAGTTCCTGATGGTAACTCTTGACAGAGGTCCAGAATTTCTCTGTGGAAAGAGAAGAACCTTCCAGAAGAACAACCATCTCTGCAGCACTCCACCAATCAGGCCTGTATGATAGAGTGGCCAGACGAAAGCCACTCTTTAGTAAAAGATACATGACAGCCCCCCTGGAGTTTTCCAAAAGACACCTGAAGGGCTCTCAGACCATGACAAACAAAATTCTCTGGTCTGATGAAACAAAGATTGAACTCTTTGGTTTGAATGGCAAGCATCATGTCTGGAAGAAACCACGCTCATCACCTTGCCAATATAATCCCTACAGTGAAGCTTGGTGGTGGCAGCATCATGCTGTGAGGATGTTTTTCAGCGGCAAGAACTGGGTTACTAGTCAGAATCGAGGGAAAGATGAATGCAGCAATGAACAGGGACATCCTTGATGAAAACCTGCTCCAGAGCTCTCTGGACCTCAGACCGGGGTGAAGGTTCATCTTCCAATATGACAACGACCCTAAGCACACAGCCAAGATAACAAAGCAGTGACTATGGGACAACTCTGTGAATGTCCTTGAGTGGCCCAGCCAGAGCTCAGATTGAACCCGATTGAACATCTCTGGAGAGATCTGAAAATGGCTGTGCACCAACGCTCCCATTACAGCTGATGGAGCGTGAGAGGTCCTAGCAAGAAGAATGGGAGAAACGGCCCAAAAATAGGTGAGCCAAGCTTGTAGTATCATACTCAAAAAGACTTGTATTTGTATTTGGTGCCAAAGGTGCTTCAACAAAGTATTGAGCAAAGACTGTGAATACTTATGTACATGGGATTTTTTTCGGTTCTATTTTAAATAAATTTGCAAAGATTTCAAACAACCTTTTTTATGGTTATCATTATGGGGTATTGTTTGTTGAATTTTGTCCGGGAGCATAGACGTCCAATGACGAAACGCGTAGGGCGTGGCCAATACCTACGTTTTGTATCATCTCCCAGGAAACACAGGATTTGATTTTGACGGTTCTACTGATGAATTTTTTGCTTTATACGAGCTACCAATATGTGAGTACCGCTCTGTCGTCTTTCTCAAATAAAACTTTTTAAATGGTTTTACGCTATGGGCATCCCTTCTCTTTCCCTTCTCCTTCTGTTTAACGCCAAACCGATCCTGAGACTGCCAGTGACTGCTGCACAGTGGCACAGACTGTGACTGCCTGTTACCCCTGCATGGGTGAATAAAGCTGGTGAGTCTCTGCACAATAAGAGCACGTGATAAACCAACTCTGTCACCAAAGAAGTTAAACATTAGAGGATGGCACTGAACACACCTGTTTATTGAAATATCTAATTGTCAACAATATCCAT
Source organism: Lithobates clamitans (assembly GCA_037952925.1). Classification (NCBI taxonomy): domain Eukaryota; kingdom Metazoa; phylum Chordata; class Amphibia; order Anura; family Ranidae; genus Lithobates; species Lithobates clamitans. The sequence continues at coordinate 947,004 of JBBGZY010000418.1, forward strand.
AAGGACTATTCAGATTTACTATTAAGCACAAGTCACTAATTTCTCACACGTACACGTTATAAGGAACTTTTTGCAACACCATTGCCTATTTCAGCTGAAGCATTAACCTGGTTTTGCTTTCCACCCCCCCCCCTCTCCCCCCCCCCCCCCATCCCCGTATGCATTCACTTATGTATGTTTTGGCTAGCATATGCTAGAGTGGATCACACCAATTTCACGTATGGTAAATTTTCACTTTTGATGCATTTATCTGGTATTATTTATGGTTTATGGTTACTCAGTCATTTGTCACAATTTGGCACCTTTAGTATGAGACTCCCTTTTCACAGGTATATTTAGTATGACATTATATACGTCATAGGATTATTTTTACATTTTTAATATTTCTCACCTAGGTTCTTAAATCAGAACAGCGTCACACCCACACTCTAGAAATCTCTAGAAAGTGTTTACATGGTGAAGGTTATTTAACTGATTGCTGACCAGCCGCCATCGGTATACGGCGGGCAAGGCGGCTCTCTGCTGACGACCCATGATTGCCTATTACAGAAGCGGAACAGCCTTTGTAAACACACCTTCCTTGTTCTAACAGGGGACATGTCAGAGATCTACTGTTCCCAGTGATTGGGAACAGTGATCTCTTTCATGTCCCTGGTGGCCCACCACAGTGGCCATAAATCTATCCCCTATTTTTTAGACGCTGTATGCACTATAACTTTTGTGCAAATCAATCAATATACGCCCATTTCCATTTTTTTTTAATCAAAAATATGTAGAATATATATCGGCCTAAACTAATGAATACATTTTTTTTTATGTTTTATTTTGGCTATGTATTATAGAAAAAAGTTAAAAAATTTTTTTTTCTTTTCAAAATTGTCGCTGTTTGTTTGTTTGTTTATAGCGCAAAAAATAAAACCACATAGGTGATCAAATACCACCAAAAGAAAGGTCTATTTGTGGGAAAAAATGACGTCAATTTTGTTTGGGCACAGGGTCACACGACCACGCCATTGTCAGTTAAAGCGACGCAGTGCCGCATCTCAAAAAATGGCCTCGTCATTAAGGGGGCAAATCCTTCCGGGGCTGAAGTGGTTAAAACACAAAAATTAACAATCTATGCATTTTGTGTATTTTTTGTAAGCCTCTGTTCACACTTGTGCTTCTATATTTTCATGTACTTTTTTGTGCATTTTTGTTGCATGCTTTTACGCACGCTGATGCATATTTTTTATGCATTTTTTGTTTTGGTCAATGACAAGCAATGTGTGCTGTGACATCATTAGGTGTCATCTTTCTTGTACCTACAACCAGTTTGTTTTGTGTTGTGGTGTGTAGTAGTGCTATCTCAGAAATCATGTCCACTATGCCATGTTTTTTATTCAATGTCCGTCCGAGTGTTTCTCAACCTTTTTTCAGTTAAGGTACCCTTCAACTGTTGGCTAATTGCCGGCTTCCATCTCTCTCCACAGTTACCCAGCTGTTGATGATCCTGCTCGTCAGTCCTGCCTACTTAAGCCATCCAGTCCTGAGAAGATCTGCCTTCGCCTTGGTCACATCACAAGAAACTATCTCCTGCGTTCCTGTTTAAAGACTGGTTTTGCTGACATCTCTTCTGGCTCCAGATCCTGCTTGCTGTTCCACTACTTTGATCCCTGACTTCTGCTTGGCTGACTATCCTTTCCGGTTACTGAACTTTGGCTATGTTTTGACTACGTTTGTTCTTTTTACTTTTATTATTAAACAAGTGTGATTTAATTCTACTTCTGTCTTGGTCTGATTGTTTCTGACAATATCTATAGAAAAACAAAACCAAAGCATGTCAAATGCAGGTCAACTGTAGGTGAAATGCACCTGCAATAAAATTTGATTGATCTCAAGGGCGTTCCAAGCTAATGCCAAAAGTTGAAAATACAAAAAAAAATCTTTTTTTTAAATCACACTAAGCTGCAGTGCATAAAATAGACATACTAATGAATGAGATTCCAACTTCTAATGCATTTCTGTGCAGTGAATTTAGCAGAAAAGATCTTACCCAATGTGTTTGAACAGAGAAGGCGACAAGGACAGTGCTGGAGGGAAGGTACCTATTCCAAAAAAAAATTGCTTTGCAAGTAAAGGGGGCTATAGGCAGTGTTAATTTCGTCGACTAAAATGACTAAAACATTTTAGTCGATTAAATTAATACTATTTTAGTCGACTAAAATACGACTAAAACTAAAACAATTGAGATGACTAAAATACGACTAAAACTAAAATGGCATTTTAGTCAAAAGACTAAAATGGGACTAAAACTAAATAGCCATTTTAGTCAAAAGACTAAAACTTAATTTAAATTTGACTTAAAAATTAACACTGGTCTGTAGTGCATGTTTATACCTCAATACCATAAATAATAACATTAGATTTTTCACTCCAGCAGTTTATAATGAGTTTGGAAATTGTGGAGAAATGTTAACTAATGCATTACAATTTAATTACACCCATTCGATTTTAGACGACTAAAATGATTGAAAATGTACTGGAGGTTTAGAGGACTAAATACGACTAAAACTGAAACATTCGCAGACGACTAAAATGGGACTAAAATGCCATTTTAGTCCTAAGACTAAAACTAAATTCAAAATTAACACTGGCTATAGGAAGCATGCTGTAAAAGAAACAGATATTGACTTAGAGAATATGTCAGGAGATAAAAAATAAATGCTATCTGTTAGTTGGAGTTGGTACATGCATATCTTTTTTTTTTTTTGTCAATGTGAAATCTGTTTAGTTGTGCAGTGTTGCTGAGTTTTTGAACCTTTACTAATACATCTGAAACTTGAATTTACTGCAATATAGGTTTGGATTGGTTGTGCTATGTTGGGTTTCCCTTTGAGGTGAAATTTGCAATCATCCTAAGAAAAATATATTTGATTATAAAAACATCTACATAAAAAAATGCAAACATAATTGTACAGTAAACAGCAAAGGTCATTATCTTAAAGTATTTCTAAAGCCAAAACTTTTTAAATTTTTTTTGGATAGAGTATGGATGGGTTAAAATCAAACCGCATTTGTTTTTGTTTTTTTTTGCCAAAAAAGTTTGTTTGAAGAGATTTATTTTTATAGTCCCATAGACTCAACAGGAAGCAAATGTATAGCATTCCAATGTGAAGGAAATCCCCTCTTAAGACAGTTTTCATAGGAACAAGTGTCCCCACTGAAATATTACCCCTCTACTGTATTCCTAGTCTGGTGGCAGCTCAAAATTTTGAATTTACCCTTACTTGACATTGGTGATCAGGATTATAGAGTGAATCTCTATAAGGGGTTACACAGAGAAATAAAAACCTGACAGCACTTCTAACTCCTCATAACGCTATCTATGTCTTAGAAATTAAAAAGCTAAACTGCCCACTGTATCAATCATTGGGAAATATCACAGAAACTCCTCTCCAGATGGTATATGACCCCCAGGTGCATGGCAAAGTTTCCCCCACCCCACATATCCCCCCTTCGTTGGAGGGAATGTGGCCAAACTGGTACCCTTCTCCATATTCTATAGTCATGCAAAAGCTCAACGAGCTACTATCACAAAGTCTCTCAGTTAATCTCTCAAGTCACGGGTTACTTCCTCAAGCCTGACCCAGCATTAGCTCTATTATACCTGGATATAGAACGCATCCCTAAGGAATTCCATACCGTCACTGTGCTTATTTTACTAGCCGCCAAAACTCTTATTACCAGACTCTGGCGAACAACCCAAGCTGCTAATGTCCCTGAACTTAACATGTACCTTTGAATACGAAAAAGCTTTGGCTATCAGCACTAATACTTACCCCAAATTCCAAAAAATTGGAAATATTGGCTTCCAATGATTCCCAAATAACCACTCAGGATATATCTCTAGGTTGCTATAATCTTATGACGATAGTATTAAATACAGGGCTTTTTTTCTAAAACAATAGGTGCTGGAACCAATACCCCTGACCCACATACACCCTCCAAATCACATCAAATAGTGGGTGTGGTCAGTCAAATTTCACAAACAGTAGGAGGGTCTTAAAGGGGCATTAAATACCAAGATTGCATTACATACAGAGTGCAGAGCTGTCACTTGTAAACACAGAAACCGGACTTCTTTGTTTACAAGTGATTGTGGTGAGCAGGCCCCCTCCAAGGGTCTGAGCCAGAGGTGGTGGAACCAAGTTCCCCCTGAAAAAGAAAAGCCCTGGTATTAATGATATTCCTTTTCTGTTCTGATACTGGTTCTCTATAATATGGATGTATTGTATATGACAATTTGACTTATTTTTGTGTCTTATGTCACTTGTATTTGTTATATTCTTACAACTCAATAAAAACTTATTGTAGAAAAAAAAATTAAAAAGCTAAAGTTATATGACCTACTGTCCTAGTCGGCATCAATCTTTCTGTGTAAAAGAACTTACAATGAAACTGAAGACAAAACATGTTTTTCTGTGTTGAATTGAACTGCAGAACTGGAAACGTTGTCAGGTATCTATTAATGTTTGTCTGTTGGGTAAGATTTCCTTTACTTCCTGTTTCAGTGAAAGTGAACAGGGGCTTTCCAATACATTACAGGCATGCTTTTTTTTTTTTTTTGGGCAGCAAACCTGCAATGTTTTCAGCTAAATGTTAGCAATTTGCAAACTTTGTGAATACCACAGATTCACTGTGAACTAGAACTGCAAGATTCTGGATACAATGAAAATCACAATTTTTTTGCTTAGAGTAAGGATCACGATTCTCACATGATAATCGGCGTAACATCATCTTTCACATTATACAAAAAAATCGGGCTAACTTTACTGTTTAGTTTTTTTCAAATTCATTGAAGTGTATTTTTTCCCAAAAAATTGCATTTGAAAGACCGTTCTGCAAATACAGTGTGACAAAAAATATTGCATAGACCGCCATTTTATTCTCCAGAGTCTTTGCTAAAAAAATATATAATGTTTAGAGGATCTAAGTAATTTTCTAGCAAAAAATACTGATTTTAACTTGTAAGCAACAAGTGTCAGAAAAAGCCGTATGCCCCGTACACACGATCGGACTTTCCGACAACAAAACCGTGTATTTTTGTTTGAAGGGTGTTGGCTCCAACTTGTTTTGCATACACACGGTCACACAAATGTTGGCCAACAATTAAGAACGTAGTGACGTACAAGATGTACGCGATATCTCCATTATGAACGCTAGTTTTACAAGACCGAGCGCTTCCGGCTCGTCCTTGATTCCGAGCATGCGTGCACTTTTGTGTGACGCACTTGTGTACACACGATCGGAAAGTCCGACAACAAACATTTGTTGGCGGAAAATTTGAGAACCTGCTAGCCAACATTTGTTGGCGGAAAGTCCGACAACAAATGTCAGATGGAGCATACACACGGTCTGGCTTACCGCCAACAAGCTCACATCCAACATTTCACGTTGAAAAATCTGATCGTGTGTACGTGGCATTAGTCTTTAAGTGGTTAAACTGACCTTATTTACAGACCAAAGTTTATCCCTTTGATCTCTAAAAGAACTTAATCAACAATGTTTCTTTTTATCTTTCTTTCAGCACTGAGCAATGTTTTGCCAGCTGTTCTTTTTTATTTTTTTTATTTTGACAGCTCTGAGCTCTGCACTTTTTACATGAAATGTGGAAATGCCGGATTAAGATCGTGAGGGGGGTTGAATCGAGATCTCGTTTTTTATTTTTTATTTTTTAACAAATAATCTTGCAGCTCTACTGTGAACCCACTGTAGTAGTGAAATCAAACCTCATCCCTGTAAACTGTTTTTTGGGGGTTTTTTTCAGCAAAGAAGTAAAAAGAAAGTAGTAAATGCATGAAAATGACTATAGAGCTCCTCCTACTTGGTAATTTTAATTGTATTTATTAAGTCTTGACTATAATGATTAAAGATAATGGGGGCCATTTACTATAACGCCAGGAAGTACTGGGCACTATGGCAAATAATAGCGCCCATTTTAGCCAAATGGAAACAAAACCGGCGAATTTTCGCATGAAAATTAGTGATATAAGCGGGGAACAACCATTTGTAAATTCTAAATTGCCACTAATTAGTGCTTCCACGTATATACAAATGCCAATTCTTATCAAGTTGTTATATAGCACTGTACTGTAGCCATGATCCATGTATGTGAAAGAAACATTTTTATCAGAGATGTGCTCTAGTTCCTGTGCATCTATTGATTTATATTGCAATTAGTATTCCTAGGTTTTTTTCCTTCTTTGGCTAAGAAATGCAGTTCTGAATGATTATTACATAGTAATGTCTGTTATTCTGTAAAGTTATATGTATTAAACATTTAGGTTACCTATTTGTTGTATGTTGTTTTTTTCATGTTTTTGATTTCTTTTTTATTAATTTAGTTGACTATAAAGCAGTAATTATTTATGTTCATTCTTTAATAATACTACACTATTATGCAGGTCTTGTACTTAGCACAATGGCTTAGTGGTCTGCTTGGATATCTCCACACCACTCATGGTATGAGTTCAAACAACAGCCAACCTACCATCCACCAGCTGTGTTTATTTTTTCAGTGCACAAGTGAATTAAAATAAACAAACAAAGAAATGTAAACTGCCCTTTAGCTAGTGTGTGGTGTTTGGAATGTCACATCATAATATAATTGAATACTTAGATACCATTGCATGCATTTAAAGAGTTAATACAATTAAATCATTCACATTAAAGTCCATTGGCTATTACCTATTTTCAGTACATATATATATATATATATATATATATATATATATGTGTTGCTTTGGCTAATTGGCTAACTGGCATTCTCCTTTTTCCCACCAAAGCAATCTTTTAGGATTTTTCTGTGGGATTTGAACCCATGAGTCTTTCAATACCTGAATGTTTGAAGGTAGAGGTGCTAACTGCTAGCCTATTGGGCTGAGCACAATTATACATACAAAATACTTTTACTAGTGTTTGATGTGTTATATACTATACAATAAAGTTTATCAAATGTAAACTGCTTGTTAGCTAGTGTGTGGTGTTTGGAGATTCACACCATAATATTAATGAATACTTACATACCATTGCAAGCATTTGAAGAGTTAATACAATAAAATCAACCACATTAAAGTGTATTGGCTACTTGGCATTCACTGTATGCTGCTTTGGCTAATTGGCTAACTGGCTAACAGTAATTCTCCTTTTCTCCACCAATAGTAATCTTTTAGGATTCTTCTGTGGGATTTGAACCCATGAGTCTTTCAATACCTGAATTTTTGCAGGTAGAGGTGCTAACTGCTAGCCTATTGGGCTGAGCACAATTATATATACAAAATACTTTTACTAGTGTTTGATGGTTTATATACCATACAATAAAGTTTATCAAATGTAAACTGCTTGTTAGATAGTGTATGGTGTTGTGGAGATTCCCACCATAATATTAGTGAAGACTTATTTATTTTTATTTAAGGTACTTCTATAGTGCCGTCAATTTACGCAGTGCTTTACATATACATTATACACTCACATGGGCCCCTACCCTCAAGGAGCTTACAATCTATGGTCCCTAACTCACATTCATATGCTAGGGCCAATTTAGACAGAAGCCAATTAACCTACCAGCATGTCTTTGGAGTGTGGGAGGAAACCGGAGGAGGAAACCCACGCAGGCACAGGGAGAACATGCAAACTCCAGGCAGGTAGTGTTGTGGTGTGGTTGGGAATCGAACCAGCGACCCTTTTTACTGCTAGGTAGGGATGAGCCGAACACCCCCCTGTTCGGTTCGCACCAGAACATGTGAACAGAAAAAAAGTTTGTTCGAGCACGCGAACACCGGTAAAGTCTATGGGGGTCATTTACTATAGTGCCAGGAAGTACTGGGCACTATAGCAAATAATAGCTCCCATTTTAGCCAAATAAAATTTCAACAGGCGAATGTGCGCATGAAAAATTAGTGCTATTAGTGAGAAACACATGTTAGTAAATTCTAAGCCGGCGCTAATTAGCGCTTCCACGTATATGCAAATGCCAATTCCTTCCAAGTTGTTATATAGTACTGCAATGTAACCATGATCCATGCATGTGAAAGAAACATTTTTATGTGAGATGTGCTCTACCTCGTGTGCATCTATTGATGTATGTTGCAATTAGTATTCCTAGTTTTTTCCTTCTTTTGCTAACTAATGCAGTTATGAATGATTATTACATAGTAATGTCTGCTATTCTGTAAAGTTACATGTATTAAACATTTAGGTTACCTATTTGTTGTATGTTGTTTTTTATTTTTTAATTTAGGTGACTATAAAGCGGTAATTATTTATATTCATTCTTTAATCATACTACACTATTATGCAGGTCTTGTACTTAGCACAATGGCTTAGTAGTCTGCTCAGATGTCTCCACAGCACTCACGGTACAAGTTCAAATACCAGCCAACCTACCATCCCCCAGCTGTGTTTATTTTTTCAGTGCACAAGCGAATTAAAATAAACAAACCAAAAAATGTAATCTGCCCGTTAGTTAGTGTGTGGTGTTTGGAATTTCACACCATAATAGTATTGAATACTTACATATCATTGCATGCATTTGAAGAGTTAATATAATAGAATCAGCCAAATTTAATGTGCATTGGCTAATTGGCATTCACCTATTTTCAGCATATGCTGCTTTGGCTAATTGGTTAATAGTCATTTGCCTTTTTTTCATAAAATTCAATCTTTTAGTATTTCTCTGTGGGATTTGAACCCATGACTTCTTCAAGGTAGAAGTGCTGACCGCTAGCCTATTGGGTGTAGCACAGTCATACATAGAAAATACATAGAAAATACATTCACTAGTGTTTGATGTTTCTTCTCCCCGAGCTGTCTCTCCTGCTGCCACCATCTTCTCCTGCTGATGTGTTCTTCAGCGCAGCCGGTTACCCACTAATAAAAAAAAAAGCCGCTCTTCTTGTGGCGGTCTTCTGTGGCCATCCGATAATGTCACCCAGAGAGTCCGCTCCATGGCTATGTAAGAGACGTCACACAGCGGGTGACAACACAGCGGAGGAGGACCGCCATGGAAGAAGAGCAGCTTTTTTTTTTTAGTAGCGGGTAACCAGCGGTGCGGAAGAACACAGCAGATGGAGAAGATGGCGGCTCTGGGAGAATACAGCTCGGGGAGAAGATGGAGGAGGGAGAGACAGCGTCTGGAGAAGATGGCTCAGGGAAGAAGACAGCTCGGAGCTATTTTACAATAAAGGACTTGTCAAAAACCGGCTATTGATTTTTTTACATTTCACTGCTTTTTTTGGTGAATGGGTAGGGGTAAAATGTACCCCATACCTATAAACATAGGGGGCAGGATCTGGGAGCCCCCTTGTTAAAGGGGGCTTCCAGATTCTGATAAACCCCCTGCCTGCAGACCGACAACCACCGACCAGGGTTGTCGGGAAGAGGCCCTTGTCCCCATCAACATGGGGAAAAGGTGCTTTGGGGCATGTGGCCTGGTAAGGTTCAGAAGGGGAGGGTGCTCACTCGTCCCCCCCTATCCTGACCTCCAGGCTGCATGCTCAGATAAGGGTCTGGTATGGATTTTGGGGGGCCCCACATCAAATTTATTTTACATTTTGGTGTGGGGTTCCCTTTAAAATCCATACCGAAGGGCCTGGTATGTACTGGGGGGACCCTACGACATTTTTTTCCTTGAATTTTGGAATTCCATACCATAGTATTATTGAATAAGTACATACCACTGCATGCATTTGAAGAGTTAAAATATGGAATAAAGCAAGCTGATGTGCTTTGGCTAATTATGCTTCTGAGTACAATGCACACATCCAGGAGGTGATGCTGTCAGTGGCATTTGAACTCATGGCTTGAACTTTTGGGGGCAGCAGGGTATACCGCTATGCTACAGAGCTGAGCACTTACCTACCGAGAAAATACATTTACTAAGGTTTGATTCTATACAATAATGTTTTGCATTTCCGGCATTAATATTATAGTAACAACCATGCTCATGCCGTTGTGGCATTGGCTAATAGGCATTCGCCTCTTTTCAGCATATGCTGCTGAGTACAATGCAAGTTTTCAGTAGGTGATACCATCTGTGTGATTTTCAGTCATTTAAACACAATTATATTGAGAACATACGTTTACTAGTGTTTGATGGTGGGACTACTTTATATTCTAGGTATAAAATAGTACTCAGCACAGTGACTTAGGCACCTTTCTCACTTGTGCGACCTGAAAGTTGTGAGATTTTAATGCGACTTTAAGCAATGCCTGTGTAATCTTGAGGTCTATGGACACAGGAGTCACAGGGAAAGGCACGCAACTTTCCCACGATTTTGCATCAGCAATTTTGCCGCAATTCCAGGGAATGCCTGTGTAAACTTGAGGTCTATGGACCTCAACTCGCATCAAAGTCAGACCAAAGTAGTACAGGGATTACATTGAAGTCAGTGTTACTTGAAGTCGCACAGTTATGAATGGTACACATTGAAAATCATGGGGTATGACTTGTCATGCAACTCTGATGTCCAAAGTTGCACAAGTGTGACTCAGCCCGACTTTGTCAGCGATTTCAGAGAAATCAGTGCACTTTCCTGCACAAATGTCTAGTGAAATCACATAGGTCCCAACTGTTCTCCTTTATGAAGGTGTACTATGCCTACCTACTATTGCTAATAGGTGTCCCTTATATCCATCTCAAAAAGTTGGGAGGTAAGAAATCGCCCCTTGAAGTCGCCCAAAGTAGTGCAGGAACTACTTTTGGGAATCGTTGTGGCATCGCACCAATTCGGACAGTTCCATTGCTATCAATAGGCGCTGATTTGGCCTACAATTTGACATGTCAATTCAGACCTATGTGAACATGGGTGAAGTTACATAGATATTAGAGCTGCACGGTTCTGGCCAAAATGAGAATCACAATTTTTTTGCTTAGAATAAAAAGATCACGATTCTTGCGATGTAAAATCTTTCACATTATCCTACAAAAAATTGGGCTAACTTTTCTTTTTTTTTAAATTCATTAAAGTAATTTTTTCCAAAAAAAATTGCATTTGAAAGGCGCAAATACAGTGTGACATAAAATATTGTAACAACCACCATTTTATTCTCTAGGGTCTCTAAGTAATTTTCTAGCAAAAAAAAAAAAATTATTTTAACCTGAAACCAACAAATGTCAGAAAAAGGTTTAGTGTTTAAGTGGTTAAACTTTCCTCACTTACACAGAAGTCTATTTCATTGATAAATTGTTACAAGGTTTCTAGTTAAGTTCACTGATAAAGAATGTTCTAATTCTTGGCAGACTACCCGGTTTTTCTATTCCTTTCTTTTGACAGCTGTGGCTTCAGAAGAGCAGCGAGAGTTCTTTGCATAGCAAGAATCGTGAAACGCTTTTTTCAACATCGCAAAGGGGAAAAAAAATCACGATGACGATTAATCTTGCAGCTCTAATAAATATGCATGGAAATCAAGGGGGGGCAACTTTTCATGTGACTCTGAGGTCCAAAGCTGCATGAAAAGTCACCCAAGTGTGAAAGTAACCTAATGCGATTAATTGATAACACCTTTGAATAAGGCCCCATTTGCACTTGTGCGACCCTAAAATCGCACAGCTTTGCCATTTGAAGCAATGTCTGTGTAATCTTGTGGTGTATGAACCTCAAATTGCATCAAAGTCAAACCAAGGTAGTGCAGGGACGAATTTGCTACACTTTCAGGATGCACAAGTGACAATAGGGCCAAATTCACAGGAGTTATCCTTGAATCTCATTCACACTGCTGCGACCTGAAAGTCACACCATTTTGCTGCTGCTGCAACTTGGCCCCAACTTCTGGGAAAGCCGGTGTAATATTGTACCCGATATACCTCAAGTCACGCCAAAGTAGTACAGGGACTACTTTGAAGTTGGTGCGACTTAAAGTAGCACAGATATGAATGGTTATCATTGAGAATCATGGGGTACAACTTGTCATGCAAATCAGAGGTTCAAATTTGCTGGAAAATTCGCCCAGCTGTGAAACAAGTCATATATATTTTAATAAAAGGAGCTCTCACTTATATTTGCACAGTTCTTACTGATTTACATCAGCAGAACAAATGCAGGAAGTGATGTGTGCACATTGGATGGAAGCAAATGTGTGGTGATGCCAAACAAATCAATGAACCCCACCCACACCAAATCTAACTACAACATCCACCCCTGCATTGATTAAGTACAAGTACATATCCTATACTTACCCGGCCAATGAGCAGCACCTCGTCTTTGCTAAAGAGACCTCGCCCTGTCCACCTAGATGGAGATCCTGACCAGCACAGGAACTTCCGGGTGCATACAATGACTAAGTTCCGGGGCAGAAGGTGAAACCACGCTTTTGATTGCAGCTGCGAATATTTTATCTCAACCATGATTAGTATTTTTTATTTTCAGATATGCAAATCTGTATTTCTACATATATTTGAAGGTAAACTTAAGGGAGTTTGATAAGAAATGGTGTCCCTGGGTTAGCAGCAGGTGAATTACAAAGACAAATCACTGACAGCGGGAGAAAGGCGTTCAGCTGAACTCCCACAATTTCATTCCTGCATGTCAGTCCCGACTGTGGGGGAACATCAGAGACATCAGTGCAGGTTTCTGCACCAACATCAATACAAATCACACCAATTAGAACAGTGCAATTGCCACAGATTTGACATGTCAAATCACACCAATGTGAACCAGAGCTGACACATTCAAACAGTGCCTATCCACCAGCTGAATTCATTACCTGCATTTCTCCACAGCTGTTATATATAAAGATTCCACCTTTATCATTAACTTGCAGTTGTGCAGAAGCCTAGGTTTACATTGGAGCAATTTGTCATGCGATCTGAGAGATCAAATCGCATGACTATTGGCAATGGCACTGTTCCAATCGATGCAACATTTTTTTTGTGGCTCCGCACCAATTTGCTAAAGTAGTTCCTGCACTACTTTTGCCGATTTCAGGTGCGACTTTAATAGACATTGTGTATGAAGCCACCTGAAATCACGCTGACCTTGCTACTTTGAAATCGTGCTACTTCAATTGAAGTAGCGCAATTTCAAAGTAGCATCAATGTGAACCAGGGCAAAGAGATTTGTTTTTAGGTGCACAAATACATATTGAAATAAAATATAAGGGATATTGCACTTTCCCAAAACCACCACCCACAAAAACTAAAGAGAAAGAAGAGGGGGAAAAAAAAAAAAAAAACACAACACACACACCCCACAACAAAAGCTCAATAATGTACTTTTATTTTACCAGCAGAAAAAAAAAAAATTTACATTTACTAGCTTCAAAAAAATTTGGACAGGATATATGGTGCTACATTTAGCAATGGAATTTTAAGGGCCCTGCTCATAGGAGATTACAATCTAAAATTAGACAAAACCTTAGAGTGGACACAGCTTTAATTTCAGTGTATAGCGGGCAACACATCACATTATCTGCAAGATTATAGAAACATACTTAACAGTCATTCTTACAAAGTATTCCCACATAATATTACAAAAGACTTATTCAAAACACCCACCACCAGCCCACAATCCACACATACATACATTGGTGACCATGTTCTGCTGAAAGCTGCATTTCGGTGTACACGATTTAACGAGATCAAAAAGAGTAGGTCAGCAGATGCTTCCAAATGATGTTTGCCCGATCAGACAGGAACAATACACGCACAACATTGACAGCATGGTCACATAAACCCACTTTTGATTGAAAAAATGCACAAGAATTTCATCAAATCTCCCAATTTTGATCCTTCTCCCACCACAAAGCAAAAACCTGACCTTCTCAGCTTAAATGAACCCCCCCCTACTGCAGGCCTTTATATAAAAGAGGTTGTATTGTTAGCACACTGACTGTAAGGTACCTGGTAGTTGAGCCTGACTGGTAGAAGGAGACCTCTCTTAAGCGCTGGTTCAGGAGCCACTGGAGTGGGGACAGTGGTCTCTTGAGCACAGTGGGTAGGAGGGCCTGATGCGGTTCCAGCAGAAGCAGATGATGGTCTGGAAGGATGCCCCTCAAGGATGGCTGAGCTGCGGATGCAGGTATGCGGATGCAGGCCAGTAGGCAGGCAGGTAGCTGAGAAGGCAGCGGCAGGGTGCTTGACAGGCAGGCTGGAAGCAGCGTCCCAGGACACAGGCAGAAGCAAGTCAGACAGTCCGTTTCAGCAGGAGATCAGGCAGGTATGGCAAAGGGGTGATCCAAGAGTAGTCAGGCAGGCAGAGGTTCGGCAACAGATAATCAGATAAACAAGGTCAGGCAGGCCGGGTCGGATTGGAGACTGGAGAATAGTCAGACGTAGCCGGGTCACAGGTAAGTACAAATCAAACGGGAAACAGGAACGCAGGTACAGAGCTGCAGACAAACAGCATCTGACAGAAGCACCTGTCATCCTTTTAAAGGCGCCTTGGCGCCAAACAGCGCTAGCGCGAACGGGCGCGCGCACGGGCACACGCGGGAGCGCTCCGGCGCCCCCTGGTGGGGAATTGAGCAGAATTGTCCTGGAAGAGCTTCTTGTGCACCTGTGTGCACGCATATTTGCCCGGCGGCCACTTGATATGCCCCTGACATTGCCCCCTCCCAACGGGCAGCCTCCGGATGCCCAGAATACCCTTCTTTTCAGGATGAGCAGAGAAGTAAGCATGGATTAAACGTCTGGCATGGATATTACAGTCAGGTTCCCATGAATTATTTTCAGGCCCATACCCCTTCCACTTAATCAAAAACTGTACTTGCCCAGCTCTCTTCCTGCAATCAAGGATGGCCTCCACTTCATATTCCACATTGCCGTCCACCAGAACCGGTTCAGGGACCCTGGTGCCCCTGTCAGGAAAAGGGTCATCTACAGCAGGTTTCAAGAGTGACACGTGAAACACAGGGTGAATCTTGAGTGAATCAGGTAAACACAATTCATAGGACACCTCATTAATCTTTCTTTTCACAGGGAAGGGCCCAATGAACTTAGGAGCAAGCTTCTTAGTGGGACAGGTTAATCTAATATTATCAGTAGACAGCCATACCTTGTCACCAAGCTGAAGGTTTAGGTCTCCTCTTCTTTTCTGATCAAAGAACCTCTTGTTGTCTGCTTGTGCCTTGGATATTGCTTCCCGTAAGATCTGGTTATTATGACTAAGGAACTGCACTGTGTCCTGGACCGCTGGAACTGGGGATTCTGAAAGAAAATCTGGTAAAAAAGATGCATGAAAACCATAGTCGGAAAAGAAAGGGGATTGACCGGTAGCAGAGTGGCTGGCATTGTTGTAAGCGAATTCCGCTAGGGGCAGCAGAGATACCCAATCATCTTGTACAAAAGATGTAAAACACCTTATGTACTGCTCTAGAGTCTGATTTGTCCTTTCAGTTTGCCCATTTGTTTGGGGATGGTATGCTGAGGACAGGGCTAGTTCAATTTTCAGGATCTCACAAAGTGCTCTCCAAAAACGTGATGTAAACTGCACCCCTCTGTCGGACACTATATTTGCAGGGATTCCATGTAACCTGACAATCTCCTTGATGAATACACGGGCCGTCTCCACAGCAGAAGGTGTTCCCTTTAGGGCCACGAAGTGGGCCATTTTGGATAGTCGGTCGACCACCACAAGGATCGCCGAACATCCTTCCGAGCAAGGCAGTTCTACTATAAAGTCCATCGCTATCATCCTCCAGGGCCTATCTGGTATAGGTAATGGTCTCAGTAAACCCCAAGCTCTGTTCCTGGGAGTTTTATTCTGGATGCAGACAGAACATGAGTTGACGTATGTTTTGCAGAATTCCTTTAGGTTAGGCCACCAAAAGGTGCGCTGCACCAGCTCAAGGGTCTTACGTACCCCAAAATGTCCTGCAAGTGGGTGGTCATGCAGAAGTGTCAGCACCTTGACTCGGGCACTCTCTGGTACAAAAATTTGACTTCCTCTCCACAAAAGTCCATCACGAGGTGTTAAAGAGGATCCCTGAAGGCTTGAAGGTTCTGGAGATGCTTCTCTGATCATGGACAGAAGATCTGTTTGAAGAAGGAGAAAGCTATTTGCCGGCAAGATAGTGTCAGGTACCGAAAAGTCTTTAGGGTTATCGAACATGCGCGACAGCGCGTCCGGTTTTACATTCTTGGATCCGGGCCGATAGGTAATATGGAAACAGAATCGTGTGAAAAATAGAGCCCAACGGGCCTGTCTGGGTTTTAACCTCTTGGCGGATCCTAAGTACTCGAGATTTTTGTGGTCTGTATAAATCAGTACTGGGTGAACTGCGCCTTCTAGCAAGTACCTCCATTCCTCCAAAGCTGTCTTGATAGCGAGTAGCTCTCGATCCCCCATATCATAGTTCCGCTCTGCAGGTGAAAGTTTCCTGGAAAAGAACCCTACGGGGTGCATCAAGTCCTTGTTGCCTTGTCATTGGGAAATAACAGCACCCACGGCTACTTCGGATGCATCAACCTCCAGGATAAAAGGTAAGGATGGATCCGGATGGCTGAGGATCGGAGCTGATGTAAAACGTTTCTTTAATTCCTCAAAGGCCCTCTGGGCTTCTGGGTTCCAATGGAAACGGGAGTTCTGCTTAGTCAGCTGCGTGATGGGGGATATAATAGCAGAAAACCCCCTAATGAACTTCCTATAGAAGTTTGCGAACCCAATGAAGCGTTGTACACCTTTTTTGTCCATGGGAGCAGGCCACTCTAACACAGCAGATACCTTCTGAGGGTCCATTTTGATGCCGGTTGGAGAGATTACCAATCCCAAAAACTGGATCTCCTGCTGTTCGAATTCGCACTTCTCCGCCTTAGCATACAGTCTGTGCAAACGGAGTCGGATCAAGACTTTACGGACATGTTCCCTGTGCTGCTCAAGTGAACTGGAGAAGATTAGAATGTCATCCAGATAGACAATTAAAAAGATGTCCAGGAAATCTCTAAACACGTCATTGACCAGATGCTGGAACGTGGCGGGGGCATTGCATAGACCAAAGGGCATGACGAGGTATTCGTAGTGTCCGAAACGGGTTCTGAAAGCCGCTTTCCACTCGTCCCCGGCCCGAATGCGGACCAGATTGTAGGCCCCTCTTAGATCCAGTTTGGTAAAGATAGTAGCAGATCTCAGCTTCTGGAACAGTTCAGGTATCAGTGGCAGTGGGTAACGGTTCTTGACTGTAATGTTGTTTAACTCCCGATAGTCCACACAGGGGCGAAGAGACTGATCCTTCTTAGAAACAAAAAAAATTCCGGCACCAGCTGGTGAAGTGGAAGGTCGGATGAAGCCCTTTTCAAGATTTTCGTTTAAATAAACCTTAAGTGCCTCTTGCTCTTTTTCAGACAGCGGAAAAATACGCCCGAAAGGAATTTCAGCCCCAGGAAGCAGCTCAATTGGGCAGTCATAGGGACGATGGGGAGGCAAGGTGTCTGCCCCCTTCTTGCTGAACACATCCGCAAATTCCCGATAGACCTCTGGTACATCTTGGGGTAGGTCTGGATCAATGTCCATACAAAGTAAGGTAGCGGCAGGATTAGAGGCCTCTGGTAGACAATGTCTTTGGCAGTAGGGTGACTGGAACTTGATCTCGCCCGTGACCCAGTCAACCAGAGGGTTGTGGGCCTGAAGCCAGGGCATGCCCAAGATGATTGGAAATAATGGAGATGAAATAACATCCAGGGTTAGGATCTCTTGATGCTGGGATGAGCAGGTGGCAGGCAGCGGGAAGGTTTCCTGAGAGACTTGTCCAGATTTTATATGGGAACCATCGGCCAAGAAAACTGAGAGTCTATGTGTCTTGTTTTTTAAAGGCAGATTCTGTTGGGTGGCAAAAGCAGAGTCCACAAAGCAACTACATGCCCCGGAGTCAACAATGGCGTTGACCTGGATTGTTCTTCCCTGGAGCTGCAATGAGAGGGGAAGGACAAGTTGAGTTGTATTGGCGGTTAAAGCAGATAAACAGGTTGGAGTAGAAGAAAAGCACTTACGAGTCTTTACTGGACAGTTGTTCACATAGTGGCCCGTCCCACCACAGTAGAGACAGAGGTTTAACTGGCGTCTGCGCGCCCGTTCCTCCGGGGTCAGGGTAGCCCGTATAAGTCCTAGCTGCATCGGTTCAGGAGCCTCGGTTGTTTGGGTGACTGGACTCGGGTAAGCAGAAGGTAGGTATCGGGAGGCAGGAACCGGAACTCTTGGAGTCATCCACATAGGGCGTGTTGGTTGGGAAGAGCGTTCAGACCGGCGCTCACGAAGGCGTCGGTCAATCTGGATGGTAATGGCGATGAGTTCCTCAAGGGTATCAGGCATCCCTACTCGAGCAAGCTCATCCTTCAGACCCTCAGACAGCCCCATGCGGAACTGGTGACGCAGGGCTGCGTTGTTCCATTGAGTGTCCGCGCTCCAGCGTCGAAAGTCTGTTACATAGTCCTCGGCCGGCCTACGGCCTTGCTGGAGCGCGAACAAAGCTGCCTCAGCGGTGGCAGTCCGTTGAGGATCTTCATAGAGCTGGGCCATGGCTTCAAAGAAGGCGGGCAGGGACTGGACCTGTGCAGCGTTGGTTTCAAGCAGGCGGTGAGCCCAGGTCAAGGGTTCCCCCTGAAGGAGGGATATAACAAATCCCACCTTGGTGGCCTCCAAGGAAAAAGTCCGTGGCTGTAGGGCAAAATAGAGTTGGCAAGTGCTGCGGAAGGCCACAAATTTTGTTCGATCACCAGAAAACTTTTCGGGGGTAGGCACTCTTGGTTCAGGTGGAAGCATTACCACAGAGGGCGGTGCAGCAGCCTGTACTGGAGCGGCTGCAGCAGGGGCCATATTACTGGGCCCACTGAGGTTCAATACTTGACCCTCCAGTCTGTTGTAACTGTCCTGTAAGGTTTGTACTGCCTGGGTAAGTGCTGCTAAGTGCGTACAGATCTCCTTGATGGGAGAGGTCTCTCCTGCAGGCTCAGTCATGGCTGTTTGTACTGTAAGGTACCTGGTAGTTGAGCCTGACTGGTAGAAGGAGACCTCTCTTAAGCGCTGGTTCAGGAGCCACTGGAGTGGGGACAGTGGTCTCTTGAGCACAGTGGGTAGGAGGGCCTGATGCGGTTCCAGCAGAAGCAGATGATGGTCTGGAAGGATGCCCCTCAAGGATGGCTGAGCTGCGGATGCAGGTATGCGGATGCAGGTATGCGGATGCAGGCCGGTAGGCAGGCAGGTAGCTGAGAAGGCAGCGGCAGGGTGCTTGACAGGCAGGCTGGAAGCAGCGTCCCAGGACACAGGCAGAAGCAAGTCAGACAGTCCGTTTCAGCAGGAGATCAGGCAGGTATGGCAAAGGGGTGATCCAAGAGTAGTCAGGCAGGCAGAGGTTCGGCAACAGATAATCAGATAAACAAGGTCAGGCAGGCCGGGTCGGATTGGAGACTGGAGAATAGTCAGACGTAGCCGGGTCACAGGTAAGTACAAATCAAAGGGGAAACAGGAACGCAGGTACAGAGCTGCAGACAAACAGCATCTGACAGAAGCACCTGTCATCCTTTTAAAGGCGCCTTGGCGCCAAACAGCGCTAGCGCGAACGGGCGCGCGCACGCGCGAACGCTCTCACGGGCACACGCGGGAGCGCTCCGGCGCCCCCTGGTGGGGAATTGAGCAGAATTGTCCTGGAAGAGCTTCTTGTGCACCTGTGTGCACGCATATTTGCCCGGCGGCCACTGATATGCCCCTGACACTGACACACCCAATAGATGTACACGCCCACCAGTATCTTTCAATCTAACTCTTCATGTATGTCTAAAGTGATTGCACCTGATGAGCAGGAACACATAATACTATTCGCAACTGTGTTAGCCTTGGCTATGTGCATCAAATCTACAACTACAGGACAAAGATCAAAGTCCATTTGCATCCACATAAACAAAGGAACAGTTTTCTAAGCATATGTACCTGTGCAATGTAAACCCTAAAATTTGAAATGTCCAAGTCCCTGGCCATGATTAGTGCTAATAAACATTAACATCAGTCCCTGGCTGCAATGAGCTTCCAATATAAAGTCCAAAATTAAATTTCTTACATTAGAACCTATTTGGACAGGAGACAAATAAAGTGCCAGCATGTCTTTGGATTGTGGTGAGAAACCCACACAGGGAGAACATATAAACTTCAACACAAGGATTAGCATGTTGGGGAATTGAACCAACATCCCAGGTGCTGCTAAACAGAACTGCTACCCACTTAGCCACCCCCACGCATGTTCTCTGCATCTCTGTGGTGTGAACCAGCCCTAAGTCCATAGCCATGCTCAGTGTCACAAGCAATATACAATATATTGGCCTAAGTATTGGGATGCCTGCCTTTAAATGCACATGAACTGTAATGGCATCCCAGTATTAGTATTGGGTTCAAAACTCATTTGGCCCACCCTTTGCAGCTATAACAGCTTCAACTCTTCTTGTCCACAAGGTTTAGGAGTGTGTCTATGGGAATGTTTGACGAATTAGCGCTATTAGCACTAATTTGCGCTAAATTGCCACGAATTAGCGCTAATTCGCAGCAATTTACACAAATTAGCGCTGTGGCGCTATAGTAAATGACCCCCTATGTGTATAAACCCTGATATATTCCCTTCAAAGTCTGCCCCAGCCCTTTCTCTGGCTTTATCTGCTTGCTATACCTGAATTCAAAGGATATTTCTTCAGGTATTTTGCTCTAAAAAAAAACCAAAAAACTGAAGGAATATTCTTTGAATTAAGCTAAAAAGAATAGTAATGAAAACCACAGACGTTTCCAGTACTATCCCTCTCACTGCCAATGCTAGTTTGGTTTCTGTATATACAAATTTGCCTTGGATAGTGTGTTTTTACTGTATAGTCACTAAAATGTAAATAAAGGTTATTCAAGATACTGCAAACTATAATAAATAAGTGCAAGGCAACACTTTAAAAAAAAAATTGGATGGAATGGTACGGGAATAGAAGCACCATCAGGATTTTTTTTTTTTTTTTGCTCACTGTTTCCCTATTAGGGAGATTCCCCCTCTAATGCTCCTGATCACCAGTCTCACCAGGTTTATCCAAAATGTTTTGTTTTGTCTCAGAACAAAAATACAGTGGGAATCTTCCAATGGGGACATTGGCCAACTGTCCATGAAGGGATTTTCCTTGCTTTGGAAAGATATCCTCTCACTTCCTGTTGAATGTACAGGATAGGAAGTAAAGGGAAATCTCCCTAATGCGACTCAGATGGAAAAAAACTGATAGTGGTTTCAACCAACCCCTTCTCTATCCAACATTTTAATAAAACATTTTAGCTTTGGATTTACTTTAAGCAGCCAGTTGGACTTCAGCTTACTGTAGTCAGACCTGTCAGTTCTTTTTAAGTCATAACCATGGTTTGCTGTACTTTGCATACCCTCATACTGTATATTACAATTTAATCTGCAATTTACCTGCCTGTGTAATTCTTAACAACTTGCTGCGGTGCTTACCCTAGACCTGATTTCTTACACATGTTGTTTGGCTCCTGTGCTCAACTATGGGCATCGCCTGCTATTCTGTGGGTGTTTATTTCCTTCCTCTTCCATCACCTCCTAGCCTGCCTCCCAGTTCGCTTCCCTATATATAAGACATGTTTAGTGAAGCCCAGTTTGCCTGAGCAACTTCCCAGTTCTCTGGGCTCCTGTTTGACTACCATTATGTGTATTCTGTGTCTGACTTGCTGTGTACCAACCCGGCTTTGTCTACCATCTCTGTTTGCCTTCCACTTGCCCTGACTTCTGCTTGTTTCCTGGATTTCCTTCTGTCTCCTGCCATTTGTCTCCTGCACTCTGCACAAACAAGTGGTTTCTGTATCCTCAGCTGGGGGCAGCAACTTGGTTCCAGCTTGGTGCAAGTCTATCCCCATCATCAGGGGGCTCCTGGTGAAGAAGCAGGCTGGGGCTTAGACTTTGCACCCTGGGGAACTCCAAGTTGCTGATTCACAACGGCTCACTATCACAGACATCTAACAGTTTGCTCAGTCCATTAGTTCCTCAGAGACACCACGGCCTCTTCTGGAACAACTTCAATGTTTGGCAGAGAGAGTTCATATTCAGCAGGCCTATCAAGAGCAGATCATGCAATGTCTGCAGGAACTTTCCTCCCATTTGGACCAGCTGCAGGTTGTGTTAACTTCCTCTCCCTCCATTCCTACCCCTGCTCCGGTTCCTCCCATTGTGCCTCCTGTGTCAGACAGTCCTTCAAAACCCCCAGCTGCTTCTCCTTTGATTTTCTGGTAATCCAAGAGCTTGTTGGGGCTTCATCAATCAGTTCTCAATTCATTTCAAGCTACCAGCCCACTATTTCCCTACTGATCATTCCAAGGTGGTGTACATGATATCACTTCTTTCCAGTGATGCTCTCACTTGGGCTTCCCCACTGTGGGAGCATCAAGATCCTGCGATTTCCAGTCTTACTGCCTTCCAGCAAGCTTTTTGTAAGACCTTCAATGTGCCAGGCAAGAGCACATCCACTGCTGGAGCACTTCTTTGGCTTTGTCAAGAAAGCATGACTGTTGGTCAATATGCAGTCCAGTTTTGCGCCTTGGAACTAGCATGAAACAATGAGGCCCTCACTGTAACTTTTTAGCAGGGTTTAGCGGATCGTATTAAGGGCAAACTAGCTGGTCGAACCATACCCTCCACCCTGGATAACTTGATCGCCCTTAGCATCCAAATCAATGTCTACTTCCAGGACCGAGATCTGAGGGCCTGAACAACCCACCTCTGCAGATATTCCGGCATCTGAAGAACCTATACAATTGGGGAAGGCATGCTTCACACCATAAGAACAATCGTGTCGTCTGAAACTTGCCTATGCTTTATTGCAGTGCTTACGGTCGCATATCAAAGCCCTGTCCTGTCTGCCCGGGAAACTCTCGGCTCTAGGTTGCTTGGAGGGAGGTGATCTAGACCAGAACTTGAACTCCACCACTTTCCCTCGATTTGTCATACCTGTCTCCATTCATTGGGCCCTGAGCTCATATCCAGTATCTGCACATGTGGACTCTGGGGAAGCCCGGAACTTTACTAAGCAGGCCCTGGCTGCTGAATTGGGCATTCATTTTGTTTCACTTGGCAATGCCAATCACTGTATCTGTGGTCGAAATGTCCTTCCGGATCCTAAGTCTTCTTGTGCTATCAGAAAATCAGATTACAGTGCACACATACAAAAATGACACTTAAATTCTACAAGGCTATTTAAAACACCTGAAAATATTCAGCAAATAAGCAAAAAAATATGGGGATTTGATTACACTATATGGCCATATAGTGCTTAAGCTCACTACTGCGTCAAAGTACCCCATTATCGGTGGGTACTACACTAGTCATAGAATGAAAGATCCTAGTTCTCAACCATGGGAGAAATACACTCCTCTATATGGGAGAACTAAAAGGACTCCTCCTATAACACAGGTGGACACTAATAAGAGGTAATGGCAGGGGGAATGGGGTTCTCCAGCCCAAGGGATCTGGTCAGGACATATACAATATACATACACAATCAGACTTGGGGGGCACACCCTAAAATGCACTATATTACAGCTGGTGCAGCTATAAGACCATATAAACAGAAAATCAGATTACAGCGCACACATACAAAAATTAGTGTACACATGTATTAGTGTCCACTTGTGTTATAGGAGGGGTCCTTTTATTTCTCCCATATAGAGGAGTGTATTTGTCCCATGGTTGAGAAGCAGGATCTTTGAATAGCGTAGGACCCACTGATAATGGGGTACTTTGATGCTGTAGTGAGCTTAAGCACTATATGGCCATATAGTGTGACCAAATATGTTCAGGTGTTTTAAAAGTCTTGCAGTATTTAAATGTCATTTTTCTATGTGTGCACTGTAATCTGATTTTCTGTTTTAATGGTCTTATAGCTGCACCAGCTTTAATGTAATGCATTTTAGGGTATGCCTCCTAAGTCTGATTTTGTATATTCTTGTCCTATCATTCTTGGACTTTCAAGGTTGCCAAAATATTTGCCCTACCTAGTTTGGAACTCTGGTCATGTGTTGTCATGGGGGGGGGGTCGCAATGCCATCACTAAGGTGCTCCTACCTCTTTCTGTGCCTGTGACTGAGGTTACCACCTCTCCGATGTTCACTCAACATTATAAGGCCTTCCTAGACATTTTTTGTAAAAAAAACTGCTCCCCTACCTGCTCCTACAGCCAGGCCCCTACCATTGCTGCCTAAACCATCAGCCACTTTACTTACTATACAGCTCAAAGCTCCAACTCTGCTACCATCTGGATTGGTGGAAGCCCAACATCTGCCCTCTGTACCATCTGAGGTCCCAGCTTTGTGTACCCTGTCAGTTAAGACCCCAGCACCCTTACTTCTTTTAACTGCTTTGGAGCCAGCCATGGTTTCCACATTAGTAGCTTCAGTGCCAACCTCAGGTTCAGCACAGTCTGTCATGCCCACTGTACTAATGAAGGCCCCAACTCCCCTACCTTCTCTACCAGCCTCCACAATGATTCCATCAATGCCGGCTTCTACTCCTGCTTCTTTCCCATCACTGCCAGCCTCAACTCCTATTCACTTACCTTTGCTAATAGCCTCCATCCCTACTCCTGTGTTCTCTCTGCCAGCATCTTCAACCTCTTGGTTGATGATATCTGCTCCAGACCAAGAACCTAACTTATCTTTTCCTGTTCTTGCACTCCTTCGGTGGACCATGCTCCTGTCTCACTGTTGCCTTCCTCTGGCAGCAATCCCTTGGTCATCTCTGTGTTAACTCACATTTTCATGGTGTATGGTCATTATCCTTCTGTAAAATTTCCCATTCCCATCTCTTCTGTGGTACTTGCGACTGCATAGCCGCAAAGATCTTTCAAGTCTATCTGGGCACACATTTCCAAAAACTTACATCTGGCAGCTTCCAAGTACAAAGTAGCTGCAGATTGTCATCACCGTGTGAGTCCCAAATGTCTACCTGGTGAAAAGGTTTTGCTCTATACTCAGAATAGCCATCTCTGAGTAGCGTCTGTGAAATTTGCTCTTTTTTTCATTGGTCCCTTTACAATCCTCTGCCGGGTTAATCCTGTTGCTTTCAAGCTTCAATTACCTTCACATTTAAGGATCCTTAATGTCTTCATGTTTCTCTCCTAAGACTGTACAGGTTTTCCTGTTCTCTTAATCGTCTTTTCTCCAACAATCAATACCACAGATCAGTATGAAATCAAGTAAAGCTTGAATTCCAAATACTCCAGGGGAAGGCTTTTATGTCTAATTGACTATAAGGGATATGGTCCTGAGGAAAGGTGTTGGATTCCTTCTACTGATGTTTCTACCTCCTGTTTTGGTGAAAAATTTTCATTAGAATTTACCTCTTAAGTATGGCTCTAAACTAGTGGGGATGCCTCGTAAGAGGGGATACTATCACAATTTAGCCTACTGTTTTCCTGCCTGTGCAATTCTTAGATTCCTCACTGCAGTGCTTCTCCAAGACCTGATTCCTTTAACATGTGTTGTTTGGGTTGCATGCTCACCTATGGGCATAGTCTGTTATTCTCTGGGATTATATTTTCATTCCCTTACATCACTTCCTGGCCTGCTTTCAAGTTTGCTTCCCTATATAAGACATGCTTAGTGCACCTTACGCTACCTTAGGCACTTCCCAGTTCTCTGAGCTCCTGTTTGCCTACTATTATGTGTATTCTATGTCTGACTTCCTGTGTACCGACTTCGGCTTCATCTACCGTCTGTGGTTTCTTGCTATCTGCCCTGACCTCGGCTTGTTTCCTGGATTTCCTTCTGTCTCCTGTCGTTTGTACTCTACACATGCGTACTGGTTCCAGCTTAGATTCCACACCCTGGGAAACCCCGAGCTGGTGATCTACAAGGGCTTACTATCACAGAAATCTGACACTGTAGCTTTGAACTTTAATAAATGATCCAATTTATGCCAACTAGCCATCCCAGAAACACAAGCTCTAGTTTTATCATAGTGAGTTATGTAATACTTTGGGCACAATGTTCTATTTGCATTCAAGAATGTTACATCATTTCTTGTTTCCCTTGGAGTAAGTGATAGGTCATCTGGGGCTACGATTCCAAGAAACAAATCCTTTGTGGATTGAATGTGTGTCTGTCCCTTCTGTTTCTTACTGGAACTTGACTGGAGAAGAAGGCACCTTATCTGTGCACCGTGGGAGTTTATATGCTGAGACTCTCCAAGGTGTGTAAAGTGGCTATGTTGGATTTATAGCAAAGAGATTATTGCATGCACTTCCTGCCCTTGTTGGAGCTGTCAGTTGTTACTTTCAAAGTTAGCAATCACAATCTGATCATATTGATCTTGTACAAAGTGATTGCATGTATGTCAATCGAAAATCAACAACTAGATTTTCCTGATTATTAGATTGTAGATGTGTCTGATCTGCAGAGATTCATTCTATGAATCCAGGCAATTATGATTCCTCCTGACCTGTGATTATCTGCCAAAGTCTACATAAAAGTATTGAAATGAATTCACTACTATTGTACAGCTTGGAATGAGAATATGAAAATATAATGAAAGTGTCCCAAAAGGTTTCCTTAAAGCGGAGGTCCACTCTAAAAAAAAAAAAAAAAAAAAAAAAAAATGCATAAACAGGCTCTTTAAATTTAAAAAAAAAATGTTTTACTTACCTAAAAACGCCTGTTGCTAGGCAGTCTTCCTAATCTGCCACTTCCTTCTCCACGGAGCTGTTCCTTCTCTTCATCCCTCGCGTGGTAATCTGGGAAATTGGGTGCGCTGTCTTCTGGGACCTGTGTGTCCCAGAAAACAGCCGCCCATTCACAAAGCGCCGCGCGACTTGCACATGCACAGTAGGAAACAGGCAGTGAAGCCACAAGGCTCCACTGCCTGCTTCCCTTAGATAGAATGGCGGCGCCGGCACCCGATCCGATGGACGGATCGGCCTCTGGGCCCTCCCTGGACAGGTAAGTGTCCTTATTAAAAGTCAGCAGCTACAGTATTTGTAGCTGCTGACTTTTATTGTTTTTTTTCTTTCAGCTGGAACACCACTTTAAGCTGGATACACATTATACAATTTTGTTTACATTTTTTCCTTTAGATTTACCAAAATCATATAATATGAGATCAAACCTTAAAGCGTAATTCCACTTTTGTTGAGAAAAAAAACATTCCCCTCTGGGTGATATATGTACATTGCGAGGTTTATAACAACCTTTCCTGACACAAGCATGACAGCATACACGAATGGGATAGGCTCCGCCTCTCGCCCAATAATACTGGTTATACTATATATAAATGAGTCGCCTCCCCCCGGGCGGCATTCTCTTTTTGTTCCTCAAATGGTTATAGCTTCAGTATCTCACAAAAGTGAGTACACCCCTCACATTTTTGTAAATATGTTATTATATCTTTTCATGTGACAACACTGAAGAAATTACACTTTGCTACAATGTAAAGTAGTGAGTGTACAGCTGGTATAACAGTGTAAATTTTCTGTCCCCTCAAAATAACTCAACACACAGCCATTAATGTCTAAACCACTGGCAACAAAAGTGAGTACACACCTAAGTAAAAAAGGCCAAATTGGGCCCAATTAGCCATTTTCCCTCCCTGGTGTCATGTGACTCATTAGTGTTACAAGTTCTCAGGTGTGAATGGGGAGCAGGTGTGTTAAATTTGGTGTTATCGCTCTCACTCTCTCATGCTGGTCACTGGAAGTTCAACGTGGCACCTCATGGCAAAGAACTCTCTGAGGATCTGAAAAAAATAATTGTTGCTCTTCATAAAGATGACCTAGACTATAAGAAGATTGTCAAGACCTTGAAACTGAGCTGCAGCACGGTGGCCAAGACCATATAGCAGTTTAACAGGAGAGGTTCCACTCAGAACAGGCCTCACCATGGTTGACCAAAGAAGTTGAGTGCACGTTCTCAGCGTCATATCCACAGGTTGTCTTTGGGAAATACACGTATCAGTGCTGCCAACACTGCTGCAGAGGTTGAAGGGGTGGGGGGGTCAGTCTGTCAGTGCTCAGACCATACGCTGCACACTGCATCAATATGGTCTGCATAGCTGTCATCCCAGAAGGAAGCCTCTTCTAAAGATGATGTACAAGAAAGCCCGCAAAACAGTTTGCTGAAGACAAGCAGACTAAGGATATGGATTACTGGAACCATGTCCTGTGGCCTGATGAGACCAAGATAAACTTATTTGGTTCAGATGGTGCCAAGCGTGTGTAGCGACAACCAGGTGTGACGAGTACAAAAACAAGTTTGTCTTGCCTACAGTCAAGCATGGTGGTGGGAGTGTCATGGGGAGCTACAGTTCATTCAGGGAACCATGAATGCCAACATGTACTGTGACATACTGAAGCAGAGCATGATCCCCTTCCCTCAGAGACTGAGCAGCAGGGCAGTATTCCAATATGATAACGACCCCAATAACACCTCCAAGACGACCACTGCCTTGCTAAAGAAGCTGAGGGTAAAGGTGATGGACTGGTTAAGCATGTCTCCAGACCTAAACACTATTAAGCATTTGTGGGGCATCCTCAAACTGAAGGTGGAGGAGTGCAAGGTCTCTAACATCCACCAGCTCCGTAATGTCATCATGGAGGAGTGAAAGAGGACTCCATTGGCAACCTGTGAAGCTCTGGTGAACTCCATGCCCAAGAGGTTTAAGGTAGTGCTGAAAAATAATGGTGGCCACACAAAATATTGACACTTTGGGCCCAATTTGGACATTTTCACTTAGGGGTGTACTCACTTTTGTTGCCAGCGGTTTAGACATAAATGTCTGTGTGTTGATTTATTTTGAGGGGACAGCAAATTTACACTGTTATACAAGCTGTACAGTCACTACTTTACAATGTAGCAAAGTATAATTTCTTCAGTGTTGTCACATGAAAAGATATAATAAAATAGTTACAAAAATGTGAGGGGTGTACTCACTTTTGTGAGATACTGTATGAATCAAAGAAGATTTTTTATTTTTGCCCTCACCTTGCCAGATTCATCTGGCCAACCATACAGGTTCAGCCTCTTTCCTGTGACGAAGCCCCTCTGTTTGGTTGTAAATCTTCCACACGATGGAGACCCCCCCGGTCCAGATACTGGGGGGCTGGGATACTGGTCTCTGGATGCAGGTAAAACCATTCTGCCTTGTGGTTGGGTTGGGACTGATCCAGTCTCCCTTCCCTGGTGAGTTGTAGCCCCACCACACACATTTTTGTTAGTCTGGTTTTGGGTATGTTGGTTTCCCTTGCAGAGATGCTGGAATTTTTTGTCAGGGCTACCCCCTTCCAAGATGGCTCCTTGTCTGCTTCCTGTGGCTAGACTGTGCTTTCAGTCGGTAGGGAGCAGCAAGATGATGTTGGGGTAACTGCTGGCCTGCTGTAGTAGCAGCCGGGAGCCCCAGACGGCTGCCTGGGAATGGATTGATGGCCACCTGTTCAGGAATGGAGCCTCCCCCATCCCCCCTTAGAGTCAGTCAGGGAGGGTTGCTGCACGGAGAAGGTAAGCTTTCCATGGGCTGTCATGGTGTGTCTGAATCATTATGCTGTTAATATACAAGCTGCCAAAGTAGGTTAAACTGCTGTGTATAGTTCTGTCTGTTTCATTTGCTTCACAGGTTTTGTTTGTCTGCAGGACTACTAATGCCGTGTACACACGGGAGGACTTTTCGACCGGACTGGTCCAACGGGACGAATCCGTCGGACAATCCGACCGTGTGTGGGCTTCATCGGACCTGCAGCGGACTTTTTGGGTCGAAAATCAGATGGACTTTAGATTTGGAACATGTTTCAAATCTTTCCCACGGACTTGAGTCCGGTCGAAAAATCCACTCCTCTGTATGCTAGTCCGACGGACGTAAACCGATGCTAGAGCAACTATTGGCTACTGCCTATCAACTTCCTTATTTAAGTCCGGTCATACATTATCACGTACGAATCCGTCGGACTTTGGTGTGATCGTGTGTAGGTAGTCCGTTTGTTCGAAAGTCCGTCGAAAGTCTGTCGGAAGTCCGTCAAAAGTTCGTCGAAAGTCTGTCGGAAAGACCATTGGACCTTTGATGCCAAAAAGTCCGCCCGTGTGTACACGCCATAATGCATGAACTGATATACAGGTGTTTGCTGCAAAGTTGAGTCTTTCCTATTAACTCAGCAATGCCTGGCTTTACAGATTTGGGATCACTGTGTCAATGCTCTAATGCTTGGATTTGCTGTTTTTAACCTTTTACAGGGCGGTCGCCTAGGGTAGGTAATCTTGCCAGTTATATTAACCCTTCACTGCGAAGCTTATGACAGAGTGATGCTTCAATATGGATGCCACTGCTATGCATTTATGTTGCTGCTGTGTGTTTAAGGTTTGCTTTTGGGTGCAATGTGTTTAATGATTGCTATGCATTAACCTATTATGTCTAATGCCAGCATGAAAAAATTCAGTGTTGTGCTTAAGTTACAGTCCTTTAAGTAATCGGTTTATACACTACTATCTGTAATTGCTCCTATCTAAGGGTTTAACCCTTGCTCACAAGCATACAGATCCATTTGCTGCTTCAATGTCTTAATATTCTTTAAACAATTTAAAAAAAAACATTTGAAAAAAAAAATGTTTTTAACTTACCTGAAACCCCTGTTGCTAGGCAGTCTTCCTAATCTGCCTCTTCCTATTCCGCGGCGCTTCCTCCTCTTCGGCGAGCGGCCCTGTTGCCTTCTGGGACATGTGTGTGTCCCAGAAAACAACAGGGCCATTCACAAAGCGGTGCACAACTCACGTATGCGCAGTAGGAAATGGGCAGTGAAGCCGCAAGGCTCCACTGCCTGTTTCCCGTCGTTAAGATGGAGGTGCCGGCAGCCGGTCTGATAGACGGATCAGCCTCGGAGGGCCAACATTGCGGGCTCGCTGGACAGGTAAGTGTCCTTATTAAAAACTCAGCAGCTACAGTGTTTGTAGCTGCTGACTTTAGAAAAAAAATTGCGGCCGGAACACCCCTTTAAGGCTATGTCCTAGCCAGCTATTTGGTTCTCAGCAGACGAATTGAAGGCAAACCTGGCCAGTAATATGCCTCTGTGGTGCTTGACACATAAGTGAATTTGGAGTGACCAGCGAGGCAGTATAACCACTATGGAGGCAGCAGGCTGTTCCTCCTCCTATTCTGTGAGGGTAGTCAAGCCCTATGGCTTAACCCACTGACTGCGTATACCTCTTCTAAGTCGAATGGAATGTGATTTAAGATTGAATCAGTGATGTCCCGATCAGGGACTAATCCCTTAGGCTAGTCACCTAGGCCCAGAACAAAGAGTAGTGACAGGGCCTTAGAGGAGCTAGAGAAGAGATTGGAAGATCCATAATCCCAAGTCTGCTCCTCTTAAGGAGCAGCAAAGTTCCTTTTCACTCAAATGTGCACAGTAGGTGTTATATTGCAGAAATTAATGCAAATTTGGGTAGGAGGCTCAGGATCAGTGGGGCCTGTGCAGCACTTGTTTTTGTGATGTGATCTGTCTGCAACAAAAACCTTGGGACAACAACGTAAGATTCCTGGTGTGCTGGTAAGTTGTACTTTGTGCAGTAAGAAAGTCAATAGAATTTCTTTCCACTCTTCCTATTCCTCTAATTACTACTTTGGTTCTTTTAGAGATATCAAGGCTTTAAGCAAATGTTACCAAATCTTGTCCAACAGGAACCATTGGTCCATTGTTCTTAGTCAGAAAGCAGATTTAGGCAAGATATGGAACGAAGGATCAAGATAAAAAAAAAAAAAAGTCATATGGAGTCATTGAGAACAATCACTCAAACCATCAGATAAAGCAGCTACAGTTTCTCTAGATCTAGCTGATGTGTACATACGCACGTCGGTACGCCCAGGCTTCTGAGAGTTTCACTTTGGGTTTGTTCAACAACCTTTTGACCTTTCCACATACTCAAGACATTTTTCCAGAACGTTGCTTCCAGTAGTGGCCATCTTGCAGAGGCAAGGGCTGCAGGTTCCTTATGCGAACAACAGCTGCGGGTGGCTCAACCTCCTTCAGGTCCTGGCAAAACCCTGATTCAGAGGGAAGGCCAAGTTATCTCATTACAATAATGACATTTTAGACATTTAGGAGAATACTGTAGAGTTGCCCTCATGGAGGGTGACAGTAATGGATCTTATGTAGAGGCAAGTCCTAGCTCTATCCCATCTGTTTGTATCCCATGGTTTCAAATGGTCGAGAAGTAGTCTGCAGTAATCCATGCAATCGGTTGGACGCACTGGAAGATTGAGAACATCATAAACTGGCCTTCTAAGGTAATGCAAGATTTGCTTCCTATTCCAGGGAAGATTACGCCACATATGGGACTAGTCCCATTGATGGTGGCAAAGGATAGTTAATCTTATCAACTTCCAGGCATACCATTTATCAAAGTCTATTCACTTTCTTAGTATTCACCTCAGTGACCTCCAAGGTCAATGACGTAGGCCAATGGTGGATGAAGTGTCTAACATCAGGGGTACAGTGATTCCCAAGTGGGGAAGTCTTTGGGCAACACAGCCTAGGAGGCCTCAGTTATGCCCCAGACGGCAATAGGTAATCTCCTATCATCATGACAAAAGGTATCTCCCATTCAGGTTTGCCAACAGTAAAACCTGTCTCATCCCATTGCTCTGTTTTCTGGTTTCCCAGAACTTCCTGTCAGCAATGGTAAAATATTAAGCCTTGGATGTCAAGGGTGAGTCCCTAGACCAGCAAGCGTTTCAATGAATTTCAACTTGGCAGTAAACTCATTGGTCAGGAAGGGCAGTTATTCCTGCAAGAGGAGCTTTCCAGAAGTGGAAGCAGTGGATCTACTAACATCCAGCTGGGTTGGCAGGTTAGCGTATATAGCCACCAGACTCTGATCTCCAAGCTCCTCATCAGGATCATAGTACATAGTTAGATAGTTAGGCAGGTTGAAAAGACACAAGTCCATCTAGTTCAACCAGATACAGCTGGGATAAGGGCAATAATGATCCGGTGGCCTTATTGGCTGTGCTGTCCTCAAAGTACAGTCTTTGGCCCAAGAATCCTCCTATTCTATTCTTCCTGAGATCTCAGACCTTACACAGCAGAGCCAAGTGTATCCAAATTCAGCAACGTTGGATCTGGCAATTGGGAGACCACGTTAGGAAGGCTCATCGAGGGGTCTCACCATTATTATTTGAAGCCTTGTGGAAACCAGGGGAACCTATGGCAAACTCCAGGTTTACTAGAACATGGGAAATCTTACAGAATTTAAGGATAGAATCCTCTTCTCCCGGCTGCAAAGATTAAGATGGCTGCACGTAATATATAATAAGGGATTGGTCAGGTCCTCAATTCCTGAGATCCAGGGACCGCCACACATCTGGGGGAACCAATTCCGAAAGACCAGTACAGATCGTTCTTTCCCTTTAGAACTTGCAGTGCAACTAGTGTTGGGAAGGTTGTCCCACTCCTCCATTCTTCTGAACAAGACTACTTCAATAGGTTCAGTGACACTAAAGCAGTATTTCCTAAAGATATCACATCTGGGAGAATTATTTCAAAGATCCAAGTGTCAAGGGGTAAACTACCTCATTGCTACCATAATCAAACAAAATAGCTCTGGTTTCTTCCTCTCCAGCACCAGACGAGGGTCTGCATCCATGCTTCTGGGTCAAGACATCATCCTTCCGGCATGTCCAAACTGAAATATCTGCGTCACCACAAGCTGGAGTAATGGACTCTATGTGGAAGAAATACATGGAAGTGGCCCTTCTCTAGAAGGTCAAACAGTGGCCTCTTTAGGCCTGGCAATATCAGAAGAAGACTGTCCACTAAGACAATGGCATTATCTCGGGTCCTTTCCTCAGCTCCCGTGCTGGACATAATTACAGGCATACCCCACTTTTAAGTACACAATGGGGTTTATTTACTAAAGCTGTAAAGTGCAAAATCAAGCTCACTTCTGCATAGAAACCAATGAGCTTCTAACCTCAGCTTGTTCAATTAAGCTTTGGTAATAAAAAGTGGAAGCTCATTGGTTTCTATGCAGAAGTGAGATTTTGCACTTTCCAGCTTTAGTAAATAAACCCCATTGTGTACTTAAAAGTGGGGTATGCCTGTATCTGGCTGACCTCCGGCAGGTGGTATCGCATGGCCTATTATCAGCTCTTATGTGAGTACTTTCAGTTATGGCCGTCTATTTGTTCATCATCATCTTTAACCACTTGACCACTGGGCACTTAAACCCCCTTAATAACCAGACCAATTTTCAGCTTTTGGTGCTCTCACATTTTGAATGACAATTACTCAGTCATGCAACACTGTATCTATATGAAATTTTTGTCCTTTTTTTCACACAAATAGAGCTTTCTTTTGGTGGTATTTAATCACTGCTGGGTTCTTTATTTTTTGTGCTATAAAAGAAAAAAGACCGAAAAATCTGTAAAAAAATACATTTTTCTTTGTTTCTGTTATAAAATTTAGAAAATTAGTAATTTTTCTTCATATATTTTGGCCAAAATTTATACCGCTACATATCTTTGGTAAAAATAACCCAAATTAGTGTATATTATTTGGTCTTTGTGAAAGTTATAGCGTCCACAAGCTATGGTGCCAATATCTGAAAATTGATCACACCTGAAGTACTGACGGCCTATCTAAATTCTTGAGACCCTAACATGCAAGAAAAGTTAAAATACCCCCCAAATGACCCCTTTTTGGAAAGAAGACATTCCAAGGTATTTAGAAAGATGCATGGTGAGTTTTTTGAAGTTGTCATTTTTTTCCACAATTCTTTGCAAAATCAAGTTTTTTTTTTTCTTGTTTTTTTTCGTCACAAAATTGTCATATTAGCAGGTTATTTCTCACACACAGCATATGCATACCACAAATTACACCCCAAAACACATTCTACTATTACTCCCGAGTACGGCGATACCACATGTTTGAGACTCTTACACAGCGTGGCCACATACAGAGGCCCATCATGCAGGGGAGCACCTTCAGGCGTTCTGGAGCACCCAGGCCAATTCTGACATTTCTCTCCTACATGTAAAAATCATCATTTATTTGCTAGAAAATTACATAGAACCCCAAAACATTATATATGTTTTTTTAGCAAAGACCCTAGAGAATACAATAGCGGTCATTGCAACTTTTTATCTCGCACGATATTTGCGCAGCAATTTTTCGAACGCGTTTTTTTGGGGGAAAAAAATTGTTTTTTGCTTTAAAAAAAAAAAACAGTAAGGTTAGCCAATGTTTTTGCATAATATGAAAGATGAAGTTACGCCGAGTAAATAGATACCTAACATGTCACCTTTCAAAATTGCACACGCTTGTGGAATGGTGCCAAACTTCGCCACTTAAAAATCCCCATAGGCAACACTTTAAAATTTTTTACTGGTTACAAATTTTGAGTTACAGAGGAGGTCTAGTGCCAAAATATTGCTCTCGCTCTACCGATCGCAGCGATACCTCACATGTGTGGTTTGAACACCGTTTTCATATGTGGGCGGGACTTACGTATGCGTTCGCTTCTGCATGCGAGCACACGGACAGGGGCGCTTTAAAATTTTTTTATTTTTTTTTATTGTTCATTTTACTTTATTTATTTTAGTTTGACACTTTTTTCCAAAAAATATTTTTTTTGATCACTTTTATTCCTATTACAAGGAATGTAAACATCCCTTGTAATAGGAATATGGCATGACAGATCCTTTTTACAGTGAGATATGGGGTCAATAAGACCCCACATCTCACCTCTAGGCTGTGCCTGAAATAAAAAAAAAAAAAAAAAAAGATCCTGGCTTCGATCGTAGCGGTGAGTCGGTAGAAGCACCGGAGGGTGGCGGGAGGGGGGGACGTCCCCTCTCACCTCCCGTAAGAACGATCAAGCAGTGTAACAGCCGCTATGATCATTCTTATGGTGTAGGGAATCGCTGGCTGAAAAAGCTGATATCTGAATGATGCCTGTAGCTGCAGGTATCATTCAGATATCCCCGCATAAAGTCAAGGAAGTCGTATGACGGAAGGCGGGAAGTGGTTAAAACGCTTTTTTTTTTTTTAACACAAAGTTGTCCATTTATACAATATTTCTAACACATAGCATGTACATACCAAAAATGACACCCCAAAATAGATTCTCCTACTCCTCCTGAGTACGGCGATACCACATGTGTGAGACTTCCACAGCCTGGCCACATACAGAGGCTAAGTACAGCCGATTAAGGCTGAGCATGGCTGGGTATGGCTGAGCATGGCTGGGTATGGCTGAGCATGGCTGGGTATGGCTGAGCATGGCTGGGTATGGCTGAGCATGGCCGAGTATGGCTGAGCATGGCTGGGTATTGCAGAGTATCGCTGAGTATGACTGGGTATGGCAGAGTATGGCTGGGTATCACCGAGTATTGCAGAGTATAGCTGGGTATTGCGGGGTATTGCAGAGTATGGCTGGGTATGGCAGAGTATTGCGGGTTATGGCAGAGTATTGCAGATTTTTGCGGGGTATTGCAGAGCATGGCTGGGTATGGCAGAGTATGGCTGGGTATCACCGAGTATTGCAGAGCATGGCTGGGTATGGCAGAGTATGGCTGGGTATCACCGAGTATTGCAGAGTATGGCTGGGTATTGCGGGGCATTACAGAGTATTGCGGGATATTTCAGGGTATTGCAGGGTATGGCAGAGTATTGCGGGGTATTGCAGGGTATGGCAGAGTATTGCGGGGTATTGCAGGGTATGGCAGAGTATTGCGGGGTATTGCAGGGTATGGCAGAGTATTGCGGGGTATTTCAGGGTATTGCAGAGTATTGCGGGGTATTGCAGGGTATGACAGAGTATTGCGGGGTATTGCAGGGTATGGCAGAGTATTGCGGGGTATTTCAGGGTATTGCAGGGTATGGCAGAATATTGCGGGGTATTGCAGGGTATGGCAGAGTATTGCGGGGTATTTCAGGGTATTGCAGGGTATGGCAGAGTATTGCGGGGTATTGCAGGGTATGGCAGAGTATTGCGGGGTATTTCAGGGTATGGCAGAGTATTGCGGGATATTGCAGGGTATGGCAGAGTATTGCGGGGTATTGCAGGGTATGGCAGAGTATTGCGGGGTATTGCAGGGTATGGCAGAGTAGTGCGGGGTATTGCAGGGTATGGCAGAGTATTGCGGGGTATTCCAGGGTATGGCAGAGTAGTGCGGGGTATTTCAGGGTATTGCAGGGTATGGCAGAGTATTGCGGGGTATTTCAGGGTATGGCAGAGTATTGCGGGGTATTGCAGGGTATGGCAGAGTATTGCGGGGTATTGCAGGGTATGGCAGAGTATTGCGGGGTATTTCAGGGTATTGCAGGGTATGGCAGAGTATTGCGGGGTATTGCAGGGTATGGCAGAGTATTGCGGGGTATTGCAGGGTATGGCAGAGTATTGCGGGGTATTGCAGGGTATGGCAGAGTATTGCGGGGTATTTCAGGGTATTGCAGGGTATGGCAGAGTATTGCGGGGTATTGCAGGGTATGGCAGAGTATTGCGGGGTATTGCAGGGTATGGCAGAGTATTGCGGGGTATTCCAGGGTATGGCAGAGCAGTGCGGGGTATTACAGGGTATTACAGAGTATTGCGCGGTATTCTAGGGTATGGCAGAGTATTGCGGGGTATTCCAGGGTATGGCAGAGTATTGCGGGGTATTTCAGGGTATGGCAGAGTATTGCGAGGTATTTCAGGGTATGGCAGAGTATTGCGGGGTATTGCAGGGTATGGCAGAGTATTGCGGGGGTATTCCAGGGTATGGCAGAGTATTGCGGGGTAATCCAGGGTATGGCAGAGTATTGCGGGGTATTCCAGGGTATGGCAGAGTAGTGCGGGGTATTGCAGGGTATGGCAGAGTATTGCGGGGTATTTCAGGGTATTGCAGGGTATGGCAGAGTATTGCGGGGTATTTCAGGGTATTGCAGGGTATGGCAGAGTATTGCGGGGTATTGCAGGGTATGGCAGAGTATTGCGGGGTATTTCAGGGTATTGCAGGGTATGGCAGAGTATTGCGGGGTATTGCAGGGTATGGCAGAGTATTGCGGGGTATTTCAGGGTATTGCAGGGTATGGCAGAGTATTGCAGGGTATGGCAGAGTATTGCGGGGTATTGCAGGGTATGGCAGAGTATTGCGGGGTATTGCAGGGTATGGCAGAGTATTGCGGGGTATTGCAGGGTATGGCAGAGTATTGCGGGGTATTTCAGGGTATTGCAGGGTATGGCAGAGTATTGCGGGGTATTGCAGGGTATGGCAGAGTATTGCGGGGTAATGCAGGGTATGGCAGAGTATTGCGGGGTATTCCAGGGTATGGCAGAGTAGTGCGGGGTATTGCAGGGTATGGCAGAGTATTGCGGGATATTCCAGGGTATGGCAGAGTATTGCGGGGTATTCCAGGGTATGGCAGAGTATTGCGGGGTATTCCAGGGTATGGCAGAGTATTGCGGGGGTATTCCAGGGTATGGCAGAGTATTGCGGGGTATTCCAGGGTATGGCAGAGTATTGCGGGGTATTCCAGGGTATGGCAGAGTATTGCGGGGTATTCCAGAGTATGGCAGAGTATTGCGGGGTATTGCAGGGTATGGCAGAGTATTGCGGGGGTATTGTGGGGCATAGCAGAGGGCATTGCAGAGTAATGCACAGCATTGCAGGGAATGCAGAGTAGTGAGGGATGGCTGAGCATGGATGGATGGATGTCTCTGTGCAGCGCTGTGGGCACTACAGATGCAGCCCACAACGCTGCTACCATCCATCCATCCCCCTCTCCGCTCACAGTGTACCGATCGGTACACAGGAGGGGAGGAGAGGGGGAGGAGAGGAACCGGCGTCATCAGATGACGCCGGTTTATTTACACGTGATCGCTCCGTCATTTAATTAGCGGCCATTTACGATTAGCGGCCATTTACCGAGATCCGTGATGCGCCGGGTTCTCTGGACCCGGCGGTCACGGATGCTCTCGAATGCGCGCCCTACGGGGCGCGCGAGAGCAGAATTCTGGGAGGACGTCCCTGGACACCCTCCCAGAGTTAAGCAACCGCCCTGTAGCCGTCATTTGGCTATGGGCCGGTTGTTAAGTGGTTAATCCCTCTACCCCTCCAGTCTGTGGTTATATCAAACTATAATGGTGATTTTTTTTTTTTATCCCCTTTTTAGTACATGGATGCATTTGCACCTGATGAGTGGATAGAAGTCCACGAAACGTCGTTGAGCTTATTTTGATGCATTCATCTCATATTTATGATTCCAGATGTTTTTCATTGCTCTACCACCCTGACATCATGTTATGCCTACTCCATTTGAGGGACTGTGATGTATAATATTTACTTTCTGTGTCATGTTGGTGACTATCCTCAATATGTATGTTGATACTTTGTATTTTATAAGCCAATGTGCTATTATGCGTTTATATGGGTTGATCCATGCCCTATATTTGGACTAATAAAAAATGCAA
Organism: Lithobates clamitans; assembly: GCA_037952925.1. Classification (NCBI taxonomy): domain Eukaryota; kingdom Metazoa; phylum Chordata; class Amphibia; order Anura; family Ranidae; genus Lithobates; species Lithobates clamitans. The sequence continues at coordinate 986,414 of JBBGZY010000418.1, forward strand.
TTTTTTACATATGTATATGGTTTTGTCTGGCTCTACCCCACGCACCTCATCTAAAGTCCCACCCTTTCCCCTCTTTTTTGCAAAAGCAACCAGGGATGAAGGCGCAATATTCCCTGTTGCGTCTGATTTAAAGTCCCAAAATATTCCCCTTTTTTCTTTACCTCGGGTCAGAGTAGTCTAAGGGGCTTAAAGGACAAAGATAAATTCATCAATCTAGTGCAGAGCTCATTTTATCAGATGGGTGGCATGCTCATGGGCAAAATTCAGAGGTCCAGAATTTTACAGGCTACCAACCAGGTTTATATACTACAAACCATTTTTTTGCCTATTGCAAAGTCAATCAAGCAACATTGGAAGCAGGGGAGTTGAATTCAGTCCTAAACTAATCTAATATGTTAATTCAAACGCTTCAGCATGGCCCTCCCTTATAGGTTTTGTTGGTGCGCTACATCCTATTCGTGTATGCTGTCATGTTTGTGTCAGGGAAACTGAAAATGTTATACTTACCTGACGGTAATTTTCCTTTTCTGATGCAAAGCATGACAGCATAAAGGTCCCTCCCTTGTGTGTTTCGCATTTGAGTATAGTTATGAGAATGCCGCCTGGGGGGAGGCGACTTATTTATATATAGTATAACCAGTCCTGATTGGGCGAGAGGCGGAGCCTATCCCATTCGTGTATGCTGTCATGCTTTGCATCAGAAAAGGAAAATTACCATCAGGTAAGTATAAAACTTTCCGTTTTGTTGCAGATTCCTACCTTTTGTTATTCTGGAGAAATTCATGTGTGTTTGTCTGTGCCTCTGTTCTGAGTGGGTCTAATGGGAGTGGTTTCATAATTAATTATCAGGTTTGCAGCTGCAGAGCACTAATGGGGAAATTATGTTTCTGGGGAGTGGTCAGTATACACTCTGTGTAAAGAACAACTCCAGGTAGACATATTGCAATACATTCTCAGAAAATTACAGTGACTGCAGATTTAAAAGTAAAGAATAATTTTTAATAACATTCAATGAGAATATGTTTAGTGTCGCAATTATATGCATTATATTATTTTTTCTTTATTTGCTATTTTTTTTTCTCCACAAAAGTGGAGATACCCTTTAACGGTTTCAATTTGTATGCAATCAGGCAGGCCCTTGTACTACATGGTTTTGGTAAATCTAAAGGAAATCAAAAGTTGTGTAGTGTGTATCCAGCTTTATCCTAAATGTGTTTGGTGACGGCGAGCTTGATTTACTAGACAATGTTTAGAATCTTTCACAATTGTATGAATATTCACTTCAATTATCCAATTATGTGAAAAACAAATTACTGTGTACTTTGAATAGCCAATTTTGTGCAGATAAAATACGTAAACAGGAATTTACTCTTCACATGGTTGGCTAATTGAATTGAATACAATTTATTGCGTGAAGGTTCTCAATGTCTTTATTAAATAAAAATAAATCATCCTTATTGTCTCTGCCAATGCAGAAACTCTCAGAGAACTTTAAATAGGAAGGTTTGTGATCAGAATCTATGACTAGTAGTATAACATTATCTAGATTTTCATTACATGAAATGATGATGATTATGTGAAATTATTTTTTTTTTAGACGGTACATGGTGGAACTCAGTTCTGCCACCTCTGTTGGAGGGGCAGAGCAGCAAATGAGTGTGCACTTAGGCCCCTTTCACGCTGAGGCGTTGCAAAACCGCGCTAAAAATGCTTAGCGCTATTAATGCGGTTTTACCTCGTTTGTGCTCAAAATAGTGCTAACGCCCATGCGTTTTAACAGCGCTTTTAAATCGCTTTTGAAGCGTTGGCGTCAGCAAACAACCTCACCCCCTTATATCACATCCTGTGCACTTCCTGTTATTTCGTGAGAGATGGAGTATTATGAGCTGCTGCTACATGTTTGGGAACATATTCTCCAACAACAGAGACCACAACGTCGCTTTTGGGTTCATTCTATCTAACAAATGCACTCTGAGAGAGGACAATTTGTGTTGCTCTATCATGACCTGAGAGTGCACCATGATAAATTCAGAAATTACACTCGGATGAGCAAAGTAAGTCACAATATCCTAGTTCTCTAAACCCAGCCCCGGTAGTCCCAAACCCCTAATCCCAGTCCCGGTATGTCCAAAACCCCTAACCTAGTCCTGGCAGTACCTAACCATAATCCCAGTCCCCATAGTCCCAAACCCCCAACCCTAACCCTACTTCCATTCCTCATAATCCCAAACCCCTAACCCTAACCCTAATCCCACTCCTCATCATCCCAAACCCCTAACCCTAATCCCAGTCCCCATAGTCCCAAACTCCTAACCCTAATCACAGTCTCCATAGTCCCAAACTCCTAACCCTAATCCCAGTCCTCATAGTCCAAAACACCTAACCCTAACCCCAGTCCCCTTAGTCCCAAACCCCTAACCCTAACCTTAATCCCACTCCGCATAGTCCCAAACTCTTAACCCTAATCCCACTCCTCATAGTCCCAAACTCCTAACCCTAACCCTAATCCCAGTCCCCATAATCCCAAACCCCTAACCCTAATCCCACTCCTCATAGTCCCAAAAGCCTAACACTAATCCCACTCCGCATAGTCCCAAACACCTAGCCCTAATCCCAGTCCCCATAATCCCAAACCCCTAACCCTAATCCCAGTCCTCATAGTCCCAAACACCTAACCCTAACCTAGTGCATTGTGTGTAGGTAGGAACAAAAGTCCAGGTGCATCCTTTCCTGACAAAATACATACTGTAAATTCTGTATACATACACATTTATAACACATTCATATTTTTAGCAGTGCATACATTTGAATTACATATTGTTATATACAATTTATATATCACTGCCCTGGAACAAGTATGCAAGAAATATTTTTTTTCTGACTGTCATCATCTGCATTCTTGTTTAAGTCATTGATTCACAGGGGTTAGTTTACTAAAACTGGAGAGTGCAAAATCTGGTTCAGCTGTTCATGGTAGCCAATCAACATCTAAATTCAGCTTATTCAATCAAGCTTTGACAAAAAACCTGGAAGCTGATTGTTTTCTATGCAGAGCTGCACCAGATTTTGCACTCTCCGGTTTTAGTAAATCAACCCCAAAGTTACATGTATTAAACACTTATGGGCACTGATAGGCGGCACTGATGGGCAGGCACCGAAAGGCAGCACTGATTGGTATCCCTGATGGTCACTGATTGGTATCCCTGATAGCCACTGATTGGCACCCCTGATTGGCACTGACTAGCATCACTGATGGGCACTGACTAGTATCACTGATGGGCATTGTTGGAGCTACACTCATAATTAGTGCCCTGATTACCAGTACAGGTCTCCCCTGTGCGAAAATGTCACGGGCAAGCTCTCCTCACCTCACTCGCTATCAGTGAGAGGAAAGGAATGCTGATAACCGGCATTTCCTTTTTTACATGTGATCAGCTGTGTCCAAGGAGCCGAATCATCGACTCTTTACTGAGATCAGGGATGCGCCATGTCCTGGGGACCCAACGCACCACCAATCACCATGCTGCGAGAGCGGAACAGCAAGAGTGGGATGACATCACATGACATCATCCCAGAACAATAGAACCACCCCGCAGTCGTCATTTCTTTATACGGCAGGTGGGAGGTGGTTAAAAAAATATGTGGGGGATGACAACCCTGCTAATGTAGGAATGCAAAAAAAAGTGGAGGGATTTTAGATGCTTTTTCAGATCATTATTGCTGTCTATGTAAAAGCTGGAGAAATGACACCTGAGACCAAGACAGGAAGTAAAATGCTCAGGAAATAGAGTTTCTTCTCTTCAACTCATTTACTGGTAGCCTACATTTGTCTGTCAGGACACAATCTCCAGCTCTGGTTGGCGACTTCCTAACTGGCAGGAAAAAAAATCTGTCCTTACAAGGAAGTAAAAGGTAGTAAAGTAGAAGCAAATGTAACAGTGTGAGGCCCTGCCACTATGTGAATTTGGTAATAAAGGTAGAAATCATCCAGGATTAGTATTGAAGTAAAACTAAAGGCAACATAAACATTTTAGTAAATTCTCCTAAATACCTGAAAGTTACACATGGTAATAAACATAATAACTGAAATGATTATTTTCCTACCATATAGCTGCAATTGGGTTCTCTAATCCCCCCCACCAGTCCGCCTCTGCGAAATAATGCTAGTGATGGTGGGAGGAGTTCTGCAGAGTTGGCATGTCATTTCCTTTCACTGTGCTAGTCTCTACATCTCCCACAGGGAACTACAGTTCCCATGACTCCTTGTGCCTTCTATCCTTCTCAGTGTATTTTACATAACACACGCCCATCTGCCAATCAATACCTGGACGTGTGCTATGTAAAACAAAGTCAGCATAAGGTATTTGACTTTGCTAGTGCTGCTGCAGCAAGGCTGTGCCATGTGACCCCTGAGCCCCCTAATCATGCGGTGTCCCCTGTAACATAGTCTCCTGATCATCGTTTGTCCATTGGGACCCCTGAATTCCAATCTTCCTGTGTCCCCTATGACCCCTAATCATCTTGTGACCCCTCTACCCCTAATCACCCTGTTGTCCCCTGTGACCCCCGAGACTCTGATAATCCTGTGACCCCCGAGCCCCTGCTCATCCTGTGTCCCCTGTGATTCCTGTGTTCCCCTATCATCGTCTGTGCCCTGTGACCTGGAGGTGAGGATGGAGCCAGGTGCACAGAGGAGAGGGGGAGTTGCAGCCAGGTGGAGGGTAGGACAGAGCCAATTGCACAGAGGAGTTGCAGCCAGGTGGAGGGTAGGATGGAGCCAGGTGCACAGAGGAGAAGGCAGTTGCAGCCAGGTGGAGGGTAGGATGGAGCCAGGTGCACAGGGGAGAGGAGAGTTGCAGCCAGGTGGAGGGCAGGTTGGAGCCAGGTGCATAGAGAAGTGAGTTGCAGCCACTTTGAGGGTAGGATGGAGCCAGTTACAGACAGGTGGAGGGTAGGATGGAGCCAAGTGAACAGAGGAGAAGGGAGTTTTAGCCAGGTGGAGGGTAGGATATAGCCAGGTGCACAGAGGAGAAGGTAGTTGCAGCCGGGTGGAGGGTAGGATGGAGCCAGGTGCACAGAGGAGAAGGGAGTTGTAGCCAGGTGGAGGGCAGGATGGAGTATCATTGGGTATCATTTTAATGGAAGCTGCATATTTAAAATTGTTGCAATTATATTAACTTATTAAGGCTTATACGAAATTTTAGTGATTGGTTGTATAGTCTAAAGATGTTCAGGTCCAAATACAGAGAGGCAAGGCTCAGGCAGGTGTTCCCTACAAGAACTAAGAGTATCAGCCCTCAGATGATATAGCTGTGTAAAATTTGGCCAGTAGGAGGACCATTTAATTGAGCAACAACAGGTCCAAATCCAGAGACACAATGCACCAGCACATGTTTTCCTACAAGAATTAGGAGTGAGAGCAGTGGCGGCCAAGCTGTTTAAAAAAAAAAAAAAGCCCTTTAAAGCCTCGTACACATGCTTAGATTTTCAGACGACCGAACGTCCTATTTTTGTGGCATGCTAGTCTCATGTTGAAAGAATGAAAGCTGAGTGACAGATGGGCACAGTGAAAGTGATCTGGGTGACAGATGGGCACAGTAACAGTGATCTGGGTGACAGATGGGCACAGTGACAGTAATCTGAGTGACAGATGGGCACAGTGGCTGCATTTGATGGGCACAGTGGCTGCATTTGATGGGCACAGTGGCGGCATTTAATGGGCACAGTGGCTGCATTTGATGGGCACAGTGGTTGCAATTGTTGGGCACAGTGGTTGCAAATGATGGGAACAGTGGCTGCAATTCATGGGCAAGGTGGTGGCATTTGATGGGCACAGTGGCTGCACTAACAGTGATCTGGGTAACAGATGCGCACAGTGACAGTGATCTGAGTGACAGATGGGCACAGTGGCTGCATTTGATGGGCACAATTTCGGCATTTAATGGGCACAGTGGCTGCATTTGATGGGCATAGTGGTTGCAATTGTTGGGCACAGTGGTTGCAAATGATGGGCACAGTGGCTGCAATTCATGGGCACAGTGGTGGCATTTGATGGGCACAGTGGCTGCAATTGATGGGCACAGTGGTTGCAATTTGATGGGCACAGTGGCTGCATTTGATGGGCACAGTGGCTGCATTTGATGGGCACAGTGGTTGCAATTGATGGGCACAGTGGTTGCAACCGATGGGCACAGTGGCTGCAATTGATGGACACAGTGGTTGCAATTGATGGCACAGTGGCTGCAATTCATGGGCACAGTGAGGCTGCAATTGATGTTTTTTTGCAGAATTTTTCAGTTTGCGCCCCCCAAAAAATTCTGAGCACTAGCTGCCACAGAGTGAGAGAAGTGACAGCCTCAGCAAATTGTTGGCCAACTTCTATCTGCAGGTCAAAGCAGACCTAGTACTACTTGAGGAAAACACGTCACTACTAAAACTACTTGAGAAAACTGTGTTTAAACCAATATGGTTTAAATAATAGTACATTGTAGTGTTGTTTCTATCAATAAGGAGAGCTCATTGATAAAATAAAATACATTTCACAACTAAATACTGAATGTACTGCCAAAGTATGCTGTATGAGGTTGTCCCATTAAATTGTTCCATTCTATAACACTACATGCAGCTTAAGGGCATCTCACATACCTATAATGTAAAGCGTAACTCCACATTTGTTGAGAAAAAAACATTCCCAATTGGGTGATCTACGTACATTGCAAAGATTATAACAAACTTTGTTGCAGATTCCTACCTTTTGTTATTCTGAAGAAATCCCTATGTATATACCTGTGCCTCTGTGCTGAGTGGGTCTAATGGGAGTGGTTTCATAATTATCAGTCAGTTACAGTGGCAGCTGGTGCTCAAAATTTTTGGGGGCGCAAACAAATTCTGAAAAAAAAACCCCATCAATTGCAGCCTCACTGTACCATCAATCGCAGCCACTGTGCCCATCAATTGCCGCCACTGTGCCATCAAACGCAGCCACTGTGCCATCAAATGCAGCCACTGTGCCCATCCAACGCAGCCACTGTGCCATCAAATGCAGCCACTGTGCCAATCAAACGCAGCCACTGTGCCCATCAAACCCAGCCACTGTGCCATCAAACGCAGCCACTGTGCCCATCAAACCCAGCCACTGTGCCATCAAACGCAGCCACTGTGCCCATCAAATGCAGCCACTGTGCCCATCAAAAGCAGCCACTGTGCCCATCAAACGCAGCCACTGTGCCCATCAAACGCAGCCACTGTGCCCATCAAACGCAGCCACTGTGCCATCAAACACAGCCACTGTGCCCATCAATTGCTGCCACTGTGCCATATCAAATGCTCCCACTGTGCCATATCAAATGATATCAGTCAAACATTTTGAAGTACATAATGTACAGCACAATGTACAACACAACACAATGTACTAAGTGCAACATTACACTAAGGAGTATATAACATACAGCACAGTGTAAATGGAAAGGCAAATTTTAAGCCGGGGGAGGGGTATTTTGTGAAAAATGCCCCAGGGACTTTTAAGGTGCTATTTAAGTAAACAAATATATTCAATAATCAATAAATCTGTAGAATCATACTAATTTTTGTATATATAAAATATCTATGCTTTTATTAGAACCATCAAGAATCTCAAACAAATGAGATAGCATCATAGGAATATACCGTATATACTCGTGTATAAGTCGAATTTTTCAGCCCCTTTTTTGGGGCTGAAAGTGCCCCCTTCGATTTATACACGAGTCACCGCCGTCTGCCTACATGATCAGCATGTCATGCAGGCAGACGGCGGCCAGCGTGTGCTACATAGCACTCGGCAGCGGCTCTCACAGTTTAAAAGCCGTGCCTCCTTGTCTGTGATAGGCAGTCTGTGTACAGCCTATCACGGACATTCTCTCATCCTAGTCCGTGGTATGAGGATGAGAGAATGTCCGTGATTGGCTGACCGCTCACTGCTGGGAAATTGAGTTTTTTGGACGAGGAGGCGGCACGGCTTTTGAACAGTGAATAGCCGCCGAATACACACACACACACGATACACACGATACACACGATACACAGGTACATGCATATATACACAGGACACAGGTACATGACACAGGTACATATGCACAGGACACATGACAGATATGCACAGGACACATGACAGATATGCACAGGACACATGACAGATATGCACAGGACACATGACAAATATGCACAGGACACATGACACATATGCACAGGACACATGACACATATGCACAGGACACATGACACATGACACATATGCACAGGACACATGACACATATGCACAGGACACATGACACATATGCACAGGACACATGACACATATGCACAGGACACATATGCACAGGACACATATGCACAGGACACAGGGAGGTATACAGCTGCAGATGGGTATTGTTGACCCTCTTTTTCCACTTACAGAAGCTGTGCATTTCTCACCCTCGTCTTATACTCGGGTCAATAAGTTTTTCCCATTTTTTTGTGGTAAATTAGGGTCTCGACTTATACTCGGAACGACTTATACTCGAGTATATACGGTAATACAGAAGGTGGTAGATCCACAAAACAGTACATTGAAGGTACAGCAACATAGAGCTACTTAATGGTTTCGTGAATAATTGCCGCTCGACATGTTTCGCTCTCAAAAGAGCTTCTTCAGGAGTTTTATGGCAAAAATATTGTAGTAGACTCTAAACAATAAAGAAATATATAATAGTAAATACATCATCATAAAGATAAAGTTAATATAGCATATTGGTTGACAATACATAATATCAATGATATCAACCAACTAATATTTAAGATCAGAAGATCATAACAAGATTGTACAGAAGCAATTATTTTGTTTTATTTTTTGTATAAACAAAGGAAAACAGGTTAAAAAGAATTTTTGCTAAACATATCTTACCAGGCTGTAATGCACCGACAGTATATAAAACTTGAACTAATTGGTAAACTGCTACCGGTTCTCCAAAAGTGGGGTCTATCATGTGTGGGACTCCCTCGTCCTGATGTGACCACAGGGGAATATAAAGTTTTAAAACGGTCCTTAAATAATGCAAACAAAAATTTTTTGCAATTAATTTCAATGTGGATGCAAAATGCATTCAGTTTAATCCATAGATAGATGGATTCATTACCTTAGATAGAACCAATATTTATAAGGGCTTGAAGATGAAACAGCCTCCCAGGGGAAATGGACAATACTGGCCAGGGAAGATCAATGGTGACACACACAACCAATGATGGAGGTTATGATTTGTTGTGCAGAGAAGGAGAAATCGCCTCTAGGCACCAATCACTAAAGGAAATAGAAAAGTAATTAAAATGGCTTGGTGAAAGCAGTTAATGTCAGAAGCTGACAAGACTGCAGGTATAGAACTTACTTTTGGAGCATAGTTTCGGCCTACTGAGTGCAACATACAGTATATAATATACAGCACAATGTAATGAGTTAAACTCCCTGGTGGTATGATTATTTCAGATTTTTGCGTCTCAAATTTGGCGTTTTATATTGTAGGCCTGTAATTCTTAACAATAACACCCTTAAATCTGTCCACCAAGAGTCTAGTAGATATCCCGGGTATGATGAAGTTTGAAACACAAAATCATAAATTATAATATAATACATAAATATAAATAATTATAAAAAATAATAATATAATAATAAAATAAATTTCCCCACGACTCACTATCGCTAAATTCTGCAAGTGATTCTAATTTACTATCGCTGTTTTCTAGCTGATCTAAAACCACTTTTGACGCAAAGGGACACTTTTTGGTTGCTATGGACAATCTCCAGTTTCCAGGCAGAAAGAACAGTATATGTTTTCTAAAACTGCATGCAGGGCATTGGACAAAGCACTGGGGACAAAAGGGACGTGAAATGATTTCATACAGTAATGTAATCTGTAAGATTAGGGTGTACTGTATGTGTTATGAATTTTCACTTTTTTGAATTTGCCGCCAGGCTCCGTCAAGTGCGTCGTGACGCTCGCAGGGAATGGAGCCCAGCACACAGGACATCGGGGCAGAGGACAGAGCCCGCAGACACAGTGGGGGGGACATCGCAGGATCCTGGGGACAAGCTAAGTACACTGCACCAGGATCCTGAGATGCAATCCCGAGTGTGGCTCGGGGTTACCGCTAATGGTGCTGAAATTTAACCCCGAGCCACACTCAGGAAAACCCCCAGGGAGGCTACACACAATGGAGTATATAATGTACAGCACAGTGTGGTTTACTGTGCAAGAATGTGTAGAATGTACACGTGAAGTAAGCTTGCTGTTAACAATAAACAGGTTCCTGAATTCATGAATTCATATTTTATCCCATTTTGTTTAAAGCCATATGCATATAAAAGGAGGAGTTTTGCACCATAATTCTTCTATATTGAAATAATGAAAAATGAGAAGAGCAGAGCTGTTCTGTGTCCTGTGAAACAATACATTCATTACTTAGTAAATGATTATTCCTCCAGAACTTCAAAGCCAGCTTTAAGCTGCAGTTAAATGCCAGCACTAACCTGACACTAAGCAGAACACCAGCCAGACTGTAAAATTTCTCACTCAGTGGCAGCCCGTCCATTCCTTCCTGGTTTTCTCCCCTCCCCTCTCCACTAAACACAAAGGAATTAGTCGCGGCGGTCATCTTTTTGTAGCCCGCCGGCGCCGGAAGTGACTTTGTTCTCACACTGAGAACAAAGCACCCGGCCGGGCGGATGCCGGGCGGAATTCTGGTCGGCGCGATCGATTGCACCGCAAAGCATCTCTAAACCCACCAATGAAACGCAGCGTCTGCAATCTCATGATTGCATTGACATGGCGCTTCCCATAGTGCACTGTGTCCGGCGCCCGAACACAGTGCACTTAGTTATAGGACATTTTTTTTTCTTAAAGGGGTCGTTTTTAAAAAAAAATAATAATTTATTTTATTTTACTTTTTTTGTGACTACAGCAGGGGGGGCGGCGCACTGAGAACAAAGCACCCGGCTGGGTGGATGCTGGTCGGCACGATCAATTGTGCCGCAAAGCATCTCTAAACCCCGCCAATAAAGCGCCGTGTCTGCAATCTCATGTGTCCGTCACCCGAATATAGGACATATATAGGAATATAATTATAGGACATTTTTTTTTTCTTAAAGGGGTCGTTTAAAAAAAAAACATTTTTTTAAATTTTATTTTACTTTTTTTGTGACTACAGCAGGAGGTGCGGCGCCCGGGCGGCCCCTATGGACGGGCCGCCGCTGGTCAGTTATGGCACCTGCAGAGCACTAATGAGGAAAGCTGCTGGGTCTACATCCCTTTAGACGTGATTTCCTATTGGGAGTATCTCACCCAAAATGACATTTTTGTTGAAGGGGATGCCGGAAATCTGATTTGTATCTTAGGCAGACTTCTGCGAAAATTGGTGAGCCAATCACACAAGCAGGAAATGATGTTTCTGGGGGGTGGTCAGGACACATTCCATGTACAAAACACCTCCAGGTAGCCATATTACATTGCATTTTACAGAAGATTACAGATCTGCAGATTGAAAAGGAACAGTCATTTTTTAACAACATTCAATTACAATATGACTTGTGTCGCAATTGTATACGCTATATTTTTTTTTCTTTATTTGCTAGGTTTTTTTCCCATGAAAGTGGAGTTATCCTTTAAAAGATGTGTGTACTTTCTATGTTTCCTTCAAACCAATATGAAAAGGACCCTCTCCCTGTTGTATGTTGTATTGGCACAGATGCCCTAAGCTAGTACCCAGCTTCCCATGTCTTTTTAAAAATGTACAGTAAATTAGCTTTCCTATTGCTATCAGGGCTACCCACAACCCTAGTAAATTTCAGTGCAATTCTCCCAAAAGTTTGGATTGGCCAATCATCTAACAACAAACTCTAGGTACAAAATTTTGCTGGACTCACTCATAATTATCAGGTTTATAACTGTTGTTTAGATTTACCATGATTCCAAGGAATGCATTCAAAAGAATCTGATTGCTATCAAAGCAGACAGTAAAGGGAAATACACATTCTTTTCTTCTGGTAAGAGAGTCTAATGTTCCCTGACATAGAGAAAGACATTTATGATTGACATATTTACTCTGCATTCCTTATAATTACAGTATATCTCAACAACAGTTAACAACCTGATACCCTGGAGATTTCTGTACTTTCCCTCCTTGACTGGTAGTCACTTGCTGCAAATCTGCTCCCGCCACTTTTTGTCACATGGAAAAGGGTGGCACAATATGAGCCCACTTACTTGGGATTGTGGCCACCCCATTCTTTATTATTAAAAAAATAAAAGAATATTTGCTATCCATTCACTTTAATAGTAATTAAGAAGTTACTGACGGTTTCAATTTTGGGAACTGCAGGATTCAGGGGAACCAATGGAATCCGGAGGAATGTGCTGGAAGCTGGGAAAGCCTATTTAAGGGACTTCTGGGCTGGGGATTTTCCCTTTTCCTGGAAGGAACACCAGATGAAGAGCTCCCTATACTCCTTACCTGTGTCAAGGAGTCACTTTTAAAGTGGTTGTATACCCGCAGGACAAACAAAATATGAAATACTTACCTTAGAACGAGGCGTCGGTATCTCACCCGGTCCACGCCAGGGGAGATGACATTTTGCCCTCGGCGTGTCTTCCGGGTTCACGGCTCCAGCTCTGTGAGTGACCGGAGCCGTGATGACGTCACTCCCGCGCATGCATATGGGAGTCTTCTTCCTGGCAAGGTCCGGCAGCGTCTGCCAGACCTTCAGCCGGGCATTCACACCGCATGCGCCGCTGACGTCAGCGGCTGCATGCAAAGTGAATATCTCCTAAACCGTACAGGTTTAGGAGATATTCATTTTACCTACAGGTAAGCTTTATTATAGGCTTACCTGTAGGTAAAAGTTAAAAATTTGGGTATACAACCACTTTAACACAGCTCTTGGAGAAAGCTAGATGCGAGGGAGGTGAAGCATGGCTGTGCCGCTGCCTGGAGCTGGCTGCAAGTGAGGAGAAAGGACAGCAGGAGCGGGACACTGAAGGGGAATGGCGCATTTCCACAGGCACTGCAGCTAGGCACAGAGCGGAGGGCAGAAAAACTGGCAAAGCAGGGGAGGACAAGGCGCAGCCAGCCACCAAAACGGAGCAGCCAGGCAGTCATAGATGTCAGAGGGAAGACGGCGGGTGTGCGTCTCCCCAATAACAAGAAGAGGACATGCTCCAGGTCGCCGGGAAGAAGAGGCAGCAGGTGGGGCAAGGCTGGGCAGCCCGCTGTAGGAACTGGGAGGGGGCAACCGCTCTCCCCACAAGCAGCCAGAATGCAGGAGCGCTACTGCATAGTAGAGGAGCCACAGGTACTGCCACACAGGCAGGTACCTCAAATGCCAGTTCACGGCTTGTTGCTCAGCATTAGGCTGCTCAACTTCCAGCAGCTGGTGAGTGTTATCAGTTAAATTCATTGAATGTTTCAGAAATTGCCAGTCCACCCCTTGCTGAATTGGGGAATGAAAGACATAGGGCTATGGCTCAAGTAGTTAGGGAGAAAGTTTTCAAGGAAATTGAGGAAGGGCGAATTGCAGGTCCTTTTGAACACCCCTTTTAGTAACTTCCGCATATCACCTTTAGGAGTGGTACCTAAGAGAGAGCACAATGCGTTTCACATTATAATCACTTGTCTTTTCCTAAAGGTAATTCACTTAATGATGAAATTGATAAGGCTCTTTGCTCAGTTTCATATGCAACTTTTTTTGAAAATTTTTATTCAGATTTAAACATTACAACCGTGTTCGGAAAAATAAAAAGAAACAATACATGCTGACATATTTTCAGTTTAGACAAAAAAGAGCACAGACTTGGGCGGGTAAGGGTGGTTCTATCTAAAATCGCTGTACATTAGTATAAAGATTATACATATAACCAAAGATTATACATATTATATGGCCTCATAGATAGTAGATACCGTTCCAGCATTACACAGAAAGAGTAGGGGGTGGTAGAAAGCCCCTTAGGAGGTGTATGAAGGCTTTCCTCTTTTGGGGTGAGGGGGTTCACTGCCCACTTTAGAGTTAGAGTCGGTTAACTTTAGTTTGCCCAGAGAGTTGGTCAGATTTGCCTTGGCATACCAGGTGGTGTATTGGAAGGTAGCCATGAGTTGGTGAATTTCTGACATCATATGCAACTTTTGAGGAGGCGGATGTTAGAATTCGGGATTTCAGGCCTGGAGCATTATTGGCGAAGACGGATATAAAATCGGCTTTTCAGCTCTTGCCAATATCCCCTCCAGCTTTCAATTAATTGGGGTTTTTATTTTGAAAATTCATATTTTTTCGACAAATGTCTCCCAATGGGGTGTTTATTGTCGTGGTCACATTTCAAAGCATTTTCTTACTTCCTTCACTGGGTGATTTGTTTTCATTCAGGTAGAGATAGTGTGGTCCACTACCTGGATGATTTTTTTTGTGGGCCCCCCGGACTCGATAATTTCCGATAATTGGTTGAAGACATTCAGGGAAATTTCTCAGTAATTTGGAGTTCCGCTGGCAGAGGAGAAGATGTATCTACCAACCACGTCTTTGGAATTCTTGGGTATTCACATAGATACCTGCAGGATGGAATTCAGTTTGCTTGAGGCAAAATTTATTGAAATTAAAATCCTTGCTGGGGTTATTTCTGGGTAAAAAGAAAGTAGTTTTGAGGGGCATGCAATCTCTTTTGGGCATCTTGACTTTTGCATGCAGGATTATGCTAGTGGGTTGCATTTTTTCTCGTCATCTTTACTTGGCCACATCTGGCTTGAAGTCACCTTTTGCCCACATTAGATTGACAAGTTCCCTTAAGGAGGATTTGTTGGTTTGGGACACGTTCCTAGAAATTTACAATGGCCAGTCCTAACTGCACATCTTATTTTTCAGTTAAGCAGGCGCTGAAGGGTTATAAGAGGGTAAGTTTTTTATGTCGGACGACAGGAGACCAATATCTATGGAGCTTCTCGGTAGGCTTTGTGAGGCAACTTCAGCGGTGTGCTTCTCGGATTTTGAATCCATACTGTTTAAGACAGCGTTTGTTCTCACTTTTCATAGGGCTTTTCTCATTTCGGAGCTGCTACTGGGTTCAAAAAAATGACTGTGCTGGTGTTTGCATGATCAAGTGGTGGTAGATCATTCTAGAGTTCATATTTGGGTCAGGCGATCCAAAATGAATATTTTGGGTAAGGGTGTTGGGATTACTTTGAAGGCTCAGGATAATAAATTGGTGTTCCTAGTGGAAGTCAATTCTTAAAGGCGAGGCCTGCGGGTAGTTGGCATTTTCTGGTCCATCAATATTTAGGGCCTCTCACCAAATATCAGTTTGATTTTGTTTTGCGTAAATGCCTTCAGAGCCTAGGTTTACATAAATTTAAGTTCACCTCCCATTTATTTAGAATAGGGGCAGTGTCAGAGGAGGCCAGGAGGGGTTTGGAAGAGTTGGCCATTAAGGAAATGGGGAGGTGGAAATCCAATTGCTTTAAATTGTGTGTCAGGCCTCCTCCAAATATTTTGTTGATACATTTAGGAGGGAATGATTTAGGAAATATTAGAACGTTAGATCTACTTTTTATGATCAAAAGAGATCTCCATTGTGTCACACTTACTTCTCCAGATACGACCATAGTATTTTCTGAAATTATCCCTCGTCTTTCTTGGCTGTCCTCTTGAAAAAATGAAAAAACGAATAAATAGAGCTATGTAGAAGTTCATGCCTACGATTGGTCGTCTATCAAACCGACACATAAATTTGGAAGGTGGTATTCAGGGGTTGTACAGGCAAGATGGAGTCCATCTCTCAAATGTGGGTCTCGATGTGGTGGGGTTGGGCCGGGCATGATGCTCAAGCCCGGCTTGTGGGTGTTATATTGATATGTTAAAATGAGGTAATGCTGCTTGAGTTCTGAAAACTGAGCAGTTACAAAATTTTGGTTTCATTAAAGTAATGCCGTTTTATATGTTCAATAAATAAATGGTTGATTTATTTTCATATGTTAAACCAATAAAGTGCCACGGCCTATATTTACCAAACTTTGCTGGGTCTTTGTAGTTACTTTATGTGGTTGTATCTGGAGTTAGTGATGGTGCGAATGGGTGTGGTCTACAATCTCATGGGAAAGGGGGCACAATACACTTACTTGGGATTGTGACCACTCCATTCTTTATTATTAAAAAATTATTAGCAGTAATTAAGCAGTTACTGCCGCTTTAAATTTTTGGGAACTGCAGGATTCAGGGGAACCAATGAAATCCGGAGGAATGTACTGGAAGCTGGGAAAGCCTATTTAAGGGGCTGCTGGGCTGGGAATTTACCCTTTTCCTGCAGGGAACACTGGATGAAGAGCTACCTCCCTCTCCCCAGTCGCATGCACTATAATGTGGTTGGGTCACCCTGGATTTCTAGGGGGGACATTATATCGATATGTTAAAATGAGGTAATGCTGCTTGAGTTCTGAAAACTGAGCAGTTACAAAATTTTGGTTTCATTAAAGTAATGCTGTTTTATATGGTCAATAAATAAATGGTTATTTTTTCATATGTTAAACCAATAAAGTGCCACGGCCTGTATTTGCAAAATTTGCTGGGTCTTTGTATCCACTTTATTTGGTCATATCTGGAGTTAGTGATGGTGTAAATGGGTGTGGTCTACAATCTCATGGCTTTTCAATACAGTAGAAAAAGCATTGCTGATAAGAATGTGCCCAGTGTAAGCATCCTTATGGAGGAGAAAGTTTTTGGTTAAGGGCAGTTTGTAGGCAGCTTTCCTACAGAAGTGTTAGTTTAGATTGGCCCAGTCAGTAGTTGGCCCAGTCTGGGGGAAAGAGTTAACGTGTATACTACTTTTCCCAGGCTTTTTTAATACAGCCTACCCACCTTTGGTATATATAAGGGGGAAGGCTGGGTCCATAATCGTCTTTCGGTAACCCAGAGAGGATGACATGATTATTGTGGAGAAGGACTGCTGATTCTTCCAGTCTGTCGGAGGCACTGGGAGACTTGGGAAGTTCCGAGACTTGGGGAACACCTAATATGGACTACTACCTTCTGGAAATATGTCTGCACAGCCAAGTAGAGGTAGTTAGGGACATTTTCAAGGTTACAAGGTTATTGTTCATGTTGAACTGTACTACTAAAGACTTTTAAGTATAGATGCATTGACTATTCTAAGCCTGGTCTGAAGTCATTTAAATGTGATGTTGTGATGATCAAATATGATGGTTCCTGATGTATCAAAAAACTGGGGCCCGTATAGCACATATGGGGTATGGATTAAAGCCACTACCAATGGCCTATTTGGCAAGACAATAGAGGAATAATGCAGTCGCTATGGGTAACCAAGAACTAGTGCAAGGTACACAGCAGCTGGTCATGAAGTGTGGTGCCTGGTGTAGGTGACGTTTCCTCCAGTAGTGAAGGGGTCGATGTTCTGGCTCCCTCCTCAGCAGTTGGTTCCCATAGCAACTGGAACCAAACCCACGTTACGGAGACCCATAGCCTGGTCACATGGTACAGGAATGGAGGATTTAACAGGTGCATGCATGGTGCCTGTGCTCTGCGCACAGAAGGTCCCCATTCTGTCATTGGGAGTGAGGTGGCAGAGGTATGATGGACTGGTGGAGAGAGCATGGGCTCAGCAGTGCCCCTTCTAAATGCAACATACTCTATATAAGGTAACAGTGTGTAGTGATACAGGACAGCACTTTTTCAGAGGATGTCCTTAACAGCAGGATTCCTTGTTGACTGCTGAATGTAAAAATACCCAATTTTTTTTTTAAAAAAGGGCGTGCCCTCCATTCCATACCAGGCTCTTTCAGGTCTGGTGAAGGAATTTAAGGGGAACCCACGCCAAAATTTAAAAACAAAACGGAGCGGGTCATTCCCCCCCCCCCCCTCGATCTATAGCAGACCCTTATTTCTAGTATGAATTTTGAGGGGAACTCCCACAGCAACATTTTTTGGAAAACCATACCAGGCCACATTTCATCAACATGGGGGGGTGCTTTGGGGCAAGGGCAGCTCTGCCCCAAAGCAACCCTGGCTGGTAGTTGTGGGGCTCTGAGGGCAGGAAGCTTATTGGAATCTGGAAGGGGGCCCCCAGATCCCGCCCCCCCCATGTGAATGAGTATGGGGTATGTTGTACCCCTACTTATTCACCAAAAGAAGTGTCAAGAAAAAGAAATAAAAACACAGAGACAGTTTTTGACAACTCCTTTAGTAACCACTTAAGGACCAGCCGCCACAGTTATACTGTGGCAGGTTGGCTCCCCTGGGCTGATTGCTGTAACTGTACATTGGGCGCTTTTAAGAGCTTAAGGGGGCACACGTGCGAGCCGATCGCTCCTGACAGAGAAAGACCGGAGATCTGTCAATGTAAATAGACAGATCTCTGTTCTGTCAGGGGAGGAAAGACAGATCTCCTGTTCCTACTGTAGCACCCTCTACCATTAGGTAGGTGCTAGTAAAAGGATTTTTACTAGGAGCCTATCGGCACAGGCAAATTTAGGAAGGCCTATGCTGCCCATCAGTGCTGCATATCAGTGCCCATCAATGCTGCCTATCAGTGCCAATCAGTGCTGACAATTAGTGCCCATCATTGCTGCCTATCAGCGCCACCTACCAGTGCCAATCAGTGCTGCCAGTCAGTGCCCATCAGTGCAGCCTATCAGTGTCCATCAGTGCTTCCAATCAGTGCTGCCTATCAGTGCCAATCAGTGTCCATCAGTGCTGCCAGTGTCCATCAGTGCTGCCAGTGTCCATCAGTGCTGCCAATCAGTGCTGCGAATCAGAGCTTATTAGTGCCCATAAGTACTACCAATCAGAGCCCATCAGTGATGCATATCAGTGTTGGCAATCAGTGCCCATCAGAGCCAATCAGTGCCACCTATCAGTGCACATCAGTGCTACCAATTAGTGCCCATCAACACTGCCAATCAGTGCTGTCAATCAGTGTAGCCTATTAGTGCCCATCAGTGCTGCCTATCAGTGCCCATCAGTGCTGCCTTAGCAGGGATGGTGGAAACCCCTCTACAAATAATTGCAATACAAATTACCTTCAAGTGCAACAACTTTTTATTTGGGAGGTTTACACCATTATAGCACTCTAGAATTTTTATTTTTTAGAGTGTTACACTTAATTGTATGGTTTTAATGTGACTTTTTTGCACTTGAAGTTAATTTCCCACCACCCCTGCTAAGTCTATGTCTTTATGGACCTTGCTTTGTGCACTGGTGCGCAGTCATGTTGGAACAGGAAGGGGTCATCCCCAAACTGTTCACACACAGTTGGGAGCATGAAATTGTCCAAAATGTATTGGTATGCTGATGCCTTAAGCGTTCCCTTCACTGGAACTAAGGGGCCAAGCCCAACTCCCAAAAAACAACCCCACACCATAATCCCCCCTCCACCAAATTATTTGGACCAGTGCACAAAGCAAGGTCCATAAAGACTTGAATAATCGAGTTTGGGGTGGAGGAACTTGACTGACCTGCACAGAGTCCTGACCTCAACCTGATAGAACACCTTTGGATGAATTAGAGCGCAGACGGTAAGCCAGGCCTTCTCGCCAATATCAGTGCCTGACCTCACAAATGCCCTTCTGGAAGAATGGTCAAACGTTTCCATAGACACACTCCTAAACCTTGTGGACAGCCTTCCCAGAAGAGTTGAAGCTGTTATAGCTGCAAAGAGTGGGCCAACTTAATATCGAACCCTATGGACTAAGACCGAGATGGCATTACAGTTCATGTGCGTGTAAAGGCAGGTGTCCCAATACTTTTGAATATATATATATATATATATATATATATATATATATATATATATATATATATATATATACATATACACACATGTGTGCGTGAGCTTTCGGGTGCAAACCCTAATGCAATAGGCTGCGCACGCCTATGGTGCGTGTGTGTAATCTTTAAAATATGATGGCAAATAAACTATCCTATGGCCATCCCATATACCCTTTATCCCCAACCAAGTTGTACCCCCCAATAAACAAAAAGACAAAACCAGCAAAAGACTGTTCATTGTCTCTGCAAGTGATGTTTGGGAGTCTGGCAGCAGGGTGAATTGGTGGATGTTTGTTACTAGTGGCAACTACACTGCTAGACTACTGTTTACGAACAGCGATCAGTCTCCTCCTCGAGGCAATCCTATCCCCCCACAGTTAGCAACACTCCCTAGGTAACACAGTTAACCCCTTGAATGCCCCCTAGTGTTAACCCCTCACCTGCCAGTGACAGTAATCAGTGGCTATTTTTAGCTCTGATCGCTGTATAAATGTCAATGGTCCCAAAAAAAGTGTCAAAAGTGTCCGATCTGTCCACGGCAATGTCGCAGTCCCGCTAAAAATCGTAGATCACCGCCATTACTAGTAAAAGAAAATTAAAAAAAAAATAAAAATGCCATAAATCTATTCCCTATTTTGTAGACAATATACTTTTGCGCAAACCAATCAATATACGCTTACTGCTATTTTTTTTTTTTTTACCAAAAATATGTAGAAGAATGTACATCGGCCTAAACTGAGGAAGAAATTATTTTTTTTCTATTTTTGGGGGGTTATTTATTATAGCAAAAATTTTAAAATATTGCTTTTTTCTTCAAAATTGTCGCTCTTTTGTTTATAGCGCAAAAAATAAAAACCACAGAGGTGATCAAATCCCACCAAAAGAATGCTCTATTTGTGAGAAAAAAAGGGTATCAATTTTGTTTGGATACAGAGTCGCACGTCCACGCAATTGTCAGTTAAAGTGAAGCAGTGCCGTATCGCAAAAAATGGTCTGGTCATTAAGCGTGCAAATCCTTCTGGTCCTTAAGTGGTTAAAAAAACAAAAACAATGCCTCCTGGTGCAGATCCATCATCAATCACGCCACCCGCCACCACCGCCGAATTGAAAGAAGAAAAAAACAAAAAGGTCAGTTTGCGCCAAAGGCTCCTGCCATCTACTTCCAGGTTTCAATAAGCCCTCTACCCTCAGGCACCCACAACTACCAGCCAGGGTTGTGGGGTAGAGGCTCTTGTTCCCATCAACATTGGGGCAAGGTGCTTTGCTTTGGGGTGGGGGGAAACCCCCCCCCAACCCGAAGCACACCCCCCATGTTGAGGATATGTGGCCTAGTATGGTTCAGGAGGGAGCAAGCGCGATCGTCCCCCCAACCCCCTTTCCTGGCCTGCCAGGCTGCATGCTCGAATAATGGTCTGATATAGATTTTTAGGGGAACCCCCACGCCAAAATAAAAGAAATAGAGTGGAGGTTCCCCTCAAAAGACCGGAAAGTGCCTGGTATGGACTGGGGGTGGGACCCCCACTCTATTTTTTTCCTGATTGAATTTGTGTTCAAAACTAATGAGATTTGTGATTCAGATGCGTTTCCATAGAAGACAATGAGCCTAAAATTTGCATCTGAATCGCACCACAATGCTCAAAAAATGCTCAGGACTCTTTTTAAGTTTGCAGCAAATTTACACTGCTGCTGCACCACATATATGTGAACCGGCACCATAGAAAGCCGGTTTAGTTCACATGCCATGCGAATCGGATGCGGTTCAAAACAGATCCAATTCGCATATACGTAAATCGAGCCTCAGATTTTCCAAGAAAGTTCAGCTTTGTTTAGAAAAAAAATATTGAAACCAATCAACTTCCAGGTTTTTGTTTCTGTCAAAGTTTAATTGAACAAGCTGAAGTTGGAAGCTGATTGGCTACAATGCAGAACTGCACCAGATTTTGTACTCTCCAAATTAGCCCCATTGTTTACATAAAACAATAAGTGCATCATACAATACATATGACACTCTTTTGAAATTTACCAAATGCTAGTGTCTCAGTAACATACACTAAAACAGGGAGATTTCTAATAAATCAGCTCTGAGTATTGTTTAGAATTGTTTAGAAAAAAGACTTTCCCCAACAGAGTTAGGTATACCCTGTAGCAGTTTTAGTTTCTCTTCTTGTATCTGTGTACCAAATTAAACTGCAAAGAACAATAAAGGAAAATATTTTTAGATGATGAAATAAAACTGAATTTGTTTGCATTGCAGTTTAAAAATAAACTGGCAAAACCTGCTTATGCTTATGGTCTCAGTATGAAAAGAATGCTTCCGCAAAAAGTATTAAAGGGAAACTCTAATGGTTTTGTAGTCTTCATTTTACAATTATGTTTTGAATGCTTATTATGACATAATCTAAAACATATAATCAACTTTTAATAAATTGTGTGTGTATAATTTTGTGTTGGAAAATCACAGAAATTTTCCAGGATTTCTATCAAGAAAAAAAAATATATAGCTGACATTCAAGTACTCTTCTGTCACCTTGATTTTGCAAAATTGATGATATCAAACTTTATCAAAAAAAGTATCAGGTAAAAATTTCACATAGAATATACTCCAAATGATCATTCTTCCAAACTACCGCCATCAGAACACCAATGTGTTAAAAGACATAAGCAAAATCAAATGTTTTTCTTTCTTTAACCACTTCAGCCCCGGAAGATTTGGCTGCTCAATGACCAGGCCATTTTTTGCGATACGGCACTGCGTCGCTTTAACTGACAATTGCGCAGTCGTGCTACGTGGTACCCAAACAAAACTGACGTCCTTTTTTTTCCACAAATAGAGCTTTCTTTTGGTGGTATTTGATTATCTCTGCAGTTTTTATTTTTTGCGCTATAAACAAAAAAAGAGCGCCAATTTTGAAAAAAACACAATATTTTGTACTTTTTGCTATAATAAAAATCCCCAATTTTTTTTTAAAAAAGCTAATTTTTTCCTCAGTTTAGGCCGATATGTATTCTTCTACATATTTTTGGTAATAAAAATCCCAATAAGCGTATATTTATTGGTTTGCACAAAAGTTATAGCATCTACAAAATAGGGGAAAGATTTATGGCATTTTTATTATTATTTTTTTACTAGTAATGGCGGCGATCTGTGATTTTTATCGGGACTGTGACATTATGGCGGACAAATCGGACACTTTTGACACATTTTTGGGACCATTGACATTTACACAGCGATTAGTGCTAAAAAAATGCACTAATTACTGTGTAAATGTCACTGGCAGGGAAGGGGTTAACACTAGGGGGCGATCAAGGGGTTAACTGTGTTCCCTAGGGAGTAATTCTAACTGTGTGGGGAAGGGACTGACTGGGTGAGGAGAGAGATTCGTTGTTCATACTTAGTATGAACAACAGATCGCTCTTCACACCCCTGACAGCACAGAGATCTGTCTGTTTACATTGACAGTTCTCCGTTCTGTCTGTGTGTGGAGCGATCGCGGGTGCCCGGCGGTCATCGCAACCATTGGGCATGCACATCAGCTTCGGCATCACGCACGTGACCCCTAGTGGTCAAAAGGCGAACCGACGAACAGTTACGTTGGTTCGCCTAGGGGACTGTACAACTGCGGCAGGTGGTCGGTAAGGGGCTAAACACAAGTTCCCCGTGTCAGGGCCGCCCTAACACATGGGCCCCCTGGGCACTGCCTAGGTGAATGTGAGGCCCCTGCAGTCGCCCCCCCCCCCCCCACCCGCCCCCTGTAGTTTCTGGCACTCTTCCGGCATTTTGAAGGAGTTAAGGGAGAACACCCAAGGTGGAGCATCCTCCTCTGGGGTTCTCCCTCCTGCAAAGCGCTGGAAGAGTGCCAGAAACTGCAGAGGGAAGGTCATTCTGATTGTATATTTAGCACAGTGTCAGAGTGCCAGAACAGGTAAGATCTGTCACAGCAGCTTCCCTGCACTACTCTGCTTAAGGAGACCACCTATATTATACATTATTGCCCCCCTGTACTGTATCTCACTGCCCTCGTACCCCCCTGTACTGTGCCCTCCTGATTGCTGTACTGTAGCCTCCTGACCTCCCTGTACTGTACCATCCTGCTTCCCCCCATATTGTGCCCTCTTGCACTTCCTGTACTGTGCCCTCATGATGGTTGTACTGCACCCTCCTGAACCCCCTCTACTGTAGCCTCCTGCCCCCCATACTATGTCCTTCTGTCCCCTGTACTGTACCCTCCTGACCTCCCTGTACTGTACCTTCCTGCCCCCACCATACTGTGCCCTCTTGCCCCTCCTGTACTGCGCTCTAATGACTACTGTACTGTACCCTTGCACCCCCCCCATCCCCCCATACTATGCCCTTCTGCCCCCTGTACTGCACTCTCACCCCCCAATACTGTGCTCTTCTGCCCCCTGTACTGTACTCTCCTTACCCCGATGGCCCCTGTAATCTACCCTTCTAATGCCCTGTCCTTTTTATATTGCTTGGATATTTGTGTTTAATAGTCTTTGATTTATGGCATGTTTTCTTATTGTTTAAAATCAATTTTGAAAGTGCTAATACATATATGTTTAATTCTATCATCTATTTATACTTTAATTCTTAAAAGTAGGTGTGTAAATTGTGACAGGCTGGTAGAGGCTCCAGTGCATTACTTTGTCTAGGAGAAAATCAGTCTAAGATGTCCCTGCCCTGTGTCAGTTAAACAATTTTCAACAATATGGTTCTCAGTAGACATGTGTGGTTTGTTTCTTTCCGAATAAATATTCGGACAAATTTTTCATTTTTCTGAGATTTTTCGGAGATTCAGATATATCCGAATACCCAAATACAGTATAGTCAGTAGATGTCTCATCAAAGAGAACCTGTAACCAAAAAATCATCACATGGAAACTTTTTGTCCCTTATGTGATAAAAAAAAGTTAAGTAAAAAGATTTTATTAAATTATAAAAATGAAAGTTACAACCATGCACCTAAATTCCGCCCTAAAACATTTTTTAGCCCCCCCCCCACCCCCACATATACACATAGACAGTATGAAAAGAACATAACAGCACGAGTTTGGGGCGCCTATGCATTTTTATTTTATCTTTTATGCCATTAATCATTGTGCTATAATATAGCTTACACTGCTATCAACTTTTATGTATACGGATAACAAATTATTTTCCGTTTCCCAAGTGCCACTCTATGGTATTTTTTTCGCTTCTCCACCAGCAGATTCATAAAAGTAAGACAGCATCACATAAATCCAAGAATACTATTAACACCAAAGATAGTCTGGGTATTGTGACACTGTCTTAACCATAAAATATGTCATACCCATGTGATTGCTGGTAACCGCCTGTCTCCTCATTCACATCCCAATTACTTAAACTTTTGCCCTTCTGGCAACTGTTCATAGCAATATTAGACAATTGCTTGTAAAACAGGAATGTTGAACATTCTCCAAACAAAGCCTAAAAATTTCCATTTCTCAAGAACATATTGTACAACAAAAGCATAGAAAAACCTCATACATTATAAATGTAGTGAAGGATATTGACATTTTTTGACCTTCTACCCTGTAGACACGGTCATATTTTCCGACGGAAAATGTGCGATCGGAGCTTGTTGTCGGAAATTCCGTATGGGCTCCATCTGACTTTTTCCATCGGAATTTCAGACACACAAAGTTTGAGAACAGGATATAAAATTTTCCGACAACACAATCCGATCGTTTAAATTCCGATCGTGTGTACACAGAATAAATTAAGAGACGAAAGCAATTGGCTACTGCCCCGTTTATAGTCCCAACGTACGTGTTTTACGTCACCGCGTTCAGAACGATCGGATTTTCCGACAACTTTGTGCGACCGTGTGTATGCAAGACAAGTTTGGCCCAAAATCTGTTGGAAAAAATCCGATGGATTTTGTGGTCATAATGTCCGATCAATGTTCGATTGTGTGTACAGGGCATTAGAGTTAGGCAGTTCAAAGTGCAGTAACTACGCATAAGTGCAACGCCTTAAGGACTTGCTTACATTAAAGTGTCACTAAACACACATCATAAAAATACTATCAATAAATGCTGTATTACATGCTGTTCATACTCACTCAGAGATTTGTTTTCTGTATTCTGCAAAACACCTGATTGATCCCGCTGCTGTCTATCTCCCCCTTCTGTTCATATCCCCAATTCAGCTATGGCGTTTGTAGCTGTGGTGACTCTGCACATGCTCAGTTTTCAGTGTATTTCTATGCTGAGCATTTCCTCCCTATCACATCTGAGCAGCCCATGTGACTATAGAGTCACACATGTGGGCATATACACAGTGGTAAAGGACAGCTCACTCCCTCCCTCCTCCTCTATGCCCACTTACCAACTAAACACAATGGGGGTGGGAAATTACATGTAGATTAACCACTTGCCTATTGGGCACTTTTACCCCCTTCCTTCCCAGGCCAATTTTCAGCTTTCAGTGCTGTCGCACGGTCATGCAATACTGTACCCATATGACATTTTTTATAATAATTTCTGACACAAATAGAGCTTTCTTTTGGTGGTATTTAATCACCACTGGGTTTTTTAATTTTTGCTAAATAAATGAAAAAATACCAAGAATTTAGAAAAAAACCTTTTTATATTTTGTTATAAAATTTGCAAACGGGTAATGTTTCTCCTTCACTGATGTGCGCTGATGAGGCTGCACTGGTGGGCACTGATAGGCTGTACTCATGGGCACTGATGAGGTCCAACTGATGGGCACTAATAAGCTGCACTGATGGGCACTGATAAGCTGCACTGATGGGCACTGATAAGCTGCATAATGGGCACCGATGAGGCGGCAATGTTGGGCACTGAGGAGGCTGCACAGATATGTGGCACTGATAGGCAGCACTGATAGGTGACACTGACGAGGAGGCACTGATGGCCACTGATTTGCAGCACTGATTGGCAGCACTGATTGGTGGCACTAGTGGGCACTGATTGGCATCACTAGTGGGCACTGATTGGCAGCAGTAGTGGACACTGATTGGCAGCACTGGTGGGCACTGATAGGCAGCACTGGTGGGCACTTTTGGGACTTTACTGATAATTAGGACACTGATAATCAGTGCTCTGATTATCAGCGTAAATTGACCTTTTAACACAAGCCAGTTTTCTGCTATCCTCACCTCACGCTGTCAGAGTGAGGAAAGGAATGCCGATAACCAGCTTGTGTTTACATCGTGATCAGCTGTGATACAGTTGATCATGCTGCAAAGAGCCGCTGATTGACTCTTTGCTCAATCTGTTATCAGGAGGATACAGGATCACAGAGCGGGCACAATCATGGTAGAACATATGATGCCCTCCCAGAACTGGTTGGCTGTGCTGTAGCAGTCATTCGGCTTTAGTGCGGTCAACAAGTGGTTAATGGTGGCTTAACCTCCCTCTTCTTCTAAAACACAGGTTGGAAGGGAGTGACACAGCCTGTGATAGGCAGAAATTCGCCCACATCTTGTTATTGCCAAAAAATAATAAAGATTTGATATTTAACTGAGGTTAGGTGATATCTGGTTGCTGTAAGCTACTGCTTTCTTTGCACTGACTCATAAAATAAATCTAAACACTACTGTGCAAACCTGCTATATCTGCCAATGATTAGAAAGCCATAATGACTAATACACAGATTTACGCCAATATACCAAAATGTTATTTTTCTACTTATTTATATGACTCGTATATCTCCTCCAGACAATTTTTAAATCTACTTTTGTTGAAGGAGCCAGGTGGAAATTGTCAGCAGGGTTGAACAGAGACTGAACAGAGACTGCATCTAATCAGATGCTGTCACTTTCGGGTATTCAGCACCCACAGGTCCCACTGGCTGCTGAATACGTTGTACAATAGCTGGCAGGGGAGATTCCTTCATCCATGCTTTTTATTGTGGATGGAGCAATCTATTAGATTTAAAACCAAATAAACCCAAAAAACAATCCTTAAAATTTGTGACTGCTTTCTTTTGTTCGTTTTTTCTTCCCCTTTATTTTTACCTGGTAATCTGAGCGGGGTCACCCAGGTACTTCACAGGGTGGCCCTGTCCCCTCTGACGCCATGGGGGCTTCCCTATGGCTTCCCCGTGGTGTCAGAGGGGGGTGGGGTCACTCAGGTACGTCACCGGGTGGCCCCGCCCCCTCTGACTCCACGGGAACTTCCCTATGGCTTCCGCGTGGTGTCAGAGGGAGCGGGGTCACCCAGGCACATTACTGGGTGGCCCCGCCCTCAGTTATATAAGAACTGTCCTCAGCGAAGAAGCCTCACACGGCGGGAGCCTCCAATAGAGGTGGGTCGGTTGCTGATATTTTTTTCTTTTTTTGTCCGTCGCGGCATGAAGAAGATGAATGGACATCGTGGGACATGTTTATTTTTTTATTTTTTAATAAAGGACTTAAAAGTCCCCAAGCTGTGTCTTGTCGTATTTAACATTTTGACACTTTGTTTGTGAAATTGTAGGGGTACTTGTACCCCGTTACCATTTCACACAGGGGGGGAGGCCGGGATCTGGGGGTTGTCTTGTTAAAGGGGGCTTCCAGATTCCTATAAGCCCCCCGCCCGCAGACCCCCACAACCACTGGGCAAGGGTTGTGCGGATGAGGCCCTTGTCCCCATCAACATGGAGACAAGGTGCTTTGGGGGGCTACCCCAAAGCACCCTCCCCATGTTGAGGGCATGTGGCCTGGTATGGTTAAGGAGGGGGGTGCTCTCTCGCCCCCCCTCTTTTCCTGTGGCCTGCCAGGTTGCATGCTCGGATAAGGGTCTGGTATGGATTTTGGGGGGACCCCTACACCTTTTTTTTTATTTTGGCGCAGGGTTCCCCTTAAAATCCATACCAGACCTTAAGGGTCAGGTATGGATTTTGGGGGGGCCCCAATGCCATTTTTTTTTTAATTTTGCACAGGGTTCCCCTTAATTTCCATATAAGACCTGAAGGGCCTGGTATGGATTTTAGGGGGACCCCGCGCATTTTTTTTTTAAATTTTGGTTTGGGGTTCCCCTTAATATTCACACCAGACCCAAAGGGCCTAGTAATGGACTAGGGGGGACCCCATGTCCTTTTTTTTAATGAGTTTTATCTATATTGCCGAGACCTGACAATTCATTACAGCCGCAATTAGTTTTAAATTACTTTTTTCCTTTAGAAATGTAATTTTGCTGTGGTATTGTTCTAAATACGGGAAAAATGCGCCACTTTACAGGCATAATATAGACACCCCCTAGGCGCGATATTTAAAGGAATATTTCATTTTTATTATTTCACTTTAAGCATTAAAAAAATCACTGCTCCCGTTTTGTAAAACATTTCTTTGCATTGATACAAGTCCCCTGGGGCAGGACCCAGGTCCCCAAACACTTTTTTATCACAATAACTTGCATATAAGCCTTTAAAATTAGCACTTTTGATTATTCATGTTGGTGTCCCATAGACTTTAATGGTGTCCATGTGTTCTGCTGAATCTTTTGCCTGTTCGGTATGTCCTGGAGCGAGCCAAACCAGGAGGGGGGGGGGGGATTTCGGCCCATCCCTAGTCTTAGGGTGTATCCACTCTAGATGGAAGGAGCAATGGAAAAACCTTTGGACAGCAGCATTGCCAGTAGACTTGTGCACGACGGAAAATGTTGTTTCATTCGTAAATTGCATCATTTCGTTCTGATATTTTCGTTATGTTACGTTAATTCATTTTCGGATAATTTGTTATTTTTGTAGAGTATAGATAATCATTATAACAAATTGATTTGTGTTATTGTTTAATTGTTTCATTTTCAGATAATTCATTATTTATGTTTTTCTATATATATATATATATTTGTGATAACGATTCGTAGTTCGGAAACTCGTTTGTTTATTGAATCCATTAACACACACAATGACAATATCTCATCCCCTCTGTTCAAATACAATACAACACCGTTCTTACTCAGTTATCAGGAATGCACTTTGCCAGTAATCCAACCTTCAACCTCCAGCTGAATCAGCTGATTGGGCTGTAAGGCCTCATACACACGATAAGATTTTCCGAGGGGAAATGTGTTATGACAGGCTGTTGACGCAAATTATGAAATCTCAAAATGCAGCGCACATTCTCTTCTTCTTTAATGAGATAATAATGAAGCTGCTTTGCTGGTGATACTGATGGATTTATTGTAAACACATTTTCCAAGGCTTTTTTTTTTCCTAGGGATATCAAGAATATTATTATGATTACCACAACACCATTATTACGTGGTTTTTAAGATTAAAGATACAACTATGTTGGTGTCCCTTGTAAATTTTACATTGTATTTTTTTAAATGTAACTGCCTACTCCCAAACTGTCATTTGAAGTAAAAAACATAGCCAAGTATTATTCTACACATTTTTTTATTGTGCATTAAAAAAAGAAAACAAATAAAATTAGACATGCTATCTACCAACAGAACTTAACCAAAAAGTGCATTCTATGCATCTAAAAATATAGAAAATATACCAAATCAAAAAATGTATTCAACCAAAAAAATAATGTCAAAGCAATAACTCCAAGGCCAATAATAAATACCATTTCATCTCCTCCGATTCCGCAACATGGCTGGTTGACGAATGGCCGTTCAGAAACAAACTGAATAGCGCGAAATGAAAAGTTTGAATCAACACTCACCAAACTTCTACTAACATGAAATTAGCAGAAGGAGCCCAAAGGGTGGCGCTAAAGAGCTGAAAAACAGCATAGTATGTCACTACGTTCGTAATTGTTGGCCAGCAATTGTGTGGCCGTGTGCATGCAAGACAAGTTTGGGCCAACGCCCTTCGGACAAAATTCCACGGTTTTGTTGGCCAACAATCTGATCGTGTGTATGTGCATAAGATTTACTCCGAGTCGGACTGTTTCATTAGACCTTTAACGAATTAACGAATGATGCTGAATTCATCGTTTTTTTCATTATAATTTCTTTCGTATGTGTTGAAATTTGTTATTTTTTTTCTTCGGACATTCGGATGCATCTGAATGTCCAAAAAATGCTGAATTTAAATTCGTTATGAAACAAATTGCACATGTCTAATTGTCAGTCTGAGGTGAGGGCAATATTAGATGCATTAGTAGATTTAGATTAACTTGATTAATAAATTAAATCCAAACTACAACTAACACCACTGTGAGTGTTAAATGGTTTATCTTAACCTTCTAACTGCCACTGTTGCTGGACAGCTTGGAAGTTGAAACATACCAGACTCATGGCCAGATCACCAGGTTAAAGTGGTTGTAAAGGCTAAAGGTTTTTTTCTTTAATGCATTCTCCGCATTAAGGTAAAAAAAACCTTCCCTGATCAGCTCCCCCTCGAACATTTACCTAAGCCTGATCTCAATCCAGCGCTGTGCCTGTGAGCAGTAGCACTGCTCTCTCTCCTCATAGGACTCATAGGCAGCAGTGGGAGGCCTCCCACTGCTGTCAATCAAATCCTGTGAGGAGGGGGCGGGGCTGAGCCATGCTGTGTGTGTCAATACAAGCACACAACCTGGCTTTGGATCGAGCCCGCATGAGTGCCCCCATAGCAAGTGGCTTATTATGAGGGCACTGGGAAGGAAAGAGGAGACTTAAAGTGGAGTTCCACCCATATAAAAGTCAGCAGCTACAAAAAGTGTAGCTGCTGACTTTTATTAATTAGACACTCGCCTGTCCCACGGTCCAGCAATGTGGGCGTACGAAGCCCTGCTCCTCTCTGCGGCGCCGGCAATGTCACTGTGGGCACCCGGCTTTGGCTTCACAGCCGGGCATGCACTGCGCATGCACAAGTCACGCTGCGCACTGACTGGTCAGGCAATCATCTGGGACCTGCGACGTGTCCCAGATTATTGCCGAGAGGGAGGGGGGAGAGGTGATCTTGCTTCTGGCGCCACGGTGCCCCAGGAGGAAGTGGGAGCTGGATCCCTCTAAAAATCCCCCAAAAAAATGACATGTCAAATGTGGCATGTCAGGGGGTCACCTTCACTTAAAGCGGAAGTTCCATTTTCGGGTGGAACTCCGCTTTAAGTGCTGATAGGGGAACACTAGAAGAAGAAGTTCGGGGCCTCTCTGTACAAATACATTGCACAGAGCAGGTAAGTTTAACATCTATATTATTTTAACATTAATAAATAAACCTTTACAAACACTTTAAAATAAAGAACAAAAAAATAAAAAAGAAAGGTAAATCATGCAGCCACTACATCCTAAGAACTAAAAAGCTAGAATTAAAAAAAAATGTTTTGGTGCTTAATACCTCTTTAATATTTGCATGTATGGTTAGCTTTAGTTCTTCTGTACAAGGGATGACAAAAGGCTCTTATAAAGATAGATTTAGGCATTTATGCTAATTGTATGCAATAGCACATTTAATTGTTTCTAGAACAATACAGAACCGTTTGAACTGCATTTTTATATTTGCCTGGAGTGTAGCTTTAAAAAATAATAATAAAACTTTCCATGTATGAAACTTATTGCTGGCTTCCTCTGTAAACTGTTGCACGTTCAGGATTGCGTAACCGGTGAGCCTTTCGTCATCTGTCTCAAGTAAACACTGGCGACTTGCCAGACATTCAGAGTTTCACAGAGAACTACAACACTGTCTTATCTGCCAAAGTATGACCATGCTAAAAAGGGAAGGGAAAGGGATTCCCACTTGTGTAACTCCACCCCGTCCTTAATAGAGTATAAATTGGCAATTCTAAACTGTCATCTTCACTTTTTCAATGGTATCTAACAGATGCACAGAAATGGAAAGGCTGAATGGTGAAATGGCTGGGCCACCAAATGGCCCCAGGAGGTTTATTTTCCGCACCTGGTTCATATGGTCTGCATTGTTCTTACTACTTACATCTGCAATGTTTTCCTTTTGCTTTTTTTCACATCATTATCATTGGGTGAGTAGAAATGTGTTTTATGAATATGGATCACTTGTTTTTGTTTGTTTATTATAAAACTAGTACAGTTCTAAGAATTAGACAATGGCCCATTGAAAGGGTTTTTTATGTTATATAGGCTACTTAAAAAAAAAAAGTATAGGCTACCACTGTTGTCCATTCCCTCCTAAAATGCTAAATGCCTGGCTGTCATGTTGATTAAAAGGCCCCTGAAATATCCAAGCCAAAGTCCTGCAATTACAGGAAATGAGCTTTGAATCCACTTTCTGCATGCTTGGCTGCATTACGTTTCCTGCAAAGTGTTACTCTACTTTTGTGGCCCATTTGAAATTCCGAGGTCATACAGCAACATAATTATCTTGGTAAATAGTCAATTACCAAAGTTAAATTGGTTACATCTGTGCCAGTTTGTAAATGTTAATGTCAATATGTCTTGCTGGAAATGATTACATTTTGTTTGATGACATATAGGAGTTCATCCAAAACTGTCCACAGTTAACTTTGGGTTGTTGTGTAGATGTAACATTACATTGTTGTTATAAAGTTCCTCACTGGCAAAAATGGGAATTTTCTTGATTGGTTTGTATAGAAAGTTTTATACCTTATACAAGCAAGTCATAAATAACAATTACAAAACTGACTATCTTGCCTGGCTTAGAATATCAACTTAGTCAGAAAACTTCCTAAAGGTAGAATTACACTTTAGGTCAGCAACATTTGCAAAGCTATATGCAGACACAGTTGGCAAGATAAAAGTTTAAGCCACACTCCAGCCAAAAACTGTTTTCAGGTTTCAGTAGAATTGATTTCTGTTTTTAATGCCGCGTGTAGCTTCAGTCCCTTCACTTCCAGTTCTGTTGACACCTAGACAAGATTTGAGAAAATGTACTTGTACCCAAGACACAGAGAGCAGTAAAAATCTGACAGATGTTCTAAGAGCTCCTAGCTGGCCATACTCAGGTCAGTGTGTGGCTGTCCATGTTCAACAAAAGTCAAAGGAACATGTTGGAAGATCTTCCTTGATCAGTAGCTTCAGCCAAAAAGCTGCAGCCATTGAGCAGTGTATACAATGTGCCGGTTAGCAGGATTCCTCCATCCACCTTGTTTGCGTGAACCCATAAAACGTACGCCCAGCTTAATTCTACTAAATGATAGGTTAAATCACGCAATGTGGCATAAGGGCAATTTCAAGCATTTTTATACTTAATAATAGGTGTTTTTCTGCCTTTGTCCCCATCAGAGGGATATCCCATCACCCCCTGTCCTGGTGATAACCTGGACAGTGAGTTAGGGGAAATCGCCTGAACAAGGCACACATAACAATAAAACCTTTCCCCTTTGTACAAAAAGAAAAAAGAGAGGTTTGAGCTTTAGTCTAACCAGACTTTTATTTAATGTTACTGCCTTTGCCAGTTATTGCTTTTTGAATTTCGTTACTAGAACAGTTAAAAGACAGTTAACTCACATTTAATAATATTATTTCACAGAACAGATGACAGCTGCAAATGTGATGTAAGGAAAATGCCTTTGGTGTTTTTAGCCTGCACTGAAAAAAATCATTGCTTTAATTTGATTTACTGGACTAGGCAGACAGATCCACACTTGCTTGCTGTAGGCTGAAAGAAAAAAAACCCTTGTCATAGCTGGTTTCTCTTTTATGTGCTTCCTAAGCTTCTGTTAGTCAGCATTTTCTGCAGCGTGCTTTTTATCAGTGACAATAGGGAAGTCAGCTTTCGCACATGTCTGTATATGTGAAGTGTCAATATACACTCAGGCTCAGCTCAAACATGTCATCTATTCATTTACTATGATATCTCTCTCTCTCTCTCTCTCTCTCTCTCTCTCTCTATATATATATATATATATATCTATATATCTATCTATATATATATATATATATATATATATATATATATATATATATATAAAATTATAATCAT
Organism: Lithobates clamitans; assembly: GCA_037952925.1. NCBI lineage: Eukaryota > Metazoa > Chordata > Amphibia > Anura > Ranidae > Lithobates > Lithobates clamitans. Next base: position 1,021,067 of record JBBGZY010000418.1, read on the forward strand.
TAGTAAAGTAATAAGATGTACTATGTTAGCCATTGATTAATGCATCAACCTTACAAACTACTTAAAGCGTAGTTCCACCCAAAAATGGAACTTCCGCTTTAAGTGAAGGTGACCCCCTGACATGCCACATTTGGCATGCCATTTTTTTGGGGGGGGGGAACGGATACCCTCTTTTTAGGGGTATCCAGCGCCGACTTTCTCCCAGGGCTCCGCGGCGCTGGAAGGAAGTTCACCTCTCCCCCCTCTCTCAGTGCAATCTTCTGGGACACGTCCAGAAGATTGCCCGGCCAATCACAGCACGCAGCGCGGCTCACGCATGCGTGGTGCGTGCCTGGCTGTGAAGCCACAGGCGGGCGCCCACAGTCAGAATGCTGGCGCCGCGGAGAGGAGGGGAAGAGGAGCGGGGCTCCACCCACAGCACTGGACCGTGGGACAGGTGAGTGTCCGATTATTAAAAGTCAGCAGCTACACTTTTTGTAGCTGCTGACTTTTAAATGGGTTGAACTCCGCTTTAAGGAGATTCATCCTCTCTATTTGTCCTGTTTACCGTTATTATTAAAAGTTCAAGTGAAAGTAAATCCCAAATTTTGGGTTGTCCCCAGAAAATTAATAGAGGGGAAAATCTTCCTATGAGGACCATAGTTTTGGTGACCTGGGAGTCACCAAGAAATTCCCTTAATTTGCAGGGATTTTTTATGTGGGGAAATTTCTTAATGGGACATAGAAAAACCCTGGCAGGAGCTCTAACCCTCCATTACTCTATCCAAAATGAAAAAAAAAAAAAAAGTTTTGCATATAATTCTACTTTAACTTTTAAGGCACAATTCTCAAATGACAGTCCCTTTCAATTGTCCATAGAGGCAATGAATTACAACTATTGCCACCTCATTGAGGAAGAAAATAATAATGTACTTTTTGCTGATGTTAGAGTCCCAGATTACTCATCTAATGGGATGCCAGGATGACGAAATGTCTCCCATTATATGGCTTGGGATACACTGATGTTTATAATTTCCTTGCTACCGAAGATTCAGCTGCTTGTTAGCAGTCAGTTGGCTTGTTGGCTTCAATATGACACCAATGGGATCACTGTCAACAAGAGGTTATATCTATTAATAGCAGAGAAATGTGAGTGCCTGAGTGGCCCTAGGCTAAGACCGAAACTAAACACACGATTATAATTGGAACTTCCTTCTTCATAGCTCTCACTTTCAACCTATGCACCTGCATGACCTTTCTCCACATCTACAGTACAATAACAGATACGTAGCTGCAATAAAGCACGTTCAAATTCTTACAATATACAGTATATATAGTTAACTCGGAAGGGAGTTTTTTTTTGTTTTTTTTTTGCTAAAGATACTTCTATTTAATCAAACCGATTTCCCTATGCCTGTATATCACCAGACTGTGCAATGCCAAGCTTCTGGTATTGAAGGTGGAAATAAAGAAGTGGCTATATCATAACTGTAAATGAAACATATCAGTGTATAATTGCATCAATAATTTTCCTGGTGTTGCACTTAAAGAAGAACGCCAGGTTCTAAAGATCTCTAGAACAGGATGAAGTATGTGTAATTGTGTACATTTACCATCATTCCCATGATGCAGACATTTTCATGAGCATGCTTGCACCACTATGCAAGCATCCAATTGTTGGTTAAAGAGACTTTCTTGATGCCGACAACTGATTCCAACAGGCTGCAGAGCTGCACACTGGAAGTCAATCTATAACTGCCCCAAATTTTTACATGTGAATAGCCCTGAATTGAGAAGAAGGATGCAAGTGCAATGCACATAAGCACACTTACTTCGCCCTGATCTAGAGATCTTTACAGGACCGTGTTGTTTATTACAGGCTGTGTCACCTTGCACATGCAGGGCAAAGTGACAAAGTCTTTACTAAGCCCCCCCCACCCCAAACCCTTTATACTCCCTTACCAGAGGTCACACATGGTTCCTTCCTCCTCCATAGCCAGTGGTAAAATTTGGCACTTACAGGTATGAAGGAGCATGTGCCCACCTACCCTGTGAAATTGCTGAGGTCTGGCAGCCAATCATTATAACAAAACACTGTCACATGACCAGGGCAGTGACTTCAGCGCCCCCCTGGTCATTTCAGTGGAGGGTAAGGTGAGTATGGGAGGTGTTCCTTTCCAGAGACACTGTCACCTTGTCTTGCAAGGGGAAGATGGCAGCATCTCTTTAAATCATTCTAACATGATCACTTGGGAAGCACCTTAGCACCTCAATATCGCAGCTTGATAAATCAGGTGAATTTATATAACATGATCATCAAAAACTAAAATAATTGTGTCCCATCAGAACAGAGTGGTACATATATAAGGAATGAACTTTGAGTATGATTTACACATTCTTTGTTGGTGCAAGTAAGGAATTACGTTTTCCAGGTATCTTATCGAAGATTTGTGTTTCAAGTCTGAAATGTGAGAATAAAATGCAATTTTTTTCTGTCATTGTAGGTTAACGACCTGTGTGATGCATACGCGATCTATAGTAAGTGTCTAACTGAATTTCTATGACCCCCTTGTCATTTCATGTAAATTGAAAATGCAGTTTTGCATTTGATGAGTTAACAGTGTTGTGCATGTCCCTCTTTTACTAAAAAAAACAAAAAACTGTACTTAGAGAATATGGGGGCTGCTATTGCTGACCTGTCCTTCTGAAAATGTTAACTGTCTGGCCGTCATGATGTCCTACTGGTTTAAAGGTGAACTCCGACTCACCTTTAGATTTGCACAGTTGTACGGACTCCTCTCCTGTACTGAAATTGCTTAGCCTGAGCCTTTCACAGTGCAAACAACCAAAAAATACTAAACTAATGTCATTGCTCAACAGCAGTTGAATATACAAGTCTATGTCTGCCAAAGTTTTAATTATTGGCACAGTCTCTTTCTTCAGCATCATATAGTAGAAAAAACAGCTCTCTCCAGACTGGGAAGCCCCCAGAAAAACAGTAAATGAAAAAAATGAAACAGTGCACTCTTCAACTGGTTAAAATAAACACTGTACCCACATGTTTGATTAAAGAAACATTTCTCACATAATTTCCATAAGGAACATCTCACTCATCCAATAGTGCTTCATTCGAAGGCCAACCTCTAATAGCCCAACTATCACGTTTTAAGGAATTTTCTTCATCAGAGCCAACTTACCAATACTAGGAGATACTATAACTACCCTCTTCGTCTCTCTACATCAGGGGTCTCAAACTGGTGGCCCTCCTGCTGTTGTGAAACTACAAGTTCCATCATGCCTCTGCCTGTGGGAGTCATGTTTGTAACTATCAGCTTTGCAATGCCTTATGGGACTTGTAGTTTTGCAACAGTTGCAGGGCCGTCAGTCTGAGACCCCTGCTCTACATACATACATACATACATATAAAGACCACTCTCCTTCAATTGGCATATAATTATACAATAATAAAATCATGAATTTACTGCATTATACAGTCTAGACTGGCATAATATATCTCCTTGCTTTTCCTTATATCTCAACACTTTAGCTGATCAACCACTTATCAGTGACTATCTGAGAGTAACAATCATTTTGAACAACCTGTATTACACACTTTACATCATCGAATCCAACACATGTCATATACAATATGGGACACCACTACGTTGGACACTAGTACTGCGCAGGTTTTTTTTTTTGTCAGAGATGCAGGAACTCATCCTGCATTGTGTGTGCCCTGTCATAGGGTGATTGTGGCTACATTGCACTGTGGGGGCTATACATAGAGCGCAGACTTCTGGAGCCTGCTATGCACAGAATGCAGGGTTCAGGAGTGTACTACGTACAGAGTGCAGGGTTCAATAGTGCGTTATGCACAAAGTGCAAGGTTCAGGAGTGTGTTACACACAGATGTGCATTTCTCATAGGCCAGTTTACAACCAAAATTAAACCACCCCTAAAATCTTCCCGAAACCCCTCAATACAAAGATCTCTCCCTAAATTCCTTGCCACAAAATCCCTAACTTCTGCATTAAATACTCTTTATCATTGAACTCTGTATGCTGTGCTGTCCCTCCCCACCAAGTAAAAAATCAAAAATATTCCCAATGAAAGCTTTTTCTCCCCTAAAAAAGCAACACTCATCATTCACCTCTGCAACCCTCATCCACAGCTGACCTCTGCAACACTTGTCAACAGCTAACCTCTGCACTTCCAGTCCACGGCTCACTTCTGCACCTCCTGTCCACAACTCATTTCTGCACCCTACTGTGCACAACTCACCTCTTCCCCAATCCAAAGTTCACCTTTGCACTTCCTGTCCACGGTTCACCTCTGCACCCCACTCTCCACAACTCACTAAAACGCCATCCAAAGCTCACCTCTGCACCCTTGCCCAAAGTTCACTTCTACACCTCAAATTCTTAACTCACCTCTGTACCACTTTTAGCAACTTACCTCTGTCCTCTACACCCTCATCCACAACTGTCTGCAGCTCACTTCCACACCCCTCTGCCTTTTTGCACAACTCACCCGCTATTTGCAACTCACCTCAGCTCACCTTTACACCCCCAAACGAAATTCAGCTCTGCACACTTCCCTACCGTCTACAGCTCACATCTGCACTCCCTGATTGCAGTTCGCCTCCTCACACATCTTCCCCTTCCACAGCTCCGCACTACACCCCCCACCATAGCTAACCCCTGTCCACAGCTTTTCTCTTCAACCCCCTCCCCCCATCCTTCTAAGCAGCTGTAGTTCTGTTGCACAACTGTGGGGGTTCAGAGGTCAGACCTGAGAAGGGGGAGCAAAAGCAAGATGTGTATGGGGGATGAAAAGGTAATGGCCCTGTAATCTATTTTTCATTCAATCATTTCTCATTGTGTTTTTCTACCTCCTTGTAATGTCCTCCATGAGCTCCTGAACCTCTCCCTTTCCTTCTCACTTTCATTCGGAACGAGCAGTGGATGTTAGTTGCAGTCATGTTTACTACATGTCCTATAATCCATAGTTCATCTTGGGAGAGAGCAAGAGTCGGTGGCTACGTTGCTACATACAGTGGAACCATAGAGAACCAACATAGCCACACTCTAACAGAAAGTAGGATCACAGCAGCACAAAAAAGGAATTTGTACATTTAAAGGAGATGGAGAGCAATCAATGGAAAAAAGATGGGAGGGGGCAGTGTGTGTGTTTACACGCCCCACCCTTCCCAACCATACCAGGCCACATGCCTTCAAAATGACCGTTCCAGGGGAGACCCCGATAGCAGAACAGCTTGTCCCCATGTTGATGGGGGCAAGGGACTTGAATACAATTTTCTTCTTTTTTTTTTTTTTTTAAGCAGAGTTTAGTGTCACTTTATATCTATAGATCCCTGCTTATTTTCAGCCTGCCTCTTTCACCATTACAAAATCACTTCCCTGGCCTTTGGAAATATCATAGCTGATCAGAATTTGCTTTATAGGAAATGAAAGCAGCGCTCCACTCAAATGGAGTAAGGTAGACTTAAGTTTCACTCCAGATATTTATTATTGTCCTTGACTCCAGTCAGAATTGCTCATTTGGATTTGTAAGGGCACTGCGTGGGTTGTCTGCCTTATCTTTTTGTACTGCTTGGTGCGTCATTGAGCCAGTATAAGTAGGTGCATTTTAGGAGTCCAGACACTTCACCGATAAGATAATATTTACCAGAAGATTCTGTCACTCTGCCAATTCTGATATGTTGGTTCTCTGAGTGATTATAATGTCTTTTTTCAATAAACTGATTACCATCATATAAGGAAGGTGTGTTGGTGAAGATCATCTTATGGATGTTTGAAGGTGCTGTCCTTCTAGCCACTGGAGCACCCATTTAGGCCTCATGCACACTGGGTGTTTTGCAAATTCTCCTGGAAGCCTTTCCTCCTGGCAGTAGCATTTTGACAAAAAAAAGCCTGATGCTTGTAAAAGTGTGTAACGCATTTAGAAGCCTTTTTTAGGCGTCAAGTGGTTGGGCGTTAATTCATTTAATTGGAAAAGGAAAAAGTCCCGAAAGTCGCACATCTCTGCAAAACTCCTTAAGAAGGTGTATGACAGCCTCAGCTTGGGCTCCAACCAGGCCATGTCCCAATGCATTTCACTCCGCTCATGACTAAGCTCTGTGCAACTTCCAGGACTTTTCCCTTTTCCATTGGATGTCTAGAGCTGAGACAAGCTCTGACCTTGTCTGCCCTCCAACTGGTTGCTACATAAGAAAACCTGGTGGAGCCTTGAGCAGCACCTGTAAATTTAGTTTGGGTCACAATTCATTTCATTGACCAGAATAATAATTTATTCTGGCCATTGAAATTAATTACTAAAGTAAGTACTAAGTACTAAGTACTAAATGTGCCTAGCGTTAACATGTGTTTAGATGCGTTTACAAGCGTCAAGAATTTTTTCTGCCAAAACTCTGCTGCTCCAGGATGCTCTGGCAGTGGGGTTTTTTCTGCCTCTAAAAGCCCCTGCCACTAAACGCTTCTAAAAGTCTATGTGTGCATGTACACATACAGTAGGCTAACCTGCTGGGGAGTTTAGAGGCATGCTTGAAGCCCAGGGGTGGGCTGGGCCGGGGGGCAGAGATGCAATTGCCCCCTGGTCTGCCCTTATATGCTCTAAAGGCTGCTGTGTCGCCAGCTCAGAACCGCACATGCGCAGTTTGTGAGCTGGCCGAGTGCGGCATCTTCATTCAGTACTGTGAGACAGCGATGTCTCAGGGCTGACAGTCTGTGTTACAGAGTACAGCCCAGCCCCGCCCAGCCCCTCCCTCCTCCACACGAATGACTGGCAGAGGCTGGACCTGCTATCTTTCCCCGTCCACACTCCAGGCAGCCCGTGTGTTGTCTGTGAAGAGGATGTGTCGGCGGGAAAGTTAAATCTGAGCAGACGGCTCGAATGCTGGGACCGTCCAAGTAAGTGAACTCCTCCTCCCTCCCCCTCTCTGCAGCCAAAGAGGTTTTTTTTTTTTCTTCCTAGCAGCCTGTGATAGTACTTTGCTTGCCCTAGGTGTTATGATGTGGGCTCACACTGGCATGCTGCAGGTTGTCTGCAGTGCTGGTCTACTGGCAGTCTTCCTGCATGTTGCCCCTAGTCCCATAGAGGCTGCACATTTTTACTGCATGTTTTGAAAGTGTACAAAACGTCCTGCATGCTGCATGTTTGGTGCACTTTCAAAAAATTCAGCAAAAATGTGCAACCTAAAAGAAGTCTGAGGGACTATGGCTATAGAAAACTGCCAGTACACCAGTGTGAGCCCAGAGGTTTGTATTCACTTGCAGCAGGCACTGCCACTTCACTGAAAAGTGACAGACAGAGGAGGTGATATCACATTTCACCCCTGCCTGTTTTAACCCCCTAAATGTCAGTCCGTGCAGGTAATGACACGGTTCACTTTGCACTCCACCTTATTTCCATTGCCCTCTGTAGATATTCGATGTGCTCTCACCTTATTGTTTGCACATCTAATACCTAAAGAGTTCTGGAAATAAGGTGGAGTTCAAAGTGAATTTCTACACCTACAGTAAGTGGAGCACTCCTTTCAGAAGATTTGAGGATGATATTAAACCCAAAGACTGGTGAACTTAAGCCACCATAGACAGATTTAATTTTCTGCTGAACCAGCAGAATTTTCGACCTATCTATGTGCAGACTGGTTGTACAGAATTCAATCTATCAACTGACTTCAGTACAGCCAGCATGTCTTTCTTTTTCTTTTTTTTTTTGGCGATCACTGTTGCTATAGCTGCCAGCAGTGATCACTGTATTCTGATGGCTGGGAAACTTTCACCCCCACAGAGAGTGACCCCTTTGCACTGCCCCCACAGAGAGTGACCCCTTTGCACTGCCCCCACAGAGAGTGACCCCTTTGCACTTACCCCAGAGTGACCCCTTCGCACTTCCCCCACAGAGAGTGACCCCTTCGCACTTCCCCCACAGAGAGTGACCCCTTCGCACTTCCCCCACAGAGAGTGACCCCTTTGCACTTCCCCCACAGAGAGTGACTTCTTTGCACTGCCCACACAGAGAGTGACCCCTTTGCACTGCCCACACAGAGAGTGACCCCTTTGCACTGCCCACACAGAGAGTGACCCCTTTGCACTGCCCACACAGAGAGTGACCCCTTTGCACTGCCCACACAGAGAGTGACCCCTTTGCACTGCCCACACAGAGAGTGACCCCTTTGCACTGCCCACACAGAGAGTGACCCCTTTGCACTGCCCACACAGAGAGTGACCCCTTTGCACTGCCCACACAGAGAGTGACCCCTTTGCACTGCCCACACAGAGAGTGACCCCTTTGCACTGCCCACACAGAGAGTGACCCCTTTGCACTGCCCACACAGAGAGTGACCCCTTTGCACTGCCCACACAGAGAGTGACCCCTTTGCACTGCCCACACAGAGAGTGACCCCTTTGCACTGCCCACACAGAGAGTGACCCCTTCGCATTGCCCCCACAGAGAGTGACCCCTTCACGCTGCAGGCAGTGTCAAGCGGTCTCTCTCTCTCTGTGTAGGCAGTGTCAAGCGGTCTCTCTCTCTCTCTCTCTCTCTCTCTCTGTGCAGGCAGTGTCAAGCGTTCTCTCTCTCTGTGCAGGCAGTGTCAAGCGGTCTCTCTCTCTGTGCAGGCAGTGTCAAGCAGTCTCTCTCTCTGTGCAGGCAGTGTCAAGCAGTCTCTCTCTCTGTGCAGACAGTGTCAAGCAGTCTCTCTCTCTCTCTGCAGGCAATGTTAAGCGGTCTCTCTCTCTCTGTGTGCAGGCAGTGTCAAGCGGTCTCTCTCTCTCTCTGTGCAGGCAGTGTCAAGCGGTCTCTCTCTCTCTGTGCAGGCAGTGTCAAGCGGTCTCTCTCTCTGTGTGCAGGCAGTGTCAAGCGGTCTCTCTCTCTGTGTGCAGGCAGTGTCAAGGGTCTCTCTCTCTGTGCAGGCAGTGTCAAGCGGTCTCTCTCTGTGCAGGCAGTGTCAAGCGGAATCTCTCTGTGCAGGCAGTGTCAAGCGGTCTCTCTCTCTCTGTGCAGGCACTGTCAAGCAGTCTCTCTCTCTCTGTGCAGGCAGTGTCAAGCGGTCTCTCTCTCTCTGTGCAGGCAGTGTCAAGCAGTCTCTCTCTCTCTGTGCAGGCAGTGTCAAGCGGTCTCTCTCTCTCTGTGCAGGCAGTGTCAAGCGGTCTCTCTCTCTCTGTGCAGGCAGTGTCAAGCGGTCTGTCTCTCTGTTCAGGCAGTGTCAAGCGGTCTCTCTCTCTCTGTGCAGGCAGTGCCAAGCAGTCTCTCTCTCTCTGTGCAGGCAGTGTGAAGCAGTCTCTCTCTCTCTGTGCAGGCAGTGTCAAGCGGTCTCTCTCTCTGTTCAGGCAGTGTCAAGCGGTCTCTCTCTCTCTGTGCAGGCAGTGTCAAGCGGTCTCTCTCTCTCTCTGTGCAGGCAGTGTCAAGGGTCTCTCTCTCTGTGCAGGCAATGTCAAGCGGTCTCTCTCTGTGCAGGCAGTGTCAAACGGTCTCTCTCTCTCTCTGGGGCAATATGGAGCAGTCTCCCCCCTCTCTCTCTCTCTGTGCGGGGAATGTGGTGTAGATGGATGGTGAGCTGATTCGGTGGTTCAATGGGCCACTTGACTGGACTTGCCCCCCAGGCCTAAGGCTGCCAGCCCTCCCCTGCTAACGCCCCTAGAAGCAGCTGCAAAATCATCCAGTGTGCAAAAGGCCTAATGCCGCGTAAACACGATCGGATTTTCCGACAACAAATGTTGGATGTGAGCTTGTTGGCAGAAAATCCTATTGTGTGTATGTTGCATTGAACATTTGTTGTCAGAGTTTCCGCCAACAAATGTTGGCTAGCAGCTTCTCAAATTTTCCACCAACAAATTTTGTTGTCGGACTTTCCGATCATGTGTACACACGTCCATCTCACAAAAGTCCACGCATGTTCGGAATCAAGTACGAGCCGGAAGCACTCGGTCTTGTAAAACTAGCGTTCGTAATGGAGATCTTGTACGTCACTACGTTCGTAATTGTTGGCCAACATTTGTGTGACCGTGTGTATGCAAGACAAGTTGGTGCCAACATCCTTTGAACAAAAATCCATGGTTTTGTTGTCGGAAAGTGACTGAGGGCTGTCAGTTGTGTGAAAAGGCTACTTCTGACACTTTCTGGCTGCATGCCTCTTCTGGGTCAGGGACTCACTGGAGTCAATATAGAGCCCATTTACAGCAGTCCAGTCTGCTGCAATGGGCCATTCATTTAAATGAACTGTCTAATGCACTACCATGTACCATAAATAATTTTTGGCTGCCAAACCAGCAGCTGACAAGACCTGTGTTTGAAATCACTTTTGAATAAGTAAGTTACTATTAAAGGTCCATTTCATTTCTAGTCTTTTCACATTGTTTTCAATCAAGCCCTGATGAAGGGGGAGTTTTTGGACCTTCAAAATGCATTGAATACATTTTGGATTGTTCCCCTCACTTTCATCAGGAAAAAGGTTATATCTGGACCTCTTAGCAATGGTGTGGCGCTTCAATTTCCATTTTTGTTACATTATGCTACAAGCTAAAGAGATGGCAGAGGTCCTCTGGGGTGTAGAAGTCACCTGCCCAGGAACCAGATTACTTACATAAACATCAATACTTTAACATATATCTATATATATATATATATACACTATATTGCCAAAAGTATTGTGACGCCTGCCTTCACACGCACATGAACTTTAATGGCATCCCAGTCTTAGTCCATAGGGTTCAATATTGAGTTGACCCACCCTTTGCAGCTATAAGAGCTTCAACTGTTGTGGGAAGGCTGTCCCCAAGGTCTATTGCCCTGTACACACAGTTGGAGATTGATCGGACATTCCGACAACAAAAACCATTGGATTTTTTTCCGACGGATGTTGGCTCAAACTTGTCTTGCATACACACGGTCACACAAAGTTGTCAGAAAATCTGATCATTCTGAACGCAGTGACGTAAAACACGTACGTCGGGACTATAAAGAGGGCAGTAGCCAATAGCTTTCATCTCTTAATTTATTCTGAGCATGCGTGACACTTTGTGTGTCGGATTTGTGTACACACAATCAGAATTTCCGACAATGGATTTTGTCCTATCGTGTGTACAGGGCATTAGAGTGTGTCTATGGGAATATTTGACCATTCTTCCAGAAGCGACTTTGTGAGGTCAGGCACTGAAGTTGGACAAGAAGGCCTGGCTTGCAGTCTCCGCTCTAATTCATCCCAAAGGTGTTCTATCAAGATGAGGTCAGGACTCTGTGCAGGCCAGTCAAGTTCCTTCACCTCAAACTCGCTCATCCATGTCTTTATGAATCTTGCTTTGTCCACTGGTGGGCAGTCATGTTGGAACAGGAAGGGGCCAACCCCAAACTGTTCCCACAAAGTTGGGAGCATGAAATTGTCCAAAATATCGTGGTATGCTAACCCCTTAAGAGTTCCCTTCACTGGAACTAAGGGGCCAAGTCCAACCCCTGAAAAACAACCCCACACCCTAATCCCCCTCCGCCAAATGATTTGGAGGGGTGGCGCAATACTTTTGGCAATATAGTGTGGATGAGTGAGCTTGGGGTGGAGGAACTTGACTGGCCTGCACAGAGTCCTGACCTCAACCCGATAGAACACCTTTGGGATGAAATAGAGCGAAGACTGCGAGCCAGGCCTTCTCCAAGATCAGTGACTGACCTCATAAATGCGCTTATGGAAGAATGGACAAACACTCCCATAGACACACTCCTAAACCTTGTGGACTGCCTTCCCAGAAGAGCTGAAGCTGTTTTAGCTGCAAAGGGTGGGCCAACTCAATATTGAATCCTACGGACTAAGACTGGGATGCCATTAAAGTTCAAGTGTGTGTAAAGGCAGGCCTCCCAATACTTTTGGCAATATAGTGTGTGTGTGTGTGTATATATATATATATATAATGTGTGTGTATATTTCACTCTTTTGAACTATTTATAGCTTATTTTTGTGTATTTTACATATTTTAGTGTAAAATATGAGTTGTACTATTTATTGATTACACAGGCCAACACACATTTTAGTGCCTCGAATGTTAAACCTGTTTCTGGGTATATTTAACCCAGTGATTCTAAACATGGCACAATTTTTTCCCTATCCGTTCTGGTTTTTGAGATACAGCATAAATGCCATATAACCATCTTCGCACTTGTCACTAATCAAAAATCAGGTTATAAATATAGCAAAATATGTTGAGATGATTCAGACAGCACAGTTCTAAAGTAGCCATAACCTTGATGGTCCTTGATCTCCAAAAATGAAATGATATGATTGCCAATATACACACACCTCCTATATGATCATATTATTATTATACAGGATTTATATAGCGCCAACAGTTTATGCAGCGCTTTACAATATAAAAGGGAGACAATACAGTCATAATACAATAAAATACAAGAGGATTAAGAGGATTAAGAGGGCCCTGTTCAGAAGAGCTCACAATCATATCTATAATAGAGTTAATAATTTCCTTTTTAGAATCCATTGTATAAAATTACAGTTGGAAAAACATAAACTAAGTAAAAGAAGAACAAATTGATCAGCAAGATCTTTTCAAAAACTGACAAAAAAATTATATAAATTCAACCATATCTAAGAAACTAAAGCTGATGTAATCTAGCCGATTCAATTTTCTGAATCAGCGCCCCAAATAACCTCAAGAACAGGTCTTAAAAGCAGGGCAACAAAAAAAAAAGCTACTTTTTTTGTTGGGCTGTGTTATATATAGTATATGAATTTCACGCATTTTGAGGATGCTTTAAATGTATTATATTAGGACAGGATATATTTAGTTAATGAGGGTTTAAATAGTAAACCCTTAGCCCTGCACTGTTTATTATTGCTATATTACAATGTTTGCTCATTTTCAAAATTATAGCAGATGGCAAAGATTTTTTTAACAGTAGCAAAGTGCTTCAAGACTGCTGTTTTGATAACTGAAAAAAAATTATAATAATAAAAAGCTATGCAATGCCATGGGTTATGGGTCTAAGAGGATTTATAGACTTATTTGCCTGGATTTTGGCAGGATTAACAGGTAATTTTCTGTACTTGCAGGAAAGGTACATAGCCTGAAAAAGAAAAAGCTGGCAAACTGCAATATATCCAGATTTTGTTTGTGTTTTTAGATATACATTTAGATAACATATGTCAAACAGATTCCTTATACAGCCCCTGATAATTTAAGATTGGTAAAAAAACGCTTTAACTGTGTTTTTTTTTTTTCCCTTTTTACTTATGTTTGCTTAACAGACAAATCATCAGATGACTGGAAATGGAACTTGACAAATTGCCATGAACAACTGAAAAGGTGTGATAACTCCACAGTTTGCATCAAGGCTGACGGCGTCTATTTGATTGACATTCAGATTTATACACTACTAGATAAGCAAATTCCCGACATCGAACTGGAAACTTTTCCCAGCAGAAATCACATTATTGCAGGCTCATACAAAAATCCCAAGAATTCTTCGTACGTTGTGCTGAGAGCAAATTTAGCACTTAAAAAGGAGGATAAAATAAAGCTAAAAATAAATGGTAATAAGGCTCAAATCACGTCTCGTTTAGAATCTACCTACTGGAAAATACTTAAACTTAGAGGCTAACATTTTACTGACAAGACTGTACAATATTTATTGCTAGATTTATTATCTTCGCATAAATAAACTAATCGGCTATAAACTTCTTACTTTGCTGATATTATTGGTTCCTTTATATCCTAATAAAATAGAGTCATCACATTTTGAAGGAAGCCTGTGCTGTAAGAAGACAGGCCTCTCCTCAACCCCAGGACAGACTTTCTAATGCTGTCTTTAAAATGTGCTTGGTTTAGCATAATAGTGGTGAAATTAAATTCAACAGCTAGAGGCTGTTATAAAGACAGAATTTAATAATGCATCATTAAATGTCTATTTAAAGCCAAGGAAGCCAAGTACCAGAATTTTACTTTGTATCAACCTCTACTCACCCCTTTATAGCAGAACTAGAGTTTGTTTTTTAAATTGTTTTTATTACGTTTTTACAGATAAAAAATCTTACATACTTTGCAAAACAATCTGCAAGTCATTCATAAAAATACAAAACATTCTCAAAGTACACACGAATACATAAAAAATACATAACAAAAATACATATAGGTACACAAATGGATCTATCCTCTAACATGTGCTTAAATACAGAAATAAATCTATACCACTGCATATACTCTTAATTCTCCTGGGCCGTCTAAATAACAAACAAGAAAAAAGAAGAAGAAGAAGAGAAGAATGGGAGCAGGCCCATTCCCCTAACCCCACCCCAAAAAAAAAAAAAAAAATCATATACCTAAACATATACGCTTATATACATACACGTATACATACATCTCTATGTGAGAAACATTACCCCAAATCTATACCCCCTCTTACCCGTGTCTATTTATCTTTACTTTCAAGGGGGGGGGGGATTCCCATCTCTCTATCCACATTACTATCTTCCTTCAAATTGTGCAAAAAAAAAGGGGGGGTTTCCCTCCCTCCCTCCCTTTCCTTTCCCCTTTCTTATATCTTTATGTGAACTACATTACCCCAATATGAACAAATGTATACCCCTCTTACCAGTGTCTATTTATCTTACTTTCGAGGGGAAGATAAATTCTCATTTCTCTATCCACATTACTATCCTCCTTCAAATTGTGCAAAAAGAGGAAAAAAAGGGGGGGGCATCACATGACATTCATTCTAGCAGAAGTAGAGTTTGGGAGGAAGAAGCAGCATAAGAAACCAACCAGTTCATGTACTATTCTTTTTTTCACTGTCCAGTCACAGGCTGGGGTGAGTCCCGGGTAAGGGGAAGTGGGTTGAATGATGCTGGCCATCAGACTGAGCAAATCGCATGGTGGAAAGAAAATTTACTGTGGGAGAAACCTTTGACTTTGGTTTTGTCTGGAGCTGATTTGATTATTTTTTTCTTTAAACAATTGCCGACCAGCCGCCGTCATTATACTGCGGCAGGTCGGCACGATCCCGTGAGCTGTCGTAGCTATACGTCGGCTCCTTTAAGTGGGATAGCAGGCGGTGCACCTGCTGCACTGCGGGCTTGCCGATGACCGCTGGCAGAACAGGGACGTGTGTCTGTAAACACACAAATCGCTGTTCTGTTCTGTGAGGAGAGACAGATCGTGAGTTCCTAATAGCTAGGAATCACAATCTGTCATTTCCTCTAGGTCAGTCCCCTCCCCCTACAGTTAGAAACACACACAGGGAACACAATTAACCCCTTGATCGCCCCCTAGTGTTAACCCCTTCCCTGCCAGTGAAATTTTACCAGTAATCTTGTGCATTTTTTAAGCACTGATCGCTATATAAATGCCTTTCTTCCAGGTTCAGGCCATTTAAATGGTCGGGCCACGATGACATCACTTCCACGCATGCACATGGGTCACAGTCGTGGCACAGTGTTCTTAATGAACGGTATATTCCAGTGTGCTGTCCATTGACAGTGCAGTATGTATGCGCCCTTAAAGTCACCAGACACTAAAAATGTGAATATCTTCTAAATGGTACATGTTAAGGAGATATTCGCTGTACCTACAGGTCTTATTATAGGCTTACCTGTAGGTACAAGTCATAAAGCAAAGTTTACTACAGCTTCAATGAGCTAGTCTATTGTATCTGGAATTCTTGATCAGTTTTCTAAATTTCAGTAGTGTACATTAAAACCAGTGAACTGGTTGCAGGAAAGAATTTTGCATCGTGCATGGCTGGCCCTACTCACAATTTGTTTGAAGCTGGACTTTAAACATACAGCTAAATTCACAGTTGAACTGTTTTAAATTCCAGTGAATTTGTAAGCCTATTCAGCCAGTCTTATGGTCCAGACATCCCTGCCAGGTCTTTGAAGTATCTACAGTGTAGTGAAAAGCCCATATGGTGGCCATACATGCTATTTTTTTCTATCTGAATAATGTGCAATTCGATCAAAGCTATAGAATCTGAAAACAATCGAATAGACATGGCTTCCCTTTTGATTGATTAATCCTCAAATCCAATTTGATTGGATTCAATCAAATTTAGTTGATCAGCCAGTGTGGGATATTATTGATCCTTTTGCATTGACTGGCAGAACCAAGATACTTCATTCATGAATATTGTCGTATTTTAACCAATGAGTTTATGAGATTACATGGTGGAAAAAGAGATGCAAAATTAAGTTACGATCATATTGATCGAAATCCATTTCCCCATGTGTGGTATATCGATCAAATGGGTTGTCGACCATGTATTGAATATTCCTAGATCAATCAGAAAAGAAATTGCAGTGTGTATGGCCACCATTCAATGCAATTTGACATCTAGGACACTGATTTAAAAAATCTGTGAGGCATCTACTACCTTTTCAATCACCATGTTTGCCAAACATAGCTCAGGCACAAATTAAAATAATTTGTCTTTTTTCTTATTTTTTCAAACACATACATATTTTTCTTTGCTCATAATATACAAGCTTACCAGAACACGTTTGATTATTGCAAAAGTTATACTGGTGAAGGGGCAATATCATACGTAAACAAAATGTTATAATTTGCTCTATAACTACTATTTTTCACAACGTTGATGGTTAATCATTGTGCTT
This sequence comes from Lithobates clamitans, assembly GCA_037952925.1. Classification (NCBI taxonomy): domain Eukaryota; kingdom Metazoa; phylum Chordata; class Amphibia; order Anura; family Ranidae; genus Lithobates; species Lithobates clamitans. The sequence goes on from JBBGZY010000418.1 coordinate 1,037,679, forward strand.
CTCATATATTGTTTTAGCACGATTGATGGTGCTTTGATTTTATATAAAATATAATATTTTCATGTTTGTAACTTTTCATAGTTTTTTAGAGAAAAAAATTAATGTCTAAAAGGGTAATTTTTAAATATGAATTTGTTATATTGATTACTTATGTGAATATCTTGAATTTGGATTTTTAGAAAATAATTACATACATTTTTCTTTTATACAAATAGTTTATTTTTTTTCAAAGATGAGCATTCTGGGATTCAACAGAAAGTTATTAGTTTTTTTTCTATTTAAATTAAAAAATGAATGTAAAAATTTATAAACTGGGGATGATTTACTAAAGGATTACATTTTTCACCTAGCCTAGTGCACCTGCATTCACTTTGGTCATTAGTTATGCACAGAGGAATTAAATATACAGATTTATTTTTTTTGCACATATTTGGACAAAATTAATACATCTTTACTGAGCTAAGCGAAGTATGTACTTCTTTAGTGAATTAATACCAATAAGTTAAATATAATATATATTGTGACATTCACATACATAAATAGAAAATAATAATTTAACAAATAGAAATAGAAATTAGTAATTTAAGTTTAGGCAGGTATAAATGTTTAAAGGTAAAATATTTAAATTAAGTGAAATATATATATATATATATATATATATAGATATATAGATATATAGATATATAGATATATAATTTTTTTTATACAGTTGGATTTTAAGCTTACATAAGTTTTCTCAAACCAACAAAAGCAACATTTTAGTACAGTACTTCCACATAATTGGTACTGTGAAATAAGGGAAATTATACAATTTCAGCATGTTAGTGTGGGATTTTTACACCTTAATGCTGCAGCTGTAATTATGGCCATTCCTACCACATCTGAAGGGAAAACTCTTTTTCAGAGGAACCGTGTAAAACACTACCCTGTAGTGTCAAAAAAGTTAAATTTTTCTTCAAAAATAATAATTAAAGGGGATTGGTTAAGCCTCCAAACTGCAATGGGTAATGATTTTATTTTCATGGCAAATAAAAATGTAACTGAATTGCCAACCATATATGTAAAATAAAAAGGCCCAATATAATTTTGGTATGAATGAGTCTTAGCACAATATTTGCGGTAAATTTTGTTTTAGTAAAATATGATATGATTTTTTTTTTTTTATTGGGATTCTTCATGTTTTATTGCTTTTGTTAATTTTTTTAATGGTTTATTATCCAATTGTGACCTAAAAATAAATGTTAATGCTGTTACAATGAAACATTGTTTGTTGTACTTCTTTTCCTAAAGAAAATATATTTAATCAGAATGTTATGATTGCTATTTATTTTTAAGCCACCACTGCTCAGAATAAACATATATTCGCCCTTAGATGCTTCTGTGCTAGAGTTCCTCTGTGTTTGGCTACTGGCTTCCAGGTTCCGGCACCACAGCAAATTATAGAGTTTTAGGCTGGGTCCTCATATATGGAAATTGGATGCGGGTTTCTCCGCATCCAATTGACATGACAGGTGTGCCCGGATCACAATGGAGCCAGTTCACACAGGTCAAGGGCGGCCATAGTTGGGATTCCACAAGGGTCCTGTGTGTCTTTGGGTCCGGTTCAGGTGCGAATTCAGGCAAAAATGCGGACCTGAATTGCAATTGAACCGGTGAACAGACACGCACCGGGCCCCAGGAACGAAACCACAGCCTCACATATATGAACCTTAAAGTACTTCCTGGCGTGTGAACATGCTAACTGCTGAGCCCCCAGGGCTTCCCAGCATTGTCAGTGACTTTTGCATTTGCAAAGCTCCCAACTGTCCCTGATTTTGAGGGACAGTCCCTGATTTTGAGGGACTGTCCCTGATTTGGAGCAATGTCCCTCTGTCCCTCATTCCTCCTCATTTGTCCCTCATTTTGGTCTGATCTATATAGTTGTATGTAAAATGCACTTTTTATCTTTCAAAAAGTGTTTTCCAGCGCTAAACCTTTCATCTGATTTCTAAATTGCTGCATTTATATATTCCAAAAGCCAATATAAAGGAATAGTAGTGGTAAAAAAGCACTTGTGGGTTTAACCAATCTTGTTTTTTTATACAATTCTCCTTTAAGAGGGTGTGGCAGTGGGTGTGCCCTATGTTGCATACTTTTGCTGATAGGTGTCCCTCGATCCCATCTCAAAAAGTTGGGAGGTATGCATTTGTCCTCAGTGCCCCTGGGGACTCTCAGCACTTCTGTGATTCCCTATGACCCTCCATGTGTGTACTAACATCCCTGCACCTAACGGGCCTGCATACCCCTAGTATGCAGAGCAAGAGCAGCCAGGTAAACACCAGCATTCCTGCACTGGACTGCCTTGTACACTCCAGGAAAACACCAACTGTATTGGGTGGCTTCTGTGTTCCAAGCACCCCAGCATTGCAAGAGACTTACCCTGCTGCTCCTGTGTTCCAAGCACTAGAAAGAAACAAAGAGGAGAGAGGAAGCACATAAACTTAGTGCAACAACTTTTTTATAAAAAATCAGACAGCACAAATAAATTACACTAGACACAGCATGGGATACAATGTTGCACGTAAGGCAACAACAAATCTTATCATGTAAAAGCAGAGGTGGTACTAATATTAATAATACAAGAAAGAGGGTCAAGAGCTGATAGACCGAAAATTTTGAAAACAAAATCAAACACTGGTGGGCACTGAGAGGTGGCACAGTTGGGTGGCATGGATGGGTGGCACTGATGGGTGGCACTGAAGGGCATTGATAGGTGGCACTGAAGGGCACTGATGGGTGGCACTGATGGACACTGATGGGTGGCAGTAATGGGCACTGGTAGGTGGCATATGATAGGCAGCACTGCTAGATGGCACTGATGAGGCACTGATTGGCATCACTGGTGGGCTTTGATAGGTGGCACTGATATTCACTGGTGGACACCAATTGATGGGCACTGGCAGGTGGCACTGGCAGGTGGTACTGGTTGGCACAGATGAGGCAGCTGCGCCTCTTCCTCTTCAGGACCGGTGTCCCTTCAACAGAAGCTGGTGGTCGGCTTTTTTTTCTCCTCAGCGGTCAGCCTCCTCACCCCTGACAGCACGGAGACCGCCAGGCATGTGCATCGGCTCTAGCGTCGCGCACGCTACTGGTCAAAAAGCAAACTGACATAGAGCTACGTTGGTTCGCCCAGGGGAGCCAACCTGCTGCAGTACAACTGCGGCGGCTGGTCGGGAAGGGGTTAAAAAAAGTTATCACTTTGGCTTCTAGAGGCCTAAATGAAGACCTACAGATTAGCACTAATAACTGAAGATAGCCAAACACGGTTCGAATCTCAGCTGGTTCAGCAGGAACCTGCTGAGATTCGAACCATTAATAGGCAGGCTGAATGTACCAGGTTGATCGAACGAAGAAGACAATTGCTGATTCGCTTGTCAGCACTGCTTGTTGATGGGGAACCGTGGATGCAGGACAGAAATTTGCACCGTATATGGCCAGCCAAACTATTACCATGAATCAGACTGAGACAAAAGTGCAGTAAAAATCACACTTTTTAATAAAATGGTAAAATGGTAAAAACAGAGCAAACATAGTCAAAACATAGCCAGGGTTTGGTAACCAGAGCGGGTAGTCGGAACAAGCCGGTGAAACAGGATTCCAGTAGTAGAGGCAGTAACCAGGATCAGGAACCAGAGTCAGCCAAGCAAAAGTCATTAGTAGGAAAACACAGCAGAGAGTATCCAGATATGTTGACCTGGCGAAGGTACAGGAGATCTGATCCAGGCAGTTTAAATAGCCAGCAGAGCTAGCTGACAAGCAGAAAATGAAGACCAGGTGATTCACTGTGGAACGAAGAGTGCTGGCAATTACCAACAGCTGAGCACAGAGCTCTGAGAAAGAAAGGCTGAGCCAAGCCCTGACAGTTTCCCCTCAAAATCCATACCAGACCGAAGGGACTGGCATGGTCTCGGGGGGGCACATGTAGTTTTCCTTTTTAAATTTTGGCATGGGCTTCCCGCTCAAGATCCATACAAGACTCAAAGGGCCTGGTATGGATCTGGGGGGCCCCACACCGTTTATTCTTTCTTTATAAATTCGACATTAGGTTCCCTCCAAACCAGCAAAGGAATTGGTTTGATTGGTCAAAGGACAAGTTGCAATCATCCCAAAGTTGGATCCCGTTCATTGAAGCCGTATGGAAGTTGGACATGAAGTTGCTGGGAAAAGTCTGATCAGAGGGCATCCCTCAGGTCTGCCAGACATTGGATGGGAACAGAAGATTCCCACTACCAATGCTACAGGGGTGGTCGGGTGTCTTGCCTAGCAATGTCATTGATGTACTGTTTATACATATAAGGCACTATAGTATTGGTTTTGTCTAGCAACCTGGCTCTACTGTCTGACTGGTCTGTGTAAGGGTAGACATGCATTTAAATGAACCTCTCTTCTGAAGCTTGAACTGCATTTGCATCACGCTTCAGAGGCAATTGACAGGCAGTGAGGTAGGTGATATGATGCCTTTTCATTGCCTCATTAAAACCTAATTTTTGCCAACAAATGTGCTGCAATTGCATGCATTGCACAAAGTTGCAGGGCGTTTGTGGCACTTCCCCATTCACCTGTATATGTCTTCTAAAGTGGACTTGCTGGGTAGATTTTACCACGGGCACAAAGTTTCATGACCGCACCATGTAAACACCCTGTCCGCTACTTATTGCAGCTTAAGGGGGACGGTAGAGACAGTAAAAACACGACTCAAACATTCATTTTGACTGCCCCCCCAACCACAGGTTTAAATTTTAGCCTCCAGTGTTGAATGGACAGGTAAACTGCTGACATATTCGCATTTCAACTGTGCATTTAGCTATTTGCCTGGAGTTCAGCTTTGTAAAACATAAGAAGACAAATAAAGAATGGTGATTTACGTAATATCATACAGGGTAGGTATCAGATTTAAAATAAATACACTCACTCACTCCTACTCGCTAACACAAGAAGTTCAAACATACTTTCCTCCTTCCTGTGAACCCTGGGCTAAGCCAACTAAGACACAAATGTTGTACTGTAGGTGTAGCTGCAGGACTGGATAATAAAGTAAGTATACACTATATTAAAGGATTCTGGCTTGTCTTTCTGATGCAAAATGATTTATTTAGTTTTCTACTTTTCAATTGCATATTTTTTTTGTGTGCAAAATATCTTGGCTCTTTAATCTCTGTAAACATTATTGCAAGTTATATTTGTAAACTAGCGATGAAACAAAATCATATCTTGGACATTATAGTATAACTACTCAATATTTCTTGGCAGCTTTGATTTTTCAGTTATTGCTTAATCCTGGGAATTTTACCCATAAAGAGATTACAGCAATAATGATGGCGCTTTCTAAATATTCTATGTTGTTTATTGTTTTTCACTTTTAAGTTGATTCCAGGAAGGAAAAAAAATGCATGTTCTTCTTAAGAATATATAACAAGATGGCATATTTTTAATATTAGACAATTATGTTTATTAATTTCCTTTGTGAATATTAGGGGAGAGCAGAGTCATTTTGACTAAACTGGTGTTCCAACAAGGTGGAGACTCTCAATATTACTCATTGGGCCGATTAGGTACATTTTTTTAAATGTGTTATTTTGGTGGGAGTTATATTTAGAGTAGTTGATGCATATGATAATGATGAGAAGACATAAATATTTCTACTAATCAATTGGCAGAGCTGGCAGTTGCAAATCTGATATAGTTTTTTACACCTGCACCCTATAAATATTAAAACCCCAGCAGTCTAATCAAAGATGTCTCCCTAGATATCCGCAAGATATATGTATAAAATAAGAACAGCGCTAAAATGTGTTTGTCCAACAAACCTATTTACATTAAAGCAACCTTGAATTTATGAACCTTGTTGGTTTAAAGTGCTAGAATGGGAAAAATTATAAATAATAATCTTAATGTTTCCCAGTCCAAATGATATGAACCTTAAGGTTTTCAAAGTCTTATTATATGAACCTATTACAAAGTGCCCTTGTGCTGATTGATGGATCTTGACTAGCAAAAAATATGCATATGAGTAAAAGGTACAAAAAAGCTGCTAACTATTAGCAAAGTGCATATACAGTGGGGACGGAAAGTATTCAGACCCCCTTAAATTTTTCACTCTTTGTTATATTGCAGCCATTTGCTGAAATCATTTAAGTTAATTTTTTTCCCTCATTAATGTACACACAGCACCCCATATTGACAGAAAAACACAGAATTGTTCACATTTTTGCAGATTTATTAAAAAAGAAAAACTGAAATATCACATGGTCCTAAGTATTCAGACCCTTTGCTCAGTATTTAGTAGAAGCACCCTTTTGATCTAATACAGCCATGAGTCTTTTTGGGAAAGATGCAACAAGTTTTTCACACCTGGATTTGGGGATCCTCTGCCATTCCTCCTTGCAGATCCTCTCCAGTTCTGTCAGGTTGGATGGTAAACGTTGGTGGACAGCCATTTTTAGGTCTCTCCAGTAGGGATGAGCTTCGAGTTCGAGTCGAACTCATGTTCGACTCGAACATTGGCTGTTCGCAAGTTCGCCGAACAGCGAACAATTTGGGGTGTTCGCGGCAAATTCGAATGCCGCGGAACACCCTTTAACCTCCCTGGCGGTATGATTATTTCTGATTTTAGGTGCTGAAAGCGGTACAATTATTTTGCACAGAAATTTGGCGTTTTATATTGTAGGCCTGTAATTCTTAGGAATAGTTCACTTAAATCTGTCCAAACAAGAGTCTAGTAGACATCCCGGGTATGATAAAGTTTGAAAAACAAAATAAAAAATTATAATATAATAAATAACTATAAATAATTATAACAAATAATAATATAATAATAATAAAAATTATATAATAATGTAATAAAATCAAAAACACTGAAATTTGCTCAGTTGCAGAATTTTAGCTTTTGTTACTTTTAGTGTTTGATGATGGATCTCCCCACAAATCACTATCGCTCAATTCTGCGAGTGATTCTAATTTATTATCGCTTTTTTCTAGCTGCTCTAAAACCACTTTTGATGTAAAGGGACAGTTTTGGTTGCTATGGACAATCTCCAGTTTCCTGGCAGAAAGAACAGTTTTATATATATAAAACTGCATGCAGGACACTGGGCAAACCACTAGGGACAAAGGGGATGTGTAGTTATTTGATACAGTACAGAAAATGAAGAAGAGAAGAAGAGAAGAAAAGAAGAAGATGAAGAAGAAGAGAAGAGCGGGAGCCTCCCCCCATGCCATGGGTGCGGAGCGGTCCGAGGAGAAGAAGATAGAAGACGCCGCGGAGGAGATGCTGGACGAGAATGCCGGAGGAAGAACCAGAAGAGCCAGAAGAACCAGAAGAACCAGAAGATGAAGGAAGATAGAAGAAAGAAGAAGTATTTAAAAAAGGAATTGTCAAAAACTGTCTCTTGTCATTTTTAACATTTTTGACAGTTTTTTAGTGAAATGGTAGGGGTAAGTACCCCCTTACCATTTCACACAGGGGGGGGCCGGGATCTGGGGGTCCCCTTGTTAAAGGGGGCTTCCAGATTCCGATAAGCCCCCCGCCCGCAGACCCCCACAACCACCGGTCAGGGTTGTGGGGATGAGGCCCTTGTCCTCATCAACATGGGGTCAAGGTGTTTTGGGGGGCTACCCCAAAGCACCCTCCCAATGTTGAGAGCATGTGGCCTGGTACGGTTCAGGAGGGGGGGCTGCACTCTTGTCCCCCCCTCTTTTCCTGCGGCCTGCCAGGTTGCGTGCTCGGATAAGGGTCTGGTATGGATTTTTGGGGGGACCCACGCCGTTTTTTTTTTTTTTTTGGCGCGGGGTTCCCCTTAAAATCCATACCAGACCTGAAGGGTCTGGTATGGAATTTGGGGGGAACCCCACGTCACTTTTTTTTTTTTAATTTTGGCCGGGGTTCCCCTTAAATTCCATATCAGACCTGAAGGGCCTGGTATGGAATTTAGGGGGACTCCCACGTCATTTTTTTTTTTAATTTTGGTTCGGGAATTCCCCTTTGGGGAATTCCCATGCCGTCTTTATCAATGAACTTCTATGTGTATTGTCGGCAATGCAAAAGCCGCGGGTAGTTTTAAATGAGTTTTTTCCTTCAAAATGTCATTTTGCTGTCAGACTGTTCTAAACACGGGAAACATGCTCCCCTTTACAGGCATACTATAGACACCCCCCAGGTACAAAATTTAAAGGGATATTACACTTTTATTGTTTGACTTTAAGCATTATTAAAATCACTGCTCCTGAAAAAACGGCCGTTTTTAAAACTTTTTTTTGCATTGATCCATGTCCCCTGAGGCAGGGCCCAGGTCCCCAAACACTTTTTATGACAATTACTTGCATATTAGTCTTTAAAATTAGCACTTTTGATTATTCATGTTCGTGTCCCATAGACTTTAACGGTGTTCGCGTGTTCGATCGAACTTTTTTCCTGTTCGCATGTTCTGGTGCGAACCGAACAGGGGGGTGTTCGGCTCATCCCTACTCTCCAGAGATGCTCAATTGGGTTTAAGTCAGGGCTCTGGCTGGGCCATTCAAGAACAGTCACAGAGTTGTTGTGAAGCCACTCCTTCGTTATTTAAGCTGTGTGCTTAGGGTCATTGTCTTGTTGGAGGGTAAACCTTCGGCCCAGTCTGAGGTCCTGAGCACTCTGGAGAAGATTTTCGTCCAGGATATCCCTGTACTTGGCCGCATTCATCTTTCCCTTGATTGCAACCAGTCGTCCCATCCCTGCAGCTGAAAAACACCCCCACATGATGCTTCCACCACGCTTCACTGTTGGGACTGTATTGGACAGGTGATGAGCAGTACCTGGTAGACATGTGCAGGATGAAAAAATTTGTTTAGTTTTGTTTCGTTTTGATTCATTATTTAACTAAATTTGTTTAGTTAAATTCGTTGCATTCATTACATTCGTTTTCGGGATTCATTTAGTTTCGTATTCAAATTTGAAAAATTCGCCAGTATTCAAAAAAATTCTACAGCATTCGAAAAAAAAACTATCAAATTCAAATAAATTCTACCACATTCGAAAAAAACTATCAAGAAAAAAAAAACTATCAAATTCGAAAAAAATTCTACCGCATTCGAAAAAAAAAAAACTATCAAATTTGAAACAATTCTACCACATTCGAAAAAAACTATCAAATTTGAAAAAATTCTACCGCATTCGAAAAAACTATTAAATTCGAAAAAATTCTACCGCATTCGAAAAAAACTATCAAATTCGAAAAAATTCTACCGCATTCAAAAAAAACGATTAAATTCAAAAAAATTCTACCGCATTCGAAAAAAACTATCAAATTCGAAAAAACTCTACCGCATTCGAAAAAAAATGATCAGATTTTAAAAAAAAATTTTACCGCATTCAAAAAAATGTGACTTTGAAAAAGTAAACTACATATAACCATTTTCGTATAGAATGAAAGTGAATTCAAACAGAATAGAAAATAATAGAAAGAACAATAAAACAGAATAGAAAAAAATATATAATATATTCTATTCTAATCTTTTCTATTTCAATTCTATTCATTCTGTGCCAAATTCCAATTTCGGAAGATGGTTTTATATATATATATATATATATATATATATATATATATATATATATATATATATATATATATATATATATATATATATATATATATATATTTTTTTTATTTTTTTTTTTTTTTCTATTAGACTTTGATTTCATTCTATTTCTATATAACCATTTTCCGAAATTTGAATTTCGCATAGAATGAATTCACATTCAAATAGAAAAGATTGGAATAAAATAGAAAAAAATGGAAAAGAATAGCATAGAAAAACAATAGACCAGCATACAAAAAATATTATATATACATCTTCCAAAATTAGAATTTCGTATAGTGTGAATTTGAATTCCAATTGAAAAGATTAGAATAGAAAATAATAGAAAAACAATGGAACAGAATAGAAAAATTATAATATATATATATATATATATATATATAAAACATCTTCCAAAATTCGAATTTCATGTAGACTGAAATCAAATTTGAATAGAAAAGATTGGAATATAATAGAAAATAATAGGACAGGATAGCATAGAAAAACAATAGAACAGAATAGGATAAAATATAATATATATATTATATTTTATTCTATTCTGTTCTATTGTTTTTCTAGTCTATTATTTTCTATTTCAATCTTTTCTATTCAAATTCATTATATACGAAATTCGAATTTCAGAAGCCATCTTCCGAAATTTGAATTTCGTATAGAATTAATTCAAATTCGAGTAGAAAAGTTTAGAATAGAATAGAAAAGAATAGCATAGAAAAACAATAGAACAGAATAGAATAAAATATTATATATATAGTATATTTTATTCTATTCTGTTCCATTGTTTTTCTATGCTATTCTTTTCTATTCTATTTTAACTTTTCTACTCAAATTTGAATTCATTCTATACGAAATTCGAATTTCGGAAGATGGCTTCTGAAATTCGAATTTCGTATAGAATGAATTTGAATTTGAAAAGAAAAGATTAGAATAGAAAATAATAGAAGAGAATAGACTAGAAAAACAGTAGAACAGAATAGAATACAATAAAAATACAAAAACAGAATAAAATATAATATATATATTATTTTTTATTCTATTCTGTTCTATTGTTTTTCTATGCTATTCTTTTCTCTTCTATTCTATTCTAAACTTTTCTACTTGAATTTGAATTTATTCTTTACGAAATTCGAATTTCGGAAGATGGCGTCTGGAATTCGAATTTTGTATAGAGTGAATTCGAATTTGAATAGAAAAGATTAGAATAGAAAATAATAGAAAAGCATAGACTAGAAAAACAATAGAACAGAACAGAATAAAATATAATATATATATTATATTTTATTCTATTCTGTTCTATTGTTTTTCTAGTCTATTCTTTTCTACTCTATTCTAATCTTTTCTATTCAAATTCGAATACATTTTATACAAAATTTGAATTTTCGGATTATGGTTATATATGGAACAGAATGAAATAGAACTCTAATAGAAAAGACTAGAATAGAAAAAACAATAGAACAGAATAGAAAAAAAAATTGTATATATATATATATATATATATATATATATATATATATATATATATATATATATATATATATATATATATATATATATAAAACCATCTTCAGAAATTGGAATTAGTTTTTCTATGCTATTCTTGTCTATTATTTTCTATTCTATTCTAATCTTTTCTATTCTAATTCGAATTCATTCTGTACCAAATTTCTATTTCGGAGGATGGTTATATTATATATATGGCATAGAAAAAATATATGTTTTATATTTATATATATATATATATATATATATATATATATATATATATATATATATATATATATATATATATATATATATATAAAACATCTTCCAAAATTCGAATTTCATATAGAATGAATTTGAATTCAAATAGAAAAGATTAGAATAGGATAGAAAAACAATAGAACAATAGAAAAGAAAAAAATTATATATATATTCTTTTCTATTATTTTCTATTCTAATCTTTTCTATTCAAATTCGAATTCATTCTATGCAAAATTCGAATTTCATAAGCCATCTTCCGAAATTCGAATTTCGCAAAGAAGGAATTCAAATTCGTATAGAAAAGTTTAGAATAGAATAGAAAAGATTAGCATAGAAAAACAATGGAACAGAATAGAAAAAAATATTATATAGAACATCTTCCAAAATTTGAATTTCATATAAACTAAAATCAAATTTGAATAGAAAAGATTAGAATAGAATAGAAAATGATAGAAAAGAATAGCATAGAAAAACAATAGAACAGAATAGAAAAATATTTTATTCTGTTCTATTGTTTCTCTAGTCTATTATTTTCTATTATTTTCTATTATAATCTTTTCTATTCAAATTCAAATTCATTCTATGCAAAATTCGAACTTCAGAAGCCATGTTCTGAAATTCAAATTTCGTATAGAATTAATTTGAATTTGAATAGAAAAGACTTCTAGAATAGAAAATAATAGAAGAGAAAGGCATAGAAAAACAATAGAAGAGAATAATAAAAAATATTTATATATATATATATATATATATATATATATATATATATATATATATATATATATATATATATATATATATATATATAGATATTTATATATATATATAGATATCTATAGCTATATATAGATATAGATATCTACATAGATATATATCTATATAGATATAAATCTATATATATATTATATTGCTTTATTATTTTATATTCTATCTTATTGTTTTTTTAGAAAATAATTTTCTATTTTTTTTCTAATTCGATTCGAATTTGTTTTCAAATTCGATTTGAATCTGTTTTCAAATTCAATCGTTTTTTTTTTCGGATTAGTTTAAATTCCTTACTCTTGTAATTAGGAAATTCGGATGCATCCGAATTTCCGAATAATGAAAAATTTGTCCGAATTTCGATTCGGAACGAAACGAATGCACATGTCTAGTACCTGGTTTTCTCCACACATACCGCATAAAATTAAGGCCAAAAGTTCTATCTTGGTCTAATCAGACCAGAGAATCTTATTTCTTACCATCTTGGTATTTTTTGAGCAAACTCCATGCGGGCTTTCATGTGTCTTGCAGTGAGGAGAGGCTTGTGATGGGCCACTCTGCCATAGAGCCCCGACTGGTGGAGGGCTGCAGTGATGGTTGACTTTCTACAACTTTCTCGCATCTCCCGACTGCATCTCTGGAGCTCAGCCACAGTGATCTTTGGGTTCTCCTTTACCTCTCTCATACACATATTCACAATAAACAGGAAAAAATAGGAAAAAAAAACTGGTCTGGTATGGAATTTAGGGGGACCCCACGACATTTTTTTTAAAAATTTTGGCCGGGGTTCCCCTTAATATCCATACCAGACCTGAAGGGTTTTTTTTCTTTTTTTTTTGGTTCCCCTGTGGGGAATTCCCATGCCGTTTTTATCAATGAACTTTTATGTGTATTGTCGGACCGGCAATGCAATAGCCGTGAGTAGTTTTAAATGACTTTTTTTCCTTTGAAATGTCACTTTGCTGTCAGACTGTTCTAAACATGGGAAACATGCGCCCCTTTACAGGCATACTATAGACACCCCCCAGGTACGAAATTTAAAGGGATATTACACTTTTATTGTTTGACTTTAAGCATTATTAAAATCACTGCTCCTGAAAAAACGGCCGTTTTTAAAACTTTTTTTTTGCATTGATCCATGTCCCCTGGGGCAGGACCCAGGTCCCCAAACACTTTTTATGACAATAACTTGCATATAAGCCTTTAAAATTAGCACTTTTGATTTCTCCCATAGACTTTTAAAGGGTGTTCTGCGGCATTCGAATTTGCCACGAACACCCCAAATTGTTCGCTGTTCGGTGAACTTGCGAACAGCCGATGTTTGAGTCGAACATGAGTTCGACTAGATCTCGAAGCTCATCCCTACTCAACACTTTTGCGGAAGCAAAAGAGATACATAGGAGCCCATAATCAGGGGATTGTCAAACAAATGACATGGAGCTGGGCACTGCTGTGAGGGACAATTACCAAAGCAAAAAAAAAAGTTATTTTACTACCAAATACTTGGTCATGTAAAACTGTAATATATTTTATATAATTTAGATAAAGCTTCTTTTAGGGTATTTAATCACCACTTTTTTTATTCTTCACTATATAAAGGAAAAAAAGACTGTAAATTATTTAAAATGGATAGCTGAATTTCATGTCTAATATATAAGCATACTGTTATATTACCTCAACACTGTTGCAGATGCAAAAGAGATACATAGGAGCCCATAATCAGGGGATTGTCAAACAAATGACATGGAGCTGGGCACTGCTGTGAGGGACAATTACCAAGGCAAAAAAAAATCTTTTTATTTTATTATTATATTTTATTTTATATAATTTAGATAAAGCTTTCTTTTTGTGGTATTTAATCACCACTTTTTTAAATTTTTTCAAAAATAAGAAGTATAAGGCTGCAGCCTACGCTGACAATATGCTCCTCTTCCTTTCAGAACCCCTGATACCTCTCCCTAACTTATTGAAAGTATACAACATTTTGGTGAGCTATCAAACTTACAAATGAATTATGCTAAGTTGCATGCACTCAATGTTACTCTCCCATCCAACTTGGTTCTATGATGACAACACAAATTACCGGTTACCTGGAAAGCAGAGGCAATTACATATTTAGGGATACAATTGTGCTCTGATTTAGGAGAACTATACTCCCATAATTTCTTACCTCTGGTTATGGACTTTTTAGTAAGACATCAAAGGATGGGAGTTTTTCATAAATTGGGAGATACTGTATGCCTCCCAAATGTAAAGCTGTACTATAAAGTCCATCAACTGACAAGACTGATAGACTGGCATAGTCATGAATATCTGAAAGACTGGATCTCCCTGGAATGATCTTTTACATTGGGTACCCTGGAGGAAGCCCCCTGGATCAGCACTAAGGGAATTTATAAAGATTTAAACAATCACCCACTCATTAGGATGGCATTGCACTGTTTTCGCATAATAATGTGCCACAGAGGAACTAGCAGAAGATAAACAGTAAAAAAAGAAAAAACAAGGTGCTGTACACACACACATAAATGATGCATAAATCAACTGATAAGGGGATGTCATAAATAAGAAAACATTTCTCCCTGTTCTTCAACTCAAAAGGCCGCAACAAGCAGCCTCAGTACATAGTTGAACCAAGTTTAAAAGATGAGATCATGTAGCATTCTGAATAAAGCAGGGAATGGTCAGCCAGCATTAGGGATGAGCAGAACAACCCCCCCCCCCCCCCCCGGTTCGCACCAGGACATGCGAACAGGCAAAAAATTTGTACGAACAAGCGAACACCGTTAAAGTCTATGGGACACGAACATGAAAAAATTCAAAGTGCTAATTCGAAAGGCTTATATGCAAGTTATTGCCATAAAAAGTGTATGGGGACCCAGTTCCTGCCCCAGGGGACATGTATCAATGCAAAAAAAGTTTTAAAAATGGCAGTTTTTTCAGGAGCAGCGATTTTAGTAATGCTGAAAATGAAACAATAAAAATGAAATATTCCTTTAAATATCGTGCCTGGGAGGTGTTCTTAGTATGCCTGTAAAGTAGCATACAGGATACAGGGAGAGAGAAAGGCTGCGGCGCATGCGCTGAATAGCGGATCCTGAGGCTTCTCATCACACAGCTGACTAATGAGTGTATGAGCTGCTTCTCGACCGCCTCTTCTACCTGCAGTCTCTCAGGTGTCCTCGTCTGCTTCGGGCCCGAATGTCTGACGCTTCTACTGGAACTGGGATATGATACCATCTGGCTTGCCTCAACTACGTTGTCCCCCCTTGGTCTGGGCACCCATCAATCAAAGGGATATAGCATCAAGCCGGTCCATCCATCAGCATCATCTTTCCAGATCGCTCTGAACCACTCACCACCTAAGCCTACCTGACCCAATTCGGCGTACGCCCTTTGGGTCCATCCCATCCGGTAAGCCTCTCCATCTTCAGGTGGTGCTGTGTTTATTTTCACCATAGATGTCTTCTTGAAGTATCCATTTTCTTGAAGGACTTCTCATACAATATACACAAATGTACTTTTTGGTTCCTTTTTGGGAGTATTAACCCAACACGTCTTTACACATTGGACATTTCATCCTCTAGCGCTACACCCGTTTTGTTTTTTTTTCTTGCCTGTAAAGTAGCCCATCTTGACCGTGTTTAGAACAATACCACAGCAAAATTACATTTCTAAAGGAAAAAAATCCCATTTAAAACTGCTCGCAGCTGTAATGAATTGTCGGATCCTGGCAATATACCGTATTTATCGGCGTATAACACGCACTTTTTTCCCCTTAAAATCAGGGGAAAATCGCAGGTGCGTGTTATACGCCGATCCCCTGCGATCCCGAGCTGTCACAACTTCAAAATCGCCGACTGCGATTTGAAAATGGCGCCGCCGGCGCCGAAATACACAGAGCCGGTCCTCGGCGCTTCCCGGCAGCTCTCGTTCACTTTCGGCTCCACTCGTAGTCCCGAGCGGAACTATCCGAACCTACTCGGCTAGGTTCGGATAGCTCCGCTCGGGACTACGAGTGGAGCCGAAAGTGAACGAGAGCCACCATGAAGAGCCGAGGACCCGCTCTGTGTATTTCGGCACCGGCGGCACCATTTTCAAATCGCGGTCTGCGATTTTGAAGCCCAGGATGGCAGGGACAGAGGATCGAAGGCTGCACTGGGGTAAGGCTGCACTGGGGAAGGCTGCACTGGGGAAGGCTGCACTGACAAGGCTGCACTGGGGAAGGCTGCACTGACAAGGCTGCACTGGGGAAGGCTGCACTGACAAGGCTGCACTGGGGAAGGCTGCACTGGGGAAGGCTGAACTGACAAGGCTGCACTGGGGAAGGCTGCACTGACAAGGCTGCACTGGGGAAGGCTGCACTGACAAGGCTGCACTGGGGAAGGCTGCACTGACAAGGCTGCACTGGGGAAGGCTGCACTGACATGGCTACACTGACATGGCTGCACTGACATGGCTGCACTGGGGCAAGGCTGCACTGAGAAGGCTGCAATGATGGGCATTTAAATGTAAGTTTTTTTCCCTTCAACTTCCCTCCTAAAAGTTTTTTTTTCCTTAAAATTCCCTCCTAAATTGGGGTGCGTGTTATACGCCGGTGCGTGTTATACGCCGATAAATACGGTAGATAAAAATCATTGAAAAAATGGCATGGGTCCCCCCCTCCAGTCTATTACCAGGCCCTTTGGGTCTGGTATGAATATTAAGGGGAACCCTGTACCAAAATTTAAAAAAAAATGTGTGGGTCCCCCCAAAATCCATACCAGGCCCTTCAGGTTTGGTAAGGATATTAAGGGGAACCCTGTGCTAATTTTTTTTTTTATGGCGTAGGGATCCCCCAAAATCCATACAAGGCCCTTCAGGTCTGGTATGGATTTTAAGGGGAGCCCTGAGCCAAAATAAATGGCATAGGGCCCCCAAGATCCAAACCAGACTCTTATCCAAGCACGCAACCTGGCAGGCCGCAGAAAAAGTGAACAGTACCAGGCCACATGCCCTCAACATGGGGAGGATGTTTTGGGGTCCCCCCAAAACACCTTGTCCCCATGTTGATAGGAACAAGGGCCTCATCCCCACAACCCTTGCCCGGTGGTTGTGGGGGTCTGCAGGCGGGAGGCTTATCGGAATCTTGAAGCCCCCTTTAACAAGGGGACCCACAAATCCTGCCCCCCCCACCCAGGACGTGATGTCAGATAAGGCGGGCTCACCTGTTTACATCACCAGATGGCCCCGCCCTCAGCTATATACCAGCTGTTATTGCGAAGAGGCTTCAGGTGGCGGGAGCCTCCCATGGAGGCAGAATTGTTACGTTTTTTTTTTCTGGTTCGTCGGGCTGCATGATGGACAATGGATTTACATTACGCGGGAATTTTACATTTTTTTTTACATTTTTTTTTAATAAAGGATTTGTTCCAAACTGTCTACTGTCTACTGTCATTTTTACTATTATACAATGTACCTGATACCAATTCACATGGGGGGGTGGGACCTGTGAGTTAAAGGGGGTTTTCTGATTCCGATAAGCCCCCCACCCGCAGACCCCCACAACCATGGCGCAAGGGTTGTGGGGATGAGGCCCTTGTCCCCATAAACATGGGGACAAGATGCTTTGGGGGGGACCCCAAAGCACCCATGTTGAGGGCATGTGGCCTGGTACAGTTACAGTTCTCTCACCCCACCTTTTCCTGCGGCCTGCCGGGTTGCATGCTAGGATAAGGGTCTGGTATGGATTTTGGGGGGACCCCTATGCCATTTCATTTTTAATTTTGGCACAGGGTTCCCCTTAAAATCCATACCAGACCTGAAGGGCTTGGTAATGGACTGGGGGTGGGGGGGACCCATGCCGTTTTTTTTATGATTTTTATCTATATTGCCAGGATCTGACAATTCATTACAGCCACGAGCAGTTTTGAATGACTTTTAAATTGTATTGTTTCACTTTAAGCATTATTAAAATCACTGCTCCTAAAAAAAAACGTCAGTTTCTAAAACTTTTTTTTGCATTGATACATTTCCCCTGGGGCAGGACCCATGTCCCAATACACTTTTTTATGGCTATAACTTGCATATAAGCCTTTAAAATTAGCACTTTTGGTTTTTCATGTTAGTGTCCCATAGACTTTAACAGTGTTTCGCAGCTTTTGAATTTCCCGCGAACACCGCATAATGTTCACCATTTGGCGAACACCCACGTTCGAGTTGAACTTACGGATCATCGGGCTCATCCCTTGCCAGCATTCATGCACAGATGCTAGGGTTGGTTAAATGGCCTTGACTTGTAAATTTGCTTCAATATGTACAGAGACTAGAGACTGACACATTGGGGATGATTTACTAAAATTGAGAGTGCAAAATCTGGTGAAGCTCTGCACAGAAACTAATCAGCTTCCAGGTTTTATTGTCAAACTTAATTGAACAAACTAAAGTTAGAAGCTGATTGGCTACCATGCACAGCTGCACCAGAATTTGTACTTTCCAGTTTTAGTAAATCAACCCCATTGTTTCAACTTTGCTTGTTAAGGTCATTTGAGTTGGAAAACTGTGAGGAATGCGCAGCTGTAGGCTGCAAGAGAAAACAGAATGTTTCCTACAGTTCTTGATCACTAGCCACCAGGGGCAGCCCGTCCATTACGGGCGCTCGGGCGCCACCCCCTCTCTCCTCGCCCCCCCTATATGCAATGGATAGATTCATGCTATGAATGAGTCTATCCGTTGCTGCCACAGCCACCCCCTATTCATGTGTCTAGCCCCTTTCAGGTCACCGGTCGCATGAATTAGAGTGGCCAGGTTTTTATTTTAAGCACCTGATTAGAGCCAGAGGCTCTAATAGGCTTCAAAATAGAGTGGGATCAGGTCGCAGAGAATGCGCTCTGATCCCACCCAGGTGTGTTATAACAGCGATTGGCCGCTACCCAGCCAATTGGGTAGTGGGTCTGATACCCGTCACCCAATTGGCTGAAAGGACAAGCACTCCTATTGGACACCTAGGAGGAGGGGAGGAGATGGCAGAAGTGAGGAGAAGAGCTGATGCATGGATGCCTGGTCCCCGCTGCCGCTCCACTGATGCCTGGTCTCTGCCGCTGTGCCTTGGAGGCCCGGTCCCTGCCGCTGCTCCTCGGATCCCCGGTCCCTGTCACTGCACCTCGAATGCCTGATCCTCGCTGCTCCTCAGACATCTAGATGGGGAAAGTTCCGGTAGACAGCGGCTGGGGGGGTTGAGTTGCCACGGGGGGGTTTGGTTGTTTGCGCCCCCAAACAAAAACCCACCAGCCGCCACTGCTAGCCACATCAATCTCAGTGTCACCAGACCAGTGTAAGCCATTGACAATGTTCCTGACTGCTGTCGCACCAGTGCTAGTGTCACCAGAGCCAGTGCAGCCATCAACAGTGTTCCTGATCTACTCCATATCAGTACAGTGTTCTTTATCATGAAAGTTTATATATATAAACAATATATAAAGATATATAAAGTTTATATATATATATATATATATATATATATATATATATATATATAACAATAAAGAAACCGCGCTAAATAGAATCAAAAGGAAGTAAATGTACACCAAGTTAATGAGTCCATCAGAAACATCAAAACGGTGTCAATTGTCATCCGGCAGGAGATCCCCATAGGACACAAATCTTCATCCCCAGCAAAAGTGACATCACACTCAAAATCACCGCAGAAAATAGTGTTGGAGATAGGACAGTCCTTCACCTTCAAAACAACTGCCTCTTACCAGCTCCCTTGATCTCTGGTCAGGAGATCAAATACGCCTTTTAGCTTATAACCCAGCCACAGTCTCAGGATGAGATAGATGAAACACCAGATCAGGTCCTCTTATATTTCTTAAATGACCCCCATGCAGCATATCCAATGGCCAGTCACATAAAAGAAAAAAGGGGCTCCCATAGTGTAAAACGTATAAAATTATATTCATAAAAAAGGTAATGCACTTACATGTATCCAAATGGTTAAGGCAACAATGGGTATACGAGCCGGCCGGCTCTCTCTATGCAAACGCCCGTAGCTTCCGGGACTGCGTGTTAGTGTTGTGGTGGCGTCAGCACGCCGCTCTCCCTACGCCGTTTCGTCAAACCTGATGTTGTCCTGGGGCACGGGCGGCGTGCTGATCACCACCAATTATACGCTAGTTAATTACAAAGGGGACCGCCCAGTCCTGAGGTCCGAGAAGTCAATGATGCGGATGCCGCCATATTGCAATGGGGCAGACGCCAGTGTGTTGACAGGGAAAAACCCAGGTGTTACTGGATGTCCTCACTTAACTCAAAAGTGTACCATGCTGGTGTTTATTGTATACTCAGTATAAAATATGAACGAAAATAGATTATGCATATCACCTATGTGTGAAACTAGTAATGTCAATGATATATAAGTATAACCAGCAGAGCAGAGTGGTGGCATCTAGTGGTCAAACTATATATAACGTGGCCTCCAACCTTTTTATCTCATTTATAGAGTCACCTAAATGCATCAAATAAAATCTAAAAGCAAAACTGATAATATAATTAACCACTTCAGCCCCGGAAGGTTTTACCCCCTTCCTGACCAGAGCACTTTTTACAATTCAGCACTGCGTCGCTTTAACTGCTAATTGCGCGGTCATGCAATGCTCTACCCAAACGAAATTTGCGTCCTTTTCTTCTCACAAATAGAGCTTTCTTTTGATGATATTTGATCACCTCTGCCGTTTTTATTTTTTGCGCTATACACGGAAAAAGACCGAAAATTTTGAAAAAAAATGATATTTTCTACTTTTTGTTCTAAAAAAAATCCAATAAACTCAATTTTAGTCATACATTTAGGCCAAAATGTATTCGGCCACATGTCTTTGGTAAAAAAAATGTCAATAAGTGTATATTTATTGGTTTGCGCAAAAGTTATAGAGCCTACAAACTAGGGTACATTTTCTGGAATTTACACAGCCTTTAATTTATGACTGCCTATGTCGTTTCTTGAGGTGCTAAAATGGCAGGGCAGTACAAAACCCCCACAAATGACCCCATTTTGGAAAGTAGACACCCCAAGGAATTTGCTGAGAGGCATGTTGAGCCCATTGAATATTCATTTTTTTTGTCCCAAGTGATTGAATAATGACAAAAAAAAAAAAAAAAATTACAAAAAGTTGTCACTAAATGATATATTGCTCACACAGGCCATGGGCATATGTGGAATTGCACCCCAAAATACATTTAGCTGCTTCTCCCGAGTATGGGGATACCACATGTGTGGGACTTTTTGGGAGCCTAGCCGCGTACGGGGCCCCGAAAACCAATCACTGCCTTCAGGATTTCTAAGGGCGTACATTTTTGATTTTACTCCTCACTACCTATCACAGTTTTGAAGGCCATAAAATGCCCAGATGGCATAAAACCCCCCCAAATGACCCCATTTTGGAAAGTAGACACCCCAAGCTATTTGCTTTGAGGCATGTTGAGTCCATGGAATGTTTTATATTTTGACACAAGTTGCGGGAAAGTGACAAATTTTTTTTTTTTTTTTTTTTTTTTGCACAAAGTTGTCACTAAATGATATATTGCTCACACAGACCATGGGCATATGTGGAATTGCACCCCAAAATACATTTAGCTGCTTCTCCTGAGTACGGGGATACCACATGTGTGAGACTTTTTGGGAGCCTAGCCGCGTACGGGGCCCCGAAAACCAATCACTGCCTTCAGGATTTCTAAGGGCGTACATTTTTGATTTTACTCCTCACTGCCTATCACAGTTTCGGAGGCCATGGAATGCCCAGGTGGCACAAACCCCCCCCCAAATGACCCCATTTTGGAAAGTAGACACCCCAAGCTATTTGCTGAGAGGCATGGTGAGTATTTTGCAGCTCTAATTTGTTTTTGAAAATAAAGAAAGACGAGAAAAAAAATTTTTTTTTTTCTTTTTTCAATTTTCAAAACTTTGTGACAAAAACTGAGGTCTGCAAAATACTCACTATACCACTCAAGAAATAGCTTGGGGTGTCTACTTTCCAAAATGGGGTCATTTGGGGGGGTTTTTTGCCACCTGGGCATTCCATGGCCTCCGAAACTGTGATAGGCAGTGAAGAGTGAAATCAAAAATTTACGGCCTTAGAAAGCCTGAAGGCAGTGATTGGTTTTTGGGGTCCCGTACGCGGCTAGGCTCCCAAAAAGTCTCACACATGTGGTATCCCCGTACTCAGGAGAAGCAGCAGAATGTATTTTGGGGTGTAATTTCACATATTCCCATGGCATGTTTGAGCAAAATATCATTTAGTGACAACTTTGCGCAAAAAAAAATAAAAAAAATAAAAAATTGTCTCTTTCCCGCAACTTGTGTCACAATATAAAATATTCCATGGACTCGACATGCCTCTCAGCAAATAGCTTGGGGTGTCTACTTTCCAAAATGGGGTCATTTGGGGGGGTTTTGAACTGTCCTGGCATTTTATGCACAACATCTAGAGGCTTATGTCACACATCACCCACTCTTCTAACCACTTGAAGACAAAGCCCTTTCTGACACTTATTGTTTACATAAAAAAATATTTTTTTTTTGCAAGAAAATTACTTTGAACCCCCAAACATTATTTTTTTTTTTAAAGCAAATGCCCTACAGATGAAAATGGTGGGTGTTTCATTTTTTTTTTTCACACAGTATTTGCGCAGCGATTTTTCAAACGCATTTTTTGGGGAAAAACACACTTTTTTACATTTTAATGCACTAAAACACACTATATTGCCCAAATGTTTGGTGAAATAAAAAAGATGATCTTAGGCCGAGTACATGGATACCAAACATGACATGCTTTAAAATTGCGCACAAACGTGCAGTGGCGACAAACTAAATACATTTTTAAAAGCCTTTAAAAGCCTTTACAGGTTACCACTTTAGATTTACAGAGGAGGTCTACTGCTAAAATTACTGCCCTCGATCTGGCCTTCGCGGTGATACCTCACATGCATGGTGCAATTGCTGTTTACGTTTGACGCCAGACCGACACTTGCGTTCGCCTTAGCGCGAGAGCAGGGGGGACAGGGGTGCTTTTTTTTTTTTTTTTTTTTTTTTTTCATTATTATTATTATTTTTTTATCTTATTTTTAAACTGTTCCTTTCATTTTTTTTTTTTTTAAATCATTTTTATTGTTATCTCGGGGAATGTAAATATCCCCTATCATAGCAATAGGTAGTGACAGGTACTCTTTTTTGCAAAAATTGGGGTCTATTAGACCCTAGATTTCTCCTCTGCCCTCAAAGCATCTGACCACGCCAAGATCGGTGTGATAAAATGCTTTCCCAATTTCCCAATGGCGCTGTTTACATCCGGCGAAATCTAAGTCATAAAATGCTCGTAGCTTCCGGTTTCTTAGGCCATAGAGATGTTTGGAGCCACTCTGGTCTCTGATCAGCTCTATGATCAGCTGGCTGAATCACCGGCTGCATTCTCAGGTTCCCTGTTGAGACAGGAGAGCCAGAGAAAAACACGGAAGACGTTGGGGGGGGGGGGCATTCCCTCCGACTGCTTGTAAAAGCAGTCTAGAGGCTAATTAGCCGCTAGGATTGCTTTTACATGAAGGCTGACCGCTGGCTGAAAAGAATGATACCAAGATGATACCTAAACCTGCAGGCATCATTCTGGTATAACCACTCAAAGTCGTGAATGGCGTACCTGAAGACAAAAAAATGGTTAACAATAAAGCACAGTAAACGGTAAGGTATAAAAAATTGCATACCTGAAAAACAAACATGATAAAACATAATAACAATAACAATAACAATAAAACATTGCAGAATAGAATACAGTAAAAAAGAGCAGAACAATAGAGAGAGAATAGAGAGAGAGAGAACAATAAAACGCCAACTATTTTTTTTTTATTTTATATTTTTGTTTGTGTTTTTTTTTTTTTTTACACTTTTTTTGTAACTAACTTTTATAACGGTAACCGGTTCCAGGTTCGGGTCTCTCAAAATGCGATGGCATCTTGGGAGCCCCTGTGAAAGTGTGCCTAGTCTGTGCAATGCTGTACGCTACGCTAATAGTCAACTAGTGCATGGTAGCGTTCAAAACATTCACCAATGCAAAGACCAGGATTGTCAGGACAGGAGGGACAATAATAGCGGGTGTCACGCCTATATCCGCACTTGCTGCAGACACAACATCTTTTTTGGGGGGTTCGTTGGGTAGGGGTACTCGGGAGGACATAAAGAAATTGCCTCTCATGCAGCCGACTGCATTTGGTTGGGGATGTGAATGGGGGAAGTACGGGCGCTGCAGAAGCGGTGGGTTCCCAATTAGGATTGGCGAATGCAGCAGGAAGGGCACTATGGGCAGGACGGGGCTGTGTTTGTCTTTTTGGTGGCAGCGGGACACTACTTGTGCTTGCCACCTCACCAGCTTGAACTGCACTTATGGGACTCGCCACGTCACCAAGTGTTACTGCAGTGCTGGTTTGACTACGACCGGGGTGTACTAGGCCGCTGGCGCTTGCCAGTTCACCAAAACGCTACCAAAAAAACTGTTAGCGATCGCAGGGATCAGGCCGGACTCTGCGAACGCTGCAGTTATGCGTTTAGTGTTTTGTAAGTGACAGTGATCGATCGATACTGCACTTGGGTGGGCTGGGCTGGGCGGAGGGGCAAAACGCAGGTGCTAGCAGGTATCTGGGCTGATCACGCTAACACTGCGTTTTTGGGAACCCTAAACTGCTGGGGACGCCAGTATAGATCTGATCGGATTAGGTATTGATCCGATCAGATACTATACCACTAAGGGAGGTGTACACTGCGTGCGTGGGTGTTAGCGGTACTGGCGCTAACCTGACGCTGCCTGGGGCTGGTGCTTGCCAGTTCACCAAAACGCTACCAAAAAAACTGTTAGCGATCGCAGGGATCAGGCCTGACTCTGCGAACGCTGCAGTTATGCGTTTAGTGTTTTGTAAGTGTCAGTGATCGATCGATACTGCACTTGGGTCGGCTGGGCTGGGCCGGGCGGAGGGGCAAAACGCAGGTGCTAGCAGGTATCTGGGCTGATCCCGCTAACACTGCGTTTTTGGGAACCCTAAACTGCTGGGGACGCTAGTATAGATCTGATCGGATCAGATATTGATGCGTTCAGATACTATACCACTAAGGGAGGTGTACGGTGCGTGCGTGGGTGTTAGCGGTACTGGCGATAACCTGACGCTGCCTGGGGCTGGTGCTTGCCAGCTCACCAAAACGCTACCAAAAAAACTGTTAGCGATCGCAGGGATCAGGCCTGACTCTGCGAACGCTGCAGTTATGCGTTTAGTGTTTTGTAAGTGACAGTGATCGATCGATACTGCACTTGGGTGGGCTGGGCTGGGTCGGGCGGAGGGGCAAAACGCAGGTGCTAGCAGGTATCTGGGCTGATCCCGCTAACACTGCGTTTTTGGGAACCCTAAACTGCTGGGGACGCTAGTATAGATCTGATCGGATCAGATATTGATCCGATCAGATACTATACCACTAAGGGAGGTGCATGCTGCGTGCGTGGGTGTTAGCGGTACTGGCGCTAATCTGGCGCTGCCTGGGGCGACGCATATCACCGCCGGGCGATCGGGGGGCTAAACCTTTATTCGGTAATAAACGGCGGGTGCCCTGACACTATAAAAAATAAACGAACTAACCAGCGTCACCCGTAACAGTTATACGGTGATCAGTGGTGAAAGGGTTAACTAGGGGGCAATCAAGGGGTTAAAACATTTATTAGGCAGTATATGGGGGTCCCTGTCGCTATAAAACGCTGACGGCGAACCTAAATATTTACGTCCCTAACTAGCGTCACCAGCGACACTAATACAGCGATCAGAAAAATGATCGCTTAGCAACACTGGTGACAGGGGCTGATCAAGGGGTTAAAACTTTATTAGGGGGGTTAGGGGGGTACCCTAGACCTAAAGGGGGCCTAAGACTCACTGCCCTAACACACTAACTGACACCAATACAGTAATCAGAAAAAAAAAAAAAAAAAAAAAAAAAACCTGCTTGGTGTCAGTTTGTGACAGGGGGGGGGGTGATCGGGGGGTGATCGGGGGGGGATCGGGGGGGGGATCGGGGTGAAATGTGTGCCTGGCATGTTCTACTGTGTGTGTGTGTTTGGTGCACTCACAGTTCAGTCTTCTCTCCTCGGCCCGGAACGGAAAATACCGAGCCGAGGAGAGATGACATCATTTCCTCTGCCTCTGTGTACAATACAGAGGCAGGGAAATGATCCCATTGGCTGGGAGCGATCGCGAGGGGGGGGCCACGAATGGATGGCCTCCCCCTCACCACCGATCGCCGGGGGACATTTGCCGACCGCCGCAGGCACCGGGGGGGGGTCCGATCGGACCCCCCACCCGCGGGCAGGCAGGGACGTACAGGTAAGCCCTTTTGCCTGCCCGTGCCGCTTTGTCGACGTACATCGTCGTGCGGCGGTCGGCAAGTGGTTAATTAAGTATGTCTTTCACTAACCTCCCACTGTGGAGAGAAAAGACAAGGAGGAAAAAAACAGAAAATATTAAGGGAGAGAAATTTTGTATTTAAGTTTGACTGAACCCAGGTCAAATAGACCATCTAGTGTCCAGCAACAAGCGTGATAAAAACCCGTCTGGGTGGTTATACTAAGCCAAAAATAGGCACAAGCATACCAAATCACTACGGCCCATGTATTAGATGGGTGAATCTTCCTATTAAAGAATATTCTATGTTGATTAGTAAGACAATCAAAAATTTTCCTTATAAACTGTAAACATGTGACCTAGAGTTAAAACATATATGTACACCTCACACCCACCCCCCAGTGCTGCAAGGGACTCAGGACTAGTTCACATATATTTACCCTAGCTGTTATCGATGAAAGAGTTGACATCTGTATCTATATTAATATAACATCAGATAGTGCAGCGCTAAAACAAAAAATGAAACACTGAAGCCCACCAAGATATCAAAATTCATATGGGTAATCAATAAATCATCCTCAAGTGCGAGCGAACACCCGTTTGCAGAGAAGTGATTTCAGGCAGCCCACCACCAAGGAATAGGTTGGCCTCTCACCTGAAGGAATGGACCCTTTAGTTATAGAGGGTCATAAATCGCCTTATTCAAGCAAGGTACAGCATGTGTAGGCATCCGTCAGGGCTCAGGTGTCAGACACTCCTCCGGGACCATGGGGCTCCGGTTACAGACACTCCAATATGACCAAGATATATAAAAAAGGAATGGCGGAAAGATAGTGCTCTCTGTATGCAATGCTTTATTATAAAAAAGCTAAAATAGGACACTCACATGTTGAACACTGGGTAAATGCATGTAATCAACAGAAGCGATGCGATCCTCCGTCTGGTAGTGTGGATGCGCAGTGGCCGCGGGTGACGTCATGGCGTATCCTCGTTCTGGACGCGTTGCGTCCCAGTGGGCGGGGACTTCATCAGCAGATGAGGATACGACGTGGGCACCCGCGCTATATACAAGGTAAGTATCCATGACAACGAACCACATGGTACAATTAACCTCTCACTAACCTGGAAGTCAATCCGGACATAACCCCTCATGATAAAATATACGCTAAACGGAACTAAATGTTCACAAGCATGAAAGACAAATGTCTAGAAAATGGGGGATGAATAAAATGTACATCAATTCACTAAGGAAGAGATGCATAAAAACTGGATAAAAACATTATTAAATTGGGAATGCTATATTAATCATTTCAAACCAATTTCAACTATATATGACAGTCATCCGCAGCAACTGTCACCCACACATGTTAAACACAATAAAAAATCAGATTATAAGTACGATCAAATATAAAACCTTAATCAATCAAATATTCAAATATTAAAACAATCTCATATTAAAACAATTAACGATCAGAGATAAAGCAGTTGGTGTCAAAATCCACGTTTAACCCTTCAGGGCAAAGAACCCTAGTTTCAAAAATCCAATATGATTCTCTTTTGCTCAGTTGTCTTATGAAGTTGCCACCCCTCCAATGCCTGGTGACCCTTTCTATGCCCCAGAATTTCAGACTTTTTGGATTCTGATGGTGATGTAGTTTAAAATGTCTAGAGACATTGTGGGTTTTCAGGCCTTTTTTGATATTGTTGACATGCTCAGCAAGCCTCACGTGTAGGGGTCTGGATGTTCTACCAATATACTGGAGCCCACATCCGCACTCCAGCATATACACGACCCCTACCGTGTCACAGGTTATTAACTGTTTGAACTCATATTCCTTATTCGTAGCGGATGCCAGAAACTTTTTCCTTTTCTTTAAGTTCCCCTTAGCATGTTTGCACGGGACGCACTTGCCACATGCGTAGAAACCCCCAAAAAAGAAAAAAGCCTATCAGAATAAGGAACAAAGGGGTTAAGGACACTGGGAGCCAAACAATCCCTCAATGAAGGAGCCTTCTTGTAAATAAATTAAGGGCGGTCCGGTAAAACCGGGCCCAAGATTTTATCTTGTTTTAAGATGGGCCAGTTCTTCAATACTACTTTTTCAAAAGTACGATATTGCACATTATAATCAAGCACCATCCTAAAATTAAAATTAGAATTAGAATTGTCTCCCCCAGGATCACTAACAGTATTAGAGACCAATGTACCCCTGTCCATGGTTTTCACTCTCGTGACCTCCTTCTCTAACAATGAACGATCATACCCTTTTTGTTCAAACCTAGAGGTCAGGACTTGTGACTGTGTGATAAAATCCTCATCACGGGTACAATTCCTGCGCAACCTAATATACTGCCCCCTAGGGATGTTGCACAACCAAGAGTGATGATGACAACTCCCCAGGGGGATGTATGATTAGCGGTCAGTGGGCTTGAAATAATTGGTCATCGTGAAGTGGTCATGAGTAACACTAATAGTCAGATCTAGAAATACCACCTTATCTGGGTCAATCGTCCAGGTCAGGGCAATATTCTTTTGGTTATTATTAAGAGTTTCGATAAACAAGTCAAGTTTATCTCTATCCCCTTTCCAGACAAGGATCAGATCGTCGATGAATCTATGATAGCATATAAGCTCTGGGGGTCTGTTACGAAAAACAGCCTCTTCCTCACAGTGGGCCATAAATATGTTAGCCACACTGGGAGCAAAACGTGCCCCCATTGCAACTCCCCTTGTCTGCAAATAAAACTCCTTATTATACCAGAAGTAAAAGGAAAAGGAAAAAGTTTCTGGCATCCGCTACGAATAAGGAATATGAGATCAAACAGTTAATAACCTGTGACACGGTAGGGGTCGTGTATATGCTGGAGTGCGGATGCGGGCTCCAGTATATTGGTAGAACATCCAGACCCCTACACGTGAGGGTTGCTGAGCATGTCAACAATATCAAAAAAGGCCTGAAAACCCACAATGTCTCTAGACATTTTAAACTACATCACCATCAGAATCCAAAAAGTCTGAAATTCTGGGGCATAGAAAGGGTCACCAGGCATTGGAGGGGTGGCAACTTCATAAGACAACTGAGCAAAAGAGAATCATATTGGATTTTTGAAACTAGGGTTCTTTGCCCTGAAGGGTTAAACGTGGATTTTGACACCAACTGCTTTATCTCTGATCGTTAATTGTTTTAATATGAGATTGTTTTAATATTTGAATATTTGATCGATTAAGGTTTTATATTTGATCGTACTTATAATCTGATTTTTTATTGTGTTTAACATGTGTGGGTGACAATTGCTGCGGATGACTGTCATATATTGTGGAAATTGGTTTGAAATAATTAATATAGCATTCCCAATTTAATAATGTTTTTATCCAGTTTTTATGCATCTCTTCCTTAGTGAATTGATGTACATTTTATTCATCCCCCATTTTCTAGACATTTGTCTTTCATGCTTGTGAACATTTAGTTCCGTTTAGCGCATATTTTATCATGAGGGGTTATGTCCGGATTGACTTCCGGGTTAGTGAGAGGTTAATTGTACCATGTGGTTCGTTGTCATGGATACTTACCTTGTATATAGCGCGGGTGCCCACGTCGTATCCTCATCTGCTGATGAAGTCCCCGCGTCCAGAATGAGGATACGCCGTGACGTCACCCGCGGCCACTGCGCATCCACACTACCAGATGGAGGTTCGCATCGCTTCTGTTGATTACATGCATTTACCCAGTGTTCAACATGTGAGTGTCCTATTTTAGCTTTTTTTATAATAAAGCATTGCATACAGAGAGCACTATCTTTCCGCCATTCCTTTTTTATATATCTTGGTCATATTGGAGTGTCTGTAACCGGAGCCCCATGGTCCAAGAGGAGTGTCTGACACCTGAGCCCTGACGGATGCCTACACATGCTGTACCTTGCTTGAATAAGGCGATTTATGACCCTCTATAAGTAAAGGGTCCATTCCTTCAGGTGAGAGGCCAACCTATTTCTTGGTGGTGGGCTGCCTGAAATCACTTCTCTGCAAACGGGTGTTCGCTCGCACTTGAGGATGATTTATTGATTACCCATATGAATTTTGATATCTTGGTGGACTTCAGTGTTTCATTTTTTATTTTAGCGCTGCACTATCTGATGTTATATTTTTATTAAGGGATTTGTTCTTTGACCCTAGTGTTCAGCAGCTATATAACGCATATTTACCACTTCGCGCTGATTTGTATTTTTTCTTTAGTTATTTGTACAATTTTCATTAATCTAGCAGTGATATGGAAGTTTTCAATTATTTTGAGCAGCGAGATATTAAGATTAATGAGGTATTTTCCAGGAATCCCACCTCAGAACCTACTAATGATTTACCACAATCTTTTAGGAAATTAGGTTATATTTATGAAAAAAAGATCAAATCCTGGTGGGATATTACATCATTCGAGCAGTATCTTCCTGCTAGACTTATACCCAGACGTCTAAGGTGGGATTTACCCCCCAATGATGGTCTGACTGACGTCCAGTCTATGTCTGAATGGAGTGATTTTTTCATCAAAAGAGGTTTTGAACTGCTGGAGTTTCTCCTAATCCGTAAAAGAAAGAGAATGGCCACCCTCGACTCTCAGATTGGAGAAATTACCAAAAATATTGAAGTTCACAAAGATTGTGAAGAGTTCATTAGATTATCAGGAGAGCTTAAAAATAAGCTTATAAAATGGGATTTGGAAACACAAAATAAAAAACGCAAAAAATTAATTAGGGATTGTGAAGATTTTAATGGGGGGATTATTTTCAAATGGCAGAATTCTTCAGGTACAGATGACTCTGCCCCATCCTCTGTGAGTACTCATGTTGTCACAGAAGGTATTGGAGAGAATGTCCCCAGAAATAATCCCATTTATGAATATGATTATCCACAGCAAGCACAGCCAGCACCTTATTCTAATACTTATGGCCATAAGAAAAAGAATAATAAAAAAGGTAATTTTAGAGGGAAAGGTAGAGGCAATAATAGGCCTTATAATCATCATGAAACTCCTTATCGGCAGAATGGTTATCCAGCATATGACGATAATAGGGAACATATTAATAGAGGAG
This sequence comes from Lithobates clamitans, assembly GCA_037952925.1. Taxonomy (NCBI): domain Eukaryota; kingdom Metazoa; phylum Chordata; class Amphibia; order Anura; family Ranidae; genus Lithobates; species Lithobates clamitans. Next base: position 1,069,275 of record JBBGZY010000418.1, read on the forward strand.
GTCCTAACCCTCCCTACATTAAACCTATTTCCACTTCTAACCGTTTTGCCCCTCTTGCTGATCGTACTCCCCGCAAAGAGGAAGGTTTTTTAGGCCAACGGGGGGAACAGAGATACCCCCCACAGCCCTATCACCCTCACCAGGGAGAGCCATGGAAACAAACGGCGCCTTACACTCCATCAAGCGCCGGCCCTCGCAAGCGAAAAGAAAGAGAGGAAGGAGAGGGGGCAGGAGAATACAAAAGGCCCAAACCACGGTAGGGGTGGGTATATATAATCTCAGCCAAGTCACCCTCACTGACGACGAAATTAAGGTTTTGGATCGAGGTTTAAAATTTGCACCCATCAAAAACCTTAACAAATTCGATACTTATGTTAATATTCAAAAATATGTACGGACCCTGAATATGAAAAAGCATTTTTTGGCCCAATCGCATCAGGGAACTAGACCGTCGACTGCCCAATATTCCTTCCTATGGAATAAATCCACGTTTAACCCGCAGAACGCTGACAATAAGTACTTAGAAGTTCTTAAAAATATGGTGTCCCACGATCTGAACCAGCTAAGGGTTAAGAAAATTTCTGACCCTCAGTATATCAAGCGTGGTATCCAATCGCTAGCACAGCGGAAAGACATAGTAATCCGCCCTGCTGATAAAGGGGGCGGTTTGGTGGTTTTGAGTAGGGACTATTACCAATCGGAAATGAGGCGTTTACTCTCCGATCAGGATACATATAGTATTCTTAGCAAAGACCCTATGCTTGCATATAAGGATGAATTACATGTGATTATAGAGGATGGTAAGGACCAAAAAATCCTCAACAGGAAAGAAGCAATGTATTTAGATCCTTTGTTTTGCAGAACCCCTATTATTTACTTTTTGCCCAAAATCCATAAAGACATTGTAAATCCCCCTGGTCGACCCATTGTTAATGGGATCGACTCAGTGTCAGCACGGCTTGGGCAATACATTGTTTACTTCTTACAACCGCTCGTGACAAAAACCCCCGCGTTTCTAAAAGACACTAAGCATATTATCCAGATTTTGGAAAGTCTTGAGTGCTCACCGCCTACCTTTTTGGTAACAGCGGACGTTAGTTCTCTGTATACCATCATTGGTCACAAGGATGCCATGTCCTCAGTTTAATGGGCTCTGTCGTCTTCATCATTGTCAGGGAGACATCAGGAATTTCTTTTGAGTTGTCCAAATTTCTGTTTAACCAGGAACTACTTCTGGTATAATAAGGAGTTTTATTTGCAGACAAGGGGAGTTGCAATGGGGGCACGTTTTGCTCCCAGTGTGGCTAACATATTTATGGCCCACTGGGAGGAAGAGGCTGTTTTTTGTAACAGACCCCCAGAGCTTATATGCTATCGTAGATTCATCGACGATCTGATCCTTGTCTGGAAAGGGGATAGAGATAAACTTGACTTGTTTATCGAAACTCTTAATAATAACCAAAAGAATATTGCCCTGACCTGGACGATTGACCCAGATAAGGTGGTATTACTAGATCTGACTATTAGTGTTACTCATGACCACTTCACGATGACCAATTATTTCAAGCCCACTGACCGCAACTCATACATCCCCCTGGGGAGTTGTCATCATCACTCTTGGTTGTGCAACATCCCTAGGGGGCAGTATATTAGGTTGTGCAGGAATTGTACCCGTGATGAGGATTTTATCACACAGTAACAAGTCCTGACCTCTAGGTTTGAACAAAAAGGGTATGATCATTCATTGTTAGAGAAGGAGGTCACGAGTGAAAACCATGGACAGGGGTACATTGGTCTCTAATACTGTTAGTGATCCTGGGGGAGACAATTCTAATTCTAATTCTAACTTTAATTTTAGGATGGTGCTTGATTATAATGTGCAATATCGTACTTTTGAAAAAGTAGTATTGAAGAACTGGCCCATCTTAAAACAAGATAAAATCTTGGGCCCGGTTTTACCGGACCGCCCTCAATTTATTTACAAGAAGGCTCCTTCATTGAGGGATTGTTTGGCTCCCAGTGTCCTTAACCCCCCTGTTCCTTATTCTGATAGGCTTTTTTCCTTTTTGGGGGTTTCTACGCATGTGGCAAGTGCGTCCCGTGCAAACATGCTAAGGGGAACTTAAAGAAAAGGGAAAAGTTTCTGGCATCCACTACGAATAAGGAATATGAGATCAAACAGTTAATAACCTGTGACACGGTAGGGGTCGTGTATATGCTGGAGTGCGGATGTGGGCTCCAGTATATTGGTAGAACATCCAGACCCCTACACGTGAGGCTTGCTGAGCATGTCAACAATATCAAAAAAGGCCTGAAAACCCACAATGTCTCTAGACATTTTAAACTACATCACCATCAGAATCCAAAAAGTCTGAAATTCTGGGGCATAGAAAGGGTCACCAGGCATTGGAGGGGTGGCAACTTCATAAGACAACTGAGCAAAAGAGAATCATATTGGATTTTTGAAACTAGGGTTCTTTGCCCTGAAGGGTTAAACGTGGATTTTGACACCAACTGCTTTATCTCTGATCGTTAATTGTTTTAATATGAGATTGTTTTAATATTTGAATATTTGATCGATTAAGGTTTTATATTTGATCGTACTTATAATCTGATTTTTTATTGTGTTTAACATGTTTGACAGTTGCTGCGGATGACTGTCATATATTGTTGAAATTGGTTTGAAATGATTAATATAGCATTCCCAATTTAATAATGTTTTTATCCAGTTTTTATGCATCTCTTCCTTAGTGAATTGATGTACATTTTATTCATCCCCCATTTTCTAGACATTTGTCTTTCATGCTTGTGAACATTTAGTTCCATTTAGCGCATATTTTATCATGAGGGGTTATGTCCGGATTGACTTCCAGGTTAGTGAGAGGTTAATTGTACCATGTGGTTCGTTGTTATGGATACTTACCTTGTATATAGCGCGGGTGTCCACGTCGTATCCTCATCTGCTGATGAAGTCCCCGCCCACTGGGACGCAACGCGTCCAGAACGAGGATACGCCGTGACGTCACCCGCGGCCACTGCGCATCCACACTACCAGACGGAGGTTCGCATCGCTTCTGTTGATTACATGCATTTACCCAGTGTTCAACATGTGAGTGTCCTATTTTAGCTTTTTTATAATAAAGCATTGCATACAGAGAGCACTATCTTTCCGCCATTCCTTTTTTATATATCTTGGTCATATTGGAGTGTCTGTAACCGGAGCCCCATGGTCCCAGAGGAGTGTCTGACACCTGAGCCCTGACGGATGCCTACACATGCTGTACCTTGCTTGAATAAGGCGATTTATGACCCTCTATAAGTAAAGGGTCCATTCCTTCAGGTGAGAGGCCAACCTATTCCTTGGTGGTGGGCTGCCTGAAATCACTTCTCTGCAAACGGGTGTTCGCTCGCACTTGAGGATGATTTATTGATTACCCATATGAATTTTGATATCTTGGTGGACTTCAGTGTTTCATTTTTTATTTTAGCGCTGCACTATCTGATGTTATATTTTTATTAAGGGATTTGTTCTTTGACCCTAGTGTTCAGCAGCTATATAACGCATATTTACCACTTCGCGCTGATTTGTATTTTTTCTTTAGTTATTTGTATCTATATTAAGGCCATAAGGGGTGTAACAACGTACCCTATGAATCCACGCCATCTCCATCTTGGATAGTTCCCTAACTAAGGATCCGCCTCTCCAGTGGGCATTATACTTATCTATAGCTAAAAAAATTGTATTGGTCGGGTCCCGGTTATGGACCTTATCATAGTGTTTGGAGACAGAATCGAATTTAAAACCCGTTTTGATGTTAGATATGTGTTCACCTAAAAGCACCTGCATAGCCCGTTTGGTTCTGCCTATGTATTGGAGACCACATGGGCATTGGAGCAGGTACACAACCCCAGTAGAGCTGCATGTAATGAATGGTTCTATTTTGTGCTCTCTTGAGGTACTAGTTGAGACAAATGATAATGTCTTTTTGATTTTAATCCGGTTAAGTGTGCAGATTTGGCATCTGCGGCATTGATGATAACCTGAGAGACCTTGAAAGAAAGACAATCTCTTGCCAGGGGGGTCCACTACATTGAGATTGTCTTTCTTTCAAGGTCTCTCAGGTTATCACCAATGCCGCAGATGCCAAATCTGCACACTTAACCGGATTAAAATCAAAAAGACATTATCATTTGTCTCAACTAGTACCTCCAGAGAGCACAAAATAGAACCATTCATTACATGCAGCTCTACTGGGGTTGTGTACCTGCTCCAATGCCCATGTGCTCTCCAATACATAGGCAGAACCAAACGGGCTATGCAGGTGTGTTTAGGTGAACACATAACTAACATCAAAACGGGTTTTAAATTCCATTCTGTCTCCAAACACTATGATAAGGTCCATAACCGGGACCCGGCCAATACAATTTTTCTATCTATAGATAAGTATAATGCCCACTGGAGAGGCGGATCCTTAGTTAGGGAACTATCCAAGATGGAGATGGCGTGGATCCATAGGGTACGCTGTTACACCCCTTATGGCCTTAATATAGATACAGATGTCAACTCTTTCATCGATAACAGCTAGGGTAAATATATGTGAACTAGTCCTGAGTCCCTTGCAGCACTGGGGGGTGGATGTGAGGTGTACATATATGTTTTAACTCTAGGTCACATGTTTACAGTTTATAAGGAAAATTTTTGATTGTCTTACTAATCAACATAGAATATTCTTTAATAGGAAGATTCACCCATCTAATACATGGGCCATAGTGATTTGGTATGCTTGTGCCTATTTTTGGCTTAGTATACCCACCCAGACGGGTTTTTATCACGCTTGTTGTTGGACACTAGATGGTCTATTTGACCTGGGTTCAGTCAAACTTAAATACAAAATTTCTCTCCCTTAATATTTTCTGTTTTTTTCCTCCTTGTCTTTTCTCTCCACAGTGGGAGGTTAGTGAAAGACATACTTAATTAATTATATTATCAGTTTTGCTTTTAGATTTTATTTGATGCATTTAGGTGACTCTATAAATGAGATAAAAAGGTTGGAGACCATGTTATATAGAGTTTGACCACTAGATGCCACCACTCTGCTCTGCTGGTTATACTTATGTATCATTGACATTACTAGTTTCACACATAGGTGATATGCATAATCTATTTTCGTTCATATTTTATACTGAGTATACAATAAACACCAGCATGGTACACTTTTGAGTTAAGGGAGGACATCCAGTAACACCTGGGTTTTTCCCTGTCAACACACTGGCATCTGCCCCATTGCAATATGGCGGCATCCGCATCATTGACTTCTCGGACCTCAGGACTGGACGGTCCCCTTTGTAATTAACTAGCATATACATGGTGGTGATCAGCACGCCGCCCGTGCCCCAGGACGACGTCAGGTTTGACGAAACGGCGTAGGGAGAGCGGCGTGCTGACGCCACCACAACACTAGCACGCAGTCCCGGAAGCTACGGGTGTTTGCATAGAGAGAGCCGGCCGGCTCGTTTACCCATTGTTGCCTTAACCATTTGGATACATGTAAGTGCATTACCTTTTTTATGAATATAATTTTATACGTTTTACACTATGGGAGCCCCTTTTTTCTTTTATGTGACTGGCCATTGGATATGCTGCTTGGGGGTCATTTAAGAAATATAAGAGGACCTGATCTGGTGTTTCATCTATCTCATCCTGAGACTGTGGCTGTGTTATAAGCTAAAAGGCGTATTTGATCTCCTGACCAGAGATCAAGGGAGCTGGTAAGAGGCAGTTGTTTTGAAGGTGAAGGACTGTCCTATCTCCAACACTATTTTCTGCGGTGATTTTGAGTGTGATGTCACTTTTGCTGGGGATGAAGATTTGTGTCCTATGGGGATCTCCTGCCGGATGACAATTGACACCGTTTTGATGTTTCTGATGGACTCATTAACTTGGTGTACATTTACTTCCTTTTGATTCTATTTAGCGCGGTTTCTTTATTGTTATATTATCTTGTTTAGTGTGGGTATCTCACATTTTGCAACCGCAGCTTATTTATTCCACTCATGGTATAGACAGCAGATTATTTTTTGCATGTCCTATTACTTTTGCTGACAGCGCTGTATTTTTCTTATATATATATATATATATATATATATATATATATATATATATATATATATATATATATCTTAAATAGTCCATAAATATATAGATCAGGTGAAAAAGAGTGTGACACATATGATATCCAAGTGACAGCCATGTTGGGTCCCACCACCAAGGAGCAAGATGGGCCACTCAGCTCAATGATGTGACCCGTGAGCTAACAGGATGGTCAAAACAGACATTTCGTCATGGGGATAAATCCATGGGCTGTGATGCCACTAATAGCCCTGCTTACTGTGCTGGACCCTGTCAAACACATCCGTCAAATACATATGTAATATGTATTTTCAAATGCGTGCCAAACTTGGGGGCCCGGGCCTTTAGTAGGCTCTGCCTGACCCAAGATGGCTGCAGTGGCGCAGCTGGCACATCTGGCACCCGGGGGCTGGTCTTCTTTTGGCATACCACCCCCCCCCCCACTCCCCAAGAAAAATGGCATGTGGCAATATGCCAAAACTGTGGGTGTGGTCAGATTGCATCAACAGTGGGAGGGGCATAAATGGCCATATGCTTTAATGACCACAAGCGAGTATATAACAGACAGTACAGACCTCAGTACACTTATTTTAATAAAATAAAGCTATTCAATTGCATATCCTCTACTACACACAGCTAAACTTAAAGTGACATTAATGTCTTGTTTTTTGTTTTTTAATAACAAACATGTTATACTTACCTGCCCTGTGTAATGGTTTTGCACAGAGCAGCCTGGATCCTTCTCTTCTCGGGTCCCTCGAAGGTGCCTCTGGCCCCTCCCTCCTGCTGGGTGCCCCCACAGCATGCAGCTTGCTATGGGTGGATCCAAGCAGGCGCACTCCCACCCACTCCGTCTCCTATATCCGGGGCCTCCTCTACACCCCCCAGACCAGGGCTTCTGGCATACTCCCCTCCTAGTCTAGGGCCTCTTATACATCACCCAATCCAGGGCCTCCTGTGTACCCCACCCCTAGTCCAAGGCCTCCTTTGCACTCCCCTGCTAGTCCAGGGCCTCCTCTGCACCTCCCAGTTCAGGGCCTCCTGTATACTCCCCTCCCAGTCCAGGGCCCCCTCTCCTAATCCAGGGTGTTTGCCACACCAAACCCTTTTCTAGTCCAGAGCCTTCTCTGCACCCCCCTACTCTAGCGCCTCCTCTGTACCCTTCCAGTCCAGGTCCTCCACTGCAACCCCCCCAGTCAAGAGTCTCCTCTGCAACCCCCCATTCCAGGGCCTCCTCTCTACCAGCCCAGGGCCTCCTCTGTACTTCCCTCAGTCCAGGGCCTCCTCTACGCCCCCCTAGCCCAGAGTCTCCTACGCACCCCCAACAGCCCAAGGCCCCCATTGCACCCACCCGGAACAGGGCCTCCTCTGACCCCCAATGCAAGGGCCTCCTCTGACCCCCCCATTTCAGGGCCTCCTCCGCACCCCCCCTCAGTCCAGGGCCTCCTCTGCACACCCCAGTCTAGGGCCTTCTCTGCAAGCCCCCAGGCCCCCCAATCCTTTCTATACCAACCCAACTTCCTAGTCCAGGGCCTTCTGCGCATAAACCCCTCTCCTTGTCCTAATAAATGCCTTTCGGTTACAGGTAGGCTCTCCCATGCTGAAGCATTGCTCTGGAATGCCTTTCTATAGCGTTGGTGGGCGGGAGGAGCAGAGTGATTCAGCGCTAGTGGGCCTATGCAATTGCCCTCCTATTTGACAGACTATGCAGCAGGTGCTGCCTGTCCATTACACTTGATTGGGCCCTAGAACATTTTGTAACTACCTGTTGATCCTGCTAGCAGAACAGGATACAAAAAACACTTCCTTTGATTGGATTACAACAAATTTCCTTCTGCAGTGAAATTACTGCTGTGTAGTCACCCTTGTTGCTGTAGCTGTTAAAGCAGATCTTCACTGCATCTGAGCACCACAAACCAAAAACACGATTTAATTCAGTTTTAATATTCAAAGCAAACTCCCCCATTCATCCATGTCTTCATGCTTCATTTTGTTGAGAAATCACTTTGAAAAACAACCCCCTAGCATTTCTGTCCATGGCCATCTTGAGTAAGGGCTAATGATTCATGTTGCATTTACTTCCTGGAATCCATTTGCCCTTAGCTCAAGAATGCATGCAGGAGAGAATGCTTAGCTGAGAAAACCCCTCCTCCTCTCCTCCCCTCCTGAAGACTCCTGAGATGTAAGGCATCATTTGCCTAGGCAAGAAATCAGGAAGTAACTGAAGAAATGTAGAAAAAAATGTAAAACAAGTAAATATGATATACTTTCCTATCTATAGTGTTTACTAATGCTAGCAGCTAGCAGATTGAAAATAAGCAATGTTGATTGGGAGAGTGAAGCTCCACTTTAAGATGCTGGCACCTTTGATACCTTATCAATAGCCAGGCCTAGCTCAACCCACAACCCTTTTAGTTGACAGTTTTATCTGCAGGAGCCTTAAAAATAAGGTCAATTACTTTTTTTTTGGACATACTTGCCAACTGTCCCAAATTTCCTGGGACATTCCCAGGATTTAGACCCTTTTCCCGATTTTATCATCTCCCGGGAAATGTCCCGGGAAATTTGTTTTTTCCTGATTTTTTGATGCAGGTCAATGTCTCATCCATTTTCCAGAAGACCGAAAGAAGTAGGCTGGCCAGGTGGCTACAATAGAAATTGAACTGCGTCAATGCCGAGCTCAATTTCTATTGTAACCACGAGGCCGGCTCCACCTCTATTTTGTTCCCCCTCGGCCTCTCTTCTGTAATGGCAGCGGAGACACTGCTGCTCTGGGATACCTGATAGATGTTAGGAGGGGCTCCGCTGGGGACACTGGATGTAAGGAGGGGCTCCACTGGGGGGACACTGGATGTAAGGAGGGGCTCTGCTGGGGACACTGGATGTAAGGAGGGGCTCCGTTGGGGACACTGGATGTAAGGAGGGGCTCCGCTGGGGACACTGGATGTAAGGAGGGGCTCCGCTGGGGACACTGGATGTAAGGACGGGCTCCGTTGGGAATGCCTGATATAAGAAGGGGCTCCCTGGTGACACCAGATGTGAGGAGGGGCTCTGCTGGGGACACCAGATGTACAGAGGTGCTCCGCTGGAGATGCCTGATGTAAGGAGTGGCTCCGCTGGGGACACCAGATGTAAGGAGGGGCTCTGCTGGGGACGCCTGATGTAAGGAGGGGTTCCGCTAGGGACACCAGATGTACAGAGGGGCTCAGCTGAAGACGCCTGATGTAAGAAGTGGCCCCGCTGGGGACACCAGAGGTAAGGAGGGGCTCTGCTGGGGACGCCTGATGTAAAGAGGGGTTCCGCTGGGGACATCAGATATACAGAGGGGCTCCGCTAAAGACGCCTGATGTAAGGAGTGGCTCAGCTGGGGGCACCAGATGTAAGGAGGGGCTCTGCTGGGGACACCTGATGTAAGGAGGGGCTCTGCTGGGGACACCTGATGTAAGGAGGGGCTCTGCTGGAGACACTGGATGTAAGGAGGGGCTCTGCTGGAGACACTGGATGTAAGGAGGGGCACCGATGTGGACAGTGGATGGACGGAGGAGCTCTGCTGGGGACACTGGATGTAAGGAGGGGTTCCGCTGGGGACCCTGGATGTAGGGAGGGGCTCTGCTGGGGAAGCTGGATGTAAGGAGGGGTTCCGCTGGGGACCCTGGATGTAGGGAGGGGCTCTGCTGGGGAAGCTGGATGTAAGGAAGGGCTCCACTGGGGACACAGGATGTAAGGAGGGAATCCGTTGGGGACACTGGATGTAAGGAGGGGCTCTGCTGGGGATGCCTGATGTAAGTAGGGGCTCTGCTGGAGACGCCTGATGTAAGGAGGGGCTCTGCTGGGGACACCAGATGTACTGAGGGGCTCTGCTGGGGACACCTGATGTAAAGAGGGGCTCCGCTGGGGACACCAGATGTAAGGAGGGGCTCTGCTGGGGACACCTGATGTAAGGAGGGGCTCTGCTGGGGACACTGGATGTAAGGAGGGGTTCCGCTGGGGACCCTGGATGTAGGGAGGGGCTCTGCTGGGGAAGCTGGATGTAAGGAAGGGCTCCACTGGGGACACAGGATGTAAGGAGGGAATCCGTTGGGGACACTGGATGTAAGGAGGGGCTCTGCTGGGGACGCCTGATGTAAGGAGGGGCTCTGCTGGAGACGCCTGATGTAAGGAGGGGCTCTGCTGGGGACACCAGATGTAATGAGGGGCTCTGCTTGGGACACCTGATGTAAAGAGGGGCTCCGCTGGGGACACCAGATGTAAGGAGGGGCTCTGCTGGGGACGCCTGATGTAAGGAGGGGCACCACTGGGGACACTTGATGTAAGGAGGGGCTCCGCTGGGGACACTGGATGTAGGGAGGGGCTCCACTGGGGACACTGAATGTAAGGAGGGGCTCTGCTGGGGACGCCTGATGTAAGGAGGGGCTCCGCTGGGGACACCAGATGTAAGGAGGGGGTCTGCTGGGGATGCCTGATGTAAGGAGGGGCTCCGCTGGGGACACCAGATGTAAGGAGGGGCTCTGCTGGGGAAGCCTGCTGTAAGGAGGGGCTCCGCTGGGGACACTGGATGTAAGGAGGGGCTCCGCTGGGGACACTGGATGTAAAGAGGGGCTCTGCTGGGGACACCTGATGTAAGGAGGGGCTCCGCTGGGGACACTGCATGTAAGGAGAGGCTCCGCTGAGGACACTTGATGTAAGGAGGGGCTTCGCTGGGGACACTGGATGTAAGGAGGGGCTCCGCTGGGGACACTGGATGTAAGGAGGGGCTCTGCTGGGGACGCCTAATGTAAGGAGGGGCTCCGCTGGGGACATCAGATATACAGAGGGGCTCCGCTAAAGACGCCTGATGTAAGGAGTGGCTCAGCTGGGGACACCAGATGTAAGGAGGGGCTCTGCTGGGGACACTGGATGTAAGGAGGGGCTCCGCTGGGGACACTGGATGTAAGGACGGGCTCCGTTGGGAATGCCTGATATAAGAAGGGGCTCCCTGGGGACACCAGATGTGAGGAGGGGCTCTGCTGGGGACACCAGATGTACAGAGGGGCTCCGCTGGAGATGCCTGATGTAAGGAGTGGCTCCGCTGGGGACACCAGATGTAAGGAGGGGCTCTGCTGGGGACGCCTGATGTAAGGAGGGGTTCCACTAGGGACACCAGATGTACAGAGGGGCTCAGCTGGAGACGCCTGATGTAAGAAGTGGCACCGCTGGGGACACCAGAGGTAAGGAGGGGCTCTGCTGGGGACGCCTGATGTAAAGAGGGGTTCCGCTGGGGACATCAGATATACAGAGGGGCTCCGCTAAAGATGCCTGATGTAAGGAGTGGCTCAGCTGGGGACACCAGATGTAAGGAGGGGCTCTGCTGGGGACACCTGATGTAAGGAGGGGCTCTGCTGGGGACACCTGATGTAAGGAGGGGCTCTGCTGGAGACACTGGATGTAAGGAGGGGCTCTGCTGGAGACACTGGATGTAAGGAGGGGCACCGATGTGGACAGTGGATGGACGGAGGAGCTCTGCTGGGGACACTGGATGTAAGGAGGGGTTCCGCTGGGGACCCTGGATGTAGGGAGGGGCTCTGCTGGGGAAGCTGGATGTAAGGAGGGGTTCCGCTGGGGACCCTAGATGTAGGGAGGGGCTCTGCTGGGGAAGCTGGATGTAAGGAAGGGCTCCACTGGGGACACAGGATGTAAGGAGGGAATCCGTTGGGGACACTGGATGTAAGGAGGGGCTCTGCTGGGGACGCCTGATGTAAGGAGGGGCTCTGCTGGAGACACCTGATGTAAGGAGGGGCTCTGCTGGGGACACCAGATGTAATGAGGGGCTCTGCTGGGGACACCTGATGTAAAGAGGGGCTCCGCTGGGGACACCAGATGTAAGGAGGGGCTCTGCTGGGGACACCTGATGTAAGGAGGGGCTCTGCTGGGGACACTGGATGTAAGGAGGGGTTCCGCTGGGGACCCTGGATGTAGGGAGGGGCTCTGCTGGGGAAGCTGGATGTAAGGAAGGGCTCCACTGGGGACACAGGATGTAAGGAGGGAATCCGTTGGGGACACTGGATGTAAGGAGGGGCTCTGCTGGGGACGCCTGATGTAAGGAGGGGCTCTGCTGGAGATGCCTGATGTAAGGAGGGGCTCTGCTTGGGACACCAGATGTAATGAGGGGCTCTGCTTGGGACACCTGATGTAAAGAGGGACTCCGCTGGGGACACCAGATGTAAGGAGGGGCTCTGCTGGGGACGCCTGATGTAAGGAGGGGCTCCACTGGGGACACTTGATGTAAGGAGGGGCTCCGCTGGGGACACTGGATGTAGGGAGGGGCTCCACTGGGGACACTGAATGTAAGGAGGGGCTCTGCTGGGGACGCCTGATGTAAGGAGGGGCTCCGCTGGGGACACCAGATGTAAGGAGGGGGTCTGCTGGGGATGCCTGATGTAAGGAGGGGCTCCGCTGGGGACACCAGATGTAAGGAGGGGCTCTGCTGGGGACGCCTGCTGTAAGGATGGGCTCCACTGGGGACACTGGATGTAAGGAGGGGCTCCGCTGGGGACACTGGATGTAAAGAGGGGCTCTGCTGGGGACACCTGATGTAAGGAGGGGCTCTGCTGGGGACACTGCATGTAAGGAGAGGCTCCGCTGAGGACACTGGATGTGAGGAGGGGCTCCGCTGGGGACACTGGATGTAAGGAGAGGCTCTGCTGGGGACACCTGATGTAAGGAGGGGCTCCGCTGGGGACACTGGATGCAAGCAGGGTCTCCACTGGGGACGCCTGATGTAAGGAGGGGCTCCGCTGGGGACACTGGATGTAAGCAGGGGCTCCGCTGGGGACACTGGATGTAAGGAGGGCCCTTGCTGGGGACACTGGATGTAAGGAGGGGCTCCGCTGGAGACACTGGATGTAGGGAGGGGCTCTGCTAGTGATGCCTGATGAAAGGAGAGGCTCCACTGGGGGCACCAGATGTAAGGAGGGGCTCTGCTGGGGACACCAGATGTAGGCTCCGCTTGGGACACTGGATGTAAGGAGAGGCTCCACTGGGGACACTAGATGTAAGGAGGGGCTCTGCTGGAGACACCTGATGTAAGGAGGGGCTCTGCTGGGGACATTAGCTTATAAGGAGGGGCTCTGCTGGGGGCACCTGATGCAAGGACGAACTCTGCTGGGGGCACCTGATGGCATCTGGTGGCAGGCGACATGGCAGGTGACACGCTCAGGGGTCCCACTGAATCTGGATTATGGTGAGTTGAATGATTTCACTCTATATTACAATGTAATAATAGTAATACTGCGCTTCAATCATCCTGACACAACAACAACCATGGTGCTGGGATGATTGAAGCGCTAACACCAGGTGTTTGGTGCATCTTTATCTGCTGTTTTGTTTAACTCTGGAATACATATTTCTATTATGGTGTAGGATCTGGGCCTGCTGTCACTCTATCCCTCTTTCCCTTCTTCTCTCCCCTTCCCTCCTTCTTTCCTTCTCTCTCCTTCCCTCCTTTCCTTCTTTCTCTCTCCCTCCCTCTTTTCCCCTTTCTTTCTCCATCTCTCATTCATCTCAGACTCTAACCACACCCCCATTTGAACCACGCCCATATAAGCCATGCCCTCTATTTCACATAAACCACGCCTAAAACTAAACTACATTTTTCTTTTTTGCTGTGTCACGCCTACAAACACATGCCCCGCCCCTTAATTATAATAAGACTCTGCCTACAGCCAAAAAAGTGTCCCTATACATTTTTTTACAATGTTGGCAACTATGCTAACAAATCAGCTTGCCTTTAAAATGGAGAAAAAGCTGACCTTACATGTTACAAAATAATTGTGCGCCTACCTGTTTAGTAGTGATGAGCCGAACACCCCCCCCCGGTTCGGTTCGCATCAGAACCTGCGAATGGACTGAAAATTCGCACGATCGTTAGAACCCCATTGACGTCTATGGGACTGGAACGTTCGAAATCAAAAGTGCTCATTTTAAAGGCTAATTTGCATGGTATTGTCCTAAAAAGGGTTTGGGGACCCGGGTCCTGCCCCAGGGGACATGTATCAATGCAAAAAAAAACGTTTAAAAACGGCCGTTTTTTCGGGAGCAGTGATTTTAATGATGCTTAAAAGTAAAAAAAAAAAGTGAAATGTTCCTTTAAATCTCGTACCTGGGGGTGTCTATAGTATAAAACAACAAAAAGTGTAGCGCTAAACCATATCTTAAATAACCCTAAATGGGTAAATATACAATGAAGGGGATCACCAATATAAAGACCTATTCATGGATAGAGAGTCTTGATATAGGTGTTTATGGCTAAAAATGACAATGTTTAGTCCTTAGGTGAACATATTGTAAATGGGTGAATCCAGTGTTCCAAAACGACAGATCAGCTCACTACCAGCGAGAGAAATGAAAGCTTACCAGATATGATGGACCCGACAGGGCATACGCCGAATTGGGTCAGATAAGGCTTGGGTGGTAAGAGGCTGTAGATGTCTGTGGTATCGCAGATTGCTGGATTCCTCCAACTGGTGCCCGGGTCCTGGAAGGTATGCGGAATCTCAAAAATATGGATGATTCTGTAGATCCAAGGTGGATGAGGTGTTCCTTGGATGGGTCCCTCAAACCAGCATTCATTGGGTTAAGGTGATGATATTAATGTGGAAAAAAGAAAGGAAGGGCATAGACATAGTGTAAATCCGGATATAAAACTTTAATAAAAATTGTAAGGAAATACACTCACGTATAAGTCCAAAGAACAATACAGCGCTGTGACAAAGTGGCGACAATGGGGTCCTGCCCGACGCGTTTCGTTCTAAAAAGACGTCATCTGAGGGGTCAGATGACGTCTTTTTAGGACGAAACACGTGAGTGTATTTCCTTACAATTTATATTAAAGTTTTATATCCGGATTTACACTATGTGGCCCTTCCTTTCTTTTTTCCACATTAATATCATCACCTTAACCCAATGAATGCTGGTTTGAGGGACCCATCCAAGGAACACCTCATCCACCTTGGATCTACAGAATCATCCATATTCTTGAGATTCCGCATACCTTCCAGGACCCGGGCACCAGTTGGAGGAATCCAGCAATCTGCGATACCACAGACATCTACAGCCTCTTACCACCCAAGCCTTATCTGACCCAATTCGGCGTATACCCTGTCGGGTCCATCATATCTGGTAAGCCTTCATTTCTCTCGGTGGTAGTGAGCTGATCTGTTGTTTTGGAACACTGGATTCCCCCATTTACAATATGTTCACCTAAGGACTAAACATTGTCATTTTTAGCCATAAACACCTATATCAAGACTCTCTATCCATGAATAGGTCTTTATATTGTTGATCCCCTTCATTGTATATTTACCCATTTAGGGTTATTTAAGATATGGTTTAGCGCTACACTTTTTGTTGGTTTCTTGCTTATACATTTTGTTGGTTGTGTTAGCTGCTTTTTCTCCCCTACGAGCAGCGCAGGATTTTTTTGCATATATTGGGTGTCTATAGTATGCCTGTAAAGTGGCGCGTGTTTCCCGTGCTTAGAACAGTCCCTGCACAAAATGTCATTTTTAAAGGAAAAAAAGTCATTTAAAACTGCTTGCGGCTTTAATGTAATGTCGGGTCCTGGCAATATGGAAGAAAATCAGTGAGACAAATGGCATGGGTACCCTTTGGGTCTTGTATGGATATTAAGGGGAACCCCGCACCCAAATTAAAAAAGGAAACAGCAGTATACAGGCTCTGTACTCTGAACAGCAGTATACAGGCGGTGCAAACAATTAAGACAGGGACTGTAGGTTTGTTGTTAAGTAGAATCTGTTTGTAATTTTGAACTGGTACATTTTTAACATGTTTAGCTCCAGCCAAAAAACTATTTTAAGCTTTTTGGAAAACATACGGAAGGGTTATCACCCCTGTGACATTTGTTTTGCTGTCTGTGCTCCTCTTCAGAAGATTTCACCTCACTTTTTGTCCCAATGACAAATGATTTTCGAAAATTTGGGTTTTTTTGTGAAACAAGGATTGGTGATAAAGCATCAATGGAAAGTAGAAATGTTTTTCCCATAATAACTCTTACAGGAGAGAATTTCCCTTCCTAGGGGTAGATTTCATCTCACTTCCTGTTGTCTCCTTCCGTTTGCAAGTAGGAGTAGTTTGTAAGTTGGATGTTTGAATGTAGGGGCCTGCCCTATATACTCAGCAGAAATTTGGGCCTTAGGTGATGTTGTGGCCACAAAACTGTAAGCCCTCTCAGGGCCCTGCTGTGAAATATTAGATCAAGAATTGTAATTACATGCCCCTGTTGAACAGGGGCTGAAAAATTGGGCCTTAGGCACTGGTGCTGGTGCCACAACACTGCAACCCCTCACAGATACTCTAGTTGGAATGCAGGAACGAGCCCTGCTGCAAAGTATTGCTTCAAAAATTGTAATTACACGCCCCTGTTAAACAGGGGCTGAAAAATTGGGCCTTAGGCACTGGTGCCACAACACTGCAACCCCTCACAGATACTCTAGTTGGAACGCAGGAATGAGCGCTGCTGCAAAGTATTGCATCAAAAATTGTAATTACACGCCATGTTTAACAGGGGTAGAAAAATTTGGCCTTTGGTGGTGGTGGTGCTGGTGCCACAACACTGTAAGTCCTCACTTGCTCTTGGTGGACGCAGAAACAGGCCCTGCTCTGAAATATTAGATCAAGAATTGTAATTACATGCCCCTGTTGAACAGGGGCTGAAAAATTGAGCCTTAGGCACTGATGCTGGTGCCACAACACTGCAACCCCTCACAGACACTCTAGTTGGAACGCAGGAACGAGCTCTGCTGCAAAGTATTGCATCAAAAATTGTAATTACACGCCCCTGTTAAACAGGGGTTGAAAAATTGGGCCTTAGGCACTGGTGCCACAACACTGCAACCCCTCACAGATACTCTAGTTGGAACGCAGGAACGAGCCCTGCTGCAAAGTATTGCATCAAAAATTGTAATTACATGCCCCTGTTAAACAGGGGCAGAAAAATTGGGCCTTAGGCACTGGTGCTGGTGCCACAACACTGCAACCCCTCACAGATACTGTAGTTGGAATGCAGAAACGAGCCCTGCTGAAAAGAATTGCATCAAAAATTGTAATTACACGCCCCTGTTAAACAGGAGCTGAAAAATTGGGCCTTAGGCACTGGTGGCAGCGCCCAGAACCAAAAATGTTCTTACAAGCTATCAGCGTGATCATTGAGGAGGAAGAGGATAATTACTCAGGATAGTCACTCAGCATCAGCATAGGCAGTCTTTGAAGGGATCTGAGATTTCAAAAAAAAAATTCGGTTACATCAGCATCAGGTGCTTGGTAGCTGGTGGTGATCCAAGACTGATTCATTTTTATGAAGGTCAGTCGATCGACCGAGTCGGTGGACAGATGATGGGTTACAAAGCCTCCAGCAGCACTGAATGTGTGTTCAGAAAGAACGCTGGATGCAGGACAGGCCAGTAGCTCAATTGCATACTGTGCAAGCTCTGGCCAGTGATCCATCCTCAAGACCCAGTAACCCAGAGGATTTTCGGTGGGAAAGGTGTCCAAGTCAGATCTTGCCCCTAGGTTTTCCTTCACCATGTAAAACAGATGCTGGCGATGGTTGCTGGAACCAATCATACCTTGGGGCTGCGGACTAAAAAATTGTCTGAACGCATCGGTCAGATGGCCACCTTCTCCACCGCTCCTTCTTTGACTGACCGAAGCCTCAGCAACACGTTATCCAGAAACAGGAGTTTGTAATCTCCCAGTCTCTGGGAACGTGTTACACAGACCTTTCTGCAAGGCCTCCCGAAGATGCTCCCTCTGCGACGGCAAGATAAGGTCCGCAACCTTACCCTTGTAATGTGGATCAAGGAGTGTTGCCAGCCAGTATTGGTCCTTCTCCTTGATACCACGAATACGAGGATCCTTACGCAGGCTTTGCAGGATCAGGGAGGCCATGCAGCATAGGTTTGCTGAGGCATTCGGTCCAGAGTCCTCTGAGTCACTAAGGATGACATGGTCTGCAGCCACCTCCTCCCAGCCACGTACAAGTGCATGTGTTTCTTGGGACTGATCCCTTAAAGACTGCTGCTGATGCTGAGTGCCAGGCTCCACCTCCATACTGACACAATCCTCCTCCTCCTCGTCCTCTTCCTGTGTGATCGGCGGGCACGCAGGAACACTGTCTGGATAAAGGGGGCCTTGAGAGCTAAGGAAGTCCTCCTCTTCTTGCCTCTGTTCTGCCTCAAGTGCCCTGTCCATTATTCCACGCAGCGTGTGCTCCAACAGGTGGACAAGGGGGACAGTGTCACTGATGCATGCACTGTCACTGCTCACCATCCTCGTGGCCTCCTCATATGGTGACAGGACAGTGCATGCATCCCTGATCATGGCCCACTGGCGTGGGGAAAAAAACCAAGCTCCCCTGACCCTGTCCTGGTGCCATAGTTGCACAGGTACTCATTGATGGCCCTCTGCTGCGTGTGCAGCCACTGCAGCATGGCCAACATTGAGTTCCACCTGGTGGGAATGTCACAGATTAGGCGGTTCTTGGGCAGGTTAAACTACTTTTGGAGGTATGCCAGCCGAGCACTGGCATTATATGACCGGCGGAAATGCACACAGACTTTCCTGGTTGCCTCAGGACATCCTGTAAGCCCGGGTACCTGCCCAAGAACCACTGCACCACCAAGTTAAGGACGTGAGCCAAATAGGGCACATGGGTCATTTGTCTCTGTCAGAGGGCAGAGAAGAGGTTGGTGCCATTGTCGCAAACCACCTTTCCTGGCTTAAGTTGGCGTGGCATCAACCCCCTCTGAACCTGCCTCTGCAGAGCTGACAGAACCTCTGCCCCAGTGTGGCTCCTGTCTCCCAAGCACACCAGCTCAAGCACCGCGTGGCATCTTTTGGCCTGCATACTTGCGTAGCCCCTTCAACGGCTACGGAGCACCACTGGTTCTGAGGACTAAGCACAGGAAGAGGCCATGGAGGAAGAAGAAGAGGAGGGGGTGGAGGAGAGAGGTGCGTCAGAATCATTAGTAGTGGCATTTTGGAGGCGTGGTGGTGGAACACTACTGCACCTTGTCCTGCATCCTTCCCAGCTGCCAACAGAGTCTCCCAATGCACGGTAAAACTTAGGTAACGTCCCTGTCCATGCCTGCTGGACCATGAGTCAGCGGTAATATGCACCGCTTACCACTGACCGCCCTGTCCAGCAAGGCATTGACATTGCCTTCCATATGCCGGTAGAGAGCCGGAATCGCCTTCCATGAGAAAAAGTGGCGTTTGGGTACCTGCCACTGGGGAACTGCACAATCCACAAACTCATGGAAGGGGGCAGAGTCTACCAACTGAAAAGGCAGCAGTTGAAGTGCTAGCAATTTTGCCAAGCTAGCATTCAACCGCTGGGCATGTGGATAGCTGGGAGCGAACTTCTTTCGGTGGTGCAGCAGCTGGGGCAGGGAAATTTGCCTGGTACAATCTGACATCGGTGTACCGAAAGCAGATTGCCCACAAGTACTTGGCTGTGACACACCTAATTCTACACCTTCATTCCTCTCAGTTTAGGTTTCAGAGAGGACTGAAGGTATAGTGGGGTTGGAGATCTCAGCTGATGAGGAGCAAGGAGAGGTCCTCTTTGTTCTTTTGTGTGGGTCTTTTAGATACGCTTGCCAATGAACTGCATGGCAGGTCAACATATGTCTGGTAAAGCATGTGGTGCCCAAGCGGGAGATGTTTTGGCCACGCGAGATACGCTTGAGACATATGTTGCAAATAGCAGCGGTGCGATCTGATGCACTCGTCTCAAAAAAGGCCCACAGCAAAGAACTTTTGCAATAACGTGCAGAGACAGCAGCGCCCTCCACATGCAGAGCTTTGGGGTGTGATGCAGTCAGTGTGCTGCCCTTATACTGGCTCCTGGAGGGCATCCTGCCTCATTGGTGATGTGCCTCCTCCTCCTCCTCCTCTCTCCTATCAGGCACCCATGTTGAGTCAGTGACCTCATCATCCCCTCCTTCCTCATCACTGGAGCAAACCTGGCAGTATGCTGCAGCATGGGGAGCATGACTGCCAGATTGCTGTCCTTCTTGGGCACCCACTCTGTCCGTGCTCACGTTACTGCCTTCATCTAGCTCAGTATCATCATCAGAGCTTTCTATATGCTGGGCATCCTCCTGAAGCATGTACCCAACACTGTGGTCAAACAGTTCGAGGGACTCCTCAGGAGGACATGGTGGGAATAGGGAAGGAGTCACTGATGCCATTGAGCCGAGGGAAGAGGCCGCATTGGCTGCTGCTTTGCCAGACAAAGTACCCTGAGCATGGGTGAGAGAGGATGAGGAGGATGAGGATGGCTTGGTCATCCACTCGACCAAGTCTTCCGCATGTTGCGACTCAACATGGCCAGCTGCTGAAAAAAAGGCCAAGCGTGTCCCACGGCCATGTGCTGATGAGGATGCACCGTCTCCATGACCAGCACTGTTGCCTCTAGACACAGAGCCTGCTTGCCCTCTTTTATTGGCTTGTGACTGTCTGCCTCTCCTTGTTGGCCTTCCAGACATACTAATGGCCTATAGCTGCACTAAGCTGGGATATATATATATATGTATATACTGATACTGCAGCTAGCAAAATCAACTGCCTGCCTGTAGTATGAGAACACCACCAACCTTCTACAGGTAGCTTTAGCTGAACACTGTGCAGAGCTCGCAAAAAACTAACTTGTAGCTTATTTAGCTGCCTGCGGTAGTGATAGGATCAGGAAAACATCACCAACCTTCTACATGTAGCTTTAGGTGAACACTGTGCAGAGCTCGCAAAAAACTAACTTGTAGCTTATTTAGCTGCCTGTGGTAGTGATAGGATCAGGAAAACACCACCAACCTTCTACATGTAGCTTTAGGTGAAAACTGTGCAGAACTCGCAAAAAAAATAACTTTTAGCTTATTTGGCTGCCTGCGGTAGTGATAGGATCAGGAAAACACCACCAACATTCTACAGGTAGCTTTAGCTGAACACTGTGCAGAGCTCGCAAAAAAAATAACTTGTAGCTTATTTAGCTGCATGTGGTAGTGATAGGATCAGGAAAACACCACCAACCTTCTACAGGTAGCTTTAGGTGAACACTGTGCAGAGCTCGCAAAAAACTAACTTGTAACTTATTTAGCTGCCTGCGGTAGTGATAGGATCAGGAAAACACCACCAACCTTCTACAGGTAGCTTTAGGTGAACACTGTGCAGAGCTCGCAAAAAACTAACTTGTAGCTTATTTAGCTGCCTGCGGTAGTGATAGGATCAGGAAAACACCACCAACCTTCTACAGGTAGCTTTAGTTGAACACTGTGCAGAGCTCACACTACACTAACTTGTAGTTTTAGCTGAACACTGTTCAGAGGACGCACTACACTAACTTGTAGCTTTAGCTGAACACTGCGCAAAGATCGCACTACACTATCTTGTAGTTTTAGCTGAACACTGTTCAGAGGACGCACTACACTAACTTTTAGCTTTAGCTGAACACTGTGCAGAGGTTGCACTACACTAACTTGTAGTTTTAGCTGAACACTGTGAGGAGGACGCACTACACTAACTTGTAGCTTTAGCTGAACACTGTGCAGAGGTTGCACTACACTAACTTGTAGCTTTAGCTGAACACTGTGCAGAGGTCGCACTACACTAACTTGTAACTTTAGCTGAACACTGTGCAGAGGTCGCACTACACTAACTTGTAGTTTTAGCTGAACACTGTTCAGAGGACGCACTACACTAACTTGTAGCTTTAGCTGAACACTGTGCAGAGGTCGCACTACACTAACTTGTAGTTTTAGCTGGACACTGTGAGGAGGATGCACTACACTAACTTGTAGCTTATTTAGCTGCCTGCGTTAGTGATAGGATCAGGAAAACACCACCAACCTTCTACAGGTAGCTTTAGGTAAACACTGTGCAGAGCTCGCAAAAAACTAACTTGCAGCTTATTTAGCTGCCTGCGGTAGTGATAGGATCAGGAAAACACCACCAATCTTCTACAGGTAGCTTTAGCTGAACACTGTGCAGAGCTCGCAAAAAACTAACTTGTAGCTTATTTAGCTACCTGCGGTAGTGATAGGATCAGGAAAACACCACCAACCTTCTACAGGTAGCTTTAGCTGAACACTGTGCAGAGCTTGCAAAAAACTAACTTGTAGCTTATTTAGCTGCCTGCGGTAGTGACAGGATCAGGAAAACACCACCAACCTTCTACAGGTAGCTTTAGCTCAACACTGTGCAGAGCTTGCAAAAAACAAACTTGTAGCTTATTTAGCTGCCTGCGGTAGTGATAGGATCAGGAAAACACCAACAACCTTCTACAGGTAGCTTTAGCTGAACACTGTGCAGAGCTCACACTACACTAACTTGTAGTTTTAGCTGAACACTGTTCAGAGGACGCACTACACTAACTTGTAGCTTTAGCTGAACACTGCGCAAAGATCTCACTACACTAACTTGTAGTTTTAGCTGAACACTGTTCAGAGGACACACTACACTAACTTGTAGCTTTAGCTGAACACTGTGCAGAGGTTGCACTACACTAACTTGTAGTTTTAGCTGAACACTGTGAGCAGGACGCACTACACTAACTTGTAGCTTTAGATGAACACGGTGCAGAGGTCTCACTACACTAACTTGTAGTTTTAGCTGAACACTGTGAGCAGGACGCACTACACTGACTTGTAGCTTTAGATGAACACTGTGCAGAGGTCTCACTACACTAACTTGTAGTTTTAGCTGAACACTGTGAGCAGGACGCACTACACTAACTTGTAGCTTTAGATGAACACGGTGCAGAGGTCTCACTACACTAACTTGTAGTTTTAGCTGAACACTGTGAGCAGGACGCACTACACTAACTTGTAGCTTTAGCTGAACACGGTGCAGAGGTCTCACTACACTAACTTGTATTTTTAGCTGAACACTGTGAGCAGGACGCACTACACTAACTTGTAGCTTTAGATGAACACGGTGCAGAGGTCTCACTACACTAACTTGTAGTTTTAGCTGAACACTGTGAGGAGGACGCATTACACTAACTTGTAGCTTTAGATGAACACGGTGCAGAGGTCTCCCTACACTAACTTGTAGTTTTAGCTGAACACTGTGAGGAGGACACACTACACTAACTTGTAGCTTATTTAGCTGCCTGCGGTAGCGATAGGATCAGGAAAACACCACCAACCTTCTACAGGTAGCTTTAGGTGAACACTGTGCAGAGCTCGCAAAAAACTAACTTGTAGCTTATTTAGCTGCCTGCGGTAGTGATAGGATCAGGAAAACACCACCAACCTTCTACAGGTAGCTTTAGCTGAACACTGTGCAGAGCTCGTAAAAAACTAACTTGTAGCTTATTTAGCTGCCTGCGGTAGTGACAGGATCAGGAAAACACCACCAACCTTCTACAGGTAGCTTTAGCTCAACACTGTGCAGAGCTTGCAAAAAACAAACTTGTAGCTTATTTAGCTGCCTGCGGTAGTGATAGGATCAGGAAAACACCAACAACCTTCTACAGGTAGCTTTAGCTGAACACTGTGCAGAGCTCACACTACACTAACTTGTAGTTTTAGCTGAACACTGTTCAGAGGACGCACTACACTAACTTGTAGCTTTAGCTGAACACTGCGCAAAGATCGCACTACACTATCTTGTAGTTTTAGCTGAACACTGTTCAGAGGACGCACTACACTAACTTTTAGCTTTAGCTGAACACTGTGCAGAGGTTGCACTACACTAACTTGTAGTTTTAGCTGAACACTGTGAGGAGGACGCACTACACTAACTTGTAGCTTTAGCTGAACACTGTGCAGAGGTTGCACTACACTAACTTGTAGCTTTAGCTGAACACTGTGCAGAGGTTGCACTACACTAACTTGTAGTTTTAGCTGAACACTGTGAGGAGGACACACTACACTAACTTGTAGCTTATTTAGCTGCCTGCGGTAGTGATAGGATCAGGAAAACACCACCAACCTTCTACAGGTAGCTTTAGCTGAACACTGTGCAGAGCTCGTAAAAAACTAACTTGTAGCTTATTTAGCTGCCTGCGGTAGTGACAGGATCAGGAAAACACCACCAACCTTCTACAGGTAGCTTTAGCTCAACACTGTGCAGAGCTCACACTACACTAACTTGTAGTTTTAGCTGAACACTGTTCAGAGGACGCACTACACTAACTTGTAGCTTTAGCTGAACACTACGCAAAGATCGCACTACACTATCTTGTAGTTTTAGCTGAACACTGTTCAGAGGACGCACTACACTAACTTTTAGCTTTAGCTGAACACTGTGCAGAGGTTGCACTACACTAACTTGTAGTTTTAGCTGAACACTGTGAGGAGGACGCACTACACTAACTTGTAGCTTTAGCTGAACACTGTGCAGAGGTTGCACTACACTAACTTGTAGCTTTAGCTGAACACTGTGCAGAGGTTGCACTACACTAACTTGTAGTTTTAGCTGAACACTGTGAGGAGGACGCACTACACTAACTTGTAGCTTATTTAGCTGCCTGCGGTAGTGATAGGATCAGGAAAACACCACCAACCTTCTACAGGTATCTTTAGGTGAACACTGTGCAGAGCTTGCAAAAAAATGACTTGTAGCTTATTTAGCTGCCTGCGGTAGTGATAGGATCAGGAAAACACCACCAACCTTCTACAGGTAGCTTTAGGTGAACACTGTGCAGAGCTCGCAAAAAACTAACTTGTAGTTTTAGCTGAACACTGTTCAGAGGACGCACTACACTTACTTGTAGTTTTAGCTGAACACTGTGAGGAGGATGCACTACACTAACTTGTAGCGTTAGCTGAACACTGTGAGGAGGACGCACTACCCTAACTTGTAGCTTTAGCTGAACACTGTGCAGAGGTCACACTAAACTAACTTGTAGCTTTAACTGAACACTGTGAGGAGGATGCACTACACTAACTGTAAATAGTCTAGCTCCCTGACTGTGGTACTAATAGGATCAAAAGAACACCAGCAATTTTCTTCAGGTAGGTGTAAATACTGTAACAAGACAAGCCTGCCTGTCAGTAGGAAGATAACAGGAACGGATCTAGCTAAACTGAATACAGTGTATATATATATATATATATATATATATATATATATATATATATATACACAACACCTGGGATGCATATATATACACAATACACTGTAAGTGCAGCTCACTCATTGACTGTCCTGCCTAATCTATCTAACTTAAATCAAATGACACTGTCTCTATCTCTTTCAACGCCGGAACACACACTACACAGGGCCGCAGTGCAGGCGGCCTTATATAGTGTGGGGCGTGTACTAAATCCCCTGAGCCATAATTGGCCAAAGCCTCCTTGGCTTTGGCCAATTACGGCTCTCTGTTCAGACGGTGCTGTGATTGGCCATGCAAGCGGGTCATAGTGCATGCTTGGCCAATCATCAGCCAGCAATGCACTGCGATGCGCAGTGAATTATGGGCCGTGACGCGCCACACGAATTAGGCGCGAACAGCCCATATCGTTTGCAATTCGGCGAACGGGCGAACAGACAATGTTCGAGTCGAACATGGGTTCGACTCAAACACAAAGCTCATCCCTACTGTTTAGGTAGACCAATAGATAATTCTTAAACCTAAATGAGATTGTACAATCAAACTGGAATATGTTTGGCCAGTTATATAGGGCATTTAATTGGATCCATAGCATCAATAAATACAGTAAGTACTGTACTTGCTTAAGTGATGGAAACAGATATAGGTAATAAAAAAACATCGGGTAGCAGAGATGCCTATAGGTGTGGGCAGTGTTCAAGAAGACACCAATAATACATTTAGTGACCACTGATCACTTGCTCGGATAAAAGGTGTGACACAAGCTCTACAGTAAATAAATGGATAGGAAGGAATGCGGTTTCCTCCATTAACCACTTAAGGACCGAGCCTCTTTCTGAGATTTGTTGTTTACAAGTTAAAAACAGTTTTTTTTGCTAGAAAATTACTTAGAACCCCTAAATATTATAACATTTTTTTCTAACACCCTAGAGAATAAAATGGCGGTCGTTGCAATACTTTCTGTCACACCGTATTTGCGCGGCGGTCTTACAAGCGCAATTTTTTGGGAAAAAATACACTTTTTTGAATTAAAAAATAAGACAACAGTAAAGTTAGCCCAATTTTTTTTATATTGTGAAAGATAATGTTATGCAGAGTAAATTGATACCCAACATTTCACGCTTCAAATTGCGCCCGCTCGTGGAATGGCGACAAATTTTTACCCTTAAAAATCTCCATAGGCGACGTTTAAAAAATTCTACAGGTTGCATGTTTTAAGTTACAGAGGAGGGCTAGGGCTAGAATTATTGCTCTCACTCTACCGATCATGGCGATACCTCACATGTGTGGTATGAACACGCACATATGCGTTCGCTTCTGCAGGTGAGCTCGTCGGGACGGGGTGCGTTTAAATTTTTTTTATTATTATTATTTATTTTACCTTTTATTTTTTATTTTTACACTTTTTTTTTTTTTTAAATGTTACTTTTATTCCTATTACAAGAAATGTAAACATCTCTTATAATAGAAGAAAGCATGACAGGACTTCTTAAATATGAGATCTGGGGTCAAAAAGATCTCATATTTAGACTAAAATGCAATAATAAAAAAAAAATTGTCATTTAAAAAAATTATTCAAAAAAATGGCCCTTTAAGAGCTGTGGGCAGAAGTGACGTTTTGACGTTGCTTCCCCCAGCAATTGTATGGAGACGGGTGGGGAAGCCCTCACTCATCTCCATACCCAGCTAGCGACAGGACGCGATCGCCTCCACAGCTGCCAATGGCTCCGGTAAGCGGCGGAGGGCACCGGATCGTGGCGGGAGGGGGGCCCCTCTGAGGGCCCCCCTACCGCCGCCGATAAAAGTGGTCTTGCGGCGAATCTGCCACAGAGACCACTTTTATCTTGTAGCGGACCGCCCACTGAAAAAGGGATACCGGGGTTATGACAGCTAGCTGCTGCCATAACAATGATATCCTCCTTCAAACAGCCGATGTAAAACTGCGGTGGGTGGTCCGTAAGTGATTAATGTCTTTAGCCTGCTAGGGAAACCACATACAAACATTTAGACCTACACCACAAGTATTTTGGTACTTTTAGTTATCAATGTTCCTGATGTAGCAATTGTTCAATGATATTTAATAGGACTACCATGCTTGAACACAAATACATCAAAACTAATATAACATGTGCATTTGATTATAAAGTCTCTCTGCTAGAATGTCCCAGTGGCTTTAAAATGTAGACAGACCACACAGTAACTCAGTCCAAGAAAAAAATGTTTTTTTTTTGTTTTTTTTCCACAGTATGTCCAATTATGGAAAGAATATGGAAATAGCAATTTCCACAAAATTTGACAGATTCAGAAGACTAAAAGCCCAAGGAAGTTTTTTTTAATCTCTTTAAAACATTGCACTCTGACAGACTAAATAAGAATCAAGACACTAACAAAGAAAATTGACAAATTAATCTATCATTTTTAGAACCCTTTTACTCTCCACTATACATAGACCACACCCTTATTCTGTTAAAGCATAATATATTTTGGTACAATTTTATTCTAATATTCATCTAATACTATGTGAAGTCTGAAAAAACATGAACTAAAAATTTAATCCTGACCCACTATGGGAACATCTTTATAATTATTTCTGCCCATATTAAATGTGATTGTAAACCATCTCCTTGTAAAACAACCCATTCAGTTTAAAATAGAAATAAAAGGCACACATTTGTGTATAGCTATATATAAAAAAAAAATAATAATCATAAATGCCTTTTTCCTCTTTTTTGTAAGTGATTATATTCCCTCTGTTCTCAGCTGAATAAGATCTAGGGGAGGAGAACAGCATCACACTGAACTTCCCAGTGAAATGCTGTGCGGGGGGGGGGTGTGTCAGGACAAGTGTGATCCATTTTCCGGCATCATTGCCCCAATTACCCAGCTGACCCGTCAACACACCAGTTTTCAGTGGTCTCAGGAGGCTCAAACTACTTTCAATAAATTAAAGGCCTTGTTCACATCTGCTCATGCTGTGCAACACCCAGACCCAGCTCTCCCCTTTGTCTTGGAGGTCAATGCATCAGAAATTGCCACAGGGGCTGTCTTGCCCCAACGACAAGGTGCTAAGGCATTGCTGCACCCAGTAGCTTTCTTCTCTCAAAAGATGAGCCAGTCCGAGAGGAATTATGATGTGGGAGACCGGGAACTATTGGCAATAAAGATCGCACTGGAGGAATGGCAGTATTTGTTGGAAGGAGCAGCTCACCCTATCATAATATTCACAGACCACAAGAACCTAGAGTATCTTAGATCGGCCAAGCGCCTATGACCACAGGAAGCCCATTGGACCTTATTCTTCTCAAGGTTTAACTTCCATATCACGTATTGCCCAGGGTCAAAGAATGGGAAGTCAGATTCACTCTCAAGCATGTTTCCATAAACTCCTGAGACTGTTGCCCCAGCACCATCTTGTTCCCTCAAAGTATTCTTCCAATTCAGCCTGATGTAAGGTAAACTCTCAAAAAGACCTGTGCTTAATGCCCAGAATCTGAGATCTCTGCACTCAGGAATAGGGATGAGCTGAACACCCCCTGGTTCGGCTTGCACCAGAACCTGCGAACGGACTTAAAGTTTGCGCAAACTTTAGAACCCCATTAACGTCTATGGGACTCAAACTTTCAAAATCAAAAGTGCTAATTTTATAGGCTAATATGCATGGTATTGTCCTAAAAAAGGGTTTGGGGACCCGGATCCTGCCCCAGTGGACATGTACCAATGCAAAAAATGTTTTTTTAAAACGGCCGTTTTTTCGGGAGCAGTGATTTTAATGATGCTTAAAGTGAAAAAGTAAAAGTGAAATATTCCTTTAAATATCATACCTGGGGGGTGTCTATAGTATGCCTGTAAAGTGGCGCGTGTTTCCCGTGCTTAGAACAGTCCCTGCACAAAATGACATTTTTAAAGGAATAAAAGTCATTTAAAACTGCTTGCGGCTTTAATGTAATGTTGGATCCCAGCAATATGCATGAAAATCAGTGAGACAAACAGCATGGGTACCCCCCCCCCCAGTCCATTACCAGGCCCTTTGGGTCTTGTATGGATATTAAGGGGAACCCCGCACCCAAATTAAAAAAAGGAAAGGCGTGGGGCCCCCAGGCCCTATATACTCTGAACAGCAGCATACAGGCGGTGCAAACAAGACAGGGACTGTAGGTTTGTTGTTAAGTAGAATCTGTTTGTAATTTTGAACTGGTACATTTTTAACGTGTAGCTCCAGCCAAAAAATCAATTTTTAAGCTTTTTAGAAAACATAGGGAAGGGTTATCACCCCTGTAACATTTGTTTTGTCTGTGCACCTCTTCAGAAGATTTCACCTCACTTTCTGTCCCAATGACAAATGTTTTTTAAAAATGTGGGTTTTTTAGTGAAACAAGGATTGGTGATAAAGCATCAGTGAAGAGGAGACACGTTTTTCCCATATTAACTCTTACTGGAGAGAATTTCCCTTCCTAGGGGTAGATTTAATCTCACTTCCTGTTGTCTCCTTCCGTTTGCAAGTAGGAGTCGTTTGTAAGTTGGATGTTTGAAAGTAGGGGCCTGCCCTATATACTCTGCAGAAATTGGGGCTTTAGGTGTTGGTGTTGCCACAACACTGTAAGCCCTCACAGGGCCCTGCTGTGAAATATTAGATCAAGAATTGTAATTACCGTATTTATCGGCGTATAACACGCACCGGCGTATAACACGCACCCCAATTTAGGAGGGAATTTTAAGGAAAAAAAACTTTTAGGAGGGAAGTTGAAGGGAAAAAAACTTACATTTAAATGCCCTTCATTGCAGCCTTGTCAGTGCAGCCTTGTCAGTGCAGCCTTCCCCAGTGCAGCCTTGTCAGCCTTGTCAGTGCAGCCTTGTCAGTGCAGCCTTCCCCAGTGCAGCCTTGTCAGTGCAGCCTTCTCAGTGCAGCCTTCCCCAGTGCAGCCTTCCCCAGTGCAGCCTTGTCAGTGCAGCCATCCCCAGTGCAGCCTTGTCAGCCTTGTCAGTGCAGCCTTGTCAGTGCAGCCTTCCCCAGTGCAGCCTTCGTCAGTGCAGCCATCCCCAGTGCAGCCTTCCCCAGTGCAGACTTGCATCTTCCGTCCCTGCTTCCAGGGCTTCAAAATCGCGGTCCGGATAGGTTCGGATAGCTCCGCTCGGGACTACGAGTGGAGCCGAAAGTAAACGAGAGCCGCCGGAAAGAGCCGAGGACCGGCTCTGTGTACTTCGGCTCCGGCGGCGCCATTTTCAAATCGCGGACCGCGATTTTGACATTTACAGATCGGGATCGGCGGGGATCGGCGTATAACACGCACCTGCGACTTTCCCCTGATTTTAAGGGGAAAAAAGTGCGTGTTATACGCCGATAAATACGGTACATGCCCCTGTTGAACAGGGTCAGAAAAATTTGGCCTTTGGTGATGATGGTGGTGGTGCTGGTGCCACAACACTGTAAGTCCTCACAGTTACTCTTGGTGGGCGCTGGAGCGGGCCCTGCTTGAAATATTAGAACAAGAATTGTAATTACATGTCCCTGTTGAACAGGGGCAGAAAAATTGGGCCTTAGGCACTGGTGCCACAACACTGCAGCCCCTCACAGATACTTTAGTTGGAGCGCAAGAATGAGCCCTCCTGCAAATTATTGCATCAAAAATTGTAATTACATGCCCCTGTTAAACAGGGGCTGAAAAATTGGGCCTTAGGCACTGGTGCTGGTGCCACAACACTGCAACCCCTCACAGATACTCTAGTTGGAGCGCAGGAACAAGCCCTGCTGCAAAGTATTGCATAAAAAAATTGTAATTACACACCCCTGAACAGGGGCAGAAAAATTGAGCCTTAGCCACTGGTGGCGACGCCCAGAACCAAAAATATTCTTACAAGCTATCAGCATGATCATTCAGGAGGAAGAGGATAGTCACTCAGCACAACAGGATAGTCACTCAGCATCAGCATAGGGAGTCTTGAAGGAATCTGACATTTCAAAAAAAAATATTCGGTTACATCAGCATCAGGTGCTTGGTATCTGGTGGTGATCCAAGATTGATTCATTATTATGAAGTCGATGGACAGGCGCACCCTGTGATCGGTTACAAAGCCTCCAGCAGCACTGAATGTGCGTTCCGAAAGAATGCTGGATGCAGGACAGGCCAGTAGCTCAATTGCATACTGTGCAAGCTCTGGCCAGTGATCCATCCTCAAGACCCAGTAACCCAGAGGATTTTCGGTGGGAAAGGTGTCCAAGTCAGATCTTGCCCCTAGGTATTCCTGCACCATGAAAAAAAGACGCTAGCGATGGTTGCTGGAACCGATCATACCTTGGGGCCGCGGACCAAAAAATTGTCTGAACGCATCAGTCAGATGGCCACCTTCTCCACCGCTTCTTCTTTCACTGACCGAAGCCTCAGCAACACGTTGTCCAGGAACAGGAGTTTGTAACCTCCCAGTCTCTGGAAACGCGTTGCACAGACCTTTCTGCAAGGCCTCCCAAAGATGTTTCATCCTCTGCTCCCTCTGCAATGGCAAGATAAGGTCCGCAACCTTACCCGTGTAACGTGGATCAAGGAGGGTTACCAGCCAGTAATGATCCCTCTCCTTGATACCACGAATACGAGGATCCTTCCGCAGGCTTTGCAGGAACAGGAAGGCCATGCAGCGTAGGTTTGCTGAGACATTCGGTCCAGAGTCCTCTGGGTCACTAAGGACGACATGATCTGCAGCCACCTCCTCTCAGCCATGTACAAGTCCATGGGTTTCTTGGGACTGTAAATGATCCCTTAAAGACTGCTGCTGATGCTGAGTACCAGGCTTCACCTCCGTGCTGACACAATCCTCCTCCTCCTCCTCTTCCTGTGTGATCGGCGGGCACACAGGAACACTGTCTAGCTAAAGGGGGCCTTGAGAGCTAAGGAAGTTCTTATCTTTCTGCCTCTGTTCCGCCTCAAGTGCCCTGTCCATTATTCCATGCAGCTTGTGCTCCAACAGGTGGACAAGGGGGACAGTGTCACTAATGCATGCACTGTCACTGCTCACCATCCTCGTGGCCTCCTCAAATGGTGACAGGACAATGCATGCATCCCTGATCATGGCCCACTGGCGTGGGGAAAAAAAAAACAAGCTCCCCTGACCCTGTCCTGGTGCCATAGTCGCACAGGTACTCATTGATGGCCCTCTGCTGCATGTGCAGCCACTGCAGCATGGCCAACGTTAAGTTCCACCTGGTGGGCATGTCACAGATTAGGCGGTGCTTGGGCAGGTTAAATTCCTTTTGGAGGTCAGCCAGCCGAGCACTGGCATTATATGACTGGCAGAAATGCTCACAGACTTTCCTGGCCTGCCTCAGGACATCTTGTAAGCCTGGGTACCTGCCCAAGAACCACTGCACCACCAAGTTAAGGATGTGAGCCAAACAGGGCACATGGGTCAGTTGTCCCTGTCGGAGGGCGGAGAGGAGGTTGGTGCCATTGTCGCAAACCACCATTCCTGGCTTAAGCTGGCATGGCGTTAACCACCTCTGAACCTGCCCCTGCAGAGCTGACAGAATCTCTGCCCCAGTGTGGCTCCTGTCCCCCAAGCACACCAGCTCAAGCACCGCATAGCATCTTTTGGCCTGCGTACTTGCGTAGCCCCTTGAACGCCTATGGAGCACCGCTGGTTCCGAGGACAAAGCACAGGAAGAGGCCATGGAGGAAGAAGAAGAAGAAGAGGGGGTGGAGGAGAGAGGTGTGTCAGAATCACCAGTAGTAGCATTTTGGAGGCGTGGTGGCGGAACAACCTCCAACACTACTGCACCTTGTCCTGCATCCTTCCCAGCTGCCAGCAGAGTCACCCAATGCGCCATGAAACTTAGGTAACATCCCTGTCCATGCCTGCTGGACCATGAGTCAGCGGTAATATGCACCTTACTGCTGACTGCCCTGTCCAGCCAGGCCAAGACATTGCCTTCCACATGCCGATAGGGATCCGGAATCGCCTTCCGTGAGAAAAAGTGGCGTTTGGGAACTTGCCACTGAGGAACCGCACATTCCACAAACTCACGGTAGGGGGCAGCAGTTGAAGTGCTAACAATTTTGCCAAGCTAGCATTCAACTGCTGGGCATGTGGATGGCTGGGAGCGAACTTCTTTCGGTGGTGCAGCAGCTGGGGCAGGGAAATTTGCCTGGTACAATCTGACATCGGTGTACCGATAGTAGGTTGCCCGCAAGTACTTGGCTGTGACACACCTAATTCTACACCTTCATTCCTCTCAGTGCAGTTCTGAGAGAGGACTGAAGGTATAGTGGGGTTTGAGATCCCAGCTGATGAGGAGCAAGGAGAGGTCCTCCTTGTTCTTTGGTGTGGGTCTTTTAGCTACGCTTGCCAACAAACTGCATGGCAGGTCAACATATGTCTGGTCAAGCATGTGGTGCCCAAGCGGGAGATGTTTTGGCCACGCGAGATATGCTTGAGACATATGTTGCAAATAGCAGCGGTGCGATCTGATGCACTAGTCTCAAAAAAGGCCCACACCAAAGAACTTTTGGAATAATGCGCAGAGACAGCAGTACCCTTCACATGCGGAGCTCTGCGATGCAGTCAGTGTGCTGCCCTTAAGCTGGCCCCTGGAGGGCATCCTGCCTCGTTGGTGATGTGCCTCCTCCTCCCCTCTCCTATCAGGCACCCACGTAGAGTCAGTGACCTCATCATCCCCTCCCTCCTCATCACTGGAGCAAACCTGGCAGTATGTTGCAGCAGGGGGAACATGACTGCCAGATTGCTGTCCTTCTTGGGCACCCCCTCTGTCTGGGCTCACGTTACTGCCTTCCTCTAGCTGAGTACCATAATCGGAGCCTTCAAAACGCTGGGCATCCTCCTGGAGCATGTACCCAACACTGTGTTCAAACAGTTCGGGGGACTCCTCAGGAGGACATGGTGGGGCTAGGGAAGGAGTGACTGATGCCATTGAGCTGAGGGAAGAGGCCGGGTTGGCAGCTGATATGCCAGACAAAGTACTCTGAGCATGGGTGAGAGACGATGAGGAGGATAAGGATAGCTTGGTCATCCACTCGACCAAGTCTTCCGCATATTGTGGCTCAACACGGCCAGCTGCTGAAAAAAAGGCCAAGCGTGTCCCACGGCCACGTGCTGATGAGGATGCACCGTGTCCACGACCAGCACTGTTGCCTCTAGACACAGAGCCTGCTTGCCTCTTTTATTGGCTTGTGACTGTCTGCCTCTCCTTGTTGGCCTTCCAGACATACTATTGGCCTGCAGTGAGATGTGGCTGCAGAAAACTGGGATGTATATACAGTATATACCGATTATACTGCAGCTAGCAGAATCAACTGCCTGCCTGTAGTATTAGTATGAGAACACCTGCACTTGTCTTCAGGTAGCTATACTGTAGGTGCAACTGTGCAGGGTACACAGTACACTAACTGGAAATACTTCAAGAGCCTGCCTGTGCTATTAATAGTATCAGAAGAAGCACACAAGCACCTGGCTTCAGGTAGCTATACTGTAGGTGCAACTGTGCAGGGTTACACAGTACACTAACTGGAAATACTTCAAGAGCCTGCCTGTGCTATTAATAGGATCAGAAGAATCACACAAGCACCTGGCTTCAGGTATCTATACTGTAGGTGCAACTGTACAGGGTACACAGTACACTAACTGGAAATACTTCAAGAGCCTGGCTGTGCTATTAATAGGATCAGAAGAAGCACACAAGCACCTGGCTTCAGGTAGCTATACTGTAGGTGCAACTGTGCAGGGTATGGTATATTATAGCATTGCCTTGTAATATTTGAAGAAGTGGTTTCAACGCTCTTCTTTTATTGATTGTTAGTTGTCAGAGATCTGCACATAATTGATAGTTGTGCCCTTGGAAATTTAAGGAATCTTTATTTTTTGCTGTATTTAGCAATTGTTCCTTAGTACGGTAGAAATGAAATTTCACGATAATATCGCGGGCGGAGCATTTGGTTTTTTAGGTGTTAGGGCTCTATGAACCCTGTCCATCTCGAGGTGTTCTACCGGTATAGCTGGTTGTAATTCTTGAAAAAGAGCTATCATAGCAGTTTGTAAGTCAGTCACGGATTCGGGAATTCCTCTAATGCATATATTTGAACGTCTTGCCCGGTTTTCAAAGTCTTCCAATCTGGATTGTAGGATGACATTTTCCTATTTAAGGCTATCAATTTCTGAGGAGAAGTTTGATGTACAGTTTTCCATATTGTCTACTCTAATTTCAAGTGCAGACGTACGCTAACCCAATTTCCTAATCTCCTTAGTGAGACTTGTAATGATATGGTCTGTGGTAGATTTTAATGATTTGTGAAACAATTTCTCAGTTTGTTTCAGTGTCACAGGAGGTGACAAATCCTTATGTGAAGTAACTTCAAAGTTCTCCATTTCTACCACATTAGAATTAGATAGACTGTGGGCCTTTAATGAAAATTCTTCACTGAGTGATGTAACAGAGGGGGCCAGCTGCATATTGTCCTCCCTGCATATCGGCTCAGAGGGGGATGTCTTCAGTGACATAATGTGAACTCTGTGAGGTGGTGCTTGTTTGCCGGTTTTCGTGTCCAAAAATCCCCCAAAACGACTCTGTTATAAGGTAGGATGTTGTGGGCACTGTGTATTGTTATTTGGGTGTGGGTAGGTGTATTACCTCCGCCATTATCTGGCTCGTTCGTCCCACGGGATACAGAACTCTAAGCTGGCATTACCGCTCAGCTCCGACACAGTGCTCTTGATTGAGACAAGTACACACTATAGAGGGATATGCTTTGTTCATATTTCAGGTTTACAACAACTTTAACCGCATGCCGACCAGCCGCCGCAGTTGTACTGCGGCAACATGGCTCGGCTGCGCTAATCGTCGTCATGTTACGTCGGTAACATAGACGGCCACTAGGGGGCGCGTGCGCACCGCTGGAGGCATGCTTGCGCGCCCCCTGCTCACCCACGGAGCCGATGCGAGTGCCCGGCTGTCACAATCACTACCGGGCTCCTGCGATCGCTTGGGGCACACCGAGAACCAGGATCTGTGTGTGTAAACACACAGTTTCCGGTTCTCTGAGGGGAGAACAGACAGATCGTCTGTTCATACAGAGTATAAACAATGATTTGTCATCTCCCCTGCACAGTCCCATCCCCCCTTCAGTTAGAACACACTAGGACACACTTAACCCCTTCACTGCCCCCTAGTGGTTAACCCCTTCACTGCCAGTGACATTTTTACAGTATTCAATGCAATTTTATAGCATTGATCGCTGTAAAAATGCCAATGGTCCCAAAAATGAGCAAAATTGTCCGACGTGTCCGCCATAATGTCGTGGTCCCGATAAAAATCACAGATCGCCACCATTACTAGTAAAAAAAAAAAATTAATAATAAAAAAGCCATAAAACTATCCCCTATTTTGTAGACACTATAACTTTTGCGCAAACAAATGAATACGCTTATTGCAATTTTTTTTACTAAAATTATGTAGAAGAATACATATCGGCCTAAACTGAAGAAAAAAAAATGTTTTTTTATATATTTTTGGGGGATATTTATTATAGCAAAAAGTAAAAAATATTGCGTTTTTTTCAAAATTGTCGCTATTTTTTTGTTTGTAGCGCAAAAAATTAAAAACGCATAGGCGGTCAAATACCACCAAAAGAAAGCTCTATTTGTGGGGAAAAAAGGACATCAATTTTGTTTGGGAGCCACGCCGCATGACTGCACAATTGTCAGTTAAAGCGACAGAGTGCAGAATCGCAAAAAGTGCTCTGGTCTTTGGCCTGCCAAATGGTCCGAGGCTGAAGTGGTTAACCACCTCCCACCCATGCTATAGCTGAAATATGGCTACAGCGTGGGCTCACATTGCCGGAAGGGCGTCTATAGACATCCTCCTGTGGTCGTACTTTCCACGTGCCCCCTGTGGCTCGCATTGGCACGGATCTGTGAACGCAGTAAAGTTTTGGATACAGCTGTTCGAGGTAAAGCGCCAATCAGAGTGGCTCTTTACCATGTGACAAGCTGTGTCCAATCACAGCGGATCACAGTTTAAACAGGATTTGCCCGTTTTCAGCAATCTTCTCCTCGCGCTGACAGCGTATGAGGAGAGGAGAGCCGATAACTGGCAAATCCACTAAAATATTACATTTGTAACACTTAATTTGTTTTGAAAGCCTGTTTCATGAGACTATACCTTTAAAAAAAAACATATTATTAACCTCACCACCCATCCCAAAGACATCCTGAGCATCTTCTCTTCCTTCTACCAAAAGCTTTTTTCTGACCCTGGCTCCCCACTCCTTCCCCTCCAACCTGTTTAGATGCCCTTGCACTTCCCCAACTCTCAGAGGAGCAGTCACAAATCCTCAATGCCTTTGCACTTCAGAAGAAATAGCCTCCATCATTTCCTCTCTCAAACCCTCTAAAACCCCAGGCCCTGACGGATTCTCTGCCACTTATTACAAAAAGTTTGCTGATTCCTTAATCCCCAAATTGACCAAACTCTATAATTTTATCCTGAAAGGAAAACACTTTCCCGAAAAAATGCTATTGGCCAATATCTCCCTTATACCCTACCCCAAAATTTCCGCCTCATCTCTGTCATTAATAATGACTTAAAGATCTTTGGGCGGATATTAGCAGATCGTCTAGTCTCAGTCATTACCACACTGATATCACCCGACTAAACGGGCTTTATACCATCTAGACAAATCACCGATAACATCCGCTTAGCAACAAACATTCTCCAAGATGCTGACACTCATTCCAATAAAGTATTACTTTTGAGCCTGGATATTAATAAGGCCTTTGACACTGTCCTTTGGCCCTATTTAGACACTGTTCTTAACCAAATTCTGATTCAACTGCGAAATTATATATGGATTTATGGCCCTGTACCACCACTCCCGCATACGTATCAAACTCCCAGGGTATAACTCTGAATATTTTCCCCTTAACCGCGGAACCAGACAGGGATGCCCCCTCTACCCCCTTTTATTTGCCATCGCTATGGAACCCCTGGCCGGATCCATCTGTAATAAG
Organism: Lithobates clamitans; assembly: GCA_037952925.1. Taxonomy (NCBI): domain Eukaryota; kingdom Metazoa; phylum Chordata; class Amphibia; order Anura; family Ranidae; genus Lithobates; species Lithobates clamitans. The sequence continues at coordinate 1,107,521 of JBBGZY010000418.1, forward strand.
CCCTATATAAAGGTATATAAAAAAGGTGATCAGGAATTTAAAATTAGCTTATATGCCGATGATGTCCTCCTATTCATCTCTGACTCCCTCATTTCACTCCCTAACCGTATGACCTCTCTAGATTCCTTCAATCATCTTACAGGACTAGGAGTGAACCCATCTAAATGCACAGCATTGCCTATCCATCTCCCCCAACCTTTACTGACCACCCTTAAAGACAAACATAAATTCTCCTGGAACCATAGTTCACTACAATATTTAAGAATAGAACTGGCTCCCTCTCTCAAACAGATGTACTTATTAAACCACCCACAAGCCTTTTCAAATGTTGAACACCTTCTTAACCAATGGTCCTCGTACCGTATATCATTCTTAGGCCACATTCAAGCAGTCAAAATGTCTATCCTCCCAAAGCTCTTGTTCCTCTTTAGATCCCTACCTATGTATGTCTCTCGCTCCACATTACAAATTATTCAATCTGAGCTGCTCAAATTTATATGGCAAAATAAGAAGCCCCGACTGAGCTGCCCCATGATTTATAGGGCCCGGGTGAGAGGTGGCTTGGAATGCCCGGATCTATGGAAATACTTCCTGGCATCCCGTCTTGTCCAACTGGCGCAATGGCACTCTTCTCATACATCCATACCCTGGCTGCAATTTGAGCGGATCTCAGTGGCTCCATACTACCTCCCAGGTCTTCTTTGGTCAGGCTCAATATCCTCGAAAGATGTCATTCCATTAAATGGTGTTGTGGGCCAGTATCTCTACCTCTGGTCTCTCTGCAGGGAAAAATTCAAACTGAGATCTGACACTCCACTCCTATCTTCCTTTATGGGAAACCTTCATTCTCTCCAGCCTTTAAACACAGGCGATTTGTTTCACAGCTGGAATGAACATGGGTTGGTAAGCTTAGAATCTCTGCTACAAGTCACATCTTTTTGCTCATTCTCACACCTACAGCAAACTTTTGCCCTTGGCAGATTAGATTTTTACCAATACCTACAAATAAGGCACTTTTATTCAGCCACATTGAGTGGCGGAGTGGATTTGTCAAAAACGCCTTTTGAATACTTATGTGGAGAGGCCTCTAGGGATACAGGGACTATCTCAACTTTATACAGATACCTCAGTGACTACAATACCACCTTGAAATCTGTTGCAATGGTGGGTTGGGAGACTGAGATGGCTCAGGAATTCCCAGAGGATGACTGGCAAAATATGATTGACAATATGCACAAATGCACACGCTCTATATCCATTAAAGAAACGGTCCTCAAACTACATACCATTGGTACTACACTCCAGATCGCTTACACAGGATGTACCCACTGGTTCCTGACACATGCTTTAGAGGATGTCACGGGACAGGGGCACACTCCTACCCACATTCTGAAGTTGCAAAGTATTAGGACCTATTTGGCATAAAACCGCCACTCTGATCACCCAGTTAACTGGAGCGTCTATTACTCTGACCTACCAGATGTGCATATTATATGCAGAACTCCCCGGAGTTCACCCTCCACAACAGAAATTAGTGCACACATTATTTAGTGCCATCCAATGGGCAGTAGCACTGAACTGGAAGACCCCCTCAGTGTCGTGGTCACAGGTACTCCTCCGCATGGAGTCCATTAGATTGATGGACTCCATGCACATCTTTGACCGTAAGTAGGGCATATGGATGGCCCACCTACTTAGCCCAGGACTTGAGGATCCCTCAATCCCTGTTGATGCTGCCCAGATGGACTAGGTAGCTTGACACATCTCATACTGTGGACAATTAAGATACTCATTGTTATAGACACATTATACGTCTGCATTTGTATTCCGGTCGAATAGTATTACAATCCATATATTTGTAATGTTTGATCGAGGTTTCTAGTTTTCTTTCAAAATTGTTTTTTTTTATTTTATTATGTTTCTTTTCCTCCCTAATTATTGGGGTGAATGCTTGTTCCATTACTCTGTTAATAGGCCGCATGAGAGATGTACTTGTCAGCCGCCGATCAATCCTATCTTGTGATTGTACTCCTCTCTGTGCCTGTACACCCTGTTTTTATGTTAAACCTGAATAAAAACGTTTGTAAACAAAAAAAAACATATTATTGTATTATTATTATTATTATTATTATTATTATTATTAAATAAAAACCTTCAAACATATATCAAATACATTTGGAAAATACATTTTACCAACTTTAAAAAATTGAGTAAGTTACAAGAAAAAATAGGTTAATATTACTTACAACTATGGCTCCAGAGTAGTAATAGGACAGCACAGTGGTGTAGTGGTTAGTAATTTTGCCTATCAGCAAAAGGGTCGCTGGTTCAATTCCTGATCATGACACTACCTGAATGGAGTTTGCATGTTCTCCCTGTGCCTGCATGGGTTTCCTTCCACACTCCAAAGACATGCTGGTAGAGTAATTGGCTAGTGTCTAAATTGGCCCTAGTATATGTATGTATGAATGTGAGTTAGGGATCTTAGATTGTAAGCTCCTTGAGGACAGGGACTGATGTAAATGTACAATGTATATGTAAAGCGCTGCGTAAATCGATGGTGCTATATAAGTACCTGAAATAAATAAATAAGTTATTGCATGTAATCCTAACTTAAAACTATAGTTCCAGACAAATTAAGGTATGTATTCCTAACGTAAAACACTATGATCTATAAAATGAAAAAAATTGAGTTGGCTTTACTTAAAGGGGTTGTAAACCCTTGTGTTTTTTCACCTTAATGCATCCTATGCATTAAGGTGAAAAAACGCCTGACAGTGACCGGCCCCCCATTTTACTCAACTGAGCCCTTCGTTCCCTCGGTGGAGACATGCTGGACCTCTCTGCCTGGGGTTCTCGGGGTCCTGATTGGATAGATTGATAGCATCGCAGCCATTGGCTCCCGCTGCTGTCAATCAAATCCAATGATGTGGGCGCCAGGGGGCGGGGCCGTGTCCGGCATTTTGTGTCTATGAATGCAAATGCTGGTCTCGGCAGCGCACCCGCAAGGTGACCCTCCGGGAGAGAGTTTTTTTGTTTAATGTGAAAGTAGATGTTACGCCGAGTAAATAGATACCAAACATGTCACGCTTTATTATTGCATGCTCTTGTGGAATGGCGACAAACTACGGTACCTAAAAATCTCCATAGGCAACGCTTTAAAAACATTTTACGGTTACCAGGTTAGAGTTACAGAGGAGGTCTAGTGCTAGAATTATTGCTCTCACTCTGATGATCACGGTGATACCTCACATGTGTGATTTGAACACCGTTTACATATGTGGGCACGACTTCTTTATGCATTTTCTTTGCTGCGCGAGCTTGTAGTGACAGGGGCGCTTTAAAAAAAAAAAAATTTCTTATTTATTTTTATATTAATAAATTGTGTTTAAAAAAAAAAAAAATTTGATCACTTTTATTGCTGTCACAAGGAATGTAAACATCCCTTGCGACAGTAATAGGTGGTGACAGGTACTCTTTATGGAGGGATCGGGGGTCAAAAGACCCCCGATCCCTCCTTTGAACTTCAAAGTATTCAGATCGCCATTTTCTGCGATTATGAATACTGTATATTTTTTTTAAACCGGCGCCATTGGCAGCCAAGTAAACGGGAAGTGACGTCATGAGGTCGCTTCCGTGTTTACAATTAGGAGACTGGAACGAAGCCGCTTATGGCTTTGTTCTAGTCTGTCCCTAGCGGCCGGAGGCATCGGATTGTTGATCGGGAGGCCCGGTAAGAGCAGTGGGAGGTGGCAGGAGAAGATGTGATAAGAGTGCGACAGGAAAGTTCCTCCAGCTGTAATAATACTGCCGCTTACCAGCTTGTTAGATTTCTTGTTTAAGGAGATCGCAAGTGCCTGTGGCTTTTATCCCCAGCCCTGGGTCTTTGTGCTTGGATGGCTAGATGTTCCCAGACTCTCTGCTCAGGGTATCCTCTGTACAACAGATGTGCGCTCCTTGTCAGTGTTGAATGGTTTCTCTCATCCCTGTAAACTGATACATCTGAAAGTGAGCTTGTTCAGAAAGCCTGCGACCCCCATTACTCAGGAAGGTCATACAAGAGATCTAACAAGCTGGTAAGTGGCAGTATTATTACAGGTGGAGGAACTTTCCTGTCGCACTCTATCACATCTTCTTTGGTGTTGCGGTCGCATGTCACTACTGAATAGAGGGTTGAGAAATCACCACTTGGAATATCATTATGAACTGTACATTCAGTGGAGCTTCTTTATAACAGCCTATCGAAGTGGACTAGACCTTGTTGGAGAACTTTTGAAATATTATTAATATTGAAATTATTTTATTTTTTATTTAATTATTTTTTGCACATTTCACTTGTGATTACTCATAATTATTTATGTAATAGTGGGCTATATAGAGCCTTATGAATCACTTTTAAGTCACTTTAATGACTTTAGCCTGCTAGGGAAACCACAAACAAATATTTAGACCTAAACCACAAGCATTTCTGTATTTTTAGTTATCATGAATGTAGGATGTAGGAATTGTTCAATTATATTTAATAGGACTACCCACACACAGAAAAAATACAAAATAAAATACTTTATCACATGTAGCACTAAAGGAGTGATTTACCTTCTGAGGTGTACATGTGGATTCCCATATGTTGGCAGGATCACCAGGGCGCTCAATGTGCGTATTGGTGAACACCTGGCCAACATAAGAAAAGGATTCGATAAACATATTCTCTCTAAACATTTTGCCTATTGTTATAAGAAAAATCCTTCATCATTGGAGGTATTTGGGGTTGAGAGATACACTCCACATTAGCGGGGAAGCAATCTTAAGAGAGAAATATCCAGATGTGAAACAAGCTTGATTTTCAACCTTTGTAGTTTCCGACCACATGGTCTCATTGTGGAGTTGGATATCAATTCCTTTCTAAACAATAGTAATGCCGCGTACACACGGACGGACTTTTCGTCTACAAAAGTCCAACGGACGCCGACGGACTAAAGCTGGCTGATAATCCGATCGCGTGTGGGCTTTCCCGGACTTTCAGCGGACTTTCAGCAGACTTTTTCAGCCTCAAATCTGACGGACTTTAGATTTGAAATATGCTTCAAATCTTTACGTTGTAACTACGCCGGACCCAGAAATCCGCTCGTCGGTGTGCTAGTCCGACGGGCAAAAACCCACGCTAGGGCAGCTATTGGCTACTGGCTATCAACTTCCTTATTTTAGTCTGGTGTATGTCATCATGTACAAATCCGTCTGACTTTTGTGTGATCGTATGTAGGCAAGTCCGCTCGTAAGAAAGTCTGCCGCAAGTCCACCAAAAGTCCAACAAAAGTCTATCGAAAGTCTGTCGGACAGGCTGTCGGACTTTTGTAGATGAAAAGTCCGGCCGTGTGTACGCGGCATTAGAGTTCCTACTCCTAAATTAATTTTATTAAACGTATCTTAATTTGTTTAGTGGGATATTATTTAATTTCAATAATAGTTGGAGTTCCCACTCTTTAAAAATACTCCTAAAAGTAAAATATATAACAATAAAATGTATTAACTAACTATACCATCTATAAATTAGTAATATTATTCTTTGGAATATCCATTTAGTATATGGTGTGGTTAAGGTTATGTTTTTTTTCTGAGGTATATTATTTTGTATGGGTAAATATGTATTGATTATGCATTACATTACTGTGTTTCTCTTCAGTGAAACATTAACCATGTGACCATCCAAATAATTTTATATAAGTTTAAAATTTAAATTGATGTAAATTTTATCATATATATATATACTCTATTTATTATATCAAATTTTGTTATTTCTTTATTGTAAACATCCCTTGTGACAGTAATAGGTGGTGACAGGTACTCTTTATGGAGGAATCGGGGGTCTAAAAGACCCCCGATCCCTCCTTTGCACTTCAAAGTATTCAGATCGCCATTTTCTGCGATTATGAATACTGTATATTTTTTTTAAACCGGCGCCATTGGCAGCCAAGTAAACGGGAAGTGACGTCATGAGGTCGCTTCCGTGTTTACAATTAGGAGACTGGAACGAAGCCGCTTATGGCTTTGTTCTAGTCTGTCCCTAGCGGCCGGAGGCATCGGATTGTTGATCGGGAGGCCCGGTAAGAGCAGTGGGAGGCGGCGGGAGAAGATGTGATAGAGTGCGACAGGAAAGTTCCTCCACCTGTAATAATACTGCCGCTTACCAGCTTGTTAGATCTCTTGTTTAAGGAGATCGCAAGTGCCTGTGGCTTTTATCCCCAGCCCTGGGTCTTTGTGCTTGGATGGCTAGATGTTCCTAGACTCTCTGCTCAGGGTATCCTCTGTACAACAGATGTGCGCTCCTTGTCAGTGTTGAATGGTTTGTCTCATCCCTGTAAACTGATACATCTGAAAGTGAGCTTGTTCAGAAAGCCTGCGACCCCCCTTACTCAGGAAGGTCATACAAGAGATCTAACAAGCTGGTAAGCGGCAGTATTATTACAGGTGGAGGAACTTTCCTGTCGCACTCTATCACATCTTCTTTGGTGTTGCGGTCGCATGTCACTACTGAATAGAGGGTTGAGAAATCACCACTTGGAATATCATTATGAACTGTACATTCAGTGGAGCTTCTTTATTACAGCCTATCGGAGTGGACTAGACCTTGTTGGAGAACTTTTGAAGTATTATTATTATTGAAATTATTTTATTTAATTATTTTTTGCACATTTCACTTGTGATTACTCATAATTATTTATGTAATAGTGGGCTATATGGAGTCTTATGAATCACTTTTAAGTCACTTTAATGACTTTAGCCTGCTAAGGAAACCACCAACAAATATTTAGACCTAAACCACAAGCATTTCTGTATTTTTAGTTATCATGAATGTAGAATGTAGGAATTGTTCAATTATATTTAATAGGACTACCCACACACAGAAAAAATACAAAATAAAATACTTTATCACATGTAGCACTAAAGGAGTGATTTACCTCCTGAGGTGTACATGTGGATTCCCATATGTTGGCAGGATCACCAGGGCGCTCAATGTGCGTATTGGTGAACACCTGGCCAACATAAGAAAAGGATTCGATAAACATATTCTCTCTAAACATTTTGCCTATTGTTATAAGAAAAATCCTTCATCATTGGAGGTATTTGGGGTTGAGAGATACACTCCACATTAGCGGGGAAGCAATCTTAAGAGAGAAATATCCAAATGTGAAACAAGCTTGATTTTCAACCTTTGTAGTTTCCGACCACATGGTCTCATCGTGGAGTTGGATATCAATTCCTTTCTAAACAATAGTAATGCCGCGTACACACGGACGGACTTTTCGTCTACAAAAGTCCAACGGACGCCGACGGACTAAAGCTGGCTGACAATCCGATCGTGTGTGGGCTTTCCCGGACTTTCAGCGGACTTTCAGCAGACTTTTCCAGCCTCAAATTTTACGTCTTTACGTTGTAACTACGCCGGACCCAGAAATCCGCTCGTCTGTGTGCTAGTCCGACGGGCAAAAACCCACGCTAGGGCAGCTATTGGCTACTGGCTATCAACTTCCTTATTTTAGTCCGGTGTATGTCATCACGTACAAATCCGTCTGACTTTTGTGTGATCGTATGTAGGCAAGTCCGCTCGTAAGAAAGTCTGCCGCAAGTCCACCAAAAGTCCGACAAAAGTCTATCGAAAGTCTGTCGGACAGGCTGTCGGACTTTTGTAGACGAAAAGTTCGGCCGTGTGTACGCGGCATTAGAGTTCCTACTCCTAAATTAATTTTATTAAACGTATCTTAATTTGTTTAGTGGGATATTAATTTAATTTCAATAATAGTTGGAGTTCCCACTCCTTAAAAATACTCCTAAAAGTAAAATATATAACAATAAAATGTATTAACTAACTATACCATCTATAAATTAGTAATATTATTCTTTGGAATATCCATTTAGTATATGGTTTGGTTAAGGTTATGTTTTTTTTCTGAGGTATATTATTTTGTATGGGTAAATATGTATTGATTATGCATTACATTACTGTGTTTCTCTTCAGTGAAACATTAACCATGTGACCATCCAAATAATTTTATATACGTTTAAAATTTAAATTGATGTAAATTTTATCATATATATATATATATATATATATATATATATATATATATATATATATATATATATATATATATATATATATATATATATATATACTCTATTTATTATATCAAATTTTGTTATTTCTTTATTGTAAACATCCCTTGTGACAGTAATATCACAATAATATATATATTATATATATTTATAATATCACACTTAGGACATCACTCAGTGTTCAAAAAATATATATAATGGGTAGCAGATCATAAGCACTCTATAAAGCATGAATAGTGCTAATGGGGGATGATGGGTTAATTGGAAAAGTCTATGAATGGATGCCGTTTTCCTGTTCAATTAGGATGCATGAGGTAGATGGGGTGTATGACCCTATTGCTGTTAAATCCTCTAATGGTCTCTTAGGACCCTCACCTTCATATTGTAGAAAAAACGGCATTCAGCAGTGCAGTATGGGTGGTTCTGGTAGCTGTCACCAAAGTCTCTGCTTTCTCTGTATTAGATCTTTAATCCATCTCTCCCTGTATCTCCAGAGTGACTCTCTCAGAAATGGGGGAGATAAAACAGAAATTGGGGAGGGGGAGAGAATGGAGGCTCCACTAGTGTATTAAAGCTTATTTAAAACCAGGGATATTTATTCAAAAGTAATGCTCTTACATTTAAAAAACATATAACAGGCAGAGTTGTTGTAATAAAAGTTGTGGCGTCCTGAGCGCCCTCTCACTTGTGCTTCAAAATGTGTTGTACCGCTCAGCCAATCCCTACGCGTTACGACACCGTCACGTGCCTTCATCTGGGGAACCAGATTGGCTGCTGAGGGTTAGCTTAAATATAATGGGACCGGAAGTTATCGGGCCGCCATCTTACTTATGGTTTATATATTTTCGTCTAGCGCCATTTTTCTTGAGACTAAAGGAAGTATTGTAGTCTCCATTTTGTTGAGGATACCTGCTGTTGTTCCTCTATCGCAGGTTACAGTATGCGCGCGGCCATTTTATTGGTGGCATTTTTGTTAAAATGACATGGCTTGTATGCATTGCGATCGGGCAGAGAAACGTCACACAATGCAAGATAGCCCTGAGTTAAAGCTCATTATTAAATGATCAGATTTCTGTGGATATTGATTTATTGGAATGGGAATTTATTTATTGGAATTGATGATATAAGTAATAAATATTTAATCAAGTTAAACTACAGCGTCCCTGAGTACCATGGCATATAGTACATAGAATATTATTCATTATTAGACTTTATTGATAATATGTACATGAAGCAGGCATGAGAGTGCTCTGAAGAACTACCTCATATCTACATAGATTTTTTATATGTATAAATCATTTTACATTTAATTCAATCATTAAGTCATTAAATAACTGTTGATTTTAAAGGAAAATCCCGAATAGGTTAATTTTAAAAAGCAGATAAAAGTTATATGTATATGAACAATATTAAAAACAGAAAATAATCAAATCCACATAAAAATATTATTTTTACAGATAAGGTATCGATATAATAAAAATAATAATAATAGAATAAAATAAATGAAATTAAAAATCGAATTGCAATAAAAATAGAGATGAAAATGAAATGGGAAGTACATTATTAATATTGGCTATTAAATAAATGGACTATTAAATAAATGGACAATAAGGCTGAAATTTTACTGTGTACACCCGAAGACTAAGGTATTAATATATTATGATATCCCATACATAAGTGGGTATTCTGTACCATGCACCAATGTCATGGTAAATTATTAGGGTCATAGGTCCTTTGATAATGGGGTGAACACATCCGAGGAATAGATATAATTGCGTGGTTATCTAATCCCTTATGTATAAGTTATTAGAAATTGCTTAAAAAACAGTTCAGATCGAACTCTACGTTCAGTCCCCCAGGTACAAGGGTCCGTAAAGTATGAATCCATTTGGATTCTTTGCGGCTAATATCTCTTACCAAGTAGCTCCCCCTCCATGATGGTTTGTGTTTTTCTATTCCCCAAAATTGGAAGTGTGTGGGGTCTTTGTTGTGTACTAGTGCAAAGTGTTTTGACACATTGTGTTTAGGGAAACCAGATTTGATGTTCTGTACGTGCTCTTGTATTCGTGTCTTCAGAGCTCTTTTTGTGCGGCCTACATATTGGAATGAATGAATGAATGAATGAATAATTTGTAAAGCGCTGCAAATTGCGAACTGAATCGCCTCAAGGCGCTAGATGTATTCTCTGTAGCCAGCTTCTAGAAAAGGAAGGTCTTTAGTTTTTTCCTGAAGGCCTGGTGGTTTTCTTCCATGCGGAGGTTGGTAGGGAGAGCATTCCATAGTCGAGGTCCTTGGACTGCAAATCTACGCTCTCCCTTTGCTTTGTAGCGGTATTTGGGAATGAGGAGGAGGTTTTGGTTAGCTGATCGAAGACTGCGATTCGGTGTGTAGTGTTTTATTTTTTCCCGGAGATATTGCGGAGCGTTTCCTTGTATGCATTTATGGGTGAGGCAGAGGGTCTTGAATGTGATCCGATTCTTCACCGTTAGCCAATGTAGGCTTTTTAGGGATGGGGAGATGGATTCCCAGGGCTTTTTCCCTGTTAACAGCCTTGCCGCCGTGTTCTGCATGAGTTGCAAGCGCGCAAGCTGGTATTGGGGTAGACCTACGTAGAGGGAATTTGCGTAGTCGAGTCGGGAATTGATGATCGTTCCCACAACTGCCGCTTTGTCCTCTTCTGGGATGAAGGGGATGAGTCTGCGAAGCAGGCGGAGGAGGTGGTGAGATCCGCTCACCACCGATCCTATTTGTGCATCCATTGTCATTCCTGAGTCAAAGATGACTCCGAGACTCTTGACTTTGGTGCTGGGGGAGATGGTCTGTCCGAGGATGGAGGGTGGTGTCCACGGAGTCTCCATTTTGGAATTTTTGTTGGCTTGCAGGAGAAGAAGTTCTGTTTTTGATTCGTTAAGTTTGAGGGAGCTAGCGGTCATCCAGTCATTGATTAAAGTGAGGCATTTCTGTAGTTGCTGATGATGATCTTTCTGTCCATTAATGCGAAAGTAGAGTTGGGTGTCGTCTGCGTATGAGTGGAAGCAGAGGTCCGTTTTCCTGATGATATTGAGAAGCGGGCGGATGTAGATGTTAAATAGCACTGGTGACAAGGGTGAGCCCTGAGGGACTCCACAGGAGACTGCCCGAGATTCCGAGGTGAATGTTCCCAGTTTCACTGTCTGAGAGCGATTCTCTAAGAAGGATGTAAACCATTTTAGGGCAGAATCTGTGGCTCCTGCAACTTCTGAGAGGCGGACAAGTAAAGTATTGTGGTCCACTGTATCGAATGCTGCGCTGAGGTCTAACAGTACCAGGAGACTCTGTTCCCCGTCATCTGCTGCTTCAAGGGCGTCGTCCCATATTTTGAGAAGTGCTGTTTCTGTGCCATGGCCTGGGCGGAAGCCTGATTGCAGAGGGTCCAGGAGGTGGTGTGTCTCCAGGTGGTGTTGTAGCTGCTGTACTACTGCTTTCTCTATAATCTTGGAGATGGTGTTGAGGCTTGTTATTGGTCTGCGGCAGTTAGGGTCTTTAGGGTCGAGATTTAGTTTCTTTAGCAGGGGTTTGACGATGCCTTGCTTGAGGGAGGTTGGCACAGTCCCTTCTTTGAATGATTGATTTATGAGATGTGTTAGGGTATTGGAGATTACAGCTACATTGTAACATGTAGACCACCCCTTCTGTGTGGCACCCTATAAACTCTCTAATCTCGTAGGTTTGTCCTGTATTGGTTGCTGTGAATTCTTTGCGTTTTCCTTGAGATTTTTTCGCATGTCGACACGCATAGCAATTGCGACAGGGGTAAAAACCTTTCCCTGAGAAGAATGTAAAGGAGGGCGCCGGTGGTGGGTCCACTACTGATTTCACTATTAGGTCTCTGATAGTCGGTGCTCTTTTATAGACAATATTCGGCTTCTCCGGTAATATTTCTTTTAGGTCTCTGTCATTCTTTAAAATGTGCCAATGTTTTTGAATTACCCTTGCTACATCTTTATATTGTGTATTGAAGTCAAGGATTATACTGGGTACCTCTTGTTGCAGTCTCTTCTTGGGATGTTCTTCAATCATTATTTTTCTATCCATTAAATTTACATGTTCTATCTGGTTGTTAATCCACTGATCGTCATATCTCTTTGCTTTAAATCTGTCTCCAATCAATCTTGCTTGGTTGAAATAGTCCTCTTCTTTGGTACAGTTTCTTTTTATTCTTGTAAGCTGGACTTTTGGGACATTATATAGCCAAGGTTTAAAATGGCAACTGTCTGTTGACAGGTAGCTATTGGCATCCACCTTCTTGAAATGTGTTTTGGTTACTATTTTCTGTCCCTCTAGGCTGATATTCAGGTCCAGGAAATCTATTTCTTTTATATCCATTTTCCATACTAAATTAATATTTTTATCGTTGTTGTTTAGTTTGTTGAGGAACATCTCTAAAGTATTTTTGTCTCCGTTCCAGACAATTATCACATCATCGATAAATCTTTTGTATAATGTTAATTCAGCGGGGGTATCTGTGTATACCGCTTTTTCTTCCCACTGTGCCATAAATGCATTTGCCACTCTTGGTGCAAATTTGGCACCCATGGCTATTCCTACTAGTTGGAAAAAATATATATAAAACACAAAGCGCTGTGATGCTAAATAGCTGATAATTACACATAAAACCAAGTGAGGCTGCTATCAAAAGAGAGTGTTTTCAGAGTCACTTAAAAAGAATAAATAATGATATTTGAAGCACTTCACAATGTGCATGAAAATGAATATATAAGAATAAATAGTGAAATAAATCCAGCGGTGAGTAAAAATTCCTAAAAAATCCAACAATCAAAATAGTGTAAAATTATAAAAAATTAGTGACACCAAATGTGTAAAAAATTCACATAAAAAATCCACATAAAAATAAATATATAGGGATGTATTCAGAAGGTTCAATTATACAGGTGTAGAATCCTGATTGGTATAGAGCTTTTGATCACTAGCAAAGCTGTTTAAAAACACTTGCTTAATTAAGGTGCTCATTGATCTTAATAGTACCAATGTGTTTTTTGCTTCTATTCACAACCAATGTGAGAATCATAAACAGGCAGATAAGAGAAAAAAACAATCATTGTGCAATAGTTAGGATACCAAGGTACACAGGCAAACTTCAATCCACTCACGTGTGCCTTATAATAAGGCATATGCAGGCTTTACTATAGCAGTCAGCCGCCTTAGACAGGAGCAGATTCAGTGCAGTACACTGTGTGAAACTGCTGATCTGCACAGAGCGTCCTTGGCTCCTCCCACGCATTACATCACAGTCACGTGACTTTTTCAAGGATCCTAATACAGTAGGGTGACCAGACATCCCCGGTTTCTGGGGACAGTCCCTGGATTGAGGACACTGTCCCCGGACCAAGTCTGTCCCCAGTTTTGTCCCCGGATTGGATTTGAACAGGGGCTGGGGCAATTTCAAAGACAGCCCGTGCAGAATAAAAAATCTGAATTGCACCCCCCTCCTCTGCCACTCCTACTAGCTTATGGGGGTTTATTTTTTCCATTATCTGTGCCCCCTTCTGATGATCATGTGCTGGTTGGAGCGGAGGGACTACCGTATTTATCGGCGTATAACACGCACCGGCGTATAACACGCACCCCAATTTAGGAGGGAATTTTAAGGAAAAAAAACTTTTAGGAGGGAAGTTGAAGGGAAAAAAACTTACATTTAAATGTCCTTCATTGCAGCCTTGTCAGTGCAGCCATGTCAGTGCAGCCTTGTCAGTGCAGCCTTCCCCAGTGCAGCCTTGTCAGTGCAGCCTTGTCAGTGCAGCCTTGTCAGTGCAGCCATGTCAGTGCAGCCATGTCAGTGCAGCCTTGTCAGTGCAGCCTTGTCAGTGCAGCCTTGTCAGTGCAGCCTTCCCCAGTGCAGCCTTCCCCAGTGCAGCTTTACCCAGTGGAGCCTTGTCAGTGCAGCCATGTCAGTGCAGCCTTGTCAGTGCAGCCTTGTCAGTGCAGCCTTCCCCAGTGCAGCCTTGTCAGTGCAGCCTTCTCCAGTGCAGCCTTACCCAGTGGAGCCTTCCCCAGTGCAGCCTTCCCCAGTGCAGCCTTGCCCCAGTGCAGCCTGGGATCCCCTGTCCCTGCTGTCACATCTTCAAAATCGCGGACCGCGATTTGAAAATGGCGCCGCCGGCGCCGAAGTACACAGAGCTGGTCCTCGGCTCTTTCCGGCGGCTCTCGTTTACTTTCGGCTCCACTCGTAGTCCCGAGCGGAGCTATCCGAACCTACTCGGATAGCTCCGCTCCGGACTACGAGTGAAACCGAAAGTAAACGAGAGCCGCCGGAAAGAGCCGAGGACCGGCTCTGTGTACTTCGGCGCCGGCGGCGCCATTTTCAAATCGCGGTCCGCGATTTTGAAGAAGTGACAGCTCGGATCGCAGGGGATCGGCGTATAACACGCACCTGCAACTTTCCCCTGATTTTAAGGGGAAAAAAGTGCGTGTTATACGCCGATAAATACGGTATTTCTTCAGTTTCTGGCGCATGCCCATTCAGCTCCACTCGCATGTTATTCTGCCTTGGCTCAAGTCCTGGCCAGCCACTTGCCTGCCTGCTTATCTCCTTGCCTACCCTGGTGGAGTGATTTTCCTCTGCTCCCCACCCAGTAGTAGCCGGGGCTCGAAGAGTAAAGCCCCATACACACTATCAGATTTTCTGCTGATTTTTGTCTTTAGATTTACCAAAACCATGTAGTGCAAGGGCCTGCCTGATTGCATACAAATTGAAACTCCTAAGGTTTGACCTCATATTATTAGGTTTTGGTAAATCTGAAGGAAAAAAATCAGCAGAAAATCTGATAGTGTGTATGGGGCTTTAGACTTGACAGGCTGTGAGGCGGGCGGCGGAGGAGACGGGCAAAGAGTCGTCGATTGCTGCCATTACAAGTAAAAAAAAAAAAAATGTCCCCGGATTTCATTTTAAAAATCTGGTCACCTTATAATACAGAGAAAGCAGAGACTTCGGTGACAGCTACCAGAACCACCCATACTGCACTGCTGAATGCCGTTTTTTCTACAATATGAAGGTGAAGGTCCTAAGAGACCATTAGAGGATTTAACAGCAATAGGGTCATACACCCCATCTACCTCATGCATCCTAATTGAACAGGAAAACGGCATCCATTCATAGACTTTTCCAATTAACCCATCATCCCCCATTAGCACTATTCATGCTTTATAGAGTGCTTATGATCTGCTACCCATTATATATATTTTTTGAACACTGAGTGATGTCCTAAGTGTGATATTATAAATACACCTGCACCAGCGTTTTTAGGATTGCACATGTTATTTTTATCTTCATTTATGGCTTTCATATGATATTTTTTGTGTGGTTTGATACACGTTTTTTATGATTATTCACCTTACTATTTATGGTTATTATTTCTAGCTAGACGCCACGTTATTGACATTAGCATCCCTGGCAGTAACTAGCTTGCTTTTAGCATTACCATTGTCACTATT
This sequence comes from Lithobates clamitans, assembly GCA_037952925.1. Classification (NCBI taxonomy): domain Eukaryota; kingdom Metazoa; phylum Chordata; class Amphibia; order Anura; family Ranidae; genus Lithobates; species Lithobates clamitans. The sequence continues at coordinate 1,123,124 of JBBGZY010000418.1, forward strand.
CACTTTTTATGCGATTTGCACATGTATGATACACCTATTATCTAGTGATAATGTTTTCAGCTAGACGCCACGCTATTGAGATTTGCATCCCTGGTAGCAACTAGCTCATTATTAACATTACCATTGTCACAATTCACTTTATTATGCGATTTGCACATTTATGATACACATTTACTATTCATCTATTCCCATTCACTATATTCTTATTTAATATTGCGCGAAATCGTTTTATCTTACATTTCATTAAGTGCTGTGTGAAAACACCTTAATTTTGCTGCAATATTATTGGTCACTTTTATGCGTTTTATTTGTGGCACTCCGCCACTTATTTTATTTACTTCCACATTCGACCAGCGCAAGGGACACTATTACACTTAATCTACATGTATAGCCTGTGGCCCTGTCACAGAGCTTATACATCTTGACTCCGTATCTGGCACGCTTGCTGGGAAGGTACTGTTTGAATGACAAGCGGCCAGAAAATTTAATCAGGGACTCATCAACGCAGACAACTTGATGGGGGGTAAACAAGTCTGCAAAACGTTGGTTGAAGTGGTTTACGAGGGGCCGAATTTTGTAGAGCCGATCGTATGCAGGGTCTCCACGAGGACGACAGAGTTCATTGTTGTTGAAGTGCATGAACCGCAAAATCTGCTCGTATCGTGCCCTGGCCATGGAAGCCGAGAACAAGGGCGAATCGTAAATTGGGTCAGTGGACCAATATTACCGCAACATACTCTTTTTATTCAAGCCCATGAGGAGGGAAAGGCCCAGAAAGATCTTAAATTCGGAGACCGTAATTGGTCTCCAATCTCTGGCAAGGGAGGACTGGGGAATAGTGGCGATCTGTTGACCAGCGTACAAATTGCTTTGGTCCACAATAGATCTATAGAGATCTTCGGTGAAAAACAGTGAATAAAAATCCAGTGGCGTAAAGTCAACTGTTTCCACCTGAATTCCGGGTTGGCCAGTGAAAGGGGGAAGTACGGGTGCTGCAGAAGTGGTGGGTTCCCAATTCGGATTCGCGAATGCAGCAGGAAGGGCACTATGGGCACGTCGGGCCTGTCTTTGTCTTCTTGGTGGCAGCGGGACACTACTAGTGCTTGCCACCTCACCAGCTTGAACTGCACTTATGGGACTTGCCACGTCACCATGTGATACTGCAGTGCTGGATGTACGACCAGGGTGTACTAGGCTGCTGGTGCTTGCCAGTTCACCAGAAGGAATAGCGGCGCTAGTACTTCTCTGCTCCATACGAGAGCCCTGCGGTTCTTGCACTTCAAGGACAGAAGAAGAAGATTGGGGTCTGGTACGCCTGACCTTAGCAGGGACCACAACTCCGTCGTCAGAGCTATCTGTCATGGAGCCACTGTCCTCTACAGGATCGTATTCTGAGCCTGAACTTGACAGATGAGTGACTTCCTCTTCACTATCTGTCATGCTTAGAAACGTGTAGGCCTCTTCACTAGTGTACCTTCGATTTGCCATTTTGGGCTCTAAATTTAGGGGTACACTAGTGAGACTCACAGGCAAAAAAGCTCCTGACTGTCAGCGACTGTATCAAAACGCTACCAAAAAACTGTTAGCGATCGCAGGGATCAGGCCTGACTCTGCGAACGCTGCAGTTATGTGTGCTTAGTGTTTTGTAAGTGTCAGTTATCGATCGATACTGCACTTGGGTGGGCTGGGCTGGGCCAAGGAGCAAAACGCAGGTGCTAGCAGGTATCTGGGCTGATCCCGCTAACACTGCATTTTTGGGAACCCTAAACTGCTTGGGAGTATAGATCTGATCGGATCAGATATCGATCCGTTCAGATACTATAGCACTAAGGGAGATGTATGCTGCGTGCGTGGGTGGGTTTTAGCGGTACTGGCGCTAACCTGACGCTGCCTGGGGTGACGCAGACCTTATCTGACCCTAAAAACGTAATTTATATCACCGCCGGGCAATTAGGGGGTAAACCTTTATAAGGTAATAAACGGCAGGTGCCCTAAAACTATAATAAACTATAATAAACTACAAAAAACAAACTAGCTAACCAGCGTTACCCATAACACTTATACGGTGATCGCTGGTGAAAGGGTTAACTAGGGGGCAATCAGGGGGTTAAAACCTTTAGCAGGTAGTATATGGGGGTCCCTGTCGCTATAAAACACTGACAGCGAATCTATATACTTACCTCCCTAACTAGCATCACCTGTGTCACTAATACAGCGATCAGAAAAACGATCGCTTAGCGACACTAGTGACGGGGGTGATCACGGGGTTAACCTTTATTAGGGGGGGTACCCTGGACCTAAGGGGGGGTACCCTAGACCTAAAGGGGGCTAACCTAACTGCCCTAACACTTATAACTGTCACAAACTGACACCAATGCAAAAAAAAACTGCTATTGGTGTCAGTGTGACAGGGGGTACAGGGGGGTGATCGGGGGGTGATGGGGGGGTGACAAGTGTGCCTGGCGTGTTCTACTGGAAGTGTAGTGTTGTGCAGACTTACTTGATGTCTTCTCTCCTCGGCTCCGGATCGAAAAGACCGGCTCGAGGAGGGATGACATCACTTCCTCTCCCTCTGTTTACATTACAGAGGGAAAGGAAGCGTTTTCATTCGCCGGGAGCGATCGGGAGGGGGTGGCCAACAATGGATGGCCTCCCCCTGACCTCTCATCCCCCGGGAAGAAATGGCGACCGCCTCAGGTACCGGGGGGGTCCGATCGGACCCCCACCCGCGGAAGGCAGATCACGTAGATCTACGTGATTTTGCCTGTCCGTGCCATTTTGCCGATGTATATCGGCGTGAGGCGGTCGTCAAGTGGTTAAGGAGATCTCAAGTGCCTGTGGCTTTTATCCCCAGCCCTGGGTCTTTGTGCTTGGATGGCTAGATGTTCCTAGACTCTCTGCTCAGGGTATCCTCTGTACAACAGATGTGCACTCCTTGTCAGTGTTGAATGGTTTGTCTCATCCCTGTAAACTGATACATCTGAAAGTGAGCTTGTTCAGAAAGCCTGCGACCCCCCTTTATGAACCCCCTCATTATGAACTGTACATTCAGTGGAGCTTCTTTATAACAGCCTATTGGAGTGGACTAGACCTTGTTGGAGAACTTTTGAAGTATTATTATTGAAATTATCTTATTTAATTATTTTTTGCACATTTCACTTGTGATTACTCATAATTATTTATGTAATAGTGGGCTATATGGAGTCTTCGTATCTCCATTTATCCAGATGAATCACTTTTAAGTCACTTTAATGACTTTAGCCTGCTAGGGAAACCACAAACAAATATTTAGACCTAAACCACAAGCATTTCGGTATTTTTAGTTATCATGAATGTAGGATGTAGGAATTGTTCAATTATATTTAATAGGACTACCCACACACAGAAAAAATACAAAATAAAATACTTTATCACATGTAGCACTAAAAGGTGTGATTTACCTCCTGAGATGTACTTGTGGATTCCAATATGTTGGCAGGATCACCAGGGCGCTCAATGTGCCTATTGGTGAACACCTGGCCAACATAAGAAAAGGATTCGATAAACATATTCTCTCTAAACATTTTGTCTATTGTTATAAGAAAAATCCTTCATCATTGGAGGTAATTGGGATTGAGAGATGCACTCCACATTAGCAGGGAAGCAATCTTAAAGGGGTTGTAAAGGTAATTTTTTTTTTTTTTTTAAATAACAAACATGTTATACTTACCTTCACTGTGCAGCTCGTTCTGCACAGAGTGGCCCTGAACCTGGTCTTCTGGGGTCCCTCGGCGGCTGTTTCAGCTCCTCCCCGCAAGCATTAACCACCTTAATGCGAGCTCCCTCGCATGGTGGTTAGTGCTTGCGGGCGCGCTCCTGTGATACCGCCGGCGGCTATAGCCGCTCACTGTATCACTCGGCCCCGCCCCCCAGCGCGCCGCGTCATTGAATGTGATTGACAGCAGTGCGAGCCAATGGCTGCGCTGCTTCCAATCCATCCACTGTAGCCAATCAGCGGCCAGGGTGAGCGGAGGAATAGATGTCGGGAACGCGAAGCTGACTTTCGAGGCGTCAGGTAAGTAAAACGGGGGGGCTGGGGGCGGTGGTATTGTCAGAAGTTTTTTCACCTTAATGCATAGAATGCATTAAGGTGAAAAAATTTTTACCTTTACAACCCCTTTAAGAGAGAAATATCCAGATGTGAAACAAGCTTGATTTTCAACCTTTGTAGTTTCCGACCACATGGTCTCAACGTGGAGTGGGATATCAATTCCTTTCTAAACAATAGTTAGAGTTCCTACTCCTAAATTAATTTTATTAAACATATCCTAATTTGTTTAGTGGGATATTGATTTAATTTTAATAGTAGTTGGAGTTCCCACTCCTTAAAAATACTCCTAAAAATAAAATATATAAAAATAAAATGTAAATAATAAAAACTAACTATACCATCTATAAATTAGTAATATTATTCTTTGGAATATCCATTTAGTATATGGTGTGGTTAATGTTATGTTTTTTTTTTTGAGGTGTATTATTTTGTATGGGTAAATATGTATTGATTATGCATTACATTACTATGTTTCTCTTCAGTGAAACATTAACCATGTGACCATCCAAATAATTTTATATAAGTTTATATATATATACTCTATTTATAATATCAAATTTTGTTATTTCTTTATTGTTTACTTTATAATATCAAATTTAGTTATTTCTTTATTGTTTAAATTGATCAATTTTGATCTATTATGTAGTATTTTGACAACCTCTTCTGCGGTGACCCCGGTCAACATGGTTATGTAGTTTACTTCCGGTGTCACAGCTGGTTTTAAAATCAGTGCTGGAAGTCTCCATCCTCCATTCACAGAAGTAGCCTATTAAGAGGAAACATGTTGGAAGGAGAAGGGAGCTGGGATGTGATGATCCACACTTGATGATCTCTTGGTTGGATTACCCTCTCTATTGCCTAAATGTATAATAGTTGCTGTAAGTGCATTATTTTAGCTTCAATAAACCTTTTTATAAACATATTATGCGATGAGTCTTCCCTATGTTTAAACCCCATACGCACACCGAGTGGAGAGCATCAAGCGAGTCCAGGTGGAGTGTGCAGGGCTGGGAAGCTAATTAGGATGCTGCCCTTGGAGGGAGGTTGGAGGAGGAGAAGGGGGAGGGGGATCTCATCTCCTTGGGACCCCATGCCATGTATAGCTGGACTGTGAGGAACACCTGGATACATTCTGTAGCCTTTGGGGAGGAGTTATAGCATGATGTATAGAAATGTATTATAATGATATGACTATTTAAGATCAATTTTGTCACTCTATTTAGATGGCAGCAATTCAAGTTTGCTAGCTCCTGATGAAGAGGACCATGTCCCTGAAACACATTGAGTGGAAAGACTTGTTATAAATCACTGTAGTGGTTTTAAAAAAATGACTGTTTTATTATATTTCTACTACATGTTGAAAAACATTTTTTAAAAGAAATGAAATAAAATGTTATAAATCTTACTACAGGAGTTGTGCCTCAAATGTCCCATATGTTACTGTAGATTGCATACACCAGATTTTAGGTATGTGGCATGTAAATTGAATTATCTTTGATCGATTTAATCTAAAATTAGATTGTACTACTTAACCACTTTGGCTCTCATACGTTTACCTCCTATGAACCAGACCATATTTTCACATTTCTGCTGTGTCTGTTCATGAGTCTATAAATACTACTGATAAAGAATTGATACATATTAGACATGTGCATGCTGAAATATTTTGTTTTGGAATTTCGTTTTCGTCCGAAAAATAAATTTATTTAGTTACTCCCGAAATTCGTTTTTATTTATTTTGTTTTTCGTTAAAAATTGCATTCGTCCAAAAATCTAAATTAAGGTTGAATCTGTCATTGAAAGCTTATGGTGTCTGTCAAATGTTCAAAGAGAATTCGACGGAGCAGCTAAACAGTACGACGCCGTATAGTTTACCTGCTCCGTCGAATCTTCTTAGAACTTTCAACAGACACCATAAGCCAAAGTACGTGTGTACTTAGTTCTAGCTATTTTACTGCTCCTCCTCTTTGGTTACAATCAGTCAATAACATTAATCATCATCATTATTTTTATTTATCTTTTCTCCCATACGTCGAATCTTTTCTCCCCTACGTCAAATCTTTTCTCTCTATGTAGAATAATCTTGGACTAATAGAGTTAAGGTTAGGCGCATTCGACCACAGGTTTGATGGACACAGATTGTTATTGTCAGCATCATGTCGAATCTCCTATCTATATCGAACTCTTGTAGCAACGAAAATGAAAATAAAGCATTTGTTTATGTCGGATCTTTAGTTTTTCGGATCCTGCACTTTCGTTATCGTTTGTTAAAACGATAACGAAAATACCTGAAATTCGGAAGAAAATGCATTCGGATTGATTTTCTCTGGGGACAACCTGGGCTTTCTTCTGACCCTAAATTCCTCTGAGAATTTTTTTAATGTATTTGCATTTGAAGTGGAAAAAGCGTAAAAATCTGAAAAAAAATTTTTTTTTCAAGTTTGATAAGTAACATTTTGAACACATTACTGTGGGGAAAACATATACATTTATTCTGCTGTTGTTCTATTTACTGCAACAATAAAATTACATTTTTGATACAAAGCATGTTAAAACGGAAAATTTATATCAAATACTTACCGTAATTTTCCTTTCCTGATGGACTCCATGGCAGCCTACGTATGGGTTAATCCCGCCTCTCATACCTCATAGGACCCCACTCCCATAAATCTTTGCTTCTAGACAGAGACTGTGTTCCGTAACTTAGCCTACTCCAGCAACTGGGAGGGAACTCCTGCTGCCATGGAGTCCATCAGGAAAGGAAAATTACGGTAAGTATTTGATATAAATTTTCCGTTTTCCTGACAGACTCCATGGCAGCCTACGTATGGGAAATAACTAGCCATACACACCCGGGTGGGCAATTGCTGGTTTAAAGAAAAAAGGTTTAATTGGCACCATCAACAGATAATACGTGCAAACCAAAGTTAACCGTAGACAAAGAAGCCGGTTCTACACAATAGTGTGTCATAAAAGTGTTAATTGATGACCATGAGGCTGCTTTACAGATTACGTCTGGAGACACATGTCGGGATGCTGCCCACGATGTAGAGACGCTCCTGGTAGAATGAGCGGTTACCGCCTCCGGAGGAGCCAAACCCTTAGACCTGTAAGCCCATTGAATAGCTTGAACGATCCATGCTGCGATGGTTCTAGAGGAGGCCCGTGAACCCTTGTTCTTGCCGTGAAAAAGCACAAACAGATGATCAGACTGGCGGAAAGAAGCTGTGGCTTCTAGGTATTGCTTCAGAATCTGCCCAACATCTAGAGTGTGAACATTAGAGTCCTCAGTGGATCTGAAAGTAGGGAGGACAATCTCCTGATTTTCATGGAAGATGGTTGTTACTTTTGGATTCGATCCTAATATGGGGATCAAGACTACACGATCTGGGAAGAAGGTAAGGAAAGGTTCTTTGTATCCTAGGGATCCAATTTCAGAAACTCTCTTGGCCGATGTTATGGCCACTAGAAAGACCACTTTGAGAGAAAGCTCTCTAATCGATGATTGATCCATATGCCGTATCTCCTTTTCTGAGAAGAAATCCAAGACGAGAGGGCGATCCCATTTAGAGAATCTTGGTCTTTTCTGAGGCCTAAGCCTTATTGCTCCCTTAAAGAACTGCCTAGTAAGGGGGTGTCTGGCCCATGATACGCCTGTAAAGGCTGAGATTGCAGAAATCTGGACCCGCAAGGAACTCACCGATAGGGACAGATCCAGGCCAGTTTGTAGAAAACCTAGAATGTCCTGAATCCTTGGATTACTACAGGATCCATTGGTGGAAATCACATAGTCCGCAAACTTCGCCCAAATCCTCTGATACACTCTGTTGGTGCCCGCTCTTCTGGCATTCAACAATGTAGCAATAGCTGTACTTGGACAACCTAGTGCTTCCAACCTTCTCCTCTCAACCACCAAGCCATCAGATGGAGCTGGGATGGACAAGGGTGAAGAGACGCTCCCTGCAGCAGGAGATCTGGTCTGGACGGGAGAGGAACTGGCTCTCGGTAACTGAGCTGCATCAGGAAAGGAAACCATGGCCTGTTGGGCCAGAACGGAATAACTGCCAGCACCTCGACATTCTCCCACCTGAGCCTCGAAAGGAAACGAAGAATGACTAGAACTGGGGGAAAGGCATAGGCCCTGTGGAATTTCCACTGGTCCGTCAGGGAATCCACTCCGAAGGCCTGGGGACAACGACACCTCGTGTAATATTTCACCAGCTTGAAATTGCATGGGGATGCGAACAGATCCACTTCCGGCATCATCCCTAGAGACAGGAGCCAATCGAAAACTTCGGTGTGGAGGGACCACTCGTTGTTGTCCAGGGTGACTCTTGAAAGGAAGTCCGCTTGGACATTTTGAATTCCTGGGAGATAAACAGCGGATAGCTTTGTTAAGTTCGTCTGGGCCCAGGACATGATCGGGCTTACTTCCCTCAGTAAGGAGAGACTGCGGGTGCCCCCCTGTCTCTTGATGTATGACACTGCGGTCATGTTGTCCAGTCTCAGGAGGACTGAGGCTCCTGATATCAGATGGAGAAAGGCTTGAAGGGCACGGAAGGCAGCTCTGAGCTCCAGGACATTTGAGACTATCCCTTGGGATGGGAAGTCCCACCTGCCTTGGGCTATCTCCGTCAGACAGAGAGCGCCCCATCCTCTGTTGCTCGCATCCGTTGTCACTGTAATCCAGGAGACAGGTGCTATGGAGTGACAATTGAGGAGGTTTTTCCGTAGCAGCCACCAGGAGAGGCCCTCCCGCATGGAGGTGGTTACCCGCACCAGATGGTCTCGAGACCCTGGATCCCATTGCTGGAGAAAACCCTTCTGAAAGGGCCGCATTTTCCACTGCGCCCACCTCACCATGGGGGCTGTGGCTACCATAGTGCCGATTATTTTGAGACACTGAGAGGCTCTGAGGACAGTTGCTGACAATGCTAGGCGAATTCTCTCTCGAATTACCGGAATCTTCTCCAAAGGAAGAGAGATGGTGCTCTCCACTGTGTTTTTTTTTTTTTCTTTTTTTTCTTTTTTCTTTTTCTTTCAGCCACTTCAGTTAACTTAATACGGAGACAGCTTTCAGTTTGGTACTCATGTGTGTCTCTTACCTAGTCACATCATTGTGGCCTTTCAAACTTTCCTTCTTTTACTTTATGCATTCCATATTTAAATAATTACAATAATACAAATGTGTAGCATATAAAAACACCCAATTTGTGCATCGAGGCCAACCGGCCACATAATCTCTTATTATTATCATGCGTGTTAGTACATTATTGCTGTTCTGTCTGGTACACCATTCCCCCCCCCCGCCCCCCAGTCACCCCCCCCTATCGGGCCCACATAATTCCAAAGCACACCCTATATTTGGCTACTGTTCTTTTTCGTTGTTCTCTCTTGGTTTCGAAACTCCAAGCCATGCCCAGCACGACACCTCTATCTGGGTGGAAAGAGGATTGCTCTCGGCACTAAAATAGCACTGGTAAACAGCACGGCATTGCTTGGACCCACAAGTTCCATAGTTTCACAAATGTATTGTAATTGCCTGATCTGGTATAGAATGTCCTTTCGCTCCATACTGTAGCGTTAATGGTTTCAATCCAAGCTTCAGGGGTTGGGGGTGCTCTCGATTGCCAGGATTGTGCTATTAGTTTTCTGGCTTGGAACAAGCATCTTGCTATCGCTAAATCTGTATTCCTACCCCTCGGCCCGTTATTCACATAGCCCAACACACTCTCCACTGTGTTGAATAGGGCTCCGAGGAATACTAGAGCTTGTGTTGGAACTAGGTGACTTTTCTCCCTGTTCAATAGCCAACCAAACTCTGTCAGAGTAGATATGACTTGATCCCGATGTGACAATATCTGTTCCCTGTCCTGAGACAGTAGGAGTAGGTCGTCCAAGTAATGGTGTAACCGAATGCCTTTTACCCGGATTAGAGCTACCACAGCCAATAAGAGCTTCAAAAACACTTGAGGCGATGTTGTGAGCCCGAATGGGAGACAAGTGAATTGGAGATGCCTCTGGCCTACTGCAAATCGGAGATACCTCTGGAAATCTTTTGCGATTGGCACATGAAAGTAGGCGTCTTTCAGGTCTATGGAGACCAGCCAATCTCCTGGTTGTACTGTTTGTCGGATTGTCAGCAGGGTTTCCATCTTGAATTTTTCCTTCTTGATGAAGGAATTTAGATGTGTCAGGTCGATTACTGGTCTCCAAGAGCCATTCTTTTTGAGGACCATGAAAAGGGGGGAATAAATTCCAAAAAATCTTTCTTCTGATGGAACTTGAATGGCGGCCCCCTGGGCAATCAGTGAGTCTGTATAGGATAGAAGAATTTGTCTTTTTTCTTCTGAGTGCGGAAGGACCGTAGGCACAAACCGGTGACTGGGTGGATTGGAGAAAACCCAAGTGTGACCTGAGGAGACCGTTTTTACGGTCCAGTAATCTTGAATCGAGGCTGCCCAGATGTGCTGATACTGGAGTAAACGAGCTCCTACTTGCACTACCTGGACAGGCGTCATATCAAAAGGACTTGGAAGTCTCCCGACCACTTGACGTGGCTGACTTTGAGGATTTTTGGCCTGAAGGCTGGCCTCTCCTCCAGTTTTTCCTAAACTCCCGACCAGGTCTGTAGCGACGAGCATCTCTAGCGCGTTCTGGCTCTTGTCTGGGTTATGTCCTTCTTTGGTTAAGGATACGACGGTCCTGGGGTAAGAATCCTGACTTGCCCCCAGTAGCACAGGAGATAGCAGAATCCAGTTTTTTTCCGAAGAGTGAGGAGCCTTCGAAAGGAATCCTGCACCAGGCCTGTTTAGAGGCAGGGTCTGCAACCCATGGGCGTAACCAGAGGGCACGTTTTGCTGTAACTGATGAAAGCATGACACGTGCCACGAGACGAATAATGTCGATGGATGCTTCTCCCAGGAAGACTGAAGCCAGCTTCAGCTCATGTACTGGAGATCTCTTGAATAAGTCCTCAGACACACTTCCTAGAGCTGCACCCACATCATCCGTCCAAGACTCCATAGCTTTTGACAAAGCTGCGAGGGCCAGAGCCGGTCTACAAGCCATCCCTGCCGTGATATAGATACGTTTTAAGTCCGTATCAATCTTCCTCTCCAGACCATCCTTGAAAGAGACGGTATCCTCTAGAGGGAGCGTAACATGTCTCACCAGCCTCATGAGAGCTGCATCGACAAGGGGGGCTGATTCAAGATGTTTTATTTCATCATTCTTGAAAGGGTACATCTTTGCAATCTTGGAAATTAAGGAGTTTTTCCTATCAACTTTACCCCATTCATCCGAGATAATTTCACCCAGTTCACCCAGGAAGGGGAAGTTTGGGCGATCCTTCTTAAGGTGCTTAAAGTATTTCCTCTGTTTAGAGGGTGCTTCTACTGGTTCTTCCCATCTCAATGCGTCTTTAACCACTCTGACCAGCTGGGGAACCAGGGAGAAGTCAAAACCTGCCCCAGGTTCAATTATCTCTGCTTCGCTGTCCGAGGAACCGCTAAAAGAGAGACTATGATGAGATGGGCCTGGAACTTCGGACTCAATTTCTTCAGCAACTGGAGCTATGACAGAAGGAGGAATTACTGCCCGGTCAAAATCTGCTTTGTTAAGAGATTCTTGGACCACTTTCCTGACCAGAGCCTCCACTTGCTGGTCCTCAGCTCCTCTTTCCTTCGTGGCTCTCGAAAAGCACAACTCACAGAGAGATTTACCCTCTGGGACCTGAGTTTTACATCCCCAGCAAGCTTTCCTCTCAGGGCGGCTGGAATGGCGGGGGGAATGATGGCTAGATTTAGACCTTGACCCCTCTTTGCGGTGTCTGGAAGATGACCTAGTACGTCTAGAACCCGACGTAGACTGGTGATGATGAGACCTAGACTGGTCTTTTTCTTTATGTGCCGATAACTGTGGTTCAGACCTAGAAGGGCTGCAGGGGAGAAAAGAATACTTTGTTCCTAAATAGTACCCCAACCAATACAGGCAGAATGAAAATAAAAATACTTCATCCTACCTGCGGTGTAAGGGTTGGCCACTAGGGGGCGGTGACACATCCATGGCGACAGAAACAAAGGACTGCAAACAATCAATAAGAGACAAATAACTATGTATACTTTCACTTTCTCTTTACCCTATTTGGAGAAAGAGACCTAGACACAGGAAGGTACAGCAAAGCTCCTTACCTCAGAAGCCAGAGAGATGGACACAGGGAAGCCGCTGCCTGAGCGAAAGAGCAACCCAAACCATAGCTGTATGTGACAGCTATTTGAATCTGCCGCCTGTGATGACGTCATCGCGGCCACAGCATCCCTACGCTGTGACCGACGTCGCTCCACGGCGCTCGCGCGCATGCGCAGTCGCCGTCATCACGCGCGGACTGCGCAGGCGCGAACCAAGCCTCGATCTCAATCGAGACTTCGCAGCTGCGCAGTCAGAGCGGGGAAGCGGCGGACTGGAACGCAGATGCGTCCCAGCCGCCATGGCCACTAGGAAAAGCATTACAAGACAAAACAACACACACAACAGGCTGCCAAAATTCATAAACAGAAGAGCATACATTACCACGGCACCTGAGGGGATCCATCCTGGAAATGGGAGCAAGAGGAGCGCTCACCGCACGCCCGGGGTAATAATGAAGGAGGCCTCCCGCTAATAGCTGGGACGTTTGGCCGAGATGCCGCTTCCCAGCCAATGGCCGGTATAATCAGCTCTTCCAGGCATCAGAGTGCACCCCGCATGTCCGCCCTGCTAATAGCTGGACTTCAATAAGACACCGCCATCATCAAACACGTGCGAACCACCAGGACTGGATCAACAAAACTTCATAAGGTAAGATACACCTTGGTCCTAGGAGGAGGACAAAAAAGGAACACAGTCTCTGTCTAGAAGCAAAGATTTATGGGAGTGGGGTCCTATGAGGTATGAGAGGCGGGATTAACCCATACGTAGGCTGCCATGGAGTCTGTCAGGAAAGTTATTTACAAAAGAAATAAAAGTTTTGTTTTTTTTTGTTTGTTTTTTTTTTTTTTGCATATATTTCATTTTTCTCATAATGCATCAGTAATTTAAAGTTCTTACTGATTTAAAATAAAAAACAGATATATTTATTTTAAATAGATAACACTGGAAAACATAGTTGATAGCATCAGCAACATGGATTTTCTTCCCATTGCTAATCCAGGACTGGTGAGCAAGTCCACACTGTCAGAGCACAAGCACATTTTCCTCTATGAAACCTAAAGGTTTTCTCAGACTATAGGCTCTCTAAGACAGTATAATACATGCAGGGCAAACCATTTATCCAGCCTGGACACCCAATAATCCTCATTTCTAATGCCCCATACACACGGTCGGATTTTCTGATGGAAAATGTCCGATTGGAGCGTGTTGTCGGAAATACTGACCGTGTGTGGGCTCCATCGGACATTTTCCATCGGATTTTCCGACACACAAAGTTTGAGAGCAGGATATAAAATTTTCCGACAACAAAATCCGTTGTCGGAAATTCCGATCGTGTGTACACAAATACGACGGACAAAGTGCCATGCATGCTCAGAATAAATAAAGAGATGAAAGCTATTGGCCACTGCCCCGTTTATAGTCCCGATGTACGTGTTTTACGTCACCACGTTAAGAATGATCGGATTTTCCGACAACTTTGTGTGACTGTGTGTATGCAAGACAAGTTTGAGCCAACATCCGTCAGAAAAAATCCTAGGATTTTGTTGTCGGAATGTCCGAACAAAGTCCGACCGTGTGTACGGGGCATAAGGGTCTCCGCATCGGTCCTAGACCCCATGTGGTTGGCAACATATCGGCATGTAGTTGCCTGTGAGTGCTACCTAAAGTCAGGCCTATCCTCTGTGGTTGAAAAAAGTCCTAAAAGTGTCACTGAGGCAGCCACCTACCACTGCTTCCTGACCTTTCAGGGGTCTGAGAATTGGAGACACATTGATAATGAGAGGGTACCCTGCCACCATCCGCAGACCATCAAGTGAATGGGGCCACACTGCAAACGTGTAAAATGCATATGGTTGTGACACAGTGGTGCAGGCTTTTTAGGGTTAAAACAGGTTATGAAAAGGCATCGTTTCATCTCCAAGACACCTCCCACTGCCCTCTAAAAGTAATCCACTACAGGATTGCTTTTCAGAAGGGTGGCATGAACTGCCCCCAGTGCAAACGAACCCTAAAACAAATATTTATACTTGCTTTTTTTTTTTAATTCAGTCGCATTTTTTTTACAAAAATGTCTATTATTTTGCAGACTATTCTTTTGTCTTTGTCTGGGTTACTAATAAGTAACACAACAGCTAAAGACAAACTATCAGGACAATATTACAAATTGCTTTAATCTGTCTTTTCATTTAGTTTCCCATGTCTTACTGTGTTAAAATATGCTTACAAACTTTGTACTCAAAGCATAGCTATTACAAATACTCTCAGTCAACATGTAATGCCTAGACTGAGCATTGTTTTATCGTGCCTGTTGTGTAATGTACACTCATTACATCAAGGCTGGCACTAATTACTCTCTTCTGTGGTGCTTTGATGTAATTGGAGGATTTATTAACTTGAAGAACACCAAGAATACACGTGACTCTTTATATATTGTGTTTGGTTAATAGAAAATGCTTTAAAGCAGGGGTCATCCACCCTGTCCTCAGGGCCCACTAACAGGCCAGGTTTTAGGTATTACCTTGGGGAGATGCAGACTAGAATACTGCAATCACTGAGCAGCAAATGATATCACTTGTGATGTATTTCAGTTATCTTGCAAACCTGGCCTGTTAGTGGGCCCTGAGGACAGGGTTGATGATCACTGCTTTAAAGGTTACGGCTAGTCATATAACTAAATATATAGTTGAAATTCACATATTGTTAGGGACAGCTAGCAACAAATTAGTGACAAATGTAGATGCATGTTTACTGCAAACAGGCACCCTCTCATTTAGAAAAGTATATTTGAGATAAGGTGACCAGATTTTTAAAATGAAATCCGGGGACATTTTTTTTTTTTTTTTATTGGCAAATAGTAAACAATTTTATAAGCATATTTTCCTCAAATGATATATGCAGTGTATGTGGTATGTGTTTAAGGAATGATTGTATGATGTACACGTTATTTCTGGAAATCATTTCATACCAGCCCCATAGCATTATTATACCAGCCCAACCGCATAACATCATTATGTTCTGGTTCACAAAAGGGAAAACCATGCATTTTAAAGCACAGTTGAAGATTGTATTATAATCACCAGTGCCCATTAATGCAGCGTGTTCAGTGCCCATCAGCTCAATCTATTCAGTACCCATCAATGCAGCCTGTTCAGTGCCCATCAATGCAGCCTGTTCAGTGCCCATCAATGTAGCCTGTTCAGTGCCCATCAATGTAGCTTGTTCAGTGCCCATCAATGTAGCCTGTTCAGTGCTCATCAGATCAGCCTGTTCAGTGCCCATCAGATCAGCCTGTTCGGTGCCCATCAGATCAGCCTGTTCAGTGCCCATCAGATCAGCCTGTTCAGTGCCCATCAGATCAGCCTGTTCAGTGACCATTAATGCAGCCTGTTCAGTGCCAATCAGCTCAGCCTATTCAGTGCCCATCAGATCAGCCTGCTCAGTGCCCATCAGATCAGCCTGCTCAGTGCCCATCAGATCAGCCTGCTCAGTGCCCATCAGCTCAGTGCCCATCAGCTTAGCCTGCTCAGTGCCCATCAGCTCAGCCTGTTCAGTGCCCATCAGATCAGCCTTACCTAGAGGAGAGAAGTTGGATTATGCAGAGCGGGGATCTCCTGTTTACCCCGAGCGGCCGCTGTCCTCAGACGAAGTCCCACCTCCTATGATAGATGTCAGCAGTGTGCTGCCTATCATAGGAGCTGGCTAAGGAGGCAGGACTTCGTCTGACAGCTAGGTAAGCGGGATATCCCAACTCTGTATAATCTGGCAGCGCTTGCCCCTCCCCATCGGAGACAGACCAAACCCCAGCAGGACTTAATGGAGGATGGGGGGGGGGCGCCGCCACACTGGATATTTCACAGCCCTGGCAAATATAGAGATGGGTGACTCAGACATTCTAACCTGCAAAAATAATTTCAGGGAGGTTGCAAACTCAATTTAACACAACTAGAGGATGATCAAATGAAATGGAATCAGTATACAGAGGTTTACTTCTTCTGAGGGATATTAAAGGAGCACTCTAACCACCATAAGCACTTCAGTAATTTGATATGGTCATGGTGGTATGAGTCAGTATGTGCAATGTTTCTGCTTGAAACAGGTAGGAGGGCTGAGAGGGAGAGAAGTGGGACTGAGAGAGAGAGGGGGGCTCAGAGAGAGAGGGTGGAGGATGGAGAGAGAGAGAGAGCTAGGGGGAGGGTGATAGAGAGGGGGATGAGAGAGAGGGAAGGTGTTAGAGAAGTGAGTGAGAGAGAGAGAGAGAGGGGGTGAGAGAGGGAGGAGGTTGAGAGAGGGGGAAGAAAGAAAGAGAGAGAAAGGGGGTGAAATAGAGTGGGGGTAAGAGGGGGGAGGGGGTGAGAGAGAGGGTGGGAAATGGGTATTCTCAGTGGTGGGGCACTTACTGTGGAGTGCAGTGCTCAGTCGTTCTTGGTAGTGGGCAGTGCTGTGTGCCCCCAGCTCAGGCATAGAAGAGGCTTTCCCCTGCCACATAGTCCCAATGTTCAGGCTTGGAGAGGATGGAACATGGGCAGAGCTGTCCCAGTACACAGCATAGGACTGTGGACAAGCTCCCTCACCTGTGGAGGACCCGTGCACCCCAAGTGTGTACACTGTAGTCAGCTGTGCAGACTGTTCCCTCCAAGGGTGAGTGAAGCCTGGGACAGGAGCCTCTTATGGGGCCCCTACTGGTCCCGGACCAGTGGCGGCTGGTGCTCAAAGTTTTTGGGGGGCACAAACAAACTGAAAAATTCAGGAAAAAAAAACTTTGATTGTGCCCATCAAACGCAGCCACTGTGCCATCAAACGCTTCCAGTGTGCTCATTAAACGCTGCCACTGTGCCCATCAAATGCTGCCACTGTGCTCATCAAATGCTGCCACTGTGCCCATCAAATGCTGCCACTGTGCCCATCAAATGCTGCCACTGTGCCCATCAAATGCTGCCACTGTGCCCATCAAATGCTGCCATTGTGCCCATCAAATTCAAATGCTGCCACTGTGCCCATCAAATGCTGCCACTGTGCCCATCAAATGCTGCCATTGTGCCCATCAAATTCAAATGCTGCCACTGTGCCCATCAAATGCTGCCACTGTGCCATCAAATGCTTCCAGTTTGCCCATCAAATGCTGCCACTGTGCCCATCAAATGCTGCCAGTGTGCCATTGAATGCCACCAGTGTGACCCCCCACCTGCTCACCGTCTACCCAGCACTTACCCTGTCTCGGTGGGGCAGCGGGTGACGGTGACGAGCGGGGTCATTCATGCGTCTCCTCCCGTCCTCATCTCCCGTCCTCTCCCCCTGATAGGCGTCCAATAGTGGCGCCTGTCATTTCATCAGGTAACAAACCCAGCACCTGATTGGTGGAGAGGCGGTTTAGTGTTAGGAAAACGAATATTCATTCGCTTTCCTAACACACCTGGGTGGACTGCGAGCACCAAGCATGACACTCGCAGTTCACCTATTTTGAAGCCTATTAGAGCCTGGGGCTCTAATCAGGTGCTTCAAAAACACCCCCAAAAAGGGGTTGGGCGTCTGAATGGGGGGGGGGGGCAGTGGCAGCCATGGATAGATTCATGCAATGCATGAATCTATCCATTGGTCAGAGAGGGGGCGGCGTCCATGCGCCCTTATGGATGCACCGCCGCTGTTCCCCGGACCCTTGAGCAGTGCCCGGGTGTCCAAACGGTCAGTCCGCCCCTGGATATCTGTACACTGAGTGCTATTCCCTACATATAACACTAACATCTGTACATGGAGTGGAGTGGAGTGGATGTGCACTCCATGTACAGATGTCAGTGTTATATGTAGGGAATAGTAGTCACTAAGTGCTATTCCCAATATATATAACACTGATCTCTGTACACGGGATGCTAGTACCTCTGACACTGATATCTGTCATATCTGTACACCAAGTGGCACTCAGTGTACAGATATCAGTGTGCACTCACTATAGAAATCAGGGTAAGTAAGTAGATATAGGTTAGGGAATAGCACCTGGTGGAAGGGCATTGGGCAGGAACACTCAGACTGCTTGGTATACATTAAAGCAGTGTGACATACTAAACGGCTGGCCTGGTGATCACACACTGACCTGCTGCTGTGCTGCACAGAGTCTGACAGCTTTGAGACCAGTCCATGCTGCAGTGCACCGCCTCCAGCTCTCTAAGTTCAGCACCGCCTGTCCTCCACGGCAGGAATGTAAACTGAGGGCGAGGCTGAGACTGTAACTCCTGGGGAGAGAGGTGGCCAGTGCAGATGCCGCTGCCATCATCCCCCATGGTTCCACGATCTTTCTCTCTTCCCAGCCACAGACCTTTCCTATATCTGCATTAGGCCGCCGGGTGGCGGACCGCGGGAGCCGCAGAAGAGGAAAAGGTGGGCGGAGCCAGAGCAACACTGACACGGCCTCGCTCTGAGAGTCTCTGTGTGTGTGACATCACTGGTTGTTAGACGCCAGGCGGGGCGGCCCTAGCAACCAGTGATGAGTTAGGGTGGCTGCAACTGGTGTGTGTCCGGGAGCCGCAGCCCAAATGCAGAACACTTCCGCACCTCGCAGGAGACTTAGGATGTCTGGTGACCAGACATCCTGGGGACAAAACTGGGGACAAACTTTCTCCGGGGACAGTCTCCTCAGTCCGGGGACTGTCCCCGGAAACCGGGGACGTCTGGTCACCTTAATTTGAGAGGTTTTTTTTTATGTATTTACAACCCATGTGTCTTGGTCTGCAAAAAAAAAAAAAGAAGATTTGGCCATACTTCTCTTTTAGGCTCGATTCACACCTATGCATGTTGCTTTTGAGCGTTTTTGGAGGTTTTTTTTTCATGCTTGCCACGTTTTTGAGCAGCGTTTTTGCAGCGATTTGCGTTTTGCGTTTTTTTTTTTTTACAGTTTTTTTTTACAGTCTTAAAAAAAAAATTAAAAAAAAAAAAAAATTAAAAAAAAAAAACAAAAAAAACGGCAAAAACGCATCAAAAACGCACCAAAAACGCACCAAAAACGCACCAAAAACGGTGCACTTGCGTTTTTGATGCTTGTCCATTGAATTCTATTACATGCAAAACACTGCATTTTGCATGAAAAAAAGTCCCTGACCCTTTCCAAAAATGCAGAGAAACAAAAAGGCATTGATGTGAACATGTTCCATAGGAACCCATGTTAAAAAATTCCCATGCATTTCTGCAAAATGCAAAATGCATCAAAAAACGCGCTAGTGTGAATGGAGCCTTAGGCTGGGTTCACACTGTTGCGAATTGGATGCGGTTTTGACCGCATCCAGTTCGCATAGCAGGAGATTGTGACTGGGTCTCTAAGAAGCCGGTTCACACATCTCCGGAGCGGCTCTGGTGCGAATTGCACAGGAGTCCTGTGCGTCTTTTGGTCCATTTCAGGTCCAAAGTCAGCCTGAAATCGGACCTGAAACAGTAAATGGAGATGCACCGAACTCCTGCTGTGAGCCGCTGCGTGTTCTAGTGTGAACCCAGTCTCAATGTTTTAATGCCAAAGGATTTGTAATTCTGATCAACTGCTCTTGTGAGTCACATACCTCTGCACAGCCTTCATAAATGATGTAATTAATCGTCATATGAACAAGCTGGTGGCAGTAAGGTGACACTTGAAGCCAAAATTCGGAACCAGGATGCAGGTGTGTCATCTTTGTGAGTGAGGCAAAAAATGTAAACCACACAATGTCAGATAAAGCAATTCATTTATCATCAACTAGATATTTAGCTGTTTGCCTGGAGATTAAATTCACAAATATATTATAAAATTGTTGAGTTATCTGTGTGCATAGAAGATAGTATTGACTTTTTCAGGACCATTAGAGGAACAAAACTTTTTTTCATTTTGTGCCAGATTTGCACCAAAAATATCTAATCTTTTTAGCCTGCCTTAACATGTTTTGTATTTTTTGGGTAGGATAAAAAAACTTACTTAAATAACTGCTAGTTTAATAAAATGAAAGGGATAATGTGCTATGACTATGTCTTATTGCTTCAGCTCACACAAACATGCTGCAATCATAGGCACTTAAAAAAAATAGATCTACATACCCTGTTTCCCCGAAAATAAGACCTAGCGTGATTGTCGGTGATGGCTGCAATATAAGCCCTACCCCCCCAAATAAGTCCTAGTTAAAGTCCTTGTAGGTCTTCTTTTCAGGGTAGGGCTTATTTTCGGGGAAACAGGGTAGGGCTTATTTGGGGGGTAGGGTTTATATTGCAGCCATCACCGTCAATCATGCTAGGTCTTATTTTCGGGGAAACAGGGTAGAATCTGAAAAAAAAAGATGTAGACTAAAAAGAAGCGAGCACTTCAATGCAGCAGTCTGCATTCCCACCGCACAGGTACTATGTGGAATGAAATCATGCCGCTCTAGGCAGAAGACCTATGATGCACCTACCCTGCTGGAACGTACAGGTGCTGGCTCTGATCAAAGAGAAAGTAAGTCCTGGACGGCCGCACACTGATGCAACACCTTTACTGCCGGTTCACACAGGGGCGACTTGTCAGGCGACCTAGCCACCTGACAAGCCGTCTCCCGTTCTGTACTACGGAACTGTTCTAATAAGTCGCTCCAACTTAGAAAAAGGTTCCTGTAGTATTTCTGGGGTGACTTCAGGCGACTTGCATTGACTTCTATACAGAAGTCGTTTTACAAGTCGCCGCTGGAGTGGTGTGCAGGTCGCCTCGGTGAGGCGACCTGCAAGTCGTGCCGCCCCTGTGTGAATCGGCACTTATTGTTTCAAAATAGAATAAAATTCAAACAGTCAGTCCATGTGATACAGAAGTATTTCTAATCTGCTTCCACATCAGTGAATATTCGATAGTAAATCAGGAAGGCTGGCAACTCGGATTCTCTTGAATAAAAGTACTTTATTAGTTACACACATTACACGGGTACAGGCTATACGCTACATATTTGAAACTATTTAGTTGAAGTTCATGCTCTTGTTTCAATATATATTTTCATTTTTATGTAGGGATTAGCAGGGGATTATCATTAACTTACTATGTATGATTACAACTTCAAAAAACTCGCCATGCCTCTTACTAAAAACCTTGGATTGTCTACTTTCCAAAAAGGGGTAATTTGGGGGATATTTTACTGTCCCTGTATTTTGCGGGCCTCAAGAAATGAGATAAACCTGACAGTACATCAGGATTGATCGATTTTCAGATATATACCATAGTTGATGGACTTTCCTACAGACAGAATAACAAACACCGATTTGGGTTTTCTTCACCAAAGAAATTAGGCAGAATACTGCAGAGAGGAGGGGGAGATGAGTGGGGCTTCTGATCCCCCGCATCGCTGGACCCTGGGACAGGTAAGTGTCCGATTATTAAAAGTCAGCAGCTGCAGTATTTGTAGCTGCTGACATTTATTTTATTTTTTTTAAGCAGAACTCCGCTTTAAGCCAGTGGGAGGGTGAAACATATCAGAGGGGAATGGCATTGTGAAGATACAAGCTGAAATGAATCTTCTATACACCATGTCTGGGCTGCACCCTATTCTAACTTACAGTCAAAAATGTAATACCGGTATATTACGGCTTACCAATCAGATTGTTTTCACCTGGTGAATTTGCCAGTAACACACTTCCTGTATTAGAGTGCCCCCACTCTGGATGAATGAGCACAGGGGACACATTTGGACAGCACCATTGTCAGTCTAGGGGAGGGATTGTTAGATGTACTAGCAGATGTACATTTCTTGTAAACCTCTGACACGATGAACACAGCATATCCCTCTATAGTGTATACTCGTCTCAATCTGGAGAACTAGATGTCATTTCTGTCTGCTGTCTCATTTCTCTGCTCTCTGCATGAGTCTGACACGTTTTCCCTGACACCAAGACAAAAAAGATGACAGAGGAGGGAGCTTCATCACACACCTTGTGATTGACGGCATCAACTCTGTTCTTGTGTGCTGTATTAAGGGGGTGTATTCCTTCCCTCCAATCAGCTATTACTGAGCTCTGCAGAGTGGAACTTCAGCTCCCTTCCCCCTGCTTTCAGAATGCTCAGACAAGATGTAAATACTCTCACTTTGAATCGATGTAGAGAAGAAAAGACAGCAGATAAACAGGTACAACTTATGTAAGAGGATTTGTTTCATCTCTCTGGATCACCTGAGGTCACTTCACTAGGTAAATGTTATGCCGCGTACACACGATCAGACTTTCCGACGTATGGCAAATTTTCGACGTGAGCTCATTGTCAGAAAGTCCAACCGTGTGTGTGCTTCATCGATCATTTGCTGTCGGAATTTCCGCACACAAATGTTTGATAGCAGGTTCTCAAATTTTTCGACAACAAAACTTGTTGTCGGAAAGTCCGATCGTGTGTACACAAGTCTGTTGCACAAAAGTTCACACATGCTCGGAATCAAGCAGAAGGAGCCGCACTGGCTATTGAACTTCATTTTTCTCGGCTCGTCGTACGTCTTGTACGTCACCGCGTTCCCACGTTCAGGATTTTTGGCCAACAATTGTATGACCGTGTGTATGCAAGACAAGTTGGAGCCAACAACCTTCGGAAATAAATCCATGGTTTTGTTGTGGGAAAATCCCATCGTGTGTACGGGGCATAAGGGTTTACAACCACTTTAAATACACTAAACAGATTGAAGCCAATGTTCAGATAATACTTTATAAGCAGTTACAGCAAACAGTTTTTATCCTTTTGAGATAAAAGTTTCTCAATAAATTAAAGCTGATCACTGTAAGTGCCCCTGTCACTGTCAAATGGTTTGTCTTTGTAATTAATACACCTGCAAGAGTGCTTTTTCAAAACAACAAACTTGCTGGCTGGATCACCAGATGAAAATAGAAGAAAGAAAACATAAAAATATAAACAAATGCAGCCATCAAATCGAAGAATTGGTAAGCTGCAATATTATAAATGTTTGCTTTTGGGGTTAACATAACACCACTTTAACAACTAGTGCATGGTGAAGGAGCCCTTAGATGTATGGTGGGGCCAATTTTTTTCAGAAGAGAGTTTTTCTTTTTTTTGTATTAGGGCAATTTTACATTTTTAGATACAGGTGATGCAATCAACCAAAAATCTTTTCAATACTCAGTTATGGCGCGTACACACGACCTTTTTTGCCATCGTAATAAACTCCGACGGCTTCTCCGATGGAACTCCGACGGAATTCCATTCAAGTGGTCTTGCCTACACACGGTCAACCCAAAGTCCGACCGTCCAGAACGTGGTGATGTACAACACTTACGACGGGACTTGAAAAAGGAAGTTCAATAGCCAGTAGCCAATAGCTTCTGTCTCGTACTTGCTTCAGAGCATGCGTCTTTTTTTGGTCCGTCGGACCAGCATACAGACGATCAGTTATCACAATAGGAATTGGGTCAATCGGAAATATTTAGAACATGTTCCATTTCTAGGTCCGTCAGATTTTTCAAAAATAAAAGTCTGATGAGGCCTACACACGATCGGTATATACGATGAAAAGCTTCCGTCTGGCTTTTTCTGTCGGACATTCCGCTCGTGTGTACGCGACTTAACATGTCTCTTATATGTGATTAGCAAGTCCTCTGCAGCTTTCCTGGATGTTCAGGATTTTGGTTTGTATTGCGACTTGCTTGTGAGGCTCTTGAGGTGCAGCCCGGCCCAAAGACTGAACCAAAGGATGGGAAAGTGAAAATTCTCTGTTTGATGCAGGATTGTCATCTGTTATGTCGACATTGCTAGCAGTACGGAGTCTATTGGACTACAGTGGGCAAGGTTGTCGAGCATCCGTTAATTTATAAACGGTCTGTTTACCTGGAAATAAAACTAGATGTCCATGAAATCTGCAAAAAAAAAATTAAAAGATGAATCAAAAGGAGGAAGATATGACCAAACAAGAGTTTCCACAGTATAAGCTCTGCGGGTAACCGATTAACTGATTTCCTAGTAGTTTGGATGCCAGAGAGAAACCAATGTAAGACAAAATGCAGAAGAAATCGTACAGTATCTTCCTTCATCTGCCCTGAGTCAGATTGAGAGTGGTCACATACAGCTGGGAAAGTCTTGCACCTCCCACACAACCCAGATGGCTATATGGTAATTCAATAAACATAACCATTTCTTTTGCATAGCTTAAAAAGGCCCCTACATTTATATTTTATACTCATGTCATTATAACATGACTGTTGGATAACAGATGTTATACAGCCTTATCTAAACACCCTTAACTTCTACTCCCAATAAATAAGACCACATCAAAAATTGGAGTAATAAGGCCGTAGCAGCCTACTTTATTTAAAACAATACATATTTATACTTTTCCTATAAAATTCTGTCATCAAAAAACAATAAGCAACAAACATCTGTTACACAAAGAAAACCTTAATCCAAAGAGCGTTGGTCTGCACAATCACTTAAAGTCAGTCTGATGGTCATCACACATGTGGCACTG
The DNA here is from genome assembly GCA_037952925.1 of Lithobates clamitans. Lineage (NCBI taxonomy): Eukaryota > Metazoa > Chordata > Amphibia > Anura > Ranidae > Lithobates > Lithobates clamitans. The sequence goes on from JBBGZY010000418.1 coordinate 1,147,823, forward strand.
CAGTACTTATCAAATGTATCAACTAGGCCTCAAGCCGACAAGCTGGCTCAGAGACTGCCAATGACCGCAGTGCCCCATTATCACTTCCCGGCTAACCTCCGTTAACCGGGAACCAAAACATTCCGATCCATAACAACGTTAGATCCCACACTTACTTTTGCCATCTTCCTTCCCTTGCACAGACCAACGCCCGCCACCGCACCCCATGAGTAATACCTTACGCTTGGGTGTCCCTCCAAACCCGAATAGCTCATTGTATCCCATCCTGTAATCCTAAAGCCCACAAATCTATCCCCACATCATTAAGATGGACCCCATCAGGTTTCAAATACCTCCATGTTTCAAATTCCAATTCTAGATGTCTAATCGCCAATCCACCATTGCGTACAATAAATTTGCTCACCTCTCTATTTATCTTTTTCCTGGCCCTGTTCACACCCTCTATTGACCTGGCCATTCTCCAAGACGTACGGGCCACCATGTCCGGCCATATAATAATAGTCTTGGGGAATACTTCCATCAATCGCCACAAATCACATTTGATGTCGCGCGTGATGTCTACCATGGATCGGATTCCTAGGTCATTGCCGCCAACGTGTAAAATGAATACGTCAGGCGGTCCTTCCCTTTGGGCATAACGCTGCACCTCCGGGAACAATCTACCCCACAACATACCCGGTATCCCCAACCACTTGATATACACCTCCCGTTTATCAAAACCTAGCTGTCTTCCCTCCCAATGAGCATCCCCCCTCCTTGCCCCCTAACACACATAAGAATGGCCCATAATCCAGACCATTCCTGGCGCCGAACCTGCAATTAGAAGAAGACAAGAAACACTATTCAAACACTATCATGAAAAACCTTCATAACTGAAATACGTGAAACAACCCCACTTACCCCCTACAAATCTATCACCAAATGAGGCCGTACATAAGACTGGAACCTATTCGATTCCCACTGCCCAATCCGTTTTACCGCCTCCACATCTAGCCCATTTCTGGCTGCCTCTGTAGCCACTCCTATTCGAAAAGAGTGGGATGAAAATTCCTTCTCCCCCAGTCCCACACCCCGCAGACAATTCCTAAAAACTGCCCCAAACTGAAACCTAGATAACAGGCTCCCATCTAAATGCACCAAAAAGGGGCCCTGAAAATCCGGACGAACCGTCAAGAATTCCCGGACCGTACCAACCGGGCACAGGAGAGATCCTTGAATTGGGTAAACCCTCACTAGCCTGCCTCTACCTACTTTTAGACCTCCTTATAACCAACGTTAAACCTTCTCGTTCCAACTTAACCTCATGACAGCCCAATCCCCCTTGAACTGTTTTTGAAGGACTAACCAGTTCACCTATCCTGAATGCTCCAAAAAACGCCAACACAAAAGCCACCTTAAACAAGATGACTTCATACGCAGAAGAGCATACCTCCCCCAACTTGGCTACAATACTCCCCAAAATCTCAAAAGTCACCGGTCTTCTGGAATCACGCTTGAATCCCAACTTCCGATACCCCTTTAGCGCTTGACGCACCCAAAAATCTTTTGTGACATCAGGCTGACCTTGTAACTTGAAAAGGAAAGCCAACCCCGCTAAATTTGCATTCACAACAGACACTGACGCACCCTCTTCCATTTTCCTTGCCATGTAATATAGCAACAGCAAATGCAGAGCCCGCCCTGTCGGCTCCTCACCGACCCCTTGTACAAAAACCATCCACTCCCTCCATACCTTCGTGTATGCTGACCATGTGGCCCCACTTACCGACTGCCGTTTCCATCCAGCGATGATGCCAAAAGGTATCCCCCACAGCCACTCGGGACAAGGTACCCCCTGTTGCTCTGGCGCCAACTCTCGGAACCTGTCCCACTGGAAGCGAGATAACGCATCAGCTATAACGTTTTCGACTCCCGGTAAGTGAACAGCATGAATGTACACATTCGATTGCAAACATCTTAACACCAAATGCTGCAGCAACCTGATCACTGGCGGAGATGATGCCGTAACCCTATTTATCACTTGCACCACCCCTAAATTGTCCCCATGGAAACGCACCTTCAGATCCCTGAACAATGCACCCCATAGTTCTACCGCTAGCACTACTGGAAGCAATTCCAGCAAAACCAAGTTTTTTGTGAAGCCCTCAGCTATCCAAGACTGAGGCCAAGGACCTGCACTCCACCGCCCTTGAAAAAACGCCCCAAAACCTGTGGACCCTGCCGCATCGGTGAAAAGCGCCAAGTCAAAATTACTGACTGGTCCCGACATCCACATCACCCTTCGATTAAAGGACTCCAAAAAGGTATGCCATACCCTTAAATCTTCCCTGTGCGTTCTCACCAATCGCACGAAGTGCCTGGTGATTTGATACCACTCGTGCTAGCCGCCAGCCGGCGGCTGAACACTCTACCCATCGGTAATATGCGGCATGCAAAATTCAGCTTGCCCAAAACCGATTGTAACGCTCTCAGTTGCACCTTCCTCAATCCAATTAACCCTGCGATTTCTTTTTTTAAATCTTCCAATTTGTCCTCTGGCAACCTACATTCCATTGCCTCTGAATCCAGTACAATGCCTAGGAACGTGATGACCGTGCAAGGTCCCTCCGTCTTTTCATCAGCCAATGGAATGCCGAATCTGTCTGCGATATGTTGCAATGAAGCCAGTAACACCGCTCAGATTCTAGAAGAAGCCGGGCCTATGCACAAGAAATCATCCAGGTAGTGGATTATCGAATTCACTCCCGACACATCCCTTACTACCCATTCCAAGAAAGAGCTGAATTGCTCAAATATCACGTACGATACCGAGCAACCCATCGGTAGGCATTTGTCCACATAGAACTCACCCTTCCAATGGCACCCCAGTAACCGAAAACTTTCCGGGTGTACTGGCAGCAGACGAAAAGCTGATTCCACGTCCGCCTTGGCCATCAAAGCTCCCTTTCCATAACGGCGCACCCACCCCACGGCGGCATCAAATGAAGTATAAGTCACCAAGCACGCCTCTTGATCGATGGCATCCCCCTTTTGGGAAAGACAAATGGTGAATGAGCCTGAATTTGTTGTGCTCCTTCTTGGGCACCACACCTAACGGCGATACCACCAAATCGGCTAACGGTGCCACCTGGAAAGGACCCCCCATTCTCCCCATTGCAACCTCCTTTGCCAGTTTCTCTGAAACCACTTCCGAATGTTGCAATGTGGACCATAAATTTTTGGGCACAGGGGGAATAACCGTCAGCATGCATGGGATCTTAAAGCCTACCGAGACACCCTCTTCTAATAACCGCGCCGCTTGTTTGTCAGGATACTTACCGAGGAACGGTCGCATCCTTAAACCTTCACCGGAGTCCTCCCTTTTGTTCCCAACCTCTCCAGGTCGACCTTTTCCTTGCTTAAAACATCTAGATGCTGGATGAGTTCCCCCGCATCCTGAGCACTCGTGCTTATACTTACTTGACGCACCAAACTTACAGGCTCCGGTGTTATACTGCCAACAAACCCCCTTTTTGTTTCCAGCCGAATGTGCCTGGGCCGAAGGTCCACCGGCTCCTCCCTGAAAAAACTGGTTAGGAGCCCTCGCCGTCGTCATCAAACGCATCCACAAGCTTATGTCTTTGTGGTCCCAACGCAGCTCCTGACGTATCGCTCTCCGCTGTCTGAACTGTTCATCATACCTCAGCCAAGCCGTGCCGCCATACACTCTATATGCCTCCCCTATCGCATCTTGATAGCAGAACAACGCCGAACAGTGTTCCGGGTGTTTCTCCCCTATAACACTTGCCATAATTGCAAACGCCTGCAACCAGTTGGAAAATGTCCTAGGGATCAACCGATACCTCCTCTTTTCTTCATCCTCCTTCTTGGAACTATCTGGTTTAACTCTATCAAGGTTAAAATTCTCTAAAGGCAGAAGTGAAAAAATTTCCACATACTCACCTTTCCACAATTTTTCACGCACTTCTTGTTTCAGGTGAGCTCCTAAAGGCCCTTCGTAGCACACATACACTTCACAACGAGCTGCATCAGCCAGCCTGGTTATGTCCTGCCTCTCTGCTGCCTCCCCTGACACCGCAGCTTTTTCCTTCCCCTGCGCAACACCTTCTGAACGGGTACCGTGACCGCAGCCGTCGCTGCAGGCGTCCCCGCCCCGCTGCATTACCGCTCACCCCGGTGCCCCCCGCTGGCGGGACCCACGCAGCCGACGGGCCCCCAGCAGGACGCTCCGCTGCCTCAAACCTCTGCACTAGCTCCTTGATGCCCTCCAAAAAACCCAACAAACCTGAGCCCCCCACAGCTGGGACAACCCCCCCCCCGTACTGGCCTCAGGCACCCTTACTTCACTCCTTACCCTGCTACCCGTGTCAGACCCTAAGTGCTGAGACTTACCGGGCTGCACAGGTGTCGCTCCATCCGCCGACCTTCTGCTCTCCTCCGCATCTGTGCTCCTGGAAAGGGGGGCCGCCTCCTCTTCCGATCCGGATGTCCCATCCAGCTCTCTCGGACCCGTCTCTTCTTCCTCCACCGATGGAGGCCCACCCGGCCTGGTGACCGAGCATGGCTGCCGCAGCATTCTCCATCCTCCCACGCCTCCTCGCAGCGTAACCGCCCGCCGACTTGTGGACAGCCTTACCAGGACCGGTGTGGGATACCACAGTCCTGCAGGCCTCCGCTCTTCCCATTGTCCGCCCAGGTCTGCCTCTTTCTTCCCTCCGCTTGTCCCCTGCCGCGGAATTAGCCGGCCCAGGGAAAAGTCCATTCTCTCCTGCAGCAGTAGTGTTGGAGACCTCCGCCGTCATCCTGGGGGCGGGGCTTGCACTCCCCCCCATGTCCTTGTCTGCTAGGCCTCACTCTCGCCTGTGCCCTGTTCAGTCCCGCCGGGGCCGGGTAAACGCTACCGCCTGCTCCTCCTGCTAGTCTCTTAGCCAGTGGGCCCCCGGGAGTTCCGCTCCATGATTACGCCTGTCTGTGCCGCCATAACGCGGTCCGGTGAGAAGCGCTCAGGCGGCCGTGACCTGCGCGCTCTGACGCCGCTCCTCTCTCCCATGCTCGGCCACTGTTCCGCTCTGTCGATCGCCAAACCAATAGCCTCCTGCAACCATGCCGTACCCCTCACCGCCGCTTCCTCACGTAGTTGGGCCATGAGACACTCCACCTCAGCCATGTTGCTTGGAACTTTCCTCCACTTTTCTGATAATCCCTCCCCGCGAGGTAACTTATTTATATAACCCCTCCCCTACAGTCCCTCCTCCTCGGCTCCATTTTAGCTCTCTTCCCCACACTGCTACCACCGTCATGCACGCCCTGCGCCTATCGCATTGCATGCTGCTACTCCGGGCTTTTCTTTTTCTGCTTCCACTACAATCTAACATCGTCATCATTAAGATATCAAGAAAGTTATCTAAAACTGGCAAAGACATAGTTAAGTATTTCTGTGTCACTTGACAGGATTACTTATAGAATTTATTTAACATTTAAAAGGTGAGAGTTGCAGCAAAAGCTTTTTTTTTTTTCTTTAATAACACCTTCCCGTCTGGCCTATAGCAGAATGATGGCCGGGCGGTAGCTTTACAATCCTGAGTTGACGTCACATGTCGTCCTGCGCATCGGGCCACTCATGCGCGGCAATCGGTGGTGAGCTGTGTCCCTCAGACACAGTGCATCACCGATCAGGGTGAAGAGCCGATGACGTAGGCTCTTTACCACGTGTCCAATCACAGCTGATCACATGTAAACAAATGTTGGTTATTGGCATTTCCTTTCCTCAGCACTGTCAGTGTCCAAGGAAACGGAAGCCAAAAACTTGCTTTCCAGTTGAAGGGGACATTTACACTGATCATCAGTGCAGCTCCATCCGTGAAGCATATCAGTGTCCATCAGTGCAGCATATCATTGCCCATCAGTGTCGCCTTATCAGTGCAGCCTCATTAGTGCCCATCAGTGCAGCCCATAAGAGCCCATCAGTGTAGCCTCATCAGTGCCCATCAATGCAGCCTTATCAGTGCTCATCAATGCAGCATCACGAGTGTCCATCAGTGCAGCCTATCAGTGTCCATCAGTGCAGCCTCATCGGTGGCCATCAGTGCAGCCTCATCGGTGGCCATCAGTGCAGCCTCATCGGTGGCCATCAGTGCAGCCTCATCGGTGGCCATCAGTGCAGCCTATAAGTGCCCATCAGTGCAGCCTATCAGTGCTCATCAATTTAGCCTCATCAGTACACATCAATGAAGGTTTTATATTTCAAAATGTTTGGCCTTTTTTCGTTTGTATAGCAAAAAAAAAAAAAAAAGAAGAGTGGTGAGTAAATACCACCAAAAGAAAGCTCTATTTATGTGATAAAAGTTATAAAAATTTTATATGGGTATAGTGTTGCATGACTGCACAATTGTCATTTGAAGTGGCGCAGTGCTGAAATCTGAAAATTGGCCTGGACAGGAAGGGGGGTTAAAGTGGCCAGTATTGAATTGGCTAACCTTTTCACTGCAAAAACCACTTAGGATTGAAGATCAGTTGAAATTCCCAAACAATATTTGTACTCGGAGTCAATCTGTGGATAGTGTACAAAGGAACAAAAAGCAACAAAGAACATAGACCTGAGTTGTGCCCTGGTCAAATGGTCAGTATGCCTAAAAGAGGGCATACCCAAGTATGAATTGAAATAAAATGAAAAAAGAAAAGAAAAAAAGGGAATGGGTGGGTGGGACACGAGATCCTACGACCATAGGAAGGAGAAGAAGGAGGGCAGGATTTATGCAGCCTGACTCCTCCTACAATAACAGGCTGACCTGCAGTCAGCCTTACACTTGTACTCGGAGTCAATCTGTGGATAGTGTACAAAGGAACAAAAAGCAACAAAGAACATAGACCTGAGTTGTGCCCTGGTCAAATGGTCAGTATGCCTAAAAGGGGGCAAAAATGACCAGTAGGATGAATATGAAGCCAAATTATAGCCCACTGAAATTACGTATAATCTACCAAATACCAACCGCTTGTGGTATCTCTAAAGTGGCTCTGGGCCAACCCAGAGAACAAGACGACCTGCACTTACCCAATACGGCTGAAGTCCCAGGCACAAATATGCAGAACTGCTCCTGTCTCTTATGACCCAACCCCGGGTATAGGCCTGCCTTGAGCACCGAGCTAGTACCCAACACGAAGGAGACCATGGGAATGTGATAGATACGATACGGAAAATATGACCCATGATGAGAAGTCTGCTGATCACAGCAGGAGGGCCTGGATAATTAAAAGGTGGTAGTTCCAGGTTTTTTTTTTATGTCACATGATATTAGTGAAAATTGTCAGTAAAATATACTAACATTCAGTTTAGTTCACAAAAAATGTAATGTATTATCCAATGTCAAGTCTTAAGATTGTGTGCACATGTGAAACAACAATATTTGGCACCAAATTTTTCTATGGGCGATACTTTAAAAGCCCTTACAGGTGATCAGATTAGAGCATGGGTGCTCAACCTGTGGCTCTCCTGCTGTTGCTGAACTACAAGTCCCTTTATGCCTCGGCTTTTGTGAGTCATGGTTGTAAACTGTTGGCCTTGGAATGCCTCATGGGACTTGTAGTTCCGCAACAGCTGGAGTGCCACAGGTTGAACACCCATGGATTAGAGCCTCACTCCTGTGTGCATATGTAACACAGTCGATGCGTGCCCCACTTGTTTTTACACAATATATGGACTTTGCACAACTTTATGTTTGTATGGTGTTTTTTTGAAACATACCGTAAGTTGTTTATATTGATATAAGTATTTGAAAATATGTGATGTATCAATGTAGAGTGGTACATTTTTTTTTATTATAGTACCTAATTTAGCTTTCTTCCCATTTCGTTCATAATGGCATAGTGCTACCCCTGCAGAAGCTGCTTGGTTTGATGGGTCCCCAGTTCTGCCAGTACTCCTTAAACTGCTCAGTCCCTATTGACATTATAGACTGAAGGCTGCTCACACCTGTGTAACCTAAGTATTAGTATATTAGTATTCTATACTAGTTCACAGCAAATAGGCCACAGGCAACCGCTAATAGGTAAAGTAAGTATTTTATAGTAAAGTAGAATAAACACAGTACACATACCAATAAACAGGTCAAAAAATATGTTAGATTAACTGACAGAAATATTAGCCTCACCCATGGCCATAGACTTACACCGCAATACCACAATAAAGCTAAACCCCATTAAACTAGTATAAACAGCATTAGTAAGAATAGCATCATCTGTGAAAGCATGAATAAAAAAAAATCTCACTAACTCTTGCCAATGACTATCAAAAAAGTATCAACAAGTGCACTCAACACCCTTTAATGGGTGGCTGTATGCGTTCCTAACAAAGAGGTACGCCTGGAGGTGACTTCAAAGTATCTGGTGCCTAATTGTCAGTGTTCGTCTGCTTTTGTTGGAACCCTTCTATAGGTAGTGCACCTGTAGCTGTCTCATTAAGACTCTACACAAAGGATGGCTGATGAGTTGTAAGGGACAGTGTCAGGTGGCATTAACTGTGGGCAGCAAGAGGTTAAGCATGGTTGTTCTGGTCACCACTCTTGGTATGCAGCAGATCAGGTCCAGTACGCTTGGTGATCAGTTATCCCAGAAGTCTCAGTCCTAATGATCATGTCCTCTCTGATATGGTCACACAGGGCAACAAGTCTCCCCCAGCTTGGGTTCCAAGACACAGTGGCTCTCTTTGTGGCTCAGTCTCCTGCTCTTTTCCTCATATGCTTGGTCCTCAGACTCTAATATGTGTATCTGTGCTCTGTCCTCTCTGACACAGTGCACAGACCCCAGCAACACCAGTGCTCCTTCCCCATTGTGGTCTGCCCCAATCTCTCTTAATTTGCCTCCCTTTGTCAGCAGGGGTTTCTGGGCGACGAAATCCATAGCCAATAGCCTCCATTTACTTGTATTGCACTCTGCTTCATGAAGGACTTCAGTTACCAATATCCTTAGTGGCTGCTGCATAGCAAATCCTCTCTGCACTCCTTGGCTCAGATCTTCTGCTGCTATGAGGAGGGAGGGGAGGCAAAGGCAGGTGGGTGATTCACAAAGGGCTTATCTGATGCTGCCAGGAGGGAAGCAAGGGGTGAGAGGCACAGCCACTCTGTAAGCACATAAACACACTGCTCACGCCTCTATCCTGTCCACAGTGGTGGGTGAGGGAAGGGACCAAATGTCCATAACATGGTATTTAGCTTTGTGTATACAATTGCAGACAAAACTAGGTCAATAGTTACATAAAAGCAAATGGTTAGCATTTAAACAAACAACCTGGCAAGGGAACCTCTCACCATTTGTGAGAAAGAGGGGTTTCTTTACCATAGACCACCGATATTGTTAAGGCCCACCAAGATGTGTCAGGGGGTGAGCCAGAGTCACCCTCCCTTGAAACTGGAGCAGGGAGAGTTGGCATTACACCAGTCCTTTGACTGAAGAGACAAATTTCTCAGGCCTCTCACCCAATGTGTCATGGGACGGTATCTTGGATGGGTGAATCGCCCTTCTTGTTTTTTGCTCCCTCTTGGCTGGTGGAAAGGGTGACTGACACTCTATGCTCTGCAAACTATTTTAAACTATTTATGGGAGCAACAGGGGCCAACAGTTGTCTCACGAAGCTTGTGTTCATCCCTACAACCAGGGGACTCCTTATGGAACTTGGTAGCTGAGAACACACAACGGGCAATGTGTTAAAGTTCAGAGACTGTCCAACAGTTAGTGGATTAAGTGATAAATTATTGTAGAAGTAACTGTCCCAAAGGTACTTCTGTGCTCCGATTCCCTGAAAGTCCAATGCCCTGTACACACGATCGGACATTGATGGGACATTCCGACAACAAAATCCATGGATTTTTTCCGAAGGATGTTCGCTCAAACTTGTCTTGCATACACACGGTCGCACAAAGTTGTCGGAAAATCCGATCGTTCTGAACGCTGTGACGTAAAACACGTACGTCGGGACTATAAACGAGGCAGTAGCTAATATCTTTCGTCTCTTAATTTATTCTGAGCATGCGTGGCACTTTGTGCATCGGATTCGTGTACACACGATCGGAATTTAACGGATTGGATTTTGTTGTCAGAAAATTTTATATCCTTCTCTCAAACTTTGTGTGTCGGAAATTCCGACGGAAAAAGTCCGGCGGAGCCCACACACGATCGGAATTTCTGACAACACAATCCGATCGCACTTTTTCCGTCTGAAAATCCGACCATGTGTACAGGGCATTAGTCTTCAACTTATACTTTATACTTCAAATGCTTGTTGTAGAAATTTTGGGTCAGCAAAGTCACTTGAGCACCTGAATCGAGAGGAGTTCTTGTATAAATCCCTTCTGCTAACACTGTTACCACAGAGGAAGGGCCTATCAACTTGTCAGGGACTTGGATAATATTGACTGATGTAGCAGGCCTAGTCAATTACACCTGTTTCCTTCATCCATGATGCTTGAAACAATTCTTCTGACGGTCGAGAGTGTTTGCGGTGCTGCTCCATCATAGCTGCTGGTTACAGCATCCTAGTTTTGGCTATGATGCATTTCCCCTCTCTGCCTGTCCCCCTTTAAGGTGACTGATGTGGTCAGTCTCTGGGTGGAGACCAACCCTGATTTAAGCTAGCCAAGCCTGCAGTCTCATGCTTGTGCTAGCATATGTAATACCTGATCAAGCTACCTGTTTGTCTGCCCTGCTCTGCTAGATTGGATTACCTTGTTGACGACCTCGGATCGGATATCGACTATTCTCTGTACTCTGCCGGCCTTTTGACTTCAGACATTGACCCTGACTATTCTGAACCCTGCCTGTTTGCCAACCACAAGTACCTATTTGCTTTGCTCAGTTTACGCATTCCCTGGTGTGGTAGCCAGGCACTATAGCATTGTATATAGGTCCTGGGGCAACTAAGTACCGGTAGGCCTGCTTGCCTTATGGAAAAGGGGGCTGCTATAGGTGAAGAACACAGAAGCTAGCTATAGTATCTGACCACCTGCGTTAGGGGGTAAGCGTGACACCAACAAGATCTAGGAGACTGATAGACACCCCTCTCTGTATGACTCAATACACCCATGCAATCTAATTCCAGTGCAGACCAAAAAAGGGTCCTGCACAAGTTTGGTCTGAATGCTTTGTGAATTCAGCCATACAGCCTTACCCTCAAACCCCCTCCCCCCATGCAGTACAAAGCCCCTCAATACAGAACTCTCCCTCCAACACCCCCCCCAAAACACACACACACTTAGTACAGAGCTCTTCCACGAACCCTTCTACCCCATACAGAACCCTCCCCCACCCAGTACAGAGCTCTACCCCCAACCTCCTCCCCCAATGAAAATAGCACCAAAAAGGGGCTGCTATGGCAGCTACTCACCCAGTCCTCAGTAGTCCTCAGTGCAGAAGTATGGAGTTACAAAAAAAGCCCTGCTGACAAGAGTGACACTGCACTCATTCTTGTCAATGATGTGCAGGAGAAATGAGCTGTTGAAGCTCCTATCACGTTCTCCCCCCCGTTCTCCAAAAAGCATTATTGCACCCGGGATTCGTGCTACTTTTATCTTCCCTCCCTTGTCCCAGTTTTGCACCAAACTATGGGAAGCTGCTTACCTGGTATCAGTTATTTTTAGACATGTAAAATGCTTGTCTAGCCACTTAAGCTCCGAAAGGTTTTACCCCCTTCCTGACCAGGCCATTTTTTGCGATACAGCGTTGCGTTTTTTTGACTGAAAATTGCACAGTAGTGAGATGCTGTAGCCAAATACAATTTGTGTCCCTTTTTTTCCCCCCACAAATAGAGCTTTATTTTGGTGGTATTTGATCACCTCTGCAGTATTTATTTTTTGCGCTATAAACAAGAAAAGACCGACAATTTTGAAAAAAAAAAAACAATATTTTTTACTTTTGGCTATAAAACATACCCAATAAAAAAAAAATGTAAAAAAACTAATTTCTTCATCAATTTAGGCCAATATGTATTCTGCTACATATTTTTGGTAAAAAAAAATCCCAATAAGCCTATATTGATTGATTTGTGCAAAAGTTATAGCATTTACAAACTTAACTTTGGGATATTAATTTTTTTCTACTAGTAATGACAGCGATCAGCTACTTATAGCGGGACTGCGATATTGTGGACAAATTGTACACCTGACACTTTTGATACTTTTTTGGGGCCAGTGACATTAATAAAAGGATCATTGTTATAAAATATGTACAGTCACTGTACTAATGACACTGGGAAGGGGTCAACATCAGGGGCGGTCAAAGGGTTAACTGTGTCCCTAGGTTGTGCATACTCACTGTGGGGGAGGTGCTTTGACAAGGGGAGGGCAAAGATCCATGTTCCTTCTTGTCAGAAACACATGATCAATGCCCTCCCTTCTAACAGAACGACAATCTGCCTTGTTTACATAGGCAGATTGTTGTTTTGCCTGTGTCCTGTGTAATTGGCAGGTGCCCACGGTTATCAAGTCTGCGGTACCCACCGCTGGACTCCCGCTGTGTGTGATCACAACGGGAGCAGGTCACAGGCAGCGTGTGTGTGCCCCAGATCCGGAAGTGTCAGATCACATACTAGGTACGTGATCTGGTGCAGAGCGGCTGCCCTGCCGCAGTAAATGTATGGTGGGTGGTCCGCAACTGGCTAGGGAAAGAGACCACAAGATGTCTTTTTTTTTTTTAGACAGCAAATTCTGCTCTAGTAGCCTCTCTAAAATTAGTTTCACATTGCTACTGACACCTGACCTCCCTGACATCTTGTCTAAGCCCTGCCAGTTGCTATCCCTCTGTCCAGTAAGAGTGCCAAAGTGACTAATAACATAACATATGTAGTGCTTACCCTGATTTTCTGGAAGCCTGATGGTGACTACCAGAGATAGGGAGGGCTGACAAAATTCCTCATGGTGCAGGTTACTAGGCATGATGGGTGATGAACAAGAAAGAAAGTTGGGTGCCAGTCACTTTTACGCTTAAACAAAAGAGATGTTTATTTCTCAAACAGAAAAAATGTGGGAGAGATGGGATAGGGCACAGGACACCCTTAGTAACGATCAGCAACAGGCAGATTGGCAGACTCCTTAGACAAAAATAGGTGAGATAAGGTAGACAGCAGTACTGTACAGGAAAAAGACCCTTTAAGCTGAACCGGCACATCTGTGTTTTGTAGCGTAGGCTGTCTCCTCTAGTAATTGAACTTTACTCACAGTGTCATACACAGATTTCCTTGGATGAGTTCTCTCTTGAAGTTCTCCCAGCCACTTCATAGCCTCCAGCTCATTAAGAGTCACCTCTGGTGCTTTCTTAAAACTCCATCCCTCTCAGAATCTGTTCCGGATCTTTAGCAGGCTTTTCTCAACAGAAACTTGAACACCTGGATAGGCCTTGAATAAGCCTAGCAGCCAGGAGACCACCTGGATAGGCCTCAGGCTTCAGGCACAGCAGCCAAGAGCTGTTCCACACACATATCCACCCAGACCTGGGTGGGAAGACATTGATCACCTCTTTCCGAATAAATACCTTTTCCCAGCATGCATAGCAGCAAATATGATTGGCTGCGAAAGATATGTTCATCCATAACCCGAACTCACTCACTCTCATCTCACTAATGTCAAAGGCAACAGCGCCACCTACTGACAAAAGGGAAAACCACAGCTAAACAGGATTAGGACAGACGTCATTTGACCACTAAACACTACAGATTAGCCAGGCTGGCTACCACCCAGCATAACTAAATTTACCTGTAGCCCTATTCTAGGACGAGGGTGCATACACACATTAAACTTTCTTTATACCTTCGAAAGCTTAACAAAAACAACTAAAGGACCTAATTAGCTATTCTTATAAAGACCTTCATTGCACAGATGTACACTGTATAACATTTTCTTACTTACAAGTAGTTAGAAAATTACACCAAAATGAAAATGAAACTTTATGTAAATTTGCAGTGGGCAAAAAAGCACTGTTCATGCCAAATCTTGAATCGACACTAGTAACAAGATGTTTTTTAGTTACAGTATATCACTTGTGCCAAACATTTCAACACATTTTAGTACATTCAAATGCTGTAGGAGGAATGTATTGAATTGTTTTATTATCTTTAAGTATACAATTAAAGTTCCAGGCATTCCAAATCCTGAATAGTTTTCCTGTAATTGCTAAAGAATGAGATTTCTCTATTTCTACTGTTTGTTATGGGAGATCAAATAATCCCATAATCGCTCTTACTGTAAACTATTTAGTGTTTTGTGGCTGTTTTTACTGTTTGCTGTATTAGAGCAAATTTCCTTCAAGCCCGACTCTTGGATAAGCAAATATTGTCTAAATACAAGAGACATATAGAGGGGTGTATCATTAAATCAGTGGGCCCCTGTGCAAGATCAAAAGTGGGCCTTAGCCACGGAGACAATTAAAAATGCGGCACACTCAGCGTGCCACTGCGAAAAGTGGGTGAGGTTTAAATTGCGCTAAATATTTTGTGTGGCTTAAAGGGGGTGTGGTTAATAGTGTCTGAGATGATTACATAATAATGTTAAATAGGTAATGTACAGTGCCGAGTGAACTGTAGTGGGTGATATGTGCAGGGAGAGTAGTGCAGAGTGTAAGACAGTGGATAGTATATACAGGAGAGGAGTGTGGAGTATATGGCGGTGGGTAGTATGTGCAGGGAGAGGAGTGTGGAGTGTATGGTGGTGGGTAGTTAGTTCAGGGAGAGGAGTGAAGATGGTAGGAAAGTATATGGTCCTAAGTCATTGCTCCAGCACTACACAGGCCACTGGGCTGTGGCATGCATGGAGCAACGAACGCTGACTACAGGCACACAGCAGCAGAACTGGCCTTCCACTATCCTGCCGATATTGTTCTCACCCCTCCTTGCCATCTCAATCCCCCTCCTCAAATCCCTGCACACAAGTCCCTCCTGACATCTTACAAAACCCCTCCAACTTACCTCCCCCCACACATCCGCCTGCCACTAAATACATATGTAGCGGTACCCCCATAGGGGCTGCTGATTTGGTTCTAGCAATCCGCCAATCACCCTGCTGCCATACTCCCTATTCACCATTACAGTAAAAGAACAGTCAATGTTAGGGTTTTCTGCTGGATTTATTTCAGGATTACAACTTGGATGGGGAAAGGATAGCCTGAGATGCCCTCTGATGCATTGCATGTAGTAAATAGCTGTTCAGTGGCCGTGGCCTTGTAAGAACACTAGATACACTCCTTTCTTCTTGGTTTCTTTTGGGTGGATAACTTTCTCTGCAGACTATTACTTCATCAACTTTTGTGCAAATCCTTAGTGCAATAATATACTAATGTCATTCTTTCTCCCTTCCAATTGAACAACAGAAAGTTACTCTGAATAACCTTTCAGTTGTAGACCTTTATGGGATTATCCCTGTGACGCTAAAGGCCAGAAACTGTCCCCGCTTCTTCCTAATGTTCCAGAGGATTAGACACCCACACAGTCTTTGGAAGGCACAGTCATCATGCTAACCAGGCCAGAGATGACTTGTTATCCCCCACAGGATGACCTGACACATGACCATGAACGGACTATTGCTTTTACCCAGTCCATAACTACTAATGCTGTGTTCCCCGGCCACAGCATTCTACATTGCTTCTGACCAGCTTCTCTTCTTATGTTACATTGACCTTCTCCTCCAGAACAGTTCTGTGTCCCCGGTCACAGAATGCTGCTCTACTCTCCTCCGCCTGACCACTACTTCCTCAGATTGATCCTCTTTACATCCAAGTCCTGTGTTCCCCGGGCACAGCAACCCAATGTCTCTGTAAAGGGGAAGATCCTTATCTTTAGCTTCTCTCCTGATGGCTCCTCCATCCCTCCTCCGTGCATGGCGCATCCCCGCATGGGGATGCCCAGAACAGAACCTGCTACTCCATGCTGTCTTCCTGGAACTCCAGACTCCTCCCTGGAAACATGTGACCCCAGCTTATATGAGAGGCCTGCCCCCTGCCAATGCAAGTTAATGATGGTCAGGGCTCCTCACATGAGCTGCCTGCCACTCAGATCTCAAGTCCAACCTCCAGAACTATACCTCTGAAAGCAGAGGAGGCATCCCTGAGTCAGAGTGTAGGTTACCACACCCCCCACTACACTCATCACTCCCAGTTCCAAATCACAAAAACCAGGTCCAGCCTAATGCACAGACCTGGCTAAATGTACCCACACTTGGGCCCTGAGCTATAAAAACACTACACTAGCACCTACCTTTAAGTAGAGGGTGCTACACATACAGCACCGCTAAGGTGATACACCGCCCCGATTCTCCCTCCACCTCTCTTAGAATAGACTCCTGCAGCTAGTATCCCTCCCAGTGGGAACTCAGGCAATGAGATCCCATCCAGCCAGCACCTGTCAGAGGCAGACGGCAGCCCTGCCTCTACCCTGTAGACATTTTTTTTTACAGGCAGCACTGGAGCACACTGATTGAGAGTGCTGGGAGAAGTGGAGGGAGGAGAATCCAGGCTGTTGGTGTTTAAACTTAGCAGCGCTGTATTTACTTAGTCAGTGTACCCCAACATTTTTGGCACCATATTTCACCATGCTCAATATGGTGTCAGGATAATTGAATCACATTTATTCTTTTACTACCACGTAATGTACAATGAAATAGCTCAACTCACCAGAATGCAGGATCAGTGGGAGTCCTGAGTGTGTCATCCATGGTTGTGGTGCATACATTGTACCCAGGGATGATACTCCTCTGGCTCAGGGGTGGATAACACATTGGCCAGTATGCAACAAATATTGACCCCCCCCACCACCATTCCCAGTGCAGACTATGCTCCCCTAAATTACCCCTAATACAGACTTTTCTTCACTTCTGCCTCTCTCTACCCTGAACAGATGGTACAGCAGGACATGCTGTGTGTGACATGCTACTTAGAACTCACTGTCTCCTACAACACAACCCTCTGTTCTGAGTGTTAGACTACTGCTTGCCCCTTACAGCTTACTACATGGATGTAAAGCAGTGGTTCTCAACCTTTCTAGTGCCGTCACCCCTTGATAAAAGTTGTGGGGATACCTAACAGTAAAACTATTTTCGTAGCGTGGGTTGTCAGCACCCAAGGCAAGTAATTTGTACCCCTAACCCACGGACATTTAGCGCTCCCTGAGTCCCTTCCACTCGTACAGTATTAAAACCCCTTATGGTACATTTTAGGATGTACCATTCTTTCTCTTTGTTCTCCTTTCTTTCCCTTTTATCCCTCCCTATCCTAATTTCTTGTTTTTTTCCCCCCATTCCTCTCTTTCTTGTTCTTCTTTCTCTCCCTTTTTCTTTGTCCTCATCCGCCCCCCTCCCCCCGCCCCCTTTCCTCTCCCTTCCATTTATTCTCTATTTTTATTCCTTCTCTTACTCCCTGGTGGAGGTGCTCTTGATCAAGGTCATCTGCTGATCTGAGAACTGTAGTGGGGACTTTTAATGGCAACTATAATCACAGGTAGTGTTACTCACTGTGTCTCCGACATTGTGGTGTCTCGTAGCAGTGACACCTATGCCGAAATCAATAGATAGGGTCTCCTCCACCCCCTCCCACTTCCCATTCCTCACCAGTCAGCTGACTTCTAGTCTCTGCCCCCCAGCCATGCGTTAACTGAATGGGAGGCTGCAAAGAGGCTGAGTGGGCGGCCACAGGCTCCAGGGACAGCCCTGCTGGGCGGCTGCAAAAAGGCTGGGAGGGCTATGCGGGCTTCAGAACAGCCCAGGAATCAGCGACCCCTTGCTTGTTCATCATTTGATGTAAAGGGTGGTCTGTCAGGGAGGAGCCAGCAGGTAACTACTGCATGGATCAAATACATTCACTGCCCCCTCCCCTTCTTCGTGCTGCTGACCTGTTGTGTGTGTAAAGTTGTGGGCAGCCTACACACACATTCTCTACTTATCTCCCCCTTCAGCGGTGCTGCTGATAAATTAAATGGCTCACTGCTCACTACACATACCTGTGATCACTGAACACAGCAGATGAACTCTTCCTTCACAGACTGGTTTCCAGCTGACAGATGCAGGTCACAGAGAATCGAAGCTCAAGTAAAGCCTGTGAAGGAAAACTTCTTCTGTGTCCAGTCATCTCACACAGTGCAGGGGGCACCCGGGAGGAGGGAGCAGTGACACTACACACTGCTGTGAGTGAACAGCACAGCTCCATCACCCAGCTCCACCCCCTGGAGTCTGAGCTGCCGGAACTATGATCCAAGCATTGGAAAATGTGGCTCTGGCACCCTTTGCCTGAGAGCCTCTGACTGAAATCATGGGGCCCAAGGAAATGTTATGGACCTTATTTTACTTACTCCATGTGGGTAGTGTGTGTCAGGGCACAGTGGCCCCCCCTACCATGTGGGCCCGTGTTCACTGCCCACATGGATGATAGGGATAGGCCGAACACCCCCCGGTTCGGTTCGCATCCAGAACATGCGAACGGACCGAAAGTTTACACGAACATTCGAACACCGTTAAAGTCTATGGGACTCGAACGTGAGAAATCAAAAGTGCGAATTTTAAAAGGCTAATATGAAAGTTATTGTCCTAAAAAGGGTTTGGGGGCCTAGGTGCTGCCCCAGGGGACATGTATCAATGGAGAAAAAAGGTTTTAAAAAACGGACGTTTTTACGGGAGCAGTGATTTTAATGATGCTTAAAGTGGAAAAATAAAAGTGAAATATTCCTTTAAATTTCGTACCTGGGGGGTGTCTATAGTATGTCTAAAGTGGCGCGTGTTTCCCGTGCTTAGAACAGTCCCCGCACAAAATTACATTTCTAAAGGAATAAAAGTCATTTAAAACTGCTTGAGGCTTTAATGTAATGTTGGGTGGATGAAAATCAGTGAGACAAAACGGCAAGGGTACCCCCCCCCCCCAGCCCATTACCAGGCCTTTTGGGTCTTGTATGGATATTAAGGGGAACCCCGCACCCAAATTAAAAAAAGAAAAGGCGTTGGGCCCTACATACTCTGAACAGCAGTATATAGGCGGTGCAAACAAGACAGGGACTGTAGGTTTGTTCTTATGTAGAATCTGTTTGTAATTTGGAACAGGTACATTTTGTAAGTGTAGCTCCAGCCAAAAAATCTATTTTAAAGCTTTTTGGAAAACATAGGGAAGGGTTATCACCCCTGTAACATTTGTTTTGCTGTCTGTGCCCCTGTTCAGAAGATTTCACCTCACTTTCTGACCCAATGACAATTGGATTTTGAAAATTTGAGGTTTTTAAGGGAAACAAGGATTGGTGATAAATCAGTGGAGGAGACACCTTTTTCCCATATTAACTCTTACAGGAGAGAATTTCCCTTCCTAGGGGTATATTTCCTCTCACTTCCTGTTGTCTCCCTCCGTGTGCAAGTAGGAGTCATTTTTAAGTCGGATTTTTGAAAATAGGGGACCGCCTGTGTATACTATACGGCCTGCCCTATACACTCTGCTAAAAATTGGGCCTTAGGTGTTGGTGGTACCAGAACACTGCAAGCCCTCACAGTTACTCTTGGTGGGTGCTGGAACAGGCCCTGCTGTGAAATATTATATCAAGAATTGTAATTACATGTCCCTGTTAAACAGGGCAGAAAAATTGGGCCTTAGGCAGTGGTGGCACAACACTGTAAAGCCTCACAGATACATTTGTTGAGTGCAGGAACAGGCCCTCCAGTGAAATATTAGATCAAAAATTGTAATTACAGGCCCCTGTTAAACAGGGGCAAAAAAATTGGGCCTTAGGCAGTGGTGGTGGTGCCACAACACTGCAACCCCTCACAGATACTCTTGTTGAGTGCAGGAATGAGCCCTGCTGCAAAATATTACAGCAAAAATTGTAATTACATGCCCCTGTTAAACAGGGGCAGAAAAATTGGGCCTTAGCCACTGGTGGTGGTGCCCAGAACCAAAACTGTTCTTAGAAGCTATCAACATGAAGAATAGGATAGTCACTCAGCATAACAAGATAGTCACTCAGCATCAGCATAGGCAGTCTTGAAGGGATCTCACATTCATAAAAAAAAATTAATCGGTTACATCAGCATCAGGTGCTTGGTAGTTGGTGATCCAAGACTGATTCATTTTTATGAAGGTGAGCCGATCAACCGAGTCAATGAACAGGCGCACTCTGTGATCGGTTACAAAGCCTCTAGCAGCACTGAATGTGCGTTCCGAAAGAACGCTGGATGCAGGACAGGCCAGTATCTCAACTGCATACTGTGCAAGCTCTGGCCAGTGATCCATCCTCAAGACCCAGTAACCCAGTGGATTTTCGGTTGGAAAGGTCTCCAAGTCTGATCTTGCCCCAAGGTATTCCTGTACCATGAACAGACGCTGGCAATGGTTGCTGGAACCGATCAGACCTTGGGGCTGTGGACTAAAAAATTGTCTGAACGCATCGGTTAGACGGCCACCTTCTCCACCGCTCCTTCTGTGACTGACCGAAGCCTCAGCAACACGTTGTCCAGGAGTACTAGGAAATTGTAACCTCCCAGGCTCTGGAAACACATTGCACAAACCTTTCTGCAAGGCCTGATGTTTCATCCTTTGCTCCCTCTGTGACGGCTGGATAAGTTCCGCCACCTTACCCTTGTAACGTGGATTAAGAAGGGTTGCCAGCCAATACTGATCCCTCTCCTTGATACAACGAATCCGAGGGTCCTTTCGAAGGCTTTGCAGGATCAGGGAGGCCATGCAGCGTAGGTTTCCTGAGGCATTCAGTCCGGAGTCCTCTGGGTCACTAAGGACAACCTGATCCACAGCCACCTCCTGCCAGCCACGTACAAGTCCATGGGATTCTGGGGACTGGAAATGATCCCTTGAAGACTGCTGCTGATGCTGAGTGCCAGGCTCCACCTCCATGCTGACACAATCCTCCTCCTCCTCCTCTTCCTGTGTGATAGACGGGCCTGCAGGAATACTGTCTGGATAAAGGGGGCCTTGAGAGGTAAGGAAGTCCTTCTCTTCCTCCCTCTGTTCTGCCTCAAGTGCCCTGACCATTATTCCACGCAGCGTGTGCTCCAACAGGTAGACAAGAGGGACAGTATCACTGATGCATGTACTGTCACTGCTCACCATCCTCGTGGCCTCCTCAAATGGTGACAGGACAGTGCATGCATCCTTGATCATGAGCCACTGGCGTCGCGAAAAAAAGCCAAGCTCCCCTGACCCTGTCCTGATGCCATACTCGCACAGGTATTCATTGATGGCCCTCTGCTGCATGTGCAGCTGCTGCAGCATTGCCAACCTTGAGTTCCACCTGGTGGGCATGGCACAGAGGAGGCGGTTCTTGGGCAGGTTGCATTTCTTTTGGAGGTCAGCCAGCCGAGCACTGGCATTATATGACTGTCGGAAATGCCCACAGACTTTCCTGGTCTGCCTCAGGAGATCCTGTAAGCCTGGGTACCTGTGCAAGAACCGCTGCACCACCAAAATAAGGATGTGAGCCAAACAGGGAACATGGGTGAAGTGTCACTGTCAGAGGGCAGAGAGGAGGTTGGTGCCATTGTCGCAAACCACCATTCCTGCCTTAAGTTGGCATGGCGTTAACCACCTCTGAGCCTGCTCCTGCAGAGCTGACAGAATCTCTGCCCCAGTGTGGCTCCTGTCCCCTAAGCAGACCAACTCAAGCACCGCATGGCATCTTTTGAGTGCTTGCGTAGCCCCTAGAACACCTACGGAGCACCGCTGGTTCCGAGGACAAATCTGCACAGGAAGAGGCCATAGAGGAAGAAGAAAAGGAGGGGGTGGAGGACAGAGGTGTGGCATAATCACCACTACCAGCATTTTGGAGGCGTGGTGGCAGAACAAGTTCCAACAATATTGCACCCTGTCCTGCATCCTTCCCAGCTGCCAGCAGGGTTACCCAGTGCACCGTGAAAGAAAGGTAACATCCCTGTCCATACCTGCTGGACCATGAGTCAGCCGTAATATGCACCTTACCGCCCTGTCCAACGAGGCCAAGACATTGCCTTCCACATGTTGGTAGAGAGCCGGAATGGCCTTCTGAGAAAAAAATTGGCATTTGGGAACCTGCCACTGAGGTACTGCACATTCCACAAATTCTCGAAAGGGGGCAGAGTCTACCAGTTGAAAAGGCAGCAGTTGGAGTGCTAGCAATTTAGCCAAACTAGCGTTCAGCCGCTGAGCATGTGGATGGCTGGGACCGATATTCTTTCGCCAGTTTAGCAACTGGGGTAGGGAAATTTGCCTGCTACAATTAGATTAGCATAACAACACCTGAAGTTTACTAAAAACAATACTCAAGGAATTGCCTACAGTCGGGTATAGGCTTGGCTGGACTATAATGCAGCGGATATATATTTAATGAACTGCAGCTCACTGAGTCACCTGCCTGCCTGCCTAAAAGTGTCTTTGGACACGCACTCCATACATATATACACACACACATACATATACATATACATATACACATACATAAATATGAAATACACTGCAACTAACTGAATCAACACACCAACACACTACACACGGCTGACGTGCAGGCGGCCTTATATCGTGTGGGGCATGGACTTAACCACCTGAGCCATAATTGGCCAAAGGCACACTGCCTTTGGCCAATTATGGCTCTCTTCGCTGACGGCGCTGTGATTGGCCAAAGCATGCGGGTCATAGTGCATGCCTGGCCAATCATCAGCCAGCAATGCACTGAGATGACGCTCGAATTTGGCGCGAATGGCCCATAAAGTTCGATCTACAGCTGATGTTCGAGTCGAACAGACAGCCCATTCCTAATGGATGATAGGCCACTGGGCATATGTATTTTTTTATTATCTTTATTATGATTTTTTTTCTCAAAGAAGCTTATTAAAGAAAAAAAAAAACATACAGAAAACATCAACATCTATCATATTTTCCGATTACAGAGAATACAATGTCTTGTCCATTATATGCATTGTATGTCACAACATCCTATGACATAGGTCAAGCAGAACCTACATACTGCCAGTACATAACTTTTCAGGGATTACAGAACATCTAGCTAGTAGGCATCCCTAGTGCCTCAGACCGCTAGTTCAACATCATTATAGCAATAGTCTATCCAATACTAGATCTATCGGAGAAAGGTTAGGGGTATCTAACCATGGAGCCCACAGTTTGTCAAATTTGCCAAAGGAACCTCTATGCTGGAAGATAAACTTTTCCAGAGTATCTCCCATCTGAGCTATCCATTCTGTCAACGTTGGAGGGTCGGCTGCCTTCCAATGCTGAAGAATGAGCCTGCGAGCCTGAAACAAGGCTCTAGCAATGGCCCACTTTGGATGATCCTTAATCGGGAGATCATCCAAAATACCCAGAATACATGGTTTAGGGTCCGTCGTTACAGTGACCTGGAAAACTCTAATAACAGTAGTCAGAACACTTGTCCAATATAAATGCAGCTTGGGACAGCGACATAACATAATTAATAAGATCCCATGGTCCCTCAGACATCTGGGGCAATTCGAATCTGGTCTCACCCCCATCCTGATTAGTCTAGATGGTGTAAAGTGTACCCTCAATATGATGTATAGCTGAGATAGGCATTGAGCAACATCCAGGGAGCACATCTGGACAGCCTGTAGGGCCTCCTTCCACTGTTCGTCCTCAAAGGAGCCCATGTCTCTCTCCCACAGGGAACCCGTTCCTTTATTTTTATCTTATTCATGTATTTTCTTCTTACCCAAATCTTGGTATGTTTTGTGTATTTCCTTCACATCTGTACAGTAATCCAGTGTGAAACTTTACCTCTGTGCAGGATCTTCCTATAATAAAAAACAGTTTTTACAGGCAAAAATCATGAAATTTACGAACAGAGACATATTTTTTACTGACGCAAAAAAAATAGATAAAATGGTCGTTTTAAGTGTAAACCAGTGTAAATATCAATATTTAAGCATATAGCTAGTGCTATTAGCAGTGGCGGCTGGTGAAGTTTAGGATGGGGGGTGCCAGACCCCGCCCTTCCTTTTTGACCCCTCCCACTTCTCATAAGCCCCAATCCTTATATAATCCACCCACTCCGTCCCCTGTATTCCACTTGCTTCCACCCATAGTGTCAGGAGTATACAGCTCAGCATCACAGGACAGAGTATACAGTACCAGAATCACAGGACAGAGTATACAGCTCAGCCTCCCAGACAGAATATATAGCTCAGCCTCACAGGACAGAGTATATAGCACAGCCTCACAGGACAGAGTATATAGCACAGCCTCACAGGACAGAGTATACAGTACCAGAATCACAGGACAGAGTATACAGCTCAGCCTCCCAGACAGAATATATAGCTCAGCCTCACAGGACAGAGTATATAGCACAGCCTCACAGGACAGAGTATATAGCACAGCCTCACAGGACAGAGTATATAGCACAGCCTCACAGGACAGAGTATATAGCTCAGCCTCACAGGACAGAGTATATAGCTCAGCCTCACAGGACAGAGTATATAGCTCAGCCTCACAGGACAGAGTATATAGCTCAGCCTCACAGGACAGGGTATATAGCTCAGCCTCACAGGACAGGGTATATAGCTCAGCCTCACAGGACAGGGTATATAGCTCAGCCTCACAGGACAGGGCATATAGCTCAGCCTCACAGGACAGGGCATATAGCTCAGCCTCATAGATCAGGGCATACAGCTCAGCCTCGCAGATCAGGGCATACAGCTCAGCCTCACAGATCAGGGTATACAGCTCAGCCTCACAGATCAGGGTATACAGCTCAGCCTCACAGATCAGGGTATACAGCTCAGCCTCACAGATCAGGGTATACAGCTCAGCCTCACAGATCAGGGTATACAGCTTAGCATTACAGATCAGGGTATACAGCTCAGCCTCACAGATCAGGGTATATAGCTCAGCCTCACAGATTCACAATTTGTGTAGCGTAGTGTATACAGCTATATATATGCACCTTCTTCCTTCCTGTATACAGAGAGTCTCTATATACAGGAAGCAGGGCTGGTGCAAGGTTTTCTGTCTACTTAGGCAAAGGTTCATTTTGCACCCCCCCCCCCCATCACACACACACCCTCCTGCCATCCTGTATTGCCATGCTGGTACCTCCTTCACATTGTGCCTGCAATGTAATGGATGTCATACAGCATTGAACATTTAGGCTGTGCTGAACTGCCGCTAAACAGCAGTGTGTAATGATGGGACAGGGTTATGCATTCCCTTCGTCCCATCACTGGCTGGCACAAGAGAGGATGCAGAATTAGGGGATGAAAGACAGGCATTTTAAAATTCCAAATCCCCAGTAAGTGGCTGAAGATTCATATTTTTTGACTCCCCATCCTGGTGCCCTGATTAGCTCCATTAATATTTTATTATTTTATTTTATTTCTATGTATATCTCTATAGGTTGTGTGTGTGATTAGGAGGCCACATTCTCCTCCCCCTCTGCAACTTAGCACTTTGCCACCTGACAAGCAGAGGACACACATTCTCTATCACATAATATGTACTTTATACATCGACTGTACCATGTATGTCTACACTCTGTATGGTCACCTCAGCATTCCACATATACACACACATAAAGCATGTCATGCCTGTATTCACACACATACAGGGGACCGGGCTGCTGCTTAGGGTTTGCCACCTGTCCAGGATGTACCCGGACAGTTCGGATTTTGAATCATGTGTTCGGACCGGGCTGTGGCTCCCCAAGTAACCAAGATAGTCCCACACAAATCTGTTTCCTTCTGGGGGGCAGGTTTGGCATCACTGGGGGGCAGGGAAATGATGTCAGTAAGACTAACTTGGCCACACCCACTGTTCGCTGCAGCACGCTATGTGCAGCACATTACTTCTCTCCTTTGGGCACCCAAAGGTGTCCCAGGCCACTAAAGTGTTCAGGTTTGGCTTGAAGAAAAGGTGGCAACTCTACTGCTGCTGCTGAGGTAAAGTGAGGCTGTGTACTGTGAAGAAGGGAATCCATGGAAGCTGGGTACAGTACATAACAGGGGCCACACTTGATATCATACCCAAGATGTCTATGGAAAAAGGGGCCACACTTGGTGTCATACATAGACAGACAAAAATAGTTGTTTCTATTTCCATAGTGTAAGGATAGGCAGTGAACACAAGCAGATCCTGGTATAAATGGGCCTCATGAACAAATGACAGGTTAGTAATGGTGGAATGAGTGCCTTCCCTGTCCTGTAAAGTTTGCAATCTAATATGGGGACAGGAAATGACACAAGTGAAGGAGCCATGGGTGATCTATAGTTAGGGCTATACATATAAAAACACATGCCTCAGTTATCCTGATTCCTGAACACTTCACAATCCTCCACACTTCTCCTCACACTACAGCCTGTGACAGCACCACCGCAGCACACATTCCTTTATTTTTATTACTGCCCCATGTAACACCTGACAATCCCCCAACCATGGGAGAGTTCACATTACACTATGAGGGTACACAGGCTCTGCAGGTGGAAAGCAGTCATAGCTCCCAACTTTCCCTGATTTCGAGGGACTGTCCCTTATTTGGAACAAATTCCCTCTGTCTCTCTTTCCTCCTCATTTGTCCCTCATTTTGGCCTGATCTATATAGTTGTATATAAAATGCACTTTTTATCTTTCAAAAGGTGTTTTCCAGCGCTAAACCTTTCATCTAGTTTTGAAATTGTTGCATTTGTAAATTCCAAAACCCAATATAAAGGAATGGTAGTGGTAAAAAAAACACTTGTGGGTTTAACCAATCATTTTTTTGTAGAATTCTCCTTTAAGGGGGGCGTGGCAAGGAGAGTGTGTCCTATGCCTAGATACTTTTTGCAATGTGTGTCCCTTATTCCCATCTTGGAAAGTTGGAAGGTATGAGAGCAGTGCCTCCTATCTATCCTCCCTCCCCCACCAATAAATCAGCAGTGTGAAAGGCAGACCTCTGGTCAGGGAAACGGTCAGCAAAGACTAAATAGTTAAATAAGGTGAACCCATGTGGTCACAGTGCCTGGCCAAGTAAAAAAAAAAAACACAACAGATCCATGTATGTGCAGGACAGGGATAGCGTGAGTTGTGCACTGTGCAGCTTCTACTGCTGACCATCATCCTCACAGTGTGTGTGCCATGTAAGTGGAATCAGCAGATCTTACATCTTACAGCGTCCTGTTCCTCAGCCCCAGGTGAATCCTTTTTTCATATCCTTCATGTTGCACAGTCTGCAGTGTGCGCGGTCTGAGTGGAGACTGGAGAAAGAGTGAGAGGCGAGCAGGGAAGTGTGTGCGGAGGCGCGGATCGCGGCTGTCAGTGTGTCAGTCAGGAGAGAGAGAGAGACTGAGTCCCACGGCACACTTAAATTAGCCTTACCTTGCCCAGAATCACGCCGCTCAGCTTCCTAATCCACCACGGGTACAGTCAGTCTTACAGTCCACAGTACAGTGAGCCGGGAAACCGGAAGTGTTGCAAAAAACCACCATCCTCTGGTCACCGCCAATAAAAATAAAGCACGGGGGGCCAGAGACAAATGATTGGAGAGTGGGAGTGTTTGCGGGCGCACTGCTTGTGCCCTGAACACTCCCTAAACATGGGCAAATCAGCTTCCCAGCTAGCAATCAGCTGATTGCAAGCTGGGAAGCTTCCAAAAGACCACCGTGTGTCCGGCGCCTGGTCACTCTTAAAGTGACTACTTTTTTTTATTTATTTATTTTTTATTTTTTGAGAATAGCTGGGGGGGCCCTATTGGCGGGCCGCCACTGGCTATTAGCAATGTATTAAGGACCGGAAGAATTTCCTCCTTAATGACCAGGCCATTTTTTGCGATACGGCACTGCATCACTTTAACTGACAACTGCGTGGTCATGCGACGCTGTACCCACAAATAGAGCTTTCTTTTGGTGGTATTTGATCACCTCTGCGGTTTTTCTTTTTTGCGCTATAAACAATTTTTTAATTTTTGCTATAATACATATCCAAAAAACATATATAAAAAACAAATGTATTCATAAGTTTAGGCCGATATATATTCTTCTACATATTTTTTGGTAAAAAAATTGCAATAAGCGTATATTGATTGGTTTGCACAAAAGTTATCACGTCTACAAACTATGGGATAGATTTAGGGACATTATTTTTTTATTGTTTTTACTGGTAATGGCGGCGATTTTTAGCGGGACTGCGACATTGCGGCGGACAAATCTGACCCCAAATGCCACTTTTTGGGGGCCAGTGACATCATTACATTGATCATTGCTATAAAATGCACTAAAAACCACCATCAATGTAAAAATGACACTAGCAGGGAAGGGGTTAACACTAGGGGGCGATCAAGGGGTTAACTGTTTTCCCTAGGTGTGTTCTAACTGTAGGGGGGATGGGCTGCTTGGGACATGACAGAGATCACTGTTCCCGATGACTGGGAGCAGTAGATCTCTATCATGTCATTTGTCAGAATGGAGATCCGCCTTGTTTACAAAGGCAGATCTCCATCCTGCCTCTTTACTAGGCGATCGTGGGCCGCCACTGCGCCTGCACAAGCCGACGTACAGTGATGGCGATTCACGCAGGGGAGCCGACCTGCCGCTTTACAACTGTGGCGGCTTGTCCTTAAGTGGTTAAGTTATAAGAAAAGTCAAAGAGCATATTTCTCCATTTCCATGAAGGTCAGGTTAATATAACCCAGCGTTATTTTCACCTGCATTCAGCTGGAGAGATTTCCCTTCACTTTCAGTCTCATAGACAATTAGCCACCAGCACAGAAATTGAGTTGAAATCCCAGGTAGCCACCAAGGTAAATAGAACAGAGGTTCCCTCAATTTCTGTAGATTTAGTGGAATGGTAAACAGGGCAACTGGAGGGTGAATCTCCCCAGCTGGAGCACAGAGACATAATTAAAAACTTACATAGCAGTTATCAAAGAGACAATAATGCTACTGCATTGTTAAAATAATAATTGCAGCAGTTTTCAGGCGGACAGGTGTCCCCGTGTGAGGGTTTCCCCTCACCACCTGTTCCAGTGAAAACTGCTGCAACAGACCACCCTCTGCAGAGTGAATACACTAAGGTAAGCGGGGGTCACTGATATAAGGGGAACCTATATATCAGTGCCCCCCTTACTTTACCATATTAATCCCCCCCCCTTACATTATTGACCCTCCCACTCCAGACTGACCTGGCAGCGCTGTCACTGACCTCCTTCCAGGTGCACCATGCAGGGCTCAGTCAGGCGGTTCTCTCTGGGCTCCAGCTTGGCAGCTTTGGTTTCATCCTATATTCTACTCACCACAGTCACACATCTGACTCCTTCTGTGACCCCTGTTTTGGCGGCGCTCCTGCCCTTGACTCCCCTCCAGGCTCCTCCTCAGAGACTACAGACACGATACAAGAGTTGGTTAGAGAATGTAGAAATGATACAAGAGATGGTCAGAGACTGCAGACATGATACAGGAGATGGTCAGAGACTGTAGAAATTATACAAGAGATGATCAGAGACTGCAGACACGATGCAAGAGGTTGGCAGAATCTGCAGACATGATACAGGACATAGTCAGAGATTGTGGTCATAATACAGGAGATGGTTGGAGGCTGCGGACATACTACAGGAGAAGGTTACAGGCTGCGGGCATGGCACAGGAAATGGTTGCAGGCATGGCACAGGAGATGGTTGCAGGCATGGCACAGGAGATGGTTGCAGTGTGCAGGCATGGCATAGGAGATGGCTACAGGCATGGCATAAGGCTTGATTACAGGCTGTGGACATGGCACAAGAAGTGGTTACAGGTTGCGGGCATAGCACGGGACTCAGGAGATGGTAACAGGCTGCAGACATGATATGATTAAAATGTAAACACCAGTCACCTGAGTGGCTATCCAGTCCTTCACTCCAGCTTCTGTCTGAATGGCACTGACAGACTCCCAGTGCATGGCTCTCTCGTCTCCTGAGACCCCATCCAATCCTCTGCTCCAGCTCTGAGTCCTGGCGCCAGCAGACAGCTCTCCCGTCACCTGCCCCATCCAGTCCTCCGCTCTGGCTCCTGGCTGATGGCTATTGCTATTCATAAAAAGGAGATGGTCAGAGACTGTAGAAATGATACAAGAGATGATCAGAGACTGCAGAGTTGATACAAGAGGTGGGAAGAAACTGCAGACATGATACAGGACATAGTCAGAGATTGTGGTCATACTACAGGAGATGGTTGGAGGCTGTAGACATACTACAGGAGATAGAAAAGCCGCGCATTAAATTAATATATGCATAAATAAATGAATAAAAATTAATATGATGAGAAAGATGAGTCTGTGAAAAAAAATGTGAAAAAAATGTCTTGGTGATATAAAACTAATAAAAAGTCCAACAACAAGAAAGGAAAACCAGAACTGTTCGACTGTCCAATCAGTAACACTCGATATTTGAATGAAACAAAGTCCCAACTGATGAATGGCATGCTTACCAGATAGTAAGCCACATTGACCAAGTGGCTTAAACCTGGCCTGGGCCTTTAGAAAACCGATCACAGTGCAATATGGCAATTTTCACTTGTGGGATTAACGTGGAATCCACAAAAAATCAACCCAAAAAATAAAATGACAACATAGCGTAATACTGACATACAACTTGTAATAAAAAGGAAAAAGTGATACTCACATAGTGAGAGAATCATATAAACACCCAGTGCTTGGAGACAGCGGATGGCACACGAAGGGCCTCTTTAATACTGACAAATATTTAGTGCAAACCATGCGGGTATGTGGATCATCTCCCAGTGAGAAAGGATAGTGAATACACCAGCACCACACGGGGGGGGTCTGCTTACCAGATGATATCCTATCCGTGAAGGGGTTAATGCGTGCACCAAAACTGCATAGAAAGCCTGCTTACCAGATGTCAGACTTTGGTAAGCAAAATAACTTATCAGCCAGATGAAACGACCAACTTAATGGAGAGAGCGGTATATATCCGTCACAGCAGAGACGTCAGAGGCTGTCTCCATGTGTTCATCTTGAACACATGGAGACAGCCTCTGACGTCTCTGCTGTGACGGATATATACCGCCCTCTCCATTAAGTAGTTTTATATCACCAAGACATTTTTTTCACAGACTCATCTTTCTCATCATATTAATTTTTATTCATTTATGCATATATTAATTTAATGCGCGGCTTTTCTATTTTTTCTATTTGTTTTTGGTGTTTACCCCACTGATAGCCGCTGCTTCACTTTATTGGTTTCTAGCGCACTTTTTTTTCTTTTTCTTATATTACAGGAGATGGTTACAGCCAGGCTGCGGGCATGGCACAGGAGATGGTTGCAGGCCAGTACAGCGAGCCGCTGAGAAGCTGAGCCAGCCTCTCCCTCCGCCCCCCCACAGCCCAACTCTCCAGTGAGTACTGACAGTCACTGGCACACTGTTCACTGAAGACTAGGAACTGAGCGATCTGCGGTCTTTAATCGCTCAGTTCTCAGTCTTAGAAGCTGTGGGGGGACAGATGAAGCATCATATTGATGCTGCATCCACCTAGGTGAGTATAAATGTTAATTTAAACCAATACTTCTCTTTTAAAGTCTATTACTTATAAGAAACGTATAATTTGTGACTCATTTACACACTATATAACTTATAGCTAAAGTTAGAGGCCATTTATGGCACTCAGTTGCATGCTCGATTTTCTAAATATAAAAGGACAACAATGCCTGGATGCTTGTTGACAGTTTGTGCATAACTGACTAGGTCACATAGGAAAGAGAGAGAGGAAGCATTAAACAACTGGGTAATATGATTTCATATGCCATTTAGCAGTTGTTATGAGCCTTTAGAGATAGCTGGTGCTGTTGGCTAGAGCTCGCCATCTGCTGGCTGTCTATAAAACCTTTATGTGCAGTATTTTTGTAAATAAAAAATTATATATCTCACAAAAGTGAGTACACCCCTCAAATTTTTGTAAATATTTTATTATATCTCTTCATGTGACAACACTGAAGAAATAACACTTTGCTACAATGTAAAGTAGTGCCCAGACAGCAAGTAATTGTGCTTCAAGTTTGAAAATGACTTGCTACGCTCTTGCTAGACTTGCCAGGCTTCACAAGTTTGTTGCACAATTGCAGCAAGTTTTTTTCTTTGCAAACATTCTGCAAGTCTGCTACAAGTTCTAGTTCAGGTATGTTGTATAATAGTCATCCCACCACAGGGGTCACTGTGGCTGAATTTTCATCATTGCTCCCTGCTATGTGTAGGGTTTTTCTTTAATTGGTGCTGGGACATGGTGTCCAGAGAGGTAAGTGGTATCCATGAGATCTGATGTGCAGTTCAGAGAGGTAGAAATCAAGGAGTGACTAGCCCTAATATCCCATTGGTGGAGCAAAATTTGGAATGTTTTATTTTTCCTTGTTTATATGCTAGCAGCTCACCTTAAACAATGTTAAACAGGTCTAGTGGCGCTTTTAGGAGAGGAGAGTGGAGTGGAATGTGATTTTCCATAAATGATCCATATATGAAAGCCTTGTCAGACCAGCTGTGGATTTCGATGCAGGCGAGGAGAGGAGAGTGGAACGTGAACTGCCATTAAGGATTTGTATACCAAAGCGTCACTAGACCTGTGTGTGGTCTTTCATTACCAACCCCCTTTCCTTGGCAGGGTCAGACCATAGAGATATATCTTCTACTATCATACATTACATACTCCAAGTCATATACATGCTCCTTAACCACTTCAATACAGGGCATTTTCACCCCCTTCCTGCCCAGGCCAATTTTCAGCGCTGTCACACTTTGAATGACAATTGCGCGGTCATGCGACATTGTACCCAAATAATATTTTGATTTTTTTTCCCCCACAAATGGAGCTTTCTTTTGATGGTATTTGATCACCTCTGCATTTTTTATTTTTTTGCGCTATAAACAAAAATTGACAATTTTGAAAAAAAAAAAAAAACACAGTATTTATTACTTTTTGCTATAATAAATATCCCAATATTTAAAAAAAAAATTTTTTTTCTCAGTTTAGGACGATATGTATTCTTGTACATATTTTTGGTAAAAAAAAAAATGCCAATAAGCGTATATTGATTGGTTTGTGCAAAAGTTATAGCATCTACAAAATAGTGGATAGATTTGTCATTTTTATTATTTATTTTTTTTTTTTACTACTAATGGCGCAATCTGTGTTTTTTTTTGTTCGCGACTATGACATTGAGGCAGACAGATTGGACACTTTTGACACTATTTTGGGACCATTGACATTTATAAAGTGACCAGTGCTATAAAAATGCATTGATTACTGTATAAATGTGACTAGCAGGGAAGGGGTTAACACTAGGGGGGCGCTGAAGGGGTTAAATGTGTGTCCTAGGGAGTGAGTCTAACTGTGGGGGAAAGGGGACTGATGAGGGGAGGAGACCGATCGGTATTCCTCTGTACAATGAACATACAATCAGTTCTTCTCTCCCCTGACAGGACGTGGATCTGTGTGTTTACACACACACAGATCCACGTCCCTGCTCTGTGATGAGCAATCGTGGGTGCCCGGCGGACATAGCGGCCACCGGGCACGCACATCAGAACCCCAGTGATGCGGCGAGCGTGCCCGCCCTCCACAACGCTGGTAAGCCGAGGACTTCATATGACGCCCGCCCGGAGGGACGAAGGGTTCCTGCCGCCGTCATTTTACTATACGGCAGTAGGGAACTGGTTAAGATTGGATCAGTCCATGAAACGCATAGATCCGTTTAATGCGGGGGCGTGGCCGGGATCAGCATGTGAGCGGTTGCAACTCACAGAGCTCCCGTAAGTTACCCTGTTATTTACCCTGTTACCAGCTTGGACTCACCAATCCATGGTACCCAAATGGCATTGAAACCTCACGGTACCTCACTGCTTCCCCCGGTATGCTTGGATCGGCTATGGTTACCCAGGGAAGAGGAAAAGATGATCCACAGCGCTCGGAGATCCAAAATGGTGCCGGCGCAGGTCTCCAGCAGCGCAAACAGTGTGGTGCAGAGACTCCAAAGGGGATCTATGAGTAAACCCCCTAAATCCACCAAACACACTGGCGGGGACCCCCCTAAGGACATAAGGTACTATGCCCAAAAGCTAGCTGGCACGCTGGTGATCACAGAACCTACAGAAGGCGGGGGAGAACCAGAAAGGGAACTCACAGGACAGGAGGAAGACATGCTGAGAGATGCAGGCACAGAACCCCGGGAGGCACAGGTAGAGGAGCTAATGGAGGACAGTGGGGGAGAGGAGAATGAACAGCCGACTTTGGCAATGATCCTGAAAGCAGTCAATAAATGTACAGCCTCTGTCAATACTTTGCAGGAACGATTTGAAGGGCTTAAAGAGGAAGTATCCCTGATAAGGCAGGATCTGCAAAAGATCAGAGAGAGGACCACTGCAGCTGAAAGCAGGATAAGTGACATAGAGGACAAACTTCCCCCACTGATCAGGGACTCACAATCTACTGCCAGGATGGTTACAGCGGTCGATCGACGCGCTGGCGACCTCGAAAATAGATTGAGGAGAAATAATGTCCGCATAGTGGGCCTACCCGAAAAAACAGAAGGCAGGGATCCCACCGAGTTCGTGGAAAGATGGCTGCTGGAAATCTTTGGAAAGGATTCCTTCACTACACTGTATGCAGTGGAGACGGCGCACAGAGTTCCAACGAGACCCCTGCCTCCTGGGCACCCTTCGCGCCCTATTCTGGCACGCATGCTGCATTACAGAGACAGGGAGTATATACTGCGCCTGGCCAGGGAGAAGCAGAACATAAGGTTCAATGGAGCACGTATCTCTTTCTACCCTGACTTTTCCTCTGATGTCCAAAAACGTAGAGCCTGCTTTACGGATGTAAAAAAGAGGCTACAGAAGTTTCAGGCTCCCTATGCAATGCTTTATCCTGCCAGACTTCGGATTACTGCGAGAAACCAGACACATTTCTTTAAAAATGTGGCTGACGCTGCAGGTTGGCTGGATGCCAACGAAAATGCTCTGCGTCAGGCCAGGAGACAGGCGGCTGAAGAAGACTGACTTGCCCAGAGGACAGGCCTATCCTTAATCGGGTGCATCTGGATAGAGATCATATACCTGTTTGCATCCCATTGTTTTCTACATTATAGATACCCCTGCTCAATGCCGAGCTGGGAACACAAGCTGATTTGAAAGGAGCTCTCTCCCCACAGAGAGCATGTGAGAAGCGAAGTTGGTTTCCCCCGGGGGAGTTTTATTTTCTATATAGCTCTAAATGCAACAAGTTCGGATGAACTTGGTCCTTCTGCTGGCAGTGTTGAGGCCAGGGGAGGGCGGGACCTGTTGTCCTATTTACAAGTTAACTGTTCCTAGTTTAAAAACCAGTTGTAGGGGGGCGTGTCCTGACCATGGAGGAGTGAGGTTGTGTCTTGCCTCAGCTCCGCTCCACCGCCGCACTAATCAGCGAAAAACGGGGGGTAAATCGCCGCTCCAGACTCCCCACATGTCACAGTGGCTCAGGCAACCCATACAGCCGGCAAGGACCGATAGATCAAGACAGGGACAGCTTGATTACTACTTTTCAGGGACCCGAGGACAAGGCCGCGAGCCATCCAAGATGGCGCCGCCCGGGAAGACCCAGAAAGCAAGCAAATCCTCCCAGCCAGCTGCAGCCACAGCACGGACACTGAAGGGAACAAACTCCCCAGCATCTCCGGTTCCATCCCCAGGGTCGGTGAGTGATTCTGCCCCCTGTGCCTCTCCAGCTTCTCTAGGAGGCCGCTCTGAGATCTGACTATCTCAGTGATGAAGACATTCGGCATATTATGTCCCTGCCCACCAAAGAGGACTTGGAGCACTTCACAAGCAGGGTGGAAAAAGCCTTCACTGAGTATATAGCCCAATTGAAAACTGACACCACACACCTGGGTAATAGAGTGGAATCTATAGAAGAAAAACTGGAGGAGGCTCTCCCCACTATTGCGCTGCTGCAATCACAATGCCAAATACAAAGCCAGCAGATTGAAAACTTGCTTTGCCACCTGGATGACGCTGAAAATCGCAGCAGGAGAGCCAACATAAGGATGCGAGGTCTGCCTGAAGCCACAGCTTCAAGGGATATTACCCCCACACTGACAGACATCTTCAGGGATATACTGGGCCTATCAGCAACTACGCCAATAGAAATTGATAGGGCACATAGAGCCCTAAGATCTCCATCTCAAGACGTGGACAATCCTAGGGACATAATTTGCAAACTCCACAAGTATAATCTAAAAGACCGCATTATGCAAAAAATGCGTGGTAAACCATTCTATGATTTTGATGGCGCGCACTTATTTTTTTATCAAGATATCTCCAGGCGCACCCTCATGCAACGCAGAGCTCTGCGTCCACTCCTGAATGCCATTCAAGAGGCGGGTCTGCCGTACCGCTGGGGCTTCCCTTTCTTCTTACAAGTGACTAAAAATGGACGCCAAGTCACATTGCGTAATAAGGATGATCTCCCAAACTTCCTTTCCACTCTTGACCTAGATCCAGTGGACTTTCCGGATTGGAGAAACACATTTGATGCTCCTAGGACTCAATTACCCTCTCAATGGTCAACAGTCTCCCACAAGAACCGCAGAAGAGACAGACAACACCAGAATCAAGATCCTGAGGCGGGGCCCTCCACCACACGAGATTAATGCCGCAGTCCTCATGTGATACCTTGATAACTATGGATGACTTTTACATTTTCTCTCTTTCAAAGTATTTTATTGAATTTTCAGGAAAAAGCTTACAAATCATCAGCATTAAATGAGGGAGTACACATCAGGGAAAATCGAACCCCCTTGGGGGTACAGTTCAAACTTGTGACAGTAGGTATGAGTAGGATTCTGGACTGTGACATTACAATAATACCTTCCTAGTCCAAAGTTCGATCACGTAAACCATAGAACCCTGAGATTTGAACTGGTTGAAAGAAGGGGAGGGAGGAGAGACCGACAGCACCCCGAATGGGAACACACTGTGCCTGAACGGAGCTCTCCAACCCATCCCCATCCCCCCCTTAGTAGATATAAAAAGTTTCTTGGCATCTAATAAAGCAGTAAAAACCTACGTCGTGAGCTTCCCTTGGGAGTTTGACCCCCAGGGTTCCCTACTGCAGCATGAAATATAACAGACAACACATCATCTTGTTAAATCAACCAGATAATTAAAATAAGAAAGGAGAAGAAAAAGAGTAGAGATGAGAGGGGGGAGAGAGAGAGAGAGAGAGAGAGAAAAGAGTAGTCGAAAGCCAATCCACGGGAGGACTCCCCCCCGACCCGGAGGCAGCCAGACGCATCATGGTTGAATCCCTGGAATCAAGGAAATGCCTATGAAATTGGCCCAGGGTTCCCAGATAGCTTCAAATTTCTCTTTGGTGTTGTTCAGGGTACTGGCAAGCTTCTCTTGGGCCATGATCCAAGAGATTTTGCGGATAGCCGCTTTGAAGGACACCTTAGGTTGTTTCCAAGCCTTAGCAATAGATAGCTTAGCTCCCAGCAAAATGAAATGTATCAATTTACGTGCCAGTTTGGGTGTTTTAGGTAAGTGATCGTTTAATAGAGCTAAGGCGGGGGACCCCGGGATCTGGACTCCAGTAACTTTCTTAATCATGCGGAAAATCCTGTTCCAGGAAGGCCTCAATCATGGACATTCCCAAAAGATATGTGCAAGGGAGCCCCTGAGCAGGCAGCCCCTAAAGCAACTGGGGTCCGTGGAGGGGAACATTTTGGCCAGTCTCTCCGGTGGGAGATACCATCTTGTGATAACCTTCACGCTGGATTCAACCAGAGAGATGTTCAAAATGCTCTTGTAAGCCCTGTTAAAGGCGACCCTCCACTTCTCTAGGGCCCATTCCACGGAAAGGTCTGACTCCCATGCTGTCATGTATGAGGTCTTGGCGGACTGACTAGAGAGTGACTGATAGATGATGGAGATTCCACCCCTCTGCTCCGAAGCCTGACCGCACCACATTTCATATGGGGTGAATGCGTGGTTTGAAGATTTGTCTTTTCCCATCTGAGTGAGGAAGTGTCTGATCTGCTGGAACCGAAAGTTCTCGGAGTTAGGCATCTTTAGTTGATTTACACAGAAGGCCCTGGTGATAGGCCCCATTGATGTGAAGTAGTGTCCGATCCGGTACAACCCCTTGTTCAACCACCAGCGGAATGCTTTAATGTCAGTTCCCGGGGGAAAGTCAGGGTTATTGAAGATGTGAGCCAGGGGGTGTCTATAGGAAGTTATGGATTGAAGGTTTCTCAGAGAATCCCATAATTGAAAGGATTGCGAGAGGATAGGGGATAAAATGGGGGGACGTTTTTTGGGGGGGACCCATAGAAGAAAGTCGATAGCGAAAGAAGGGACTGCCTGTCTCTCAATCAGTATCCAATCCGGTCTTTCACCCTTCGCGTATACCGTCGAGATCTGGGCTAGCCTGGCAGATTGGTAATACCAAAAGAGCTGCGGGAGGCCTAAACCCCCTTGTGGTCTATTTAAGTATAGTGTGCTCTGTGGAAGTCTGTACCCCTTCCCTCCCCAAATAAATTTTATTATTTTCCTTTGGAATGCTTTCAAGTGCTCTTTAATGATGCTTATTGGAATGGCTCTAAAGAGGTAGAGGATTCTGGGGAGCAAAGTCATCTTGACTGCATGAATCCTCCCCAACCAGGATAAACCCCCTTTAGCCCATTTGGATAAGTCTGCCTCCAGTTTGCGGTATGTGTGAGGAAAGTTAGTTGCATAAAGGAGTTCTGTCTTAGCTGTGAGCCTTATCCCCAAATAATCAATGTATGAGTCACTCCATTTGAATTCAAAGGCACTCTGCAGGGATGCTAATATGGATGGGTTAAGGGAGATGTTTAAGGCTGAAGATTTGGCATAATTGACCTTCAGTCCAGAGACCTTCGAGAAATCTTTCAGGAGTTTGCAGAGGTTTGGAAGGGTGGTGGTTGGGGACGTGATAAAAAGGAGTATATCGTCCGCAAACAATCCACATTTGTGGACCTGGTCACCGCAGGCGACCCCTTGAATGTTGGGATCTGCTCTTATTGCTATTGCTAACGTTTCGATAGCGATAGCAAAAATTAGGGGGGAGAGAGGGCATCCCTGCCTAGTGCCTCTTGCAATGGTTAGGGGTTTAGAGTATTGACCTTGTAAACGAATCACCGCTTGAGGCGAGGAGTATAGTGATTTTAGAGTTCCTAAAAAGTTGGGTCCGAATCCCCACTTCTCTAATATGGAGAAAAGGTAAGGCCATTCGATCGAGTTGAAAGCTTTGTGGAGATCCAGCGAGAGGATCATACCTTCTTGTTTTGGCCCCCCCTCCCAGTTAGATTGTAGAATGGATACTATATCTATTGCTCTCCTAATTTGGTCGGGACCTTGCCTACCAGGTATAAAGCCGACCTGGTCCTTGTGTATATAGAGGTTGATGAAAGAGGAAAGGCGGTTGGCTAGGATTTTAGTTAGAATTTTGAGATCGTTGTTAATTAAAGATATGAGCCTGTAGTTCTCAACTTCCTCATGGTTTTTATTGGGTTTGGGGATCACTGAGATAAATGCTGTGTTTAGTTGGGTTTCAATGGGGGATCCTGACTTTTTGGAGTTAAAGAACTTCGCCAGGTACGGGGCTAGGATAGCGCTATATTCCTTATAGTAGGGGACTGAGAGGCCGTCTGGCCCAGGGGCGGAGCCCGATTTAAGACCTTTAATTACCTCCCTAATTTCGGCCTCCGAAATGGGGGATTCCATTAAGTCTTTACATTCTCTTGAGAGCGAGGGGAGTTTTAGGTTCAGAAGGAATTCATTAACTAAGGGGCCTTTATCCGATTGGGGTGGGTTGTAAAGATTAGCATAAAAATCGTGGAAAGCAGACATAATACTGGTCGGATTCGCTGTTGGGGGTTGACCTGCTATCCTCAGTTTGGGGAAGGAGAGGGAGCGAAATTTAGGCGAGAGTTTAGATGCCAACATTGAGCCGAATCTATCCCTGTGGCAGTAAAATTTGGCTCCACACCATCTAAGTTTTTTCTCTGCTTTAGCCGTTAAAGCGAGATTCAGCTGAAGTCTGGTGGCGTCGAGTTTGCTTAGAAGGGTCCTAGACGGGTGTCGTTTGTGTTCCGCTTTTAGTTCGAGGAAGGATTTTTCGAGTCTTTGAATGTCGATCAAACGCTCCTTCTTAAATTTGGTCGCTAACCTAATTATAACTCCACGAATAGTTGCCTTGTGGGCTGCCCACAGGGTTTCGGGTGATATGTTCTCCACATCATTTAAGAGGAAGTATTCTTTGATAGATTTTGCTATTTCTTGTACCAGACTAGGGTCAGCCAAAAGGGATTCGTTTAGTCGCCAAAAGAAGCCTCCTCGCCCAGACAGCACATTTCTCAAGGTAAGAAGAACCAATGAATGATCCAACCATGCGGTGTCTAGTATTGCTGCCTTAGTGTACAAGGGAATGAGG
Organism: Lithobates clamitans; assembly: GCA_037952925.1. NCBI lineage: Eukaryota > Metazoa > Chordata > Amphibia > Anura > Ranidae > Lithobates > Lithobates clamitans. The sequence goes on from JBBGZY010000418.1 coordinate 1,188,212, forward strand.
ATGTGGTCAATTCTAGCGTAAGACTGGTGGGGAGCAGAAAAGTGCGTGTAGTCCCTTTTGTTGGGGTTCATTTCCCTCCATGCGTCTACCAGGCCCTGTGCGTGTACCATCTTGGCAATCCTAGTGCTAAGTTTTGTTGGGCGAGTGAGTTGGTCTTTAGGGGGCTTAGTTTTGTCTAGACCCTGGTCAGACGCAACATTTGAGTCCCCTCCCAGGATGACTTTGCCTTCCAGGAGCGGTTCCAAAGTTGAGAACAGGTCCTGGAAGTATGACGCTTGGCCCTTGTTTGGGGCGTAGTAGGAGACGAAGGAATATAAAACACCTTCTAGGGTACCCTTCACCAAAATGAATCTGCCCTCTGGATCCCTAAAGTCAGCGAGATGTGAAAATTTTCAATCTTTAGAGAAGAGAATAGCTACCCCCTTCGTCTTGTTAGGGGCATTTGCTAAATAAAATGTTGGAAAGTGAGCATGTAGGAACTTGGGGGTGTACCGGATGGGGAAGTGCGTCTCCTGCAGAAGCACCACCTCAATTCTCAGTGATTTATAATGATCCAGTGCTAGTCTCCGTTTCCTAGGGGAGTTTAGGCCCTGGACATTATGTGAACCTATCTTGAGGTCATTACCCTTCGCACTCAGGTCAGTCATAGGAGCAGAGGGGATAGAAGCCAGAGATCAAGCAGTCACTTATCCTTGGGTGTCTTCTCATACCGGATTTAGGCCAGGTTGTGCAGGGAAGTCCCAGGACCGACTCAGGGGCACGGGGGGAAACCCCCCCGGATGGCTAGAAGAAAGAAAAGGGAGGAGATGGGGAAGAAAAAAAGAAAGAGACTTACTGACAAATAAAGACACAAGAATAGATATGGGTACCAAGAAAATATCCTTGGAGCTATGCGAATCGAAATCCGCTATAGCCCTAATGAACCACTTCAGACCGCCCCGAGGGGCGTCTGAAGTTCCGACACCAAAGGACTCAATAGGTTCTTTGGAATCGAGTGGAGGCACAAGGGTTCCACCCCGGACCCTTGTTATGTCAAACCTGAAGTATAACAAATACACACCATAACGGTAAACATAAAAACTATAGTGTCAGCCCTAGTTACGGGGCTCTAATCACCTGAAACAACAAACAACCCAGGCAGGAACGTATAATCAAAGACCCTGAGAATCCCACCCCCTACCCATCCACCATAGTCTACCCCACCCCTATCTGAATATGTGGGGGATAGTTCCTGGGGGGTTACCGGATAATAAGGGCGGCCTTAATGGTCTAGCAAACCGGACCTCCCTCTGGAAGTGGGGAAGAAATATGGGTATTTCAGTTAAGCCTAGACTTCTAACTGGACTAAGAAATGACACATCCTAATGAAAACTGGAAATCAAGTCCTGTATTCTGAACTTTATCTACGAGAAACCGTGATCTTCATGAAGGAGCATATTCTCTGTAGAAGTTTTCTTCCTCTGAGAAGGTTAGCTGATTCTTGAGGGAAGCAAGTTGAAGCAAAGGGTGGAAAGTGTTCGATTCCGACCTCCTTAATCGAAATAATTTTGCTAAAGTAGAAAAATGGTGTGTAAACCGAAAAGTTCGATGAGAATCTAGATGCGGGGTTTTCCATGTCCATAAGAGGTGAGAGGGTTTGGAGCACTAGCTCCTTCAACTTGGGGGGAGAACTGGCCCAAAGACGTCTCTACCGAGACTAAAGGGAAATGATGCGCAAAGCGGTCCTTAGGGTGGTTTCCCATCCTTGCTCTTCTTGGAAGGTCCCTTCAGCCAGAGTGGAGATACGGGGCTGCCAGGAGGAGGACGTTTAGTGGAGCCCGAGGAGGAAGACGAAAAGTCCATTGGCGCCTCCTGGGAGATTAGCCTGAGGGCGAGGAACAGCCTTTCACCTTCCTGGAGGCTCGCAAAAGAGTGGGTCTTGCCCTGGATAGTGAACTTTACAGAAAAGGGGAAGGTCCAGCGGTATTTGATATCCCGTTGGGAAAGGACCGCGAGGAGGGGTTTTAGTGTTCTCCGTCTTTGAATAGTCGTAGGAGCGAGGTCAGCAAAAATCTGGATCTGGTGACCCTGGTGTTGCAGCTTAGGATTTTGTCGAGATTGTCGCATGACCTCTTCCTTTACCGCAAAGAAGTGCGGCTTGATGATTATGTCCCTTGGGGATCCATCTTGTCTGGGGGGACCGAGAGACCTGTGAGCTCTGTCTAGTTCCAGACGTTGTGGGGGTATGTTAGGAATAAGGGCTGCAATAATGTCCTGAACCGTGGAGGGAATGTCCGAAAAAGTTTCGGGGAGGCCTCTAATTCGAAAGTTATACCTCCTAGACCGGTTTTCGAGCGCGTCGATCCTAGAAAGGGCGACCTCTAATTGATCTTGAATGGTCATGAGGTGTGCTGCGTTTTGGTTGGTTCTCGCAGATGTGCATTCCACCTTATCCTCAATGGCTTCAATTCTGGCACCCAAATTGGACAGGTCCGCTTTAATAGTGTTGGTAATCTGTTTTGCAGTATTAGCCAGACCTTTCTCTAACAGGGATGAGAATTTAGCAAACATGTCTTCCTGCAGTGCTGTGAGGTCAGTTACTGAGAAGCCTGGTTGCTGGATGACTGGAGGTGGAAGGTGGGCCTGTGCAGGGAGGGCCTGTGAGCCCAGCTCCTGGTATGTGAGGCTCAGTACCTCAGTGGAGGCCTTTGCTGTGGCCTGGGGCTTTGTGTGGCCTTGTAGTTGTGATTGGGGCGTTAGGGGGGGTCCCTGTGCTGCCTGAGCATAGGTCAGGGTCGGGGGAGAGAGTACTGGCCTGTGCTCCTGTGTCCTGGAGTTGATGCCTGCCTGTTGTAGAGGTCCGTCCGTGCTGGCGGCCATCTTGGGACGAATTGGGGGCCGAGATCGCGTCTCGCTGTAGGCCCAGACATCTCCCCCGGTTCCCCGGACGTTCCCCTACTCGGGTGTGATGTTGCTTCGCCCGCTATTGAGCTGAGGCGGCTGGTGTGCGGCTCGGCGGTCCGGGGTGGAGCGGAGCTCTTGGCTCAAGCGGCCATGTTGGAGCTCTCGCGCATGCGCACTGACTTTTACATTTTCTATGTAGCCCTTGTGTGATACCCTGATGACTATGGGTGAACTACACATTTACCATAAAAGAACCACACCCACAGTCTGAGACATTCCCCTCTCTCTTCCAATTTGACATGCAAAGCGGGCTACTCACATGCAAGCCTTCAGATTAACCACGATCACTAACTACAATCAACAAATGAGGGACCCTAGCTGGCAAAGCTCAGGACCCAGATGACCCCACGCGAAAACCACCCTCCTGATATTATTGTCTCACCTATCTTACCTAGGCCCCATATAATGAAAGGCTGCATTTGCTCCCCCAGAATGACTCCCCCTGTTCAAAACCACAACATAATGATGCGGTGGACGGAGACGGCACCCCACGTCTCCCCCCGTGTTTAGGTTCACGTTTCCCCACGTAGGCCACCCCTTGTTGGGTATTGTCCCTAGTTGGGACATTAGTCTAAGGTCTGAGGCCTCCTCTGTTGTTAGGGCAGACCTCATACCTCACATGCAGAAATTCTCATTAACACTGCTACTCATAAGTTGTACTGTTTTGTATGTTTTAACGGTAATCTCTTTGTGCTTTCTTTTCCTTTACTTTTCTGACTTCCTCCACCCTCTCCCTACCCCACCCCCTTCTTCACAGGAGCAATACATCACTGGGGGCTCCGCGTCGGACGGGCTCGAACACGCGACATACGTCCAACCATCTGACCCATCATGTCTACACTAAAGGTAATATCCTATAATATAAGAGGCTTATGCTCCCCTGGGAAGAGGAGCAAATTATGGTGGGAACTCAAAAAACTGAAGGCACAAATAGTTTTCTTACAGGAAACCCATTTTACCCATATCTCCTTACCTAGACTTCCAACCCATTTATATAACCAATGGTTCCACAGCACTTCCCCTACCTCCAAATCTAAAGGGACTACAATAGCGATCCACAAAACATGCCCTTTTCAACTCTTGAACAGTAAAATAGACCCACAAGGTCGATACGTTTTCCTGAAAGGTACCATAGCAGAAGGCAAATACACATTCGCCTCGATATATGCTCCCAACTCAAATCAAATTTCCTTCATAGATAAGGCCCTTGAACTTTTGACAGAGTTTAAGGAAGGATTTGTTGTCCTTGGAGGAGACTTCAACGTCAGCCCAGACCCTTCCATTGACACCTCCAACACTAGCCACACTCACTCTTACGCCTTTCTAAAACATTTCCGTAAGTCCTTTCAATCACACATGCTTATTGATAGCTGGAGGACCCTACATCCTGCAGAGAGGGACTTCAGCTATTATTCGGCAATACACAATGTCTATACTCGTATAAACCAAATATATGTTGATCGGCTGGCGCTGGAGCTCCTACAGTCAGCATTCATTGGGAACATCACAATATCGGACCATGCACTGGTAGGTGTGCCTCTCAAGCTCCCGTCTGGCTCTCGTGGGGCATGGACGTGGAGATTAAATGAAAATTTGCTGGATGATGCCGCTGTGGGGGCTGGAGTGTCGGAAGCCATCACAAATTATTTTAGAGAGAATACCACTAACGATGTTAAAGCAAGCATAGTATGGGAAGGCCATAAGGCTGTAATAAGAGGAGAGCTAATATCTCTAGGGGCCAAACTTAAAAAGATGCTCCAGGCAGACTTCACAAGAGTACTGACTGCCCTTCAAGAAGCAGAACTGAAACGTAAACAAAATGAGAGCCCAGAGGCATTACAGAGGTTAACTGACCTACGAAACTTGTTGTCACGTCTACTAGATAGACAGACTCGTAAACAAGCCAGACACCTTTCACACAAATATTATGAACATGGAAATAAGTGTGGGCGCATGCTCGCTAGAGCTCTTCGCAAGAAACAAGCTTAGACTTATGTCCACAAACTACGCTCCTCAAATAGAGACAATTCGGTCCGGTCCTCTGGAATTGCTTCAGGGTTCCAAGAATATTATACTCAACTTTATAACCTGACCCCTGACCACCCTTTAGACGCCCAGACAAATAGAACTACAGCCATACGAGACTACCTGGCTTCAGCCGGTGTTCCACCCTTAAACGAAGATCAATGCACAGAACTAGAACTACCAATATCACCAGAAGAGATAGAGTTAACAGTGAAATCCCTGCCCAAAGGGAAAAGCCCAGGACCGGACGGCTTCATGGGGACATATTATAAAACATTCCTACATCTTTTAAGTCCCCAGATGTGCAGATATTTCAATACCATTGCGGAAGGGAATCCTATCCCCACTGAGGCGCTTCTAGCACATAACAGTGCTACCCAAAGAGGGCAAAGACCCGATGCTACCCCAAAGCTACCGGCCCATATCCCTTCTTAATGTTGATATTAAGATCATGGCGAAGGTATTAGCAAACAGACTTGGAAACCTTATACCTAATGTAGTCCACCCAGATCAAACAGGGTTCATTAAAGGGAGAGAGGCAAGAGACACCTCAGTTAGAGCCATCCAACTTATACACTGGGCACGTACCCGCCCACACTTAAAACCTTACGTAATTTTCTCTACTGACGCCGGGAAGGCTTTCGATCGGGTTGATTGGACATTTCTTAAAATGGTATTAGAGACTCTAGGACTTAAAACACGCATGCTATCCTCGATTCTAGCTCTTTATTCCACTCCCTGTGCACAAGTAAAAGTGAATGGAGTTCTATCCTCCCAATTCCCGATTCGGAATGGCACGAGACAGGGGTGCCCACTTTCCCCTCTCCTCTTCGCTCTAGTTCTTGAACAGTTATTATGCACTGTCAGAGTGAACATAAATATAAAGGGCCTAAAGGTTGGAACAACTGAACACAAACTGTCTGCCTATGCAGATGATGTTCTATTTCATCTATCAGAACCCCTGACCTCGCTGCCAAACCTGATGAAGGAACTAAACAAATTCGGATCATTATCAAACTTTAAAATTAATTTCTCTAAATCAGAAATTTTGCCTGTTCATTTGCCTCCCTCCCTGATGAGTAACTTACAAAACGCCTTCCCCTTTGCCTGGGCCAAATCCTCAATTAGATACCTAGGAATACAACTGACAGACAGCTATGATACCCTGTACGCCACAAATTTCCCCCCACTCCTTAATATAATTAAAAAAGACCTTTCACAGTGGACTAAGACCGCTTTCACATGGATAGGACGTGTCAATATAATCAAAATGAATATTTTACCCCGCATCCTTTTTTACTTACAAATGATCCCCATACCCTTACCGAACAAGTTTTTTTCCCAGATTAACAGTATACTTTCGGGTTTCGTATGGAACACACAGAAATCTAGAATAGCTTTGAGAGTGTTGAAGCGATCTCAATTGCCGGGGGGGCTGGGAATTCCTGACATATTGAAATACCATAGAGCTATAGTCCTTCAGAGAATTCTCAGTTGGCGCTTCCACACCCAGTCCAAGCTTTGGGTCTCCTTGGAAAAGTGGCTAGCGGGCAGGAACCTGGCTTATGCGCCATGGCTGCCCAGAGAGTACAGGGGACTGTTGGAAGATACTTCCCCCTTGACACTTCACGCACTCTCCACTTGGGACAAATTAAACTCAACTCTAAATCTGTCTCCTCCTATGTCACCACTAGCTCCATTAGGGGGATTCCTCTGGTTCCCACCAGGAGAATAAATGGCCTTCTTTGGTCCTTGGTTGGATGATGGTAATGCCAGCTGTGGGAAACTAATGCATGAAGGTAAATTAATGGATTTTGAATCTTTACAAAAGAGACACGGGGGCTCCAGAATGAACTTCTGGAGGTATAGGCAGCTCCACCACTTCTTCGAGATACATAGGAATTCAATTAGAGACCTTTCCACTCTCACAAGCTTCGAAAAGATTTTCATAGAAGAAGATCCAATCCCTCACATGGTCTCGGAAATGTACCGTTTATTAAGTAATGCTACTGACAATCTTAGGCAAACCTATATAAGGGCGTGGGAAAAGGACTTAAAGATGGACCTCTCCCCAACTCAACTGACACACCTTTACCATCTAACCCACTCGAGCTCCATAGAATCCAAATCCCAAGAAACTAATTACAAAATTTTATCACGATGGTACCGAGTACCGGCTGACTTAGCTCGCATCTACCCCTTGGCATCAGACCTATGCTGGAGAGAGTGTGGACAAAAGGGTACACTCCTCCACATTTGGTGGGAATGCCCACTGATCCAATCATATTGGAGTGAAATTAAAAACCTAATAAAAGAGATCCTAGATCTTGACATCCCCATGTCACCTGCATACTTCCTCCTACATATCCCACAAATGCCAATCAGTAGATACAGAAAATGCATATTGCCACATCTCCTAAACGCAGCCAGACGCCTCGTCCCGATATATTGGAAACAAACCAAGACCCCTTCAAAAACAGACTGGATAAAGAAAAAGTGAATGATATTAGAGAAGCTGAACACTGGGTAGCGACCTGTAAGGGGAAAGTAGAAAGATTTGAAATTATATGGACCCCCTGGAAAGAATATATGTCCGAACCTGATCATGAAAATTCCACTTTAGACATAGCCCTGCTAGAGCTGGCAGAACCTTCCCTAAGATCTCGCCTTAATGTTAATAATACCACATAAAGAATGAGACCCACATCAAACATTGAAAGGACCTGTCGTGGTCGGGGCCCGTTCGGCGCGGAATTCTGAGACTTCTCCAGAACATAAGGTATGCTCCTCACCTACCTTCCCCACTTTCCCCACCTACCCTCCCCTCCCCCACTCCAATTCTTTATCTATTCCTTTCTCTCTCTCTTTCACTTCTTTTCTATTACGAATTATGATTTATAGAGCATGCAATAGCCTCTCACCCATAGACTGGATAATAACTGTATTATACACTGCAGCAGCTAGAAATAAGACAACAGTGGTCAACCACAGGAGGGTGGGCCCGGCTCCTCTAAACCCTGTCGGGGCGGGGGGGCCGTGTCTCGCACTCCGGAAAATGGGAATCGGGGGGGTGCTTCCACCGATATGGCGGTCCGGGGGTGGTTGTTGGAGGCAGAAGGCCCCCCTCTCCCCGGGTGGTCGTCGGGGGGTGCTCCCTTTACCCACTCGAGCAGCCAACACCCTGGATGAGGGAGGACCATCACCGGACGGGACTTGCTCCCCGGGGACGTTTGGACTCAATAAGATGTCTAAAAGCCACAAAAATTGTGATCTAATCTTACTTGAGATATGGTCGGTTGCAAAAGCATGTGTCATTATAAACCTTCTCTGGGCTATGCTATACATGTTTACTCTATGTAATGTTTTTCACTGAAATGTTCTTAAAAATAAAGATTTTACAAAAAAAAAAAAAAAACAGTTGTAACCAGTTTGAAGCATGGGTCTATGCAACCATCTGGGCCTGGCAAGGTAGGTCTGAGACTGATACATGCACTGACCTACTGGTATAAGCGCACCAAGTTTGGAGTGCCATTGCACTCACTGTTCAAGCTTGCTTGGAATCACTTTATTGGAGCGGTACGGAGAATACAACGATACAAATATGGGATGCTTTGGGCCCCTGATCACATGCACGGAACCAGACTGGAATACTACTGGTGGGATGAGGGAGGGAGGGAAGGGGATCTGTCACGTTGCTAAGGCACAATGTATATCCTGTTCTTATTTTATATGTGGAATGATGACTACAATACCTGTGGTGTCCTGGAACGTTAGGGGCCTGGGGGATACCCTTAAGAGGGCCATGATGTCCTCTTGTTTGCACAAATATCTTCCTGCTGTTTGCGCTCTGCAGGAGACACACCTCACACCTGACTCTTTGTCTTGCCTAAATTACAGGTGGGTAGGTAAAATTTACCACTCCACTCACACCTCGTTTTCAAGAGGTGTAAGTGTCTTAATACATGGATCACTTGATTATCAGGAACTTGATTGTGTGGTGGATGAGGAAGGGAGATATGTCATTCTGTACTTGTTTTCCATTAAATGTGTGTTTGCTTTTGTGTATATCCCACCTCCATATAACCATCAGGTGTTGAAGGTGGTGCTGGAGTACCAGTTGGGACACCCTGATGTGTCACTGTATATCATGGGTGACTTCAACTGCTACCTAGACCCCTTGTTGGACAAACATCCTCCAGTGGGACAGGGGAGTGCACCGCACAGCTTTGAAAAAACTGGTAGATGAGGTGGGCTGGTTGGATCCATGGAGGAGTAAAAACCCTGGAGTAAAGCAATTCTCATGCTTTTCTAAGGCTCACATGTCTATATCCCGCATTGACCTATGCCTCTGTTCGGACGCTACTGTCCGATCGGTGTCAGAGATCAAGTATGCTCTCAGGGGAATCTCAGATCATTCCCCACTGGTTCTTGATATGGAGGTGTGCCCCTCTACGACACTGGCTAGAGCCCCATGGAAGCTGAATGCATTTTGGCCTAATCTTTTACCAGCCCAAGCGCAGATAGGGAAGAAGATCAAAGACTTCTGGTGGGATCATGTGGGACATCTGGAGAGGGGTGTAGCATGGAAAAACTTTAAAGCATTTCTTAGGGGTGTATTTATTAGAGAGATTAATACATTCAAAAAGACATCTCATGCACATAGGGAAGGAGTGGAACACCTGGTCCTCGATTTGGAGGCAAAGTTCATCTCCGACCCTACGGAGGAACGGAAAGAGGCATGGCTGTCAGCTCAGGATGCCCTCAGCCAGTTTACTTCCGCTACCGCGGAACGAAAGAGATTCTTTAGCAAACTGGCATTTTACGAAGGGGGGGAGCATACCGGTCGCCTGTTGGCTAAAATTGCACATTCACAGCAGACGTCTCCATCCATTGGTGCTCTGCGGACTGCCAGTGGCAGGACAACGAACTCACCTGATGGAATCATGTCGGTTCTTGTATCGTATTACTCTGATTTATATCAAATGCGTCAAACTTACACGGAGGACTCTTTACAAGAGTATCTGGGGGAGGAAGTGGATCTGCCGACTTTGTTGGCTAATGCAAGGCAACAACTGGATGCCCCTCTGACACTAGAGGAGCTTCAGGTGGCGACCGGGGTGTTTCCCAACTCCAAGGCACCGGGGAGTGATGGTGTACCTGCTGAGGTATATAAGCAATACGATGAGACCCTATTACCTAGACTATTGGAGGTGTTTAATGAAGCCAAACTGAGAGGGTGCCTACCGACCTCTATGACTAGAGCTACTATAGTCCTACTCCTAAAACCCAGAAAGGATCCTCTGGACCCAGGCTCCTACAGACCGATTTCACTTCTCCAGACAGATGTGAAAATACTTGCTAAGGTGCTGGCTCTAATGCCCTGTACACACGGTCGGATTTTCCGATGGAAAATGTGTGATAGGACCTTGTTGTCGGAAATTCCGACCGTGTGTAGGCTCCATCACACATTTTCCATCGGATTTTCCGACACACAAAGTTTGAGAGCAGGATATAAAATTTTCCGACAACAAAATCCGTTGTCGGAAATTCCGATCGTGTGTACACAAATCTGACGGACTAAGTGCCACGCATGCTCAGAATAAATAAAGAGATGAAAGCTATTGGCCACTGCCCCATTTATAGTCCCGACGTACGTGTTTTACATCACCGCGTTCAGAATGATCGGATTTTCCGACAACTTTGTGTGACCATGTGTATGCAGGACAAGTTTAAGCAAACATCCGTCGGAAAAAATCCTAGGATTTGTTGTCGGAATGTCCGAACAAAGTCCGACCGTGTGTACGGGGCATTAGAATGAATAAGGTAATATCCACTATCATACACTCTGATCAAGCAGGGTTTATGCCTCAGAAATCCACGGCCATAAATCTACGCAGGTTGTTTTTCAACATGCAGTCCAGATCTGACAACATGGGGGATAGAGCATTGCTATCACTTGACGCCCACAAGGCCTTTGATAGCATAGAGTGGTCCTATCTATGGGCCATCCTCCACAAATTTGGAATAGGTGAGGAATATATCTCCTGGGTTCAGTTACTGTATAGCTCCCCGAAGGCAGCAATCAGAGAGGCAGGCAGAGTTTCTCCATACTTTTCTCGTGCCTATTCCGAGGCACGAGACAAGGATGCCCTCTATCGCCGCTCTTGTTTGCGCTCGCAATTGAGCCCTTGGCAGCATGTATCCGTTCTAATCCAGGTATTCAGGGGTTTAGATATGGGTAGTTACATGAAAAGATTATGTTATACGCGAATGACACCATGCTCCTGCTGGGAAACACGTCGACCTCCTTGGGGAAAGCCATGGAGGTCATCCGGAGATTTGGCCACCTGTCTGGCCTAGTGATCAACTGCCCTTTTCCCCATTCATTTATGCATATTTGTCTTTTTGCTGTTTAGCTTCTTGAGTTAGCACACTTTATCACTGTTTCACATAGTATCGCATATTATCACATAATACTGCAACTTTTGCTTTGTGTTTTTTTTTTAAATTAGGGATAGGCATTCATGCATATTTGTTTATTTTTGCTGCTTAGCTTCTTGAATTCATGCACGTCATCACCGTTTCACATAGTATCGCATATTACTGCAATTTTTGTTGTGTCTTTTTTTTTGTATCATTTTTGAGAATGTTTTTTTTTTTCATTTTATAAATGTTCTTTTTTTATGTTTTGTTAAATGTTCACCCTAATAAAAAAAATAAACTAAGCTGTAATCCAGTGTTATTCAAATATTTTAATAAATATTTGTATAAAGATCAGTTTTGTCTTAATGCACTATTCAATGAACTAAGGTACATTTTTA